>CM031237.1:493537549-494259136 GCA_018340775.1 Taxus wallichiana var. yunnanensis | reverse complement strand
GGTTTTAGGATTTAGGTTTTAGGATTTAGGCTTTAGAGTTTAGGGTTTATGGTTTACGTTTTAGTGTTTAGGGTTTGGCATTTAGGGTTATGGGGTTAGGATTTAATGTTTACGGTTTAAGGTTAAGGGTTTATGGTTTAGGTTTAGGGTTTAGGGCTAGTGGTTTAGGCTTTAGATTTTAGGGTTTAGGGCTCAAGGTTTAAGGATCACGGTTTAGGGATAATCGTTTAGTGTTTAAGGTTAATTTTTATGGGGTTTAGAATTTAGTGATTAATTTTTAGTGTTCGGGGTTTAGGGCTCATTGTTTATGGTTTAAGGTTTATAATTTAGGGTTTATTGTTTAGGGGTTTATGATTGAATGTTTAGGGTTTAGAGTTTAGGGTTTAGGTATAAAGGTTTAGGGGTTTTATGGTTTAGGGTTTAGAGTTTAGGGTTTAGGCCTCGGCATTATGATTTATGGTTTAGGGTTTAGTTAGGGTTTGGGGTTTAGGATTTAGGGTTTATGGCCTATGGCCTTATGGTTTTGGGTTTACGATTTAGGGCTCCAACATTTAGTGTTTAGATTTTAGGATTTAAGCCTCCCGAGGTTTAAGGCTTAGTGTTTAGGGTTTAGGGTTTAGATTTTAGGGTTTTAGGATGCCTTTTAGGATTTGGATTTAGGGTTTAGGGTTTAGGTATCTTATGTTTGGTTTAGGGTTTAGGTTTTGTTGTTTAACATTTATGTTTTAGGTTAAGGGTTAAGGGTAGGGAAGGATTTATTCTTTAGGATTTATGTTTTAGTGCTTATGATTTAGGGATTAGTGTTTAGGGTTTAGGGTTTATGGATCAAGGCTTAGGGTTAAAGGCTAAGTGTTTAGGTTTTAAGTGGTTTATAGTCTAGGGTTTAGTGTTTAGGGTTTAGGGTTTAGGGTTTAGTGTTTAGGGTCTAAGGTTTAGTGTTTAGTGTTTGGAGTTTGTGGTTTAGGGATTAGTGTTTAGTGTTTAGGGTTTATTGTTAGGGATTAGGGTTTCTTAGGGTTTAGAGGGTTTAAGGCCTAGAGTTTAGGGCTTATGGTTTAGGGTTTTTGGATTAGGGATTAGGGTTTAGGTTATATAGTTTAGGGTTCAAAGTTTAGGTCTTAGTGTTTAGGGTTTAGGTTTTATGGTTTAGAGATTAGGTTTTAGAGTTTTGGGATCAGGTTTTAGGGTTTAAGGTTTATGGTTTAGGGTACAAGGTTTTGGTTTTTTGATTTAGGCCTAAGCATTTAGGTTTTAGGGCTTAGGGTTTAGGATTTATGGTTTACGGTTGAGGGTTTAAGATTTAGTATTTAGGGTTTAGGGTTTAGGGTTACAGTTCAGGGTTTAGGTTTAGGATTTAGGATTTAGAGATAAAGGTTTGGGGTTTAGGGTTTAGGAATTATGGTTAATAGTTTAGCGTTTATTGTTTTGGGATCAGGGTCTAGTGTTTAGGGTTTATAATTTAGGGGTTAGGGCTAAGGGTTTATTGTTTACAGTTTAGGGTATAGGGCTTACTACTGAGGGTTTATTGTTTAGGGATAGGGTTTTATGGTTTAAAGTTTGGGGTTTGGGATTTAGGGCTTAGGATTTAGGGGTTATGGCTTAAGTTTTAGGGTTTAGGCCTTTAGGGTTTATGGGGTTTATGGTTTAGGGTTTAGGGGTAAGTGTTTAGGGTTTAGGGTTTAGGGATCAGGTATAGGTTTAGGGCCAGGGTTTAGGGTTTAGCTTTAGGGTTTAGGGTTTATGATTAAGGGTTTAGGGGGTTTAGGGTTTAGGTTTTAGTGTTTAGGGATGAAGGTTTAGGGTTTATGACTAAGTGTTTATGTGTTAGTGTTTAGGGGGTTTATAGTTTAGGTTTTAGGGTTTAGGGTTTACAGTTTTTAGGGTTAAGGTTTTAGGTTTTAGGGATTAGTGTTTATGCTTTAGGCTTTAGAGTTTAGTGTTTATATTTTAGGGTTTAGGGTTTATGGTTTAGGACTAAGGGTTTAGGATTTAGGGAGTTTAGGGTTTAGGGTTTAATGTTTACTTGTTTAGGGTTTAGGGATTAGTTTTTAGGGTTTAGAGTTAAGGCTTAGGGTTTAGGGTTTAGGCCTAGGGTTTAGCGGGATTATTGTTTAGGCTTTAGGGTTTAGGGTTTAGGATTTAGGGATAGTGGATTTAGATTTAGGGATTATGGTTTAGGGTTTAGGTTTTATGGTATAGGGCTAAAGGTTTAGGGTTTATGGTTCAGGTTTTAGGGTTTAGGGATTAGGGTTTAGGTTTTAAGGTTTAGGGATCATATTTTAAGGCTCATGGTTTAGGGTTTAGCATTTAGGGCTAAGGGTTTAGGGTTTAGGGTTTAGGGATTAGAGTTTAGGGCTTAGGGTTTAGGGTTTATGGACTATGGATTAGGGTTTAGGGTTTAGGTTATAGAGTTTAGGGCTTAGGATTTAGGTTTTAGGTTTTAGGGCTCAAAGTTTAGGGTTTAGGGTTTAGGTTTTAGGGTTTAGGGATTTATGGTTTAGGTTTTTAGGGGCCTCAGTATTTAGGGTTTAGGGTTTACGGCTTAGGGTTTAAGGTTAAGGCTTGAGGATTTAGTGCTAAAGGTATAGGGTTTAAGGTTTACATGGTTTAGGGTTTAGGATTTATGGTTTACTATTCAAGGTTTAGAGTTTATGGATTAGGGTTTAGTGTTTATGTGTTACGGTTTAGGGTTATGGATAATGGTTTATGGTTTAGAGTTCAGTGTATATGGTTTTTTACTTAGGATTTAGGGTTTATGGTTAAAGTTTTAGGGTTTAAGGCCTTTAGGGTTTAGGCCTAGGTTTAGGGTTTAGGGTTAAGGATTTAGGGTTTAAGGTTTAGGGGGTTTATGGTTTAGGGTTTAGGGATAGGGGTTTATGGTTTTAGGCTTTAGGGTTTAGTGCTTATGGTTTAGGGATTATGGTTTAGGGTTTAAGTTTTAGGTTTTAGGTATCATGGTATAGGGTTTAGGGGTTTAAGGATCAAGGGTTAGGTTTTTGGTTTTAGTGTCTATGATTTATGATTTAGAGTTTATGGTTTACAATTAAGTGTCTAGGGCTCAGGGTTTAGGGTTTAACATTAAGGTCTAAGGGATTAGGGTTTAGGGTTTAGGTTTAGGGATCAAGGTATATGGTTTAGGGTTTATGGCTTAGGGGTTTAGTGTTTAGGGTTTAGGTTTTAGTGTTTAGGGTTGAAGGTTTAGGGTTTATGACTAATGGTTTATGTGTTAGAGTTTAGGGGGTTTATGGTTTATGGTTTAGGGTATAGGGTATAGGGTTTATGGTTTTTAGGGTTTAGGTTTTAGGGATCAGGGTTTATGGTTAAGTTTTATAGTTTAGTGTTTAGAGTTTAGGGTTTAATGTTTAGAGCTAGAGGTTTAATGCTTAGGGCTTAGGGTTTAGGGTTTAGGGTTTAAGGTTTAGAGCTATAGGTTTAAGGCTTAGGGATTAGGGTTTAGGGTTTAGGGTTTAGGTTTAGGGGCTTAGGGTTTAGGGTTTAGGGATTTTAGGGTTTAGGGTTTAATTTTTAGGGTTTAGGGTTTAGGGTTAAGGGTTTAGAGTTTAGGGTTTAGGTTTTATGGATAAGGGTTTAGGGTTTAGGGTTTAGGGTTTAGAGATTATGGTTTAGGATTTAAGCTTTAGGGTTTAGGGTTTAGGGTTTAGGTTAGTGGTTTAGGGTTTGGGGATTATGGCTCAGGGTTTAGGGTTTAGGGTATAGAGATTAGGGGGCTTATGATATCGGTTTTAGGGTTGGGGATCATGGTTTAAGGCTCAGGGTTTAGGGTTTAGTGTCTTAGGTTTAGGGTTTAGGGTTTAGTGTTTAGAGTTTTTGGGCTGGGGGTTTAAGGTTTAGGGTTTAAGGTTTAGGGTTTAGAATTTAGGGCTTATGGTTTAGGGTTTTTAGATTAGGGATTAGGGTTTAGGTTATATAGTTTAGGGCTCAAAGTTTAGCTATTAGGGTTTAGGGTTTAGGTTTTAGGGTTTAGGGATTAGGTTTTAGGGTTTTGGGATCAGGGTTTAGGGTTTAATGTTTATGGTTTAGGGCACAAGGTTTAGGTTTTTGATTTAGGGCTAAGCATTTAGGTTTTAGGGCTTAGGGTTTAGGATTTATGGTTTAGGGTTGAGGGTTTAAGATTTAGTATTTAGGGTTTAGGGTTTATTGTTAAAGTTCAGGGTTTAGGTTTAGAATTTAGGATTTAGGGCTAAAGGTTTGGGGTTTAGGGTTTAGGAATTATGGTTTATGGTTTAGGGTTTATGGTTTTGGGATCAGGGTTTAGTGTTTAGGGTTTAATGTTTAGGGGTTAGGGCTAAGGGTTTATAGTTTACATTTTAGGGAATAGGGCTTACTACTGAGGGTTTATTGTTTAGGGATAGGGTTTTAGGGTTTAAAGTTTGGGGTTTGGGGTTTAGGGCTTAGGATTTAGGGGTTATGGCTCAAGGTTTAGGGTTTAGGATTTAGGGTTTAAGGTTTATGGGGTTTACGGTTTAGGGTTTAGGGTTTAGGGTTTAGGGTTTAGGCTTTAGGGTTGAGGGTTTAGTGTTTACGGTTTAGGGATTAGGAATTAGGGTTTAGGTTTTAAGTTTTAGGTTTTAGGGATCATGGTATAGGGTTTAGGGTTTATGGCTTAGGGTTTAGGTTTTAAGGTTAACTCTTTAGGGTTTAAGGGGTTTACGGTTTATTGTTTAGTGTTTAGGGTTTAGGGTTAAGGGTTTAGGGTTTGTAGTTTAGGTTTTAGGGTTTAGGGTTTAGGGTTTGGAGTTTGTGGTTTATTGTTTATGGTTTAGTGTTTAGGGTTTATTGTTTTGGACTCAAGGTTTAGGGTTTAGAATTTAGGGCTCTAATGTTTAGGCTTTAGGGTTTAAGGTTTAGGGTCTTAGGGTTTTTGGATTAGGATTTAGGATTAAGGGTTTTGGGTTTAGGGATTTAGGATTTTTAAGGTTTATTGTTTGTTATTTAGGGTTTAGTGTTAAGGGTTTAGGATTTAGGTTTTAGGGTGTTTATGGTTTTGGGTTTGTGGGTTTGGGGTTTAGGGTTAACAATTTAGGGTTTACGGCTAAGGGTTTATGGTTTAGGTTTAGGGATTTAGGATTTGAGGGTTTATTGTTTATTTTTTAGTGTTAAGGATTTAGTGGTAAGTTTTAGGATTTAGGTTTAGGGTTTGGGCCTTGGGTTTTGTGTTTGGAGTTTAGGGTTTAGGGTTTATGGTTTCAAGGGGTTAGGATTTTGGGTTTAGGGTTTGGGGTTTAGGGCTTAGGGTTTAGGGATTATGGTTTAGGGTTTAGGGCCAAAGGGTTTATGGTTTATGGTTTAGGGTTAGGTTTGGGTTTTTAAGGTTTAGAGTTTATGGTTTTTAGTTTAGGGTTTAGGGATAAGGGTTTAGGGTTTAGGGTTTAGGGGTTTTATGGTTTGGGCTCAGGGTTTAGGGATTAGGGTTTAGGGTTTAGAGTATGGCATTTAGGGTTTAGGATTTGGGTTTGGGGTTTATTGGTTAATCTTTAGGATTTATGGATTAGGGTTTAAGGTTTAGTGCTAGGGTTTTAATGTTTAGGGTTTTGAGCTTAGGTTTAAGGTTTAAGGTTTTGGGTTTATGGGTTAGGTTTTAGGACCTTGTGTTTAGGGTTTAAGGTTTAGGTTTTAGGTTTTAAGGTTTAGGGATTGGATTATAGTTTAGGGTTTTGGGTTTAGTGTTTAGGGATCAGGGTTTAGAGTTTTATTGTTTAGGGTTTTTGAATTAGGGATTAGTTTAGGGTTCGGGTTTAGTCTTTACGGTTTAAGGTTTAGGGCTAAGGGTTTAAAGGTTTATGGTTTATGGCTTTAAGGCTTTATTGTTTATGATTTATGGTTTAGGGTTTAACGGTTTAGGGTTTAGGTTTAGGGTTTAGGTTTAGGGCTCATGGTTTAGGGTTTAGTGTTACTAGTTAAGGACTTAGGGTTTAGGGCTCACGGTTTATGGTTTAGGAATTAGGAATTAGGGTTTAGGGTTTAGGGTTTATGAATCACAATTTAGGGGTTTTGGGATAAGGGTTTAGGTTATATGGTTTTGGGTTTAGAGTTAAGGGTGCAGGGTTTAAGGTTTAATGTTTATTGTTTAGGTTTTAGGGCATAATGTTTAAGGTTTAGGGTTTAGTGATCATGATTCAAGTTTAGGGTTTAGGGTTTATGGTTTAGGGTTTAGGTTTAGGTTTAGGTTAGGGTTTAGGGTTTAGGGCTTTAGGGTTTATGGTTTATTGTTTATATTATAGGGTTTAAGGTTTAGGGTTTAGGGTTTAGTGTTCAGGGGTTTATAGTTTAGGGTTTAGGTTTTGGGGTTCAGGGTTTATTTTTATCATTTAGGGATTAGGGAATAATGTTTAGGGTTTAGGGTTTAGTGCTCATGGTTTAGGGTTTATAGTTTAGGGTTTAGAATAAAGGATTTAGGGCTAGGGTTTAGGGCTTTAGGGGTTTAGGGCTTAGGGTTTAGGACTAAGGGTTTAGGGCTAGGGGTTTAATGCTTAGGGTTTAGGGTTTGTTTTTTAGATTTTGGGTTTACTTTTTAGGGTATAGGGTTTAGGGTTTGGGGGTTAGGGTTAGGATTTAGGTTTATGGTTTAGGGTTCGTGTTATGGTATATGGTTTAAAGTTTTAGCAGATTTAGGGTTTAAGGTTTAGGGTTTATGGTCAAGCGTTTAGGGTTTAGGGGGTTATAGTTTAGGGTTTAGGGTTTAAGTATAAGGGTTTAGGGTTTAGGATTTAGGCTTAAGTTTAGGGATTTAGTTTAGGGTTTAGGGTTTAGTTTAGGGTTTAGGGTTAAGCATTTATGGTTTACGATTTAGGGTTTAGGGTTTAGGTCTAGGGGTTTAGGGTTTAGGGTTTAGGGTTTAAGGTTTAGGGGGTTAAGGTTTTGGATTTAGGTTTACTTATTATGGTTTAATGCTTATGGATTGTGGTATACGGTTTAAGGTTTAGGATTTATGGTTTATAGCTTAGCGTTTAGGTTTTAGGGTATAGGACTAAGGGTTTAGGGATTACGGTTTAGTGTTTAGGGTTTAGGGCTTAAGGTTGAGGGTAGGTTTTAGGGTTTAGGGCTTAGGGCTTAGGGCTCAGGGTTTTGTGTTAATATTTAAGGGTTTAGGGTTTAGGGTTTAGGGCTTTAGGGCTTAGGGCTTTTTAGACTTAGTTTTAGACTTTAGAGTTTAGGGTTTAGGACTTAGGGTTTAGTGTTTATGGTTTAGGGTTTAGGGGGTTTAAAATTTAGGGTTTAGTGTTTAGGTTTATGGGTTTAGGGTTTATGGTTTAGATATTAGGGTTTAGGACTAAGGGTTTAGGGTTTAGGGTATAGGGCTTCAGGTTTAGAGTTAATGTTTTAGGGTTTAGGGGTTATGGCTTAAGGTTTACATAGGTCTTATGGTTTAGGGATTAGGGTTTAGGGTTTAGAGATTAGGGTTTAGGGTTTAGGACTAAGGGTTTAGAGTTTAGGGTATAGGGCTTAGGGTTTAGAGTTAATGGTTTAGGGTTTAGCCTTTATGGCTTAAGGTTTACATAGGGTTTAGTGTTTAGGTTTTAGGACTTAATGTTTAAGGTTTAGGAGTTAGGGTTTATGGCTCAAGCTTTAGGATTTAGGGTTCATGATTAAGGGTTTAGGTGTTATAGCTAGGGGTTTAGCTTTTAGGACTCAGGATTTAAGTTTTACTATTTAGAATTAGGGCTTAGTTTTAGGGTTTAGAGACCAGGGTATAGGGTATATGGTTTAGGGTTCAGGGTTAAGTGTTTACAGTGTAGGGTTTAGGATTTAGTGTTTAAGGTTTAGGACTCAGGCTTTAGGGCTAAGATTTTAGGGTTTAAAGTTAAGGGTTTAGGGATCAGTGTTTATGTTTTAGGGTTTTGGGTTTAGTGTTTAGGGTTTATGGCTTGGGGTTTAGGTCATAGGGTTTAGGGATAAGGGTTTAGAGTTTAGGGCTTATGATTTAAGGCTCATCATTTAGGGTTTAGGGTTAAGGGCTCAAGGTTTAGGATTTATGAGATTTAGGATCTAGGGTTTAGGGTTTAGGGATTAGGGATTAGGGATAAGGGTTTAATGTTTAGGTTTTAGGATTTAGGGTTTAGGATTTAGGCTTTAGAGTTTAGGGTTTATGGTTTACGTTTTAGTGTTTAGGGTTTGGAATTTAGGGTTATGGGGTTAGGATTTAATGTTTACAGTTTAAGGTTAAGGGTTTAGGGTTTAGGGTTTAGGGTTTAGGGCTAGTGGTTTAGGCTTTAGATTTTAGGGTTTAGGGCTCAAGGTTTAAGGATCATGGTTTAGGGATAAGGGTTTAGTGTTTAGGGTTAATTTTTATGGGGTTTAGAATTTAGTGATTAATTTTTAGGGTTCAGGGTTTAGGGCTCATTGTTTATGGTTTAAGGTTTATAATTTAGGGTTTATTGTTTAGGGGGTTTATGATTGAAGGTTTAGGGTTTAGGGTTTAGGGTTTAGGTATAAAGGTTTAGGGGTTTTATGGTTTAGGGTTTAGAGTTTAGGGTTTAGGGCTCAGGTTTTATGATTTATGGTTTAGGGTTTAGTTAGGGTTTGGGGTTTAGGATTTAGGGTTTATGGTTTATGGTTTAGGTTTTGGGTTTACGATTTAGGGCTCAACATTTAGTGTTTAGATTTTAGGATTTAAGCCTTAAGGTTTAAAGTTTAGTGTTTAGGGTTTAGGGTTTAGGTTTTAGGTTTTAGGGAGCAGTTTTTAGGGATTTGGATTTAGGGTTTAGGCCTTTAGGTATTTATGTTTGGTTTAGGGTTTAGGTTTAGGTTTATTGTTTAACATTTATAGGTTTAGGGTTAAGGGTTAAGGGTTTAGGGGGGTTTAGGCTTTATGCTTTAGGATTTATGTTTTAGTGCTTATGATTTAGGGATTAGTGTTTAGGGTTTTTAGGGTTTATGGATTTAGGGTTTAGGGTTAAAGGCTTTAAGTTTTAGGTTTTAAGGGTTTATAGTCTAGGGTTTAGTGTTTAGGGTTTAGGGTTTAGGGTTTAGGGTTTAGGGTCTAAGGTTTAGGTTTAGTGTTTGGAGTTTAGGTTTAGGGATTAGTGTTTAGTGTTTAGGGTTTATTGTTAGGGATTAGGGTTTAGGGTTTAGAGGGTTTAAGGTTTAGGTTTAGGCTTTAGGTTTAGGGTTTAGGGTTTTTAGTTTAGGGTTTAGGCTTTTGGGTTTAGGGATTAGGTTTTAGGGTTTAGGGTTTAGGGTTTAGGATTTAGGGTTTAGGTTTTATTGTTTAGGATTTAGGATTTATGGATTAGGGTTTAAGATTTAGGGCTTTAGGGTTTAATGTTTAGGGATTTGAGGGTTTTTTAAGGTTTAAGGTTTTGGGTTTATGGCTCAGGGTTTAGGAATTGGTGTTTAGGGTTTAGGTTTTAAGGTTTAGGGATCATGATTTATGGTTTAAGGGTTTTGGTTTTAGTTTTTAGGGATTAGGGTTTATGGTTTAGGTTTTTTTTATGGCTTTAAGAATTTAGGGTTTAGGGTTTATGGTTTAGGATTTAGGGTTAGGGTTTAGGGTTTAGGTTTAGGGTTTAGGGTTTATGGGGCTTTAGGGGGATTTAGGTTTTATGGGTTTAGGGATTTAGGGTTTAGGGTTTAGGGTTTTAGGGGTTTAGGGTTTTTAGGGTTTAGGGTTTAGTGTTTAGGGTTTAGGTTTAGGTGTTTAGGATTTAGGGTTTAGGGTTTAGGGGTTAAGGCTTTAGGGTTTATGGTTTATAGTTTTAAGGTATAAGGCTTTGACTTAAGGTTTAGGGCCTAGGGCTAGGTTTTAGGGTTTAAATTTTGGGGTTTAGGGATTAGGATTTAGGTTTTATGGCTTAAGGTTTAGGTTTAGGGTGTAATTTTTAAGGGTTTACGGTTTAGTTTAGGTTTAGGGTTAGGGTTTACTACTTTAGGTTTTAGGGTTTAATGATTATGGTTTAGGGTTTAGGGTTTAGGGTTTAAGTTTTAGGTGTTTACGGATAATGGTAAAGGGTTTAGGGTTTAGTTTTTAGGTTTTTAGGGCTCATGGTTTATGGTTTAAGGCTATGTTTTTAGGGTTTAAGGGTTTAGGGGTTTGGTTTAGTGTTTAGGGTTTAGGGTTTAGGGTTTAGGGTTTAGGGTTTAGGATTTAGGGTTTAGGGTTTGAGGGTTTAGGGTTTGTGGTTTAGGATTTAGGTTTAGTGTTTAGTAATTTTGTTTAGGGCTTAGGGTTTAGGGTTTTAGGTTTAGGGTTAGGGTTTAGGGTTTAGGATTTAGGTCTCTAATTTTTAGGGTTTAGGGTTTAAGGTTTAGGGTTTTAGGATTTAGTGTTTAGGGTTAAGGGCTTATGGTTGAGGATTTATTGTTTATTGTTTAGGGTTTAGTGTTAAGGGTTTAGGATTTAGGGGTTTATAGGTTTGGGTTTGGGGTTTAGGGTTTAGTGTTTAGGGTTTAGGTATAAGTGTTTATGGTTTAGTTTTTCAAGGGTTTAGGATTTTGGCTTTAGTGTTTGGGGATTAGGGCTTAGGGATTAAGGTTTAGGGTTTAGGGTTTAGGGTTTAGGGTTTAGGGTTTAGGGTTTAGGGTTTAGGGCTTAGGGTCTTATGGTTTAAGGTTTAGGTTTATGGTTTACGGTTTAGGGCTTAAGGGTTTAGGGTTTATGGTTAAGGGTTTAGGATTTATTTTTTATGGGGTTTAGGGTTTAGGGTTTTAGGATAAGGGTTTAGGGTTTAGGGGTTTATGGTTTTGGGTTTTGGTACATGGTTTAGAGATTAGGTTTTAGGTTTAGAATTTAGGGTTTAGGGCTTAGGTTTAGGGTTTAGGGTTTAGGTTTTAGGGTTTAGGGTTTATGGTTTAGGCTTTAAGATTTATGGATTAGGTTTTAAGGTTTAGGGCTTGGGTTTAATGTTTAGGGTTTTGAGCTTAAGGTTTAAGGTTTAAGGTTTTGGGTTTATGGCTTACGGTTTAGGACTTGGTGTTTAGGGTTTAGGGTTTAGGATTTATGTTTTAAGGTTTAGGGATCATGGTCTACATTTTAGGGTTTTGGTTTTAGTGTTTAGGGATTAGGATTTAGGGTTTAGGGTTTAAGGTTTAGGGTTTAGGGGTTTAGGGTTTAGGTTTTAGGTTTAGGGTTTTAGGGTTTAGGGTTTAGGGCTCATTGTTTATGGTTTATGGTTTATGGGTTTATTTTTATTTTAGGGTTTAGGGTTTAGGTTTAGGGCTATGTGTTTAAAGTTTAGGGTTTAAGGCTTTAGGATTTAAGTTTTAGGATTTAGGTTTAGGGCTTAGTTTAAGGTTTAGGGTTTAAGGGTTTAGGGTTTAGGTTCCAAGGTTTATGGTTTAGGGCTTTAGGTTTAGGGCTTAGTGTTTACAGGGTTTTAGGTTTATGGTTTTATCACAATTTATGGTTTAGGGTTTATGGTTTAGGGTTTAGGTTTAGGTTTAGGGTATGGTTTAGGGTTTAGAGTTTAGGGTTTAGGGTTTAAGGTTTAGGGTTTAGGGTTTAGGGTTTGGGGTTTATGGGTTTAGGGCTCAGGTTTAGGGTTTAGGTTTTTAGGGTTTAGGGTTTAGGGTTTAGGTTTAGGTTTAGGTTTTAGGGTTTAGGGTTTAGGGTTTAGGGTTTAGGGTTTAGGTTTAAGGGTTTATGGTTTAGGGTTTAGGTTTTAGGGGTTTAGGGTTTAGGGTTTAGGGGTTATGGTTTAGGGTTTAGGGTTTAGGGTTTAGGGGTTTAGGGTTTAGGGTTTTAGGGTTTAGGGTTTAGGGTTTAGGGGTTTAGGTTTTATGGTTTAGGGTTTAGGGTTTAGGATTAAGGATTTAGGGCCAGGTCTTTAAAAATATGGGTTTAGGACTAAGGTTTTTAGGGTTTAGGGTTTTAGTGTTTAGGGTTTAGGGTTTAGGTTTAAGGTTTATTTTTTAGAGTTTAGGATTTATGGTTTAGGGTTTAGGGTTTAGGGTTCAAGTCTCAGGTTTAGGGTTTAGGGTTTATGGATTAGGTATATGGTATTGGGTTTAGGGTTTAATTTTATAACATGAGGGTTTAATAATTTGGGTTTAGGGTTTAGGGATTATAGTTTAGGGTTTGGGGTTTAAGGATAAGAATTTAGGGTTTAGGACTTAGGGCTTAGGGTTTAGGATTTAGGGCTCAAGGTTTAGGCTTTTGTTATTATGGTTCAAGATTTATGGTTTAGGGCTAAGCATTTAGGGTTTACAGTTTAGGGTTTAGGGTTTATGGCTAGGGATTTAGGGTTTTGGTTTTAGTGTTTAGTGTTTATGGCTTAAGGGTTTACGGTTTTATTATTTAAGGGTTTAGGTTTTAGGGATTTATAAGTTTATGTATTATGGTTTAGGGCTTAGGGGTTAGGGTTTAGGGTTTAAGGTTTAGGATTTATGGTTTAGGGCTCAGGGTATAGGTTTTAGGGTATAAGAACTAAGGTTTTAGGGATTACGGTTTAGGTTTTAGGGTTTAGGGCTCAATGTTGAGGGTAGGTTTTAGGGTTTAGGGTTTAGGGTTAAGGGTTAGGGTTTAGGGCTTAGGGATTTTAGGTTTAGGGTTTAGGACTTTAGGGTTTAGGGTTTAGGACTCGGGGTTTAGGGTTTATAATTTATGGTTTAGTGTTTAGGGTTATGGGTTTTGGGTTTAGGGTTTAGAGATTAGGATTTAGGGTTTAGGATATACGGCTTAGGGTTTAGAGTTAATTATTTAGGGTTTAGGCTTTATGGCTTAGGGTTTACATAGGTCTTAAGGTTTAGGGTTTATTTTAGGGTTAGGACTTATGTTTAGATTTTAGGGTTTAGGGTTTACGGATCAAGCTTTAGGATTTAGGGTTCATGGTTAAGGGTTTAGGTTTTATGGCTAGGGATTTAGATTTTAGGTCTTAGGATTTAAGTTTTATGGTTTAGAATAAGGGTTTAGGTTTTAGGGTTTAGAGACCAGGGTATAAGTTTTATAGTTTAGGGTTTAGGGTTAAGTGTTTAGGGTTTAGGGTTTAGGGTTTAATATTTGGGGTTTGGGGTTTAGGACTCATGGTTCAGGGTTTATGGTTTAGGGCTAAGATTTTAGGGTTTAGAGTTAAGGGTTTAGTGCTTAGTGTTTAAGTTTTAGGGTTTAGGGTTTAGTGTTTAGGGTTTATGGCTCAAGTTTCAGGTTATAGGGTTTAGGGCTAAGGGTTTAGAATTTACAATTTACTATTTAGGGTTTAGGGTTTAGGGCTAGGGGTTTATGGCTTATGGTTTAAGGTTCACCATTTAGGGTTTAGGGTTTTAGGGGTTTAGGTTTTAGGGTTTAGGTTTTAAGGTTTAAGGTTTAAGGTTTAGGGTTTAGGGTTTAGGGATAAAGGTTTAGGGTTTATGGGGTTTGGGGTTTAGGGTTTATGTTTTAGGGCTCTTTTTTAGGGTTTAGGGTTTATGGATTATATTTTAGGGCTAAGGCATTAGGGTTTAGGGTTTAGGTTATTTCTGGTTTAGGATTTAGGATCCAGGGTCTAGGGTTTAGGGATTAGGAATTAGGGCTAAGGGTTTAGGGTTTAGGGTTTAGAATTTAGTGTTTAGGGTTTAGGGTTTAGAGTTTAGGGATTAGGATTTAGGATTAAGGTTTTTGGTTTACGTATTTAGGATTTTGGGATTAGGATTTAGGTTTGAGGGTTTATTGTTTATTATTTAGTGTTAAGGATTTAGTGTTAAGGATTTAGGATTTAGGTTTTAGGGGGTTTAGGTTTTAGGTTTTTTGTTTGGGGTTTAGGTTTTAGTGTTTATGGTTTATGGCTTTAGGGTTTAGGGGTTTAGGTTTTAAGGGTTTAGGGCTTAGGGGTTTAGGGATTATGGTTTAGGCTTTAGGGCTAAGGGTTTAGGTTTAGGGGTTAGGGTTTAGGTTTAGGGCTTTAGGATTTATGGTTTAGGTTTAGAATTTATGGTTTATGGTTTAGGGTTTTAGGGTTTAAGGGTTTATGGTTTAGGGTTTAGGGGTTTAGGGTTTAGGGTTTAGGGTTTAGGTTTTAGGGTTTAGGGCTCGGGTTTAGGGTTTTTAGGGTTTAGGGTTTAGGGTTTATTGTTTAGTCTTTAGGATTTATGTATTAGGGTTTAACATTTAGTGCTAGGGGTTTAATGTTTAGGGTTTTGAGCTCAAGGTTTAAGGTTTTGGTTTATGGCTTAGGTTTTAGGACCTTGTGTTTAGGTTTAGGTTTTAAGGTTTATTGATCATGGATTATGGTTTAGGGTTTTTGTTTTAGTGTTTAGGGATCAAGGTTTAGGGTTTAAGAATTAGGGATTAGTGTTTAGGGTTTAGGGTTTAGGGATTATTGTTTATGGTTTAGGGTTTAAGGTTTAGGGCTAAGGGTTTAACGTTTAGGTTTAGGGCTAAGGCTTTATAGTTGAGGATCTAGAGTTTAGGATTTAGGGTTTAGGGTTTAACGGTTTTGGGTTTAGGGTTCAGCGTTTATGGTTTAGGTTTTAGGGCTTAGGGTTTGGTGCCCGGGGTTTAGGCCTCGAGTTTAGGGTTTAGTGTTACGGGTTTAGAATTTAGGCCTTTAAGGTTTACGGTTTAGGTTTTAGGGTTTAGGAATTAGGGTTTAGGGTTTAGAGTTTATGGTTTAGGGTTTTGGATAAGGGTTCGGGGGTATAATGTTTATGGGGTTTAAAGTTTAGGGTTTAGGGTTAAAGGTTTAGTGTTTATCATTTAGGGTTTAGGTATAAGGTTTAGGGTTTAGGGTTTAGTGCTCATGATTCAAGTTTAGGGTTCCGGGTTTATAGTTTAGGGTTTAGGGGGCCTATAGTTTTAGGGTTTAGGGTTTGGGGTTTAAGGTTTAGTTTTATCGGTTAGGGTTTAGTGCATAAGTTTTAGTGTTTAGGGTTTAGTGCTCATGATTCAAGGTTAAGGGTTTAAAGTTTAGAGTTTAGGATTTAGGGTTTAGAGTTTAGGGTTTATGATTAAGGATTTAGGGCTAGGTCTTTAGGGCTAGGGGTTTAGGACTAATGGTTTAGGGCTAGGGGTTTAGTATTATGGGTTTAATGCTTAGGGTTTATGGTTTAAGGTTTGTTGTTTAGAGTTTAGGGTTTGTGGTTTAGGGTTCAAGGCTCAAGGTTTAGGGTTTACGGTTTAGGGATCAGGTATATGGTATATGTTTTAAAGTTTAAACATAAGGGTTTAATGTTTAGGGTTTAGGGTTTAGGGTTTAGGAGGTTATAGTTTAGGGTTTAGGGTTTAAGGATAAGGGTTTAGGGTTTAGGGTTTAGGATTTAGGGCTCAAGTATTAGGGTTTTTGTTTAGGGTTCAATATTTAGGGTTTAGGGCTAAGCATTTAGGGTTTATGGTGTAAGGTTTAGGGTTTAAGGCTAGGGTTTAGGGTTTAGGGTTTAGGATTTAGGGTTTAGGGTTTAGGGTTTAGGGTTTAGGGTTTAGGGTTTACGGCTTAGGTTTAGGGTTTAGGGTTTAGGGATTTAGAAGGTTTACTTATTTATGATTTAGGATTAGGGATTAGGGTTAGGGTTTAGGTTTAGGATTTAGGGATTAGGGCCTAGGTTTTAGGGTATAGGTCTAAGGGTTTAGGGATTATGGTTTAGGGTTTAGGATTTAGGGATCAAGGTTTACGGTTTACATTTTAGGGTTTAGGGTTTAGGGCTCGGGGTTTTGTGTTAAGATTTAAGAGTTTATGGTTTACGATTTAAGGTTTAGGGCTTAGGGCTTTGGATAGTTTTTAGAGTTTAGAGTTTAGGGTTTAGGACTTAAGGTTTAGTATTTACGGTTTCAGGTTTAGGTGGTTTAAAATTTAGGGTTTAGTGTTTAGGTTTATGGGTTTATGGTTTAGGGTCTAGAGATTAGGGTTTAGGACTAAGGGTTTAGGGTTTAGGGTATAGGGCTCAGGGTTTAGAGTTAATGGTTTAGGGTTTAGGGTTATGGCTTAAGGTTTACATAGGTCTTAGGGTTTAGGGTTTAGGGTTTAGGTTTAGGGGGTTTATAATTTAGGGTTTAGTATTTAGGGTTATTGGTTTAGGGTTTAGGGTTTAGAGATTAGGGTTTAGGGTTTAGGGTTTAGGGCTCAACATTTAGAGTTAATAGTCTAGGGTTTAGGATTTATGGATTAAGGTTTACATAGGTCTTAATGTTTAAGGTTTGGGGTTTAGGTTTTAAGACTTACAGTTTAGGGTTTAGGGTTTACACAGGGTTAGATATTACGGCTCAAGTTTTAGGATTTAGGGTTCATGGTTAATGGTTTAGGATTTACAGCTTAGGGTTTAGATTTTAGGGCTCGGGATTTAAGTTTTATGGTTTAGAATTGGGGTTTAGGTTTTAGGGTTTAGAGACCAGGGTATAGGGTATATGGTTCAGGGTTTAGGGTTAAGTATTTACATTTTAGGGTTTAGGATTTGGTGTTTGGGGTTTAGGACTCAGGGTTTAGGGCTAAAATTTTAGGGTTTAAAGTTAAGGGTTTAGGGCTCAGTGTTTAAGTTTTAGGGTTCATGGTTTAATGTTTAGGGTTTATGGCTCGCGGTTTAGGTTATAGGGTTTAGGGCTAAGGGTTTAGAGTTTACAATTTACTGTTTAGGGCTAGGGGTTTAGGGCTTATGGTTTAAGGCTCACCATTTAGGGTTTAGGGTTAAGGGCTCAAGGTTTATGATTCATGGTCTTTAGGGTTTAGGGTTCTTGGTTTAGGGTTTAGGGATTAGGGTTTAGGGCTTTGGATTAGGGATTATGGTTGGGTTTATTTCCAATTTAGGATCCAGGTCTAGGGTTAGGGATTATGGATTAGGGTTAAGGGTTTAATGTTTAGGTTTTAGGATTTAGGGTTTAGGGTTTATAGTTTAAGGTTTATGGGTTTACGGTTTATGATTTATGGTTTAGTGTTTAGGGTTTGGAATTTAGGGTTATGGGGTTAGGGTTTAATGTTTACGGTTTAAGGTTAAGGGTTCATGGTTTAGGGATAGTAGTTTTGGGTTTAGACTTTAGGGCTTAGGCTCAAGGTTTAGGGATCATGGTTTAGGGCTAACGGTTTTACGGTTTAGGGTTTGGGGTTTATGGTTTAGTGTTTAGTGTTTATGACATTTTTTTAGGGTTTAGGGTTAAGGGTTTATGGGGTTTAGGGTTTAGGGTTTAGTGATTAATATTAAGGGTTCTGGGCTTAGGGCTCATTATTTCTAGTTTATGGTTTATATTTTAGGGTTTATTATTTAGGGGTTTATGATTTAAGGTTTAGGGTGTTTTTGTTTAGGGTTTAGAGTTTAGGGTTTAGGGTTTATGGCTCAAGTTTTATGGTTTATGGTATAGGGTTTAGTTAGGGATTTGGTTTTAGGGTTTAGGGTTTAGGTTTATGCTTTAGGATTTAGGTTTTAGGCTTGAGGGTTTAGGGTTTAGGTCTAAGGTTTTATGGTTTATGGTTGAGGTTTAGTGTTTATGATTTAGGGCTCAAGGTTTAGCGTTTATATTTTAGGATTTGAGGCTCACGATTTAAGGTTTATTTTTATGGTTTAGGTTTATGTTTTAGGTTTATCATTTAGGTTTTAGGTTTTAGGAGTAGTTTTTAGGGATTTTGATTAAGGGTTTAGGGTTTAGGTAGCTTACCTTTGGTTTAGGTTTTAGGGTTTAACATTTAGGCTTAGGGTTAATGGTTAAGGGTTTAAGGGTAGGGTTTAGGCTTTAGGCTTTAGGGTTTAGTGCTTATGGTTTAGGGATTAGGGGTTAGTGTTTAGGGTTTAAGTTTTAGGCTTTAGGAATCATGTTTTAGGGTTTAGGGTTTAGGTTTATGGCTAAGTGTTTAGGGTTTAGGGTTTAAGGTTTAGGGTTTAAGGGTTTAGGGGGTTTATTGTTTAGATTTTAGGGTTAAGGGTTTAGGGTTTCTTTTTAGGGTTTAGGGTTTAAGGTTTAGAGTTTATGGTTTAGGGATTAGGATTTAGTGTTTAGGGTTTGTTGTTTAGGTTTTTTTAGTGCATATTCATAGCACCCCAAATGAGTTATGGATCTAGTTTTTTCTAAGACAAACTCATCTGGTGTGAATGTAAAACATTGAGTTTTCTCAAGGTGTGGGACCTTGCAAGGTGAGAAAATTCTCTAGATTGAAGCTGGTTCTTACTCCTCTATTTAGGTATATGCATGCAATTTTGTATAGGTTCTAGTTCAAAATCATATTCTAAAAACTACCAAGGAGACAGGGTTGAGAGAAAACATGGAAATGGAAACAAAACTAAGAAAAAACAAAAAGGTGATACACCAAAGGAGTGCTGAAATCCTTGCTTTGCAAAAATAGACATAGATCATGGGGATGCAACAACAAAACATGTAAAAATTACCAGAATGCAATGAAGGATTAGAAGACAATAATAACTGCATGAGAGGATTGAAAATTGATCACAAAACATACATTATCATGCCCAAATTTGATACAATACGTTCCATTGGCAAAGAGGAAAAAACATGTTACAATCTCCATGGGAGGTCTGAAACTCCTTCAAATCCACATGCTAAGGAGGAAATAAGAGCTTACAGAAGCAAGAACATCCAACATTACAAAATGAGCCAAAACTAGCTTTTAACCATGAAGCAGAATAGATGAAAGAAATGTGAGCAAATCTGATTTGAGATCTCCAACCACCAATAAGATTCATTAAAATGGAAAGGAAACCTCTACAAATCCACTTCCCAACAAATTCGAGCCCACAAGACAAGAAATTTCCCATACCTCATTAAATCTGGTAGATGGAAATATGATTTTTTACCTTTTCAATAACATAGATATTTTTCTAATTTTCTCCCATGAATCTTCACCAAAATCCAAAATTGAGGGGTCCAATGTGTGGATAATTTCACCATCTTTCTAATGATATAAAGAACATGAAAATATGAGCTTTGGATCGAAAGTTATGCCTCTTTAAATATTTAGGGCAAAAATGGCGAAAACAGAGTCAAAATTGGGTCGGCGCGGTCAAACTTTAAAATTTTCCCTTTTGGAAAATTTTCCCAAAAATATCCATGCTTCCGCCACTCCGAGACATGTGGCACCTCTTGGTTTTCGATGGAATCGCGGGCTCAAACTTCACTTTTTTCCTTTTGATTTTCATTGGGAAAATTTCCCAAAATTTCCAGTGCTCTGCTTTCCCAATGGCACGTGGTGTCGCTTGGTTCATTGATGAGATTGTGGGCTCATTTCTTGCCTTTTCCCCTTTCTTAGATTTTGGAAAAATTTCCCAAACAAACTTAATGCCTTTTCCATTCTGCCATGATATGTGGCAACTTCAAAATGGTCTATGGGCCTTGACCAGCTTTCTCCATTTTCTTCCATGCGGTCTCAGAGATTAATTTTGGAATTTTATCCCTTTCGCTCCAAAAGGGCTAAGTGCCCAAATATCTCCCTACCTCCACCGATGCACTTCCTTCCTCCACAGCATGTGGGATAAAATTTGCCTTTGCAACTCTACCAACTCTCCCGGTAAATTTCTCCATTTTCTTCCATGCGGTCTCGCAGACTAATTTTGGAATTTTATCCCTTTCGTTCAAAAAGGGCTAAGTGCCCAAATATCTCCCTACCTCCACCGACGTGCTTCCTTCCCTCCACAGGCATGTGGGCCAAAATTTTCCTTTGCAACTCTGCCAACTCTCTTGTAAATTTTTCCACCTTACCTCCACCGGCCTAACCTCCACCGCCACGTGGCACCATTTCATTGGTCGTAGGATTGTCTAGGAAAAATTCCCCACAAAACTCCACCGAGCCATAACTTGAAAATTACAAGGAGTTAGGAGGAAAATTTTACCTTTCTGGAAAGGTGAGAAAATTCTCTATCTGATGAAGCCATTTCTAAAATATTTTTAGTGATTAAAATGTGTGAAAATTGAATTTGAAGCACAAGAAAGGAAAGAATGAAGGTAAGTTAGCTAAAATAAGAAGGGGGCTCATTTTGGATAACAATTTTGGTGACTCGAGGGGTCATCTACCTATATTAGATGAAGGATCAGTGGCCTTTGAAGCATCCATTGGGCATGGTGTCAAGTCACCGATAACCAATTCTGATCTAGACTATGAAAGTATGACCTCAGAGCCACTTGAAACCCACCAAACATGGAGTTGATCTTCACAAAAATGCCACTTTAAAATGAACTATGCAAGAGTGACCAAAACAACACCAAAAACTATGTATAAAATGTAAATCATTCATACCCCAAGTGAGATATGCAAAGTGTGTAAAAGAACTTCTACTCAAAGCAAACCAACCTACTCTACTCTAACTGAAGTAAAGGTAAGATGAACAAACCCTATAGCTAGTTGTGTAAATTAGATTCCTTTCTTCAAAATGGGCAGCCATGCAATTGATTTGGAGCTGATCATGGTTGTTAGGATGAGTGGAAAATCAATAAGAAGCTGGTCTTCTACCTAAATCATCAAGGTGTTAATTGAAACAAATCTAATACCTCTTTTAGTTGCTCGCATTTGGATTGAAGAGGTATGATAGCTGATCCTTGGTACTTTGTAGCTCATCCTCATGCTTAGAAGTAAGCATGACTAGTTTTGGCTCCTCCCTTAGCTCCAATAAAGCCAAGTATCTGATTAGGCATAGTTTGATCCTTTGGATGTGCCCATAGCTCGAAATTCAACTCTAAAAAGAGTCTTCTTGTGGACCTTATTAGATGGATGATGTGGAAGAAGTGGTGAAAATATCTTTCTCTTTCCCTTCCTTTTCCCATGAAGTACATGGAAGAAATAAATCTTCCAAACTTGGTTCTAATGAGTGGTCACAAAACATAGGATTCTATTTTTCAATGTTATCCTTTGTGGCAAAGAGGCTTTGATAAGGAAAATGAGTGGTGGAGAAGAGAATTTTTTAATTTCAGCTGGCTCCTCCTCAAGACATTCCTCTAAGTCTGATAAACAATCAAACTCTTTGCTGTCCTACTATAACAAAGCTTTTCCCTCTAGCATGGTGACCTCCAAATCTATATTTTCTTCACCATGTGTAGCTTCATTCTCAAACATGAAACTTGTCAATTCGAACTCATCTAGAAAAAAATATTTTTGGAGAGATGAAGTGGGAGAGAAACATGAAATGTCTTGTGCCTTTTGCTCACAATTTGGGCCTATTTTGTTCACATCCACAATGACTTCATCAATAAAATCACCCCTTCAAATGAAAGTAAAAATGTATCAATAGTGCTTCCTTATTCTATTGTTGTAAAAACTTGACTTGATCTCATCCATTTGCTCCTCAAAAATGGGATTTTGAGCAGGTTTTTCTTCCTCCATGATGACCGATTTGGCAAAGGTGCAAATTGGATCAGCATTTTGTTTGGGCAAAGTTCCAACATGGACACCTAACTCACCACCAATAGACTCACTGATTCTTTTCCTCTTGTTCTTGTTCTTCTATTGTTGCAAACTCAGTATTAACCACCACTATTTCTTTAAATCCAACCTCCTCTTCTGGTTTTACCATCAAGGGTATTTTTGAAAACTAAAATTTAGTAGCCCATCTCTTCATATTTTCTATCATTTCTTCTCTATTGGGTTTCTCTTCTTTCTTTTTAGGCTTTAAGACTGGGTTTGTTTAATTTTAAGGGCTAAGGATTTAGGGTTTAAGGTTTAGGGGTTTTATGGTTTAGGGTTTAGGTGTAGGGTTTTAGGCTTTATGCTTTAGAGTTTAGTGCTTATGGTTTAGGATTAGGGTTTAGGGTTTAAGTTTTATGTTTTAGGGATCATGGTATCGGGTTTAGGGTTTATGGGTTTAAGTTATAGTGTTTAGGGTTTGGGATTTGGTATTTATTTTTAGGATTTAAAATTTAGGGTTTAAAATTAGGTGTTTACAACTCATGGTTTAGGGCTTAAGTTTTAGGGCTAGGGGTTTATGGTTTAGGTTTAGGGATCATGGTTTATTTTTAGTGTTTAACATTAAGGAATCAATTATTAGGGATTAGGGTTTATGGTTTAGAGTTTAGGATTTAGGGTTTAGGGTTTAGGATTTAGGGTTTAGGGTTTAGGGTTTAGGTTTTAGTGTTTAGGGTTAAATTTTTAGGGTATATGACTAATGGTTTAGGTGTTATGGTTTAGAGGTTTAGGGGGTTTATGGTTTTAAGGGTTTAGGTTTTAGGTTTTAGGGATCAATGTTTATGGTTTAAGGTTTATAGTTTAGTGTTTACAGTTTACGATTTAGGGTTTAGAGTTAGGGTTTAGGGTTTAGGGTTTAGGACTAAGGGTTTAGGGTTTAGGGAGGATTTAGGGTTTAGGGTTTAGGGTTTAGGGATTAGGGTTGAGGGTTTAAAGTTTAGAGTTTAGTGCTTAGTGTTTAGGGCTAAGATTTAGGGTTTAGGGTTTAGGGTTTATGGTTTATGGTTTAGGATTTAGGATTTAGTGTTTAGGTTTTAGGGTTTAGGGCTAGTAGTTTAGGGTTTAGTGTTTAGGCCATAGGGCTCAAGGTTTAGGGTTTATAGTTTAGGTTGTAGGGTTTATGGATTAGGCATTAGGTTTTAGGGTTTTTGTTTTAGGGTTTAGGGCTCGGGTCTTAGGGTTTAAGGTTTAGTGTTTAGGTTTTATGTTTAGGGTTTAGCATTTAGGTTTTAGGGTTTAGGGACTAGTTTTAGGTATTTGTATTTAGGGTTTAGGGTTTAGGTATCTTACATAGTGCTAAGGGTTTATGGTTTATGGTTTATTGTTTAATTTTTAGGTTTTAGGGTTAAGGGTTTAGGCATTAGGGTATAGGGTTTAGGGTTAAGGGTTGGGGTCTAAATGTTTAGGGTTTAGTGTCTATAGGATTTATGGATTAGGGTTTAGGCTTTAGGATTTATTTATGAGGGTTTACGATTTATGATTTAGTGCTTACTATTTAGGGTTTAGGGTTGAGGGATAAGGGTTTAGTGTTTAAGTTTTAGGGTTTAGGTTTTAGGGTTAGGGTATTAGGGTTTAGGTTTTGGGTTTTAGGGATCAAGGTATATGGTTTAGGGTTTAAGGTTTAGGGATAAAGATTTAGCGTTTCGGGTTGATGCTTTAGGGTTTAGAGCTTAGGGTTTAGGGTTTAGTGTTAAGGGTTTAAGGTTAAGGTTTAATGGGTTTAGGGTTAAGGTTTAGGGGGTTTAAGGTCTAATGATCATGGTTTAGGGTTTATGGTTTAGGTTTTAGTGCTAAGATTTTAGGGCTTAGGGTTTGGGGTTTGGTGTTTAGGATTTAGGATTTAGAGTTTAGGTTTTAGGATTTAGTGTTTAGGGCTTAGGTTTTGGGTTTATGGTTTAAGGCTAAGGGTTTATGGTTTAGGTTTAGGGCTCATGGTTTATTGTTTAGGGTTTAAAATTAAGGGCTCGGGGACTAAGGTTTAGGGTTTAGTGATCAAGGTATAGGGTTTAGGATTTAGGGTTTATGGTTTAGGTTTTAGTTTTTAGGGTTGAAGGTTTAGGGTTTATGACTAAGCGTTTAGGTTTTAGGGTTTAGGGGGTTTATGGTTTAGGTTTAAGGGTTTAGGGGATTTTGGTTTAGGGCTTACGCTTTAGGGTTAAGGTTTAGGCTTTTTAGGGATTAGGGTTTATGATTTAGGGTTTAGAGTTTAGTGTTTATAGTTTAGGGTTTAAGGTTTAGGGCTAGGGTTTAAGGGTTTAGGGTTTATGGTTTTTAGGACTAAGGGATTAGGGATTAGGGAGTTTAGGGTTTAGGGTTTAATGTTTGGGTTTTAGGGTATATGGCTTAGGGTTTAGGGTTTAGGGATAGTGGTCTAGGGTTTAGGGATATTGGTTTAGGGTTTAGGGATTACGACTCGGGGTTTAGGTTTAGGGTATAGGGCTCGGGTTTTGGGTTTGTGATTTAGGTTTAGGTTTTAGGTTTCAAGGTTTAGGTTTTAGAGATTAGGGATGATGGTTTAGGGTTTATGGTTTAGGATTTAGGGTCTAGGTTTAGGGTTTAGGGTTTAGCATTTAGGGTTTAGGTTATAGGGTTTAGGGCTTAGGGTTTAAAGTTTATGATTTACTATTTATTTTAGGGTTTAGGGTTTAGGTTTAGGGCTTATTGTTTAAGGATCCTTGTTTAAGGTTTAGGGTTAGGGATCAAGGTTTATGGTTTAGTGTTAAGGTTTTATGGTTTAGGGTTTGGAGTTTATTATTTATGGTTTAGGGTTTAGGACTTAAGGGTTAATGGGGTTTAGAGTTTAGGATTTAGTGATTAAGGTTTAGGGTTCAGGGCTTAGGGCTAAGTGTTTATGGTTTAGGGTTTATAGTTTAGAGGGTTTATGATTTAGGGATGAGGTTTTACAATATAGCATTTAGGGCTAAAGGTTTAGGGTTTATGGGGTTTATGGTTTAGGGTTTCAAGTTTAGGGTTTAGGGTTTATGGTTTATTGTTTATGGTTTATGGTTTATGGTTTAGGGTTTAGTTAGGGTTTTATGTTTAGGATTTAGGGTTTAGTGGTTTAGGGTTAGGGTTTAGGGTTTACGGGTAAGGGTTTATGGTTTAGGGTTTACTTTTTAGGGTTTAGGGTTTAGGGTAAGGGCCTATGATTTAGGGTTTACTTTTTAGGGTTTTTAGGGTTTAGGACTAATGGTTTATGGTTTATGGTTGAGGATTTAGGGTTCGTGCTCATGGTTTAGGGATTACGGTTTAGGGTTTAGGGTTTAGGGCTCAAGGTTGAGGGTAGTGTTTAGGGTTTAGGGTAGGGTTTAGGGTTTAGGGTTTAAGGTTTAAGGTTTAGGGATTAGGGCTTCAAGCTTAGTTTTTAGAGTTTAAAGTTTAGGGTTTAGGTGTGAGGTTTAGAGGTTTAGGGGGTTTATAATTTAGGGTTTAGTGTTTAGGGTTATAGGTTTAGGGTTTAGGGTTTAGGACTAAGGGTTTAGGGTTTAGGGTATAGGGCTTAGGGTTTAGAGTTAATGGTTTAGGGTTTCAACTTTATGGCTTAAGGTTTACATAGGCCTTAGGGTTTAGGGTTTAGGGTTTAGGGCTTAGATTTTAGGGTTTAGGGTTTACGATTCAAGCTTTAGGATTTAGGGTTCATGGTTAAGGGTTTAGGTTTTATGGCTAGGATTTGGCTTTTAGGGCTTGGGATTTAAGTTTTACTATATAGAATTACGGTTTACTTTTTAGGGTTTAGAGACCAGGGGTATAGGTTATATGGTTCAATGTTTAGGGTTAAGTGTTAAGGGTTGAGAGTTTAGGGTTTAGTATTTGGGGTTTGGGGTTTAGTACTTAGGGTTTAGGGTTTAGGGCCAAGATTTTAGGGTTTAGAGTTAAGGGTTTAGGGCTTATTATTTAAGTTTTAGGGTTTAGGGTTTAGTATTTAGGGTTTATGGCTTAGGTTTTAGGTTATAAGGTTTAGGGCTTAGGGTTTAGAGTTTATAATTTATTGTTTAGGGTTTAGGGTTTAGGGCTTAGGGTTTTAGGGTTTATTATTTAAGGCTTGTCATTTTTGGTTTAGGGCTAGGGCTCGAGGGTTTAGGGTTTAGTGTTAAGGGTTTAGGGTTTAGAGTTTATGATTTTTTGTTTAGGGTTTAGGGCTTAAGGTTTTATGAGGTTTAGGGTTTAGTGATAAGGTTTAGGGTTTATGGGTTTTTAGGGTTTAGGGGTTTTGGTTTATTATTTAGGTTTAGGGTTAGGGTTTGGGGTTTAGGGTTTAGGGTTTAGGGATTAGGGATTTTGGGATTAGGGTTTTAGTTAGGTTTAGGGTTTAGGTTTATTAGGTTTAGGATTTAGGATTTTATGGGTTTAGGTTAGGACTAGGATTTATGCTTTAGGGTTTAGGGTTTAGGGTAAAGTTTTTAGGGTCTAGGGCTAAGGATTTATGGTTTATGGTTGAGGGTTTAGTGTTTATACTATAGGATTTAGGCCTCGGGGTTTAAGGTTTAGTGTTTAGGGTTTAGGTTTTAAGGTTTAACATTTAGGTTTTATGGTTTAAGGAGTAATTTTTAGGGTTTTGATTTACAGCTTAGGGTTTAGGTAGCTTACGTAGTGCCAAGGGTTTAGGGTTTAGGGTTTATTATTTAACATTTAGGGTTTAGGGTAATGGTTTAGGTATTAGGGTATAGGGTTTAGGGTTTAGGGTTGAGGTCTAAGGGTTTATGGTTTAGGGTTGGGGTCTAATCGTTTAGGGTTTAGCATTTATAGGCTTTATTGATTAGGGTTTAGGCTTTAGGCTTTATCTGTGAGGGTTTACCTTTATTTATGAGTTAGTATTTAGGGTTTAGGGTTTAGGGATAAGGGTTTAGGGTTTAAGTTTTAGGGTTTAGGGTTTAGGGGTAGGGTATTTGGGTTTAGGTTTTAGGGATCATGAATTAGGGTTTATGGCTCATGGTTTGGGTTTAGCATTTAGGTTTCCGATTTTATAGATCAAGGTATACAATTTAGGGTTTAGCATTCGGGGTTTAGGGATAAAGGCTTAACATTTAAGGTTGTTGGTTTAGGGTTTAGTGTTAAGGGTTTAAGGTTGAGGGTTGATAGGTTTAGGGTTTAGGGTTTAGGGTATAGGGTTTATGACTAAGGGTTTAGGGTTTAGGGTTTAGGGTTTAGTTCTAAGAGTTTAGGGTTTAGGGTTCGAGGTTTGGTGTTTAGGGTTTAGGATTTAGAGTTTAGGGTTTAGGATTTAGTGTTTAGGGCTTAGGGTTTTCGGTTTAGGGTTTAGGGCTAAGGGTTTATGGTTTAGGTTTAGGGCTCATGGTTTATTATTTAGGGTTTAACATTAAGGTCTTAGGGATTAGGGTTTAGGGTTTAGTGATCAAGGTATAGGGTTTAGGATTTTGGTTTTAGGGTTTACTTCTCAGGTTTTAGGGTTTAGGATTAAGGGTTTAAGGTTTAGGGTTTAGGGTTTAGTTTTTAGGGTTGAAGGTTTAGGGTTTATGACTAAGGGTTTAGGTTTTAGGGTTTAGGGTTTACGGTTTTTATGGTTAAGGTTTCGGTTTTAGGGATCATGGTTTTTATCATTTAGGGTTTAGAGTTTAGTGTTTTCAATTTAGGGTTTAGGGTTTAGAGCTAGGGGTTTAGGCCTTAGAGCTTAGGGTTTAGTGTTTATGGTTTATGGTTTAGGACTAAGGCTTTAGGTTTAGGGTTTAGGGTTTAGGTTTAGGGTTTAGGGTTAAGGTTTAGGGTTTAAGGTTTAGGGTTTAGGGTTTAGGGTTTATGGTTTAGGGATTATGGTTTAAGCTTTAAGATTTAGGATTAGGGTTTTGGATTTAGGGTTTAGGATTTAGAACTAGTGGTTTAGGGTGTAGGGATTACGACTCATTGTTTAGGGTGTAGGTCTTAGGTGTTTAGGGTTTATAATTTAGTTTTTAGGATTTAGGGATAATGGTTTAGGGTTTAGGGTCTAGGGTTTAGTGTTTAGAGTTTAGGGTTTAGGGTTTAAGGGCTTAGGGTTTATGGATTAGGGATTAGGGTTTAGGGTTTAGGTTATAAATTTTAGGGCTCAGGTTTATGGATTAGGGTTTATGTATTAGGGCTCAAGGTTTAGGGTTTAGGGTTTTGGGTTTAGGTTTTAGGGTTTTGGGTTTGGGATTTATGGTTTAGGGTGAAGATTTTAGGTTTTGGGTTTAGAGTTTAGGGCTTTAGTGTTTAGGGTTTAGGGTTTAGTTAGTATATGTTTTAGGGTTTAGGGTTGATACTTTAGGATTTACGGGTTAAGGTTTAGGTTTTAGGGTTTAAAGGTTTAGGGTTTAGTATTTGGGGTTTATTGTTCATGGTTTAGGGTTTAGGCTTTAGGTATCATGATTTTGTCTTTAGGGTTTATGGTTTAGTGGTTAGCGCTAATGGTTTATGGTTTAAAGTTCAAGGTATATTGTTTATGACTTAGGATTTACCATTTAGGGATAGGATTTTAGGGTTTAAATTTTGGGGTTTGGGGTTTAGGGCTTAGGATTTAGGGTTTAGGACTCAAGGTTTAGGGTTTATGGTTTAAGGATAAGAATTTAGGCTTTAAGGTTTAGGGTTTTACTGTTTAGGGTTTAGGGTTTAGGGGTAAGGTTTTAGGCTTTTGGCTTTAGAGTTTAGTGTTTATGGTTTAGGGATTAGGGTTGATGGTTTAAGTTTTATGTTTTAGGGATCATGGTATAGGGTTTAGGGTTTAGGGGTTTAGGGTATAGTGTTTAGGGTTTGGGATATGGTGTTTAGTTTTTAGGATTTAAAGTTTATTGTTTAGAATTAAGTGTTTATGGCTCAAGGTTTAGGGTTTAGGTTTTAGGGCTAAGGGTTTATGGTTTAGGTTTAGGTGTCATGGTTTATTTTTTAGTGATTAATGTTAATGGCTCAGGGATTAGGGATTAGGGTTTATGGTTTAGATTTTAGGCTTTATGGTTTAGGGATTTTTGTATTAGTGTTTAGGATTTAGGATTAAGGGTTTAGGGTTTAGGGTTTAGGTTTTAGTGTTTAGGGTTAAAGGTTTAGGGTTTATGACTAAAGGCTTATGTGTTAGGGTTTAAGGGTTTATGGTTTAGGTTTTAGGGTTTAGATTTTACCGCTTATGGTTTTAAGGGTTTAGGTTTTAGGTTTTAGGGATCAACGTGTATGGTTTAGGGTTTAGATTTTAGTGTTTACAGTTTACGGTTTAGGGTTTAGAGTTAGGGGTTTAGGTCTTAGGTTTATGGTTTAGGACTAATGGTTTAGGGTTTATGGAGTTTAGGGTTTAGGGTTCGGGTTTTAGGGCTTAGGGTTGAGGGTTTAAAGTTTAGAGTTTAGGGTTTAGTGTTTAGGGCTAAGAGTTTAGGGTTTAGGGTTTAGGGATTATAGGTTTAGGATTTAGGCTTTAGGATTTAATTTTTAGGGTTTAGGGTTTAGGGCTAGTGGTTTAGGGTTTAGGGATTACGGACTTAGGGTTTAGGGATTAATGTATAGGGATCGGGGTTTGGGGTTTACAATTTAGGTTTTAAGGTTTACTTTTATTAGGGTTTAGGGCCCGGGGTTGAGGGTTTAAGGTTTAGTGTTTAGGGTTTAGGTTTTAGGGTTTATCATTTAGGTTTTAGGGTTTAGGAGTAGTTTTTAGGTATTTAGATTTAGGGTTTAGGGTTTAGGTGGCTTACGTAGTGCTTTAGGGTTTATTCTTTAACGTTTAGGTTTTAGGTTTAAGGGTTTAGGCATTAGGGTATAGGGTTTAGTGTTTAGATCTAAGGGTTTAGGGTTTAGGTTAGGGTATAAATTTTTAGTGTTTAGTGTTTAGATGCTTTATGGATTACGGTTTAGCCTTTAGGATTTATCCCGAGGGTTTACGAGTTTATGATTTAGTGTTTAGTGTTTAGGGTTTAGGGTTTAGGGTTTAGGGCTAAGGGTTTAGCGTTTAAGTTTTAGGGTTTAGGGTTTATGGATAGGGTATTAGGGTTTAGGGTTTAGGTTTTTTTAGGTTTTAGGGATCAAGGTATATGGTTTAGGGTTTAGGGATAAATTTTAGCATTTTGGATTGATGGTTTAGGGTTTAGCGTTTAGGGTTTAGGGTTTAGTGTTAAGGGTTTAAGGTTAAGGTTTAATTGGTTTAGGTTATAGGGTTTATGACTAAGGGTTTAGGGGGTTTAAGGTCTAATGTTTAGGGTTTAGTTTAGGGTTTAGGTTTTAGTGCTAAGATGTTAGGGTTTAGGGTTTGGGGTTTGGTGTTTAGGGTTTAGGATTTAGAGTTTAGGGTTTATGATTCGGTGTTTAGGGCTTAAAGTTTTGGGTTTATGGTTTAGGGTTTAGGGTTCATGGTTTATTGTTTAGGGCTTAACATTAAGGGCTTAGGGATTAGGGTTTAGGGTTTAGGGTTTAGGTTTAAGTTTATAGGGTTAAAGGTTTAGGGTTTATATCTAAGGGTTTAGGTTTTAGGGTTTAGGTCTTACGGTTTTTAGGGTTTAGGTTTTAGGTTTAGGTATTAGGGTTTATTGTTTAGGGTTTATAGTTTAGTGTTTATAGTTTAGGGTTTAGGGTTTAGAGCTAGGGTTTAGGGTTTAGGGCTTAGGTTTTAGTGTTTAGGGTTTATAGTTTAGGACTAAGGGTTTAGGTATTTTATGGTTTAGGTTTTAATGTTTTGGTTTTAGGGTTTAGGGCTTAGTGTTTAGGGTTTAGGGTTTAGGGCTAGTGGTTTAGGATTTAGGGATTACAACTTTAGGAGGGTTTAGGGTTTAGGGTATAGGGCTCAAGGTTTATTGTTTACGATTTAGGTTTTATGGTTTAGGGATCACGGTTTAGGTTTCAAGTTTTAGTTTTTAGGGTTTGGGGATCATGGCTTAGGGTTTAGGGTTTAGGGTAGGGTTTAGGGTTTATGGATTAGGGTTTAGGGTTTAGGTTATAGAGTTTAGGGCTCAAGGTTTAGGGCTTAGGGCTTAGAGTTTTAATCTCAAGGTTTAGGGTTTAGGGTTTAGGGTTTTGGATTTAGTGCTTAGTGTTTACATTTTAAGGCTAGTGAGTTTAGGGTTTAGGGTTTAGCGTTAAGACTCAAGGTTTAGGGTTGATGTTTTAGGATTAAGGGCTAAGGGTTTAGGGTTTAGGATTTAGGATTTAGTGTTTGGAATAAGGGTTTAGTGTTTATGGTTTATGGTTTAGGGTTTATGGCTTTAGGGTTTATGGTTTAAAGTTTAGGGTATAGGGTTTATAACTTAGGCTTTAGGGTTTAGGGATAGGGTTTTTAGGATTTAAAGTTTGGGGTTTTGGGTTTAGAGCTTAGGATTTAGGGTTTATGGCATAAGGTTTAGGGTTTAGGATTAGGTTTTAGGGTTTAGGGTTTAGGGATAAGGATTTAGGGTTTAAGGTTTATGGGTTTTATGGTTTAGGGTTTAGGGTTTAGAGGTAGGGTTTTAGGCTTTAGGATTTAGGGTTTAATGCTTATGGTTTAGGGATTAGGGTTTAGGGTTTAAGTTTTAGGTTTAGGGATCATGGTATAGGGTTTAGGGTTTAGGGGTTTAATTAGTGTTTAGTTTTTAAGATTTAGAGTTTAGAGGTTTAGAATTAAGTGTTTAGGGCTCAAGGTTTAGGGTTTAAGTTTTAGGGCTAGGCATTTATGGTTTAGGTTCAGGGCTCATGGTTTAATGTTTAGGGTTTAACATTTAGGTTTAGGTTTACATTAGGGTTTAGGTTTAGGGTTTATGTATTAGGGTTTAGGGTTTAGGGTTTAGGGTTTAGGTTTTAGTCTTTATGGTTAAAGGTTTGGGGTTTATGACTAAGGGTTTAGGTGTTAGGTTTAGGGGGCCTATGGTTTAGGTTTTAGGGTTTAGAGTTTATGGTTTATGGTTTTAAGGTTTCGGTTTTAGGTTTTAGGGATCGGGTTTATGGTTTAGGGTTTAGAGTTTATGGTTTAGGGGTTAGGGAGTTTAGGTTTAGGGTTTAATGTTTAGGGTTAGGGTTTGGGGCTTAGGGTTTAGTGTTTAGGGCTAAGAGTTTAGGGTTTAGTGTTTATGGTTTAGGGTTTAGGATTTAGTATTTAGTGTTTAGGGTTTAGGGTTTAGGGCTTAGTGGTTTAGGGTTTTTAAGTATATGACTCGGGGTTTAGGGTTTAGGGTATAGGGATCAAGGTTTAGAGTTTAGGGTTTAGGTTTCATGTTTTTGATTTTAGGGTTTAGACATCATTATTTAGGGCTCATGGATCAGGGTTTAGGGTTTAGGGTACTATTTTTAGGGATAAAGGCTAAGGGTTTAAGGTTTAGGGGGTTTTACAGTTTAGGGTTTAGGGTTTAGGGTTTAGGGTTTATGGTTTAGGGTTTATGGATTAGGGATTAAGTTTTAGGATTTAGGTTATAGAGTTTAGGGCTCAAGGTTTATGGTTAGGGTTTAGGGCTTAGGGCTTAGGGCTTTAGGGGTTTAGGGTTTAGGATTTAGAGTTTAGGGTTTAGGGTTTAGTGGTTAGGGCTCAAGGTTTTGGGTTTAGGGTTTGAGGCTAAGGGTTTATGGTTTAGGTTTAGGGCTCATGGTTTATTGTTTAGGGTTTAACATTAAGGGCTCGGGATTAAGGTTTAGGGTTTAGGGATCAAGGTATAGGGTTTAGGATTTATTGTTTAGGGTTTAGGTTTTAGTTTTTAGGGTTGAAGGTTTAGGGTTTATGGTTTAAGGGTTTAGGTTTTAGGGTTTAGGGGTTTATGGTTTAGGTTTAAGGATTTAGGGGTTTATGGTTTAGGGCTTACCATTTTAGGGTTAAGGTTTCAAGTTTTAGGGATTAGGGTTTATGATTTAGGGTTTAGAGTTTAGTGTTTATAGTTTAGGGTTTAGGGTTAGAGCTTTAGGGTTTTAGGGTTTAGGGGTTAGGGTTTAGGGTTTATGGTTTATGACTAAGGGATTAGGAGTTTTTAGGGTTTAGGGTTTAATGTTTAGGTTTTAGGGTTTATATGGATTAGGGTTTAGGTTTAGGGTTTAGGGATAGTGGTTTAGGGTTTAGGGATTACTACTCGGGGTTTTGGGTTTATGATATAGGGCTAGAGGTTTTGGGTTTGTGATTTAGGTTTTTTTAGGTTTTAGGTATCAAGGTATAGGTTTCAAGGTTTAGGTTTTAGGGATTAGTGATCATGGTTTAGGGTTTAGGATTTAGGGTCTAGGTTTTAGGGTTTAGCATTTAGGGTTTTAGGTTAGGGTTTAGCGCTTAAGGTTTAAAGTTTACGATTTGTTGTTTAGGGTTTAGGGTTTAGGTATAGGTGTTTAGGGCTTATTGTTTAAGGCTCCTTGTTTAAGGTTTAGGGTTGAGGGATCAAGGTTTAGGGTTTAGGGTTTCTTGTTAGGGGTTTATGGTTTAGGGTTTGGAGTTTATTATTTATGGTTTAGGGTTTAGGGCTTATAGGTTTATGGGGTTTAGAGTTTAGGATTTAGTGATTAAGGTTTAGGGTTCAGGCTTAGGGCTAAGTGTTTATGGTTTAAGGTTTATAATTTAGGGGGTTTATGATTTAGGGTTGAGTGTTTACAATATAGCATTTAGGGCTAAAGGTTTAGGGTTTAGGGGTTTAGTGTTTATGGTTTTGAGTATAGGGTTTAGGAGTCAGGTTTAGGGTTTAGGGTTTAGGGTTTATGGTTTATGATTTAGTTATGGTGTTGTGTTTAGGATTTAGGGTTTAGGGTTTAAGGGTTAGGGTTTAGGGTTTATGGTTTATGGTTAAGTCTTTAGGGTTTGGGGTTCGGGTTTTAGGGATTACGGGTTTAGGGTTTAGGGTTTAGGGTTCAAGTTGAGGGTAGTGTTTAGGGTTTAGGGTTTAGGGTTTAGGGTTTAGGTTTAGGGCTTAGGGCTCAGTATTTAAGTTTTAGGGTTTAGGGTTTAGTGTTTAGGGTTTATGGCTCGAGTTTTAGGTTATAGTGTTTAGGGCTTAAGGTTTAGAGTTTACGATTTATCATTTAGCGTTTAGGGTTTAAGGTTAGGGTTTTAGGGCTTATGGTTTAAGGCTTGTCATTTAGGGTTTAGGGTTGAGTGCTCAATGTTTAGGGTTTAGGGTTTAGGGTTTAGAATTTTATGATTTTGGTTTATGGTTTATGGCTTAAGGTTTATGGCTTAGGTTTTAGAGGTTTAGGGTTTAGGAGTTATAATGGTTTAGGGTTCGAGGCTTTAGGCTTTAAGTGTTTATGGTTTAAGGTTTATAGTATAGGGTTTATTTTTTGGGGTTTATAGTTAAATGTTTAGGGTTTAAGAGGTTTAGGGTTTAGGGTTTAGAGTTTAGGGCTTAGGTTTTAGGGTTTAGGGTTTAGGGTTTTGGTTTATTTTATTTAGGTTTTAGTTAGGGTTTGGGGTTTAGGGTTTACTGTTTAGGGATTAGGGTTTAGGGTTTAGGGTTTAGGGTTTATGGGTTATAGGTTAGGATTTAGGATTTATGATTTAGGGTTTAGAGTTTAGGATTTAGGGTTTAGGGTAAAGTGTTTAGGGTTTAGGTTTAAGGATTTATGGCTTAGGGTTTAGTATGTTAGGATTTAGGCCTTAGGGTTTAAGGTTTAGTGTTTACAATTTAGGTTTTAGGGTTTAACATTTAGTTTTTATGGTTTAGGGAGCCTTTTTGGGGGATTTATTTACGGTTAGGATTTAGGTAGCTTACGTAGCACTAAGGGTTTAGGGTAATGGTTTATGCATTAGGGTATAGGGTTTAGGGTTGAGGTCTAAGGGTTTATGGTTTAGGATTAGGGTCTAACTGTTTAGGGTTAAGTGTTTACGAGGCTTTATGGATTAGGGTTTATGTTTTAGGCATTATCCATGAGGTTTACATTTTATGATTTAGTATTTAGGGTTTAGGGTTTAGGGATCATGAATTAGGGTTTATCGCTCGGGGTTTAGGTTTAGGGTTTAGGTTTCTAATTTTAGGGATCAAGGTATACGGTTTAGGGTTTAGCATTCGGGGTTTAGACTTTAGGGTTTAGGGTTTAGGGATAAAGGTTTAACATTTAAGGTTTTAGTGGTTTAGGGTTTAGTGTTAAGGGTTTAAGGTTTAGGGTTGAGGGATTTAGGGCTCAGGGTTTAGGGTATAGGGTTTATGACTAAGGGTTTAGGGGTTTTAAGGTCTAATGTTTAGGGTTTAGGGTTTAGTGCTAAGAGTTTAGGGTTTAGGGTTTGAGGTTTGGTGTTTAGGGTTTAGGATTTAGAGTTTAGGGTTTAGGATTTAGTGTTTAGGGTTCAGGTTTTTGGTTTTAGGGTTTAGGGCTTTAGGGTGGTTTGGGATTTAGGGCTCATGGTTTATTGTTTAGGGTTTAGCATTAAGGTCTTAGGGATTATGGATTAGGGTTTAGGGATCAAGGTATAGTGTTTAGGATTTTGGGTTTAGGGTTTACTTCTCGGGTTTTAGGGTTTAGGGTTTAAGTTTTAGGGTTTAGAGTTTAAGGTTTAGTTTTTAGGGTTAAGGTTTAGGGTTTATGACTAAGGGTTTAGGTTTTAGGGTTTAAAGGGTTTATGGTTTAGGTTTTAGGGTTTAGGGTTTATGGTTTTTGGTTAAGGTTAGGGTTTAGGTTTTAGGGATCAAGGTTTATGGTTTAGGGTTTAGAGTTTAGTGTTTTCGGTTTAGGTTTAGAGCTAGGGTTTAGGCTTTAGAGCTTAGGGTTTAGGGTTTATGGTTTTTAGGACTAAGGGTTTAGGGTTTAGGGCTTAGGGTTTAGGGTTAAGGTTTAGGGTTTAAGGTTTAGGGCTTAGGGTTTATGGTTTATGGTTTATGGTTTAGGGATCATGGTATAAGCTTTAGTCTTTAGGATTTAGGGTTTAGGGTTTAGAACTAGTGGTTTAGGGTTTAGGGATTATGACTCAGGGTTTAGGGTCTAGGGTGTATGTCTCATAATTTAGGGTTTACAATTTAGGTTTTAGGGTTTAGGGATAATGGTTTAGGGTTTAGGGTTTAGGGTTTAGGGTTTACAGTTTAGAGTTTAGGGTTTAGGGTTTAAGGGGTTAGGGTTTATGGTTTACGGATTAGGGATTAGGTTTAGGGTTTAGGTTATAGAGTTTAGGGCTTTAGGTTTATTGATTAGGGTTTATGTTTTAGGGGCTCGGGCTTAGGGTTTAGGGTTTATGTTTTAGGGTTTAGGGTTTGGGATTTATGGTTTAGGGCACAAATTTTAGGTTTTTCAGGTTTAGGGCTAAGCATTTAGGGTTTAGGGTTTAGTGAGTTCATGTTTTAGGGTTTAGGGTTACGACTCAGGTTTATGGTTGATTCTTTAGGATTTAGGGCTAAAGGTTTAGGTTTTAGGGTTTTCAAGGTTTAGGGTTTAGGATTTGGGGTTTATTGTTTGGTTTAGGCTTTAGGCTTTAGGTATCATGGTTTTGTCTTTAGGGATTTAGGGTTTATGGTTTAGAGGTTAGTCTTTAAGGGTTTATGGTTTAAAGTTCAGGGTATATTGTTTATGACTTACTCTTTAGGGTTTAGGGATAGGGTTTAAGGGTTTAAAGTTTAGGGTTTTGGGTTTAGGGCTTAGGATTTAGGGTTTAGGGCTCAAGGTTTAGGGTTTAGGGTTTAGGGCTAAGGATTTAGGGTTTAAGGTTTAGGGTTTTGGCACAATTTAGGGTTTAGGTTTAGGGGTAAGGTTTTAGGCTTTTGGCTTTAGAGTTTAGTGCTTATGGTTTAGGCATTAGGGTTGAGGGTTTAAGTTTTAAGTTTTAGGGATCATGGTATATGGTTTAGGGTTTAGGGGTTTAAGGTATACTATTTAGGGTTTGGGATTTAGTGTTTAATTTTTAGGATTTAAATTTTAAGGTTTAGAATTAAGTGTTTATGGCTCGAAGGTTTAGGGTTTAGGTTTAGGGGTCATGGTTTATTGTTTAGGGTTTAATGTTAATGGCTCGGGATTAGGGATTAGGGTTTATGGTTTAGAATTTAGGCTTTACGGTTTAGGGTTTTCGTATCGGGGTTTAGGATTTAGTATTAAGGGTTTAGGGTTTAGGGTTCAGGTTTTAGTGTTTAGGGTTAAAGGTTTTGGGTTTATGACTAAGGGTTTAGGTGTTAGGGTTTAAGGGGTTTATGGTTTGGGTTTTAGGGTTTAGAGTTTACCGCTTATGGTTTTAAGGGTTTAGGTTTTAGGTTTTAGGGATCAACGTGTATGGTTTAGGGTTTAGAGTTTAGTGTTTACAGTTTATGGTTTAGGGTTTAGAGTTAGGAGTTTAGGTCTTAGGGTTTAGGGTTTATGGTTTAGGTTTAAGACTAACGGTTTAGGGTTTATGGAGTTTAGGGTTTAGGGTTTCAAGGTTTAGGGCTTAGGGTTAAGGGTTTAAATTTTAAATTTAGGGTTTAGTGTTTAGGGCTAAGAGTTTAGGGTTTAGGTTTAGGGTTTATGGTTTAGGCTTTAGGCTTTAGGATTTAGTGTTTAGGGTTTAGGGTTTAGGGCTAGTGGTTTAGGGTTTAGGGATTACGACTTAGGGTTTAAGGTTTAGTGTATAGGGATCGGGGTTTAGGGTTTACAATTTAGGTTTTAGGGTTTATGGATCAGGGGTTTAGGTTTTAGGGTTTAGGGATTAGGGTTTAGGGCTCAGCATTTTGGTTTAAGGTTTAGTGTTTAGGGTTTAGGTTTTAGGGTTTTATCATTTAGGTTTTAGGGTTTAGGGATTAGTTTTTAGGTATTTGGATTTAGTGTTTAGGGTTTAGGTGGCTTATGTAGTGCTAAGGGTTATGGTTTAGGGTTTATTATTTAACGTTTAGGTTTTGGAGTTAAGGGTTTAGGCATTAGTGTATAGGGTTTGGCATTAAGATCTAACGGTTTTAGGTTTAGGGTTAGGGTTTATTGTTTAGAGGATTTATGGATTAGGGTTTAGGATTTATGATTTATTCCCGAGGGTTTACGGTTTATGATTTAGTGTTTAGTGTTTAGTGTTTAAGGTTTAGGGTTTAGGGATAAGGGTTTATGGTTTAAGTTTTAGGGCCTTAGGGTTTATGGATTAGGGTTTTAGATTTAGGGTTTAGGGTTTAGGGATAAAGGTTTAGCATTTTAGGATGGTTTAGGGTTTTTAGGTTTAGGGTTTAGGTTTAGTGTTTAGGTTTAGGTTTGTAGGGTTGAGGGTTTAGGGTTTATAAGGGGTTTAGGTTTTAGGGTTTAGGGTTTATGGTTTAGGTTTTAGGGTTTAGGGCTTATAGGTTTTAGGGTTAAGGTTTTAGGTTTTATGGATTAGGGTTTATTGTTTAGGGTTTATAGTTTAGTGTTTATAGTTTAGGGTTTAGGGTTTATGGCTTAGATTTTAGCGTTTAGGGTTTATAGTTTAGGACTAAGGGTTTAGGGTTTATGTATTGTAGGGTTTAGGTTTTAATGTTTTGGTTTTAGGGTTTGGGGCTTAGCGTTTAGGGTTTAGGGCTAGTGGTTTAGGGTTTAGGGATTATAACTCGAGGCTTTTGGGTTTAGGGTTTAGGGTTCGAAGGTTTAGGGTTTACGATTTAGTTTTTATGGTTTAGGGATCAAGGTTTAGGTTTGGGTTTAGGTTTTATGGTTTAAGGATCATGGTTTAGGGTTTAGGGTTTATGATTTAGGGTCTAGGGTTTAGGGTTTACGGTGTATGGTTTACCATTTAGGGTTTAGAGTTTAGGGTTTAAGTGATAAGGGTTTAGGGTTTATGGATTAAGGTTTAAGGTTTAGGTTATAGAGTTTAGGGTAGGGTTTTGGGCTCAGGGGTTTAGGTTTTAGGTTTAGGGTTTAGGGTTTACGGATCAAGATTTATGGTTTGGGGCCTGAAGTTATAGGTTTTTAGGTTTAGGGCTAAGCATTTACGGTTTAAGGTTTAATGAGTTTAGCATTTAGGGTTTAGGGTTAAGACTCAAGTTTTAGGGTTGAGGCTTTAGGATTTAGGGATAAAGGTTTAGGGTTTAGGGTTTGAGGTTTAGGGTTTAGGATTTAGGGTTTACGATTTTGGGGTTTAGGATTTAGGGTTTAGGAATAAGGTTTAGTGTTTATGGTTTACGGTTTATGGGGTTATGGCTTTAAGGGTTTATGGTTTAAAGTTTAGGGTATAGGGTTTATGACTTACGCTTTAGGGTTTAGGGATAGGGTTTTAGGATTTAAATTTTGGGGTTTGGGGTTTAGTGGTTTAGGATTTAGGGTTTAGGGCTTTAGGGCTTAGGGTTTAGGGATTAGGTTTAGGGTTTAGGGTTTAGGGATTAAGGATTTAGGTTTTAGGTTTAGGGTTTTATGGTTTAGGCTTTAGGGTTTAGGGTTTAGGGTTTTACTCTTTAGGATTTAGGGTTTAGTACTTATGGTTTAGGGATTAGGGTTTAGGGTTTAAGTGATCATGGTATAGGGTTTAGTGTTTAGGGGTTTAAGGTTTAGGGTTTAGGGTTTGGGATTTGGTGTTTAGTTTTTAGGATTTTGAGTTTAGGGTTTAGAATTAAGTGTTTAGGGATCAATGTTTAGGGTTTAGGTTTTAGGGCTAAGCATTTATGGTTTAGCATCTGGGATCATGGTTTAATGTTTAGGGTTTAACGTTAAGGGCTCTGGGATTAAATATTAGGGTTTATGGTTTAGAGTTTAGGTATCAAGGTATAGGGTTTAGGATTTAGGGTTTAGGGTTTATGTATCATGGTTTAGGGTTTAGGATTATGGGTTTAGGGTTTAGGGTTTAGGGTTTAGGGTTTTAGTATTTATGGTTAAAGGTTTGGGGTTTATGACTCGGGGTTTAGGTGTTAGGGTTAGGGGGTTTATGGTTTAAGTTTTAGGGTTTAGAGTTTAGGGTTTATTGTTTTTAGGGTTTAGGTTTTAGGTTTTAGGGATCGGGGTTTAAGGTTTAGGTTTAGAGTTTAGTGTTTAAAATTTATGATTTAGGGTTGAGGAGTTAGGGGTTTAGGGTTTAGGGCTTAAGGTTTAGAGTTGAGGGTTTATGGTTTTAGGAATAAGGGTTTAGGATTTAGGGCTTAGGGATTTTAGGTCGGGGTTTAATGTTTAGGGTTTAGGGCCTTAGGGCCTAGGGTTTAGTGTTTATGGCTTTTAAGAGTTTAGGGTTTAGTGTTTAGGGTTTAGGCTTTAGGCTTTAGGATTTAGTGTTTAGGGTTTAGGGTTTAGGGCTTAGTGGTTTAGGGTTTAGGTATTATGACTCGGGGTTTAGGGTTTAGGGTATAGAGATCAAGGTTTAGGGTTCGGGGTTTAGGTTTTAGGTTTTAGGTTTTAGGGTTTAGGGATCATGGTTCGGGCTCGGGGTTTTAGGGTTTAGGGTTTAGGGTTTAGGGTCTTTAGGGTTTAGGGATAAAGGCTTTAAGGGTTTAACTTTTATGGGTTAATAGTTTAGGGTTTAGGGTTTAGAGTTTAGGGCTTATGGTTTAGGGTTTATGGATTATGGATTAGGTTTTAGGATTTAGGTTATAGAGTTTAGTGCTCAAGGTTTAGGGTTAGGGTTTAGGGCTTAGGGCTTAGGGCTCGGGGGTTTTAGTTTTTTAGGGTTTAGGGTTTAGGTTTTGAGGATCGAGTTTAGGGTTTAGGGTTTATTTTTTTAGGGTGTAAGGTTTAGGTTTTTGAATTTAGGGCTAAGTGTTTAGAGTTTAGATTTTAGGGTTTAGGATTTAGGGTTTAGGGTTTAGTATTTAGGGTTTAGTGATTAGGGTTTATAGCTAAGGGTTTAGTGTTTAGGTTTTATGATTTAGGGCTAAAGGTTTAGGGTTTAGGATTTAGAGGGTTTAGGAGTTAGGGTTTAGGGTTTAGGGTTTTGGAATAGGGTTTAGTGTTTACGGTTTTCTATTTAGGGGATAGGGCTAAGGGTTTATGGTTTACAGTTCAAGGTATAGGGCTTACGACTTAGGGTTTAGGGTTTAGGGCTAGGGTTTTATGGTTTAAAGTTTGGGGTTTGGGGTTTAGGTCTTAGGATTTAGGGTTTAGGGCTCACGGTTTAGGGTTTAAGGTTTAGGGGTTTACCGTTTTGGATTCTGGGTTTAGGGGTAGGGTTTTAGGCTTTAGTCTTAAGGGTTTAGTGCTTATTGTTTAGGGATTAGTGTTTAGGGTTTAGGTTTAAGTTTTGGGTTTTAGGGATCAATGGTATAGGGTATAGGGTATAGTGTTTAGGGTTTATAGCTTAGGGATTAAGGTTTAGTGTTTAGGGTTTAAGGGGTTCACGGTTCGGGTTTTAGTGTGTCGGGGGTTTTAGGGTTAGGGTTTAGGGTTTTTGTTTTTAGGGTTTAGGGTTTATGGGTTTGTGGTTTAGGGTTTAGAGTCTAGGGCTTAGGGTTAAGGTCTAGTATTTAGGGCTCTAATGTTTAGGGTTTAGGGTTTAAGGTATATGGTTTAGGGTTTAGGGTTAAGGGCTCGGGTTGAGGGTTTATTGTTTATTGTTTAGGTTTAGTGCTAAGGGTTTAGGATTTAGGATTCAGGGGATTTCATGATTTTGGGTTTTGGGTTTATAATTTAGGGTTTAGGGCTAAGGGTTTAGGGTTTATGGTTTAGGTCTCGGGTTTTATGGTTTCTATTTAGGATTTAGGGCTAAGGGTTTATGGTTTAGGGACTAATGGTTTAGGGTTTACTGTTTAGGGGTTTAGGGTTTAGGGTTTAGGGTTTATGGTTTAATGGGGTTTAGGGTTTAGGGCTAAGGGTTTAGGGTTTATGGATTAGGGGGTGTATGGTTTATGGTTTAGACTTAGGGTTTAGGGATTATTTTTAGGATTCGAGTTTATAGGGTTTAGTGTTTAGGGCTCGGGGTTTAGGTTTTAGGTTTTAGGGTTTAGTGTTTATGGTTTAGGGTTTAGCTTTTATGGATTAGGGTTTAAGGTTTAGGGCTTAGGGTTTAATGTTTAAGGTGTTGAGCTTAAGTTTTAAGGTTTTGGGTTTAGGTTTAATGGCTTAGGTTTTAGGACTTGGTGTTTAGAGTTTAGGGTTTAGGCCTTAAGGTTTAGGCATCATGGTTTTTGGTTTAGGGTTTTTTAGTGTTTAGGGATCGGGGTTAGTGTTTAGGGTTTAGGGTTTACGAATTAGGGATTAGAGTTTAGGGTTTAGGGTTTAAGACTCAGGTTTAGGGCTCATTATTTATGGTTTATGGTTTATTCTTTAGGTCTAAGGTTTTAAGGTTTAAGGTTTAAGTCTAAGGCTTTATGGTTTAGGATTTAGAGTTTAGGATTTAGGGTTTAGGGTTTAAGCATTTTGGGTTTAAGGTTTAAGGTTTAGGTGCTTTAGAGTTTAGGGCTTAGGGTTTAGGTCTCGGGGTTTAGAGCTCATGGTTTAGGGCTCATGGTTTAGGGTTTAGTGTTACGGGTTTAGGATTTTGGGTTTAGGGCTCATTAGTTTAGGGTTTAGGGTTTATAGTTTATGGTTTAGGGTTTGGATGGTTAAGGGTTCAATGTTTAGGGTTTAGGGTTTATGGTTTATGTTTTGGGTTTAGGGTTTAGGGTTTAGTTTTTTTAATTTAAGGTTTAGGGTTTAGGGTTTAGGGATTTTGGTTTAGGGTTTAGTTTTAGGGCTCGAGGTTTATGATTTAAGGTTTAGGGTTTAGGACTAGGGGTTTTGGGGTTTAGGATTTAGACTCATAATTTAAGGTTATGGGTTTAGGGTTTAGTGCTTATGTTTTAGTTTTTATGTTTTATGGGTAATGTATCATGGTATATGGTTTAGGTTTTAGGGATCGGGGTTTAGGGTTTAGGGTTTAGGGTTTAGGGTTTAGGGTTTAGGCTTAGGGTTTGGGTTTTAGGGATTTGGGTTTAGGGTTTATTGTTTACGGGGTTTACTATTTACAACTCGGGGTTAAGGGTTTATGGTTTACGGTTTAGTGTTAGGGTTTAGGGTTTAGGAATTAGGGTTTATGGTTATGGTTTAGGGTTTAGGGTTTAGGATTTTGAGTTTAGGAGATGGGGTTTAGAGTTTAGTGTTTAGGGCTAAGGGTTTACATTTTAGGGTTTAGGATTAGGGTTTAGGGATAAGGTTTTAGGGTTTAGGGTTTAGGATTTAAGGTTTATGGTATAGGGTTTAGGGTTTATGGTTTATGGCTCAAGGTTTAATTTTGAGGGCTTATGGCTAAGGATTTATGGTTTAGAGTTTAGGGTTTTATGGATTAGTGTTTAGGGTTTACTATTTAGGGTGTAGTGCTTTAAGGTTTATAGCTTATGGTTTATGATTTATGGTTTAGGGCTAAGTGTTTATGTTTTATAGTTTACAATTTAGGATTTAGGGTTTAGGTTTGAGTTAAGGTTTAGCTTTAGGGCTGAAACTTCATTGTTTAGGGTTTAGGGTTTAGAGTTTAGGGTTTAGGGTTTTGGTCTAAAGGTATAGGGTTTATGGTTTTTGGTTTTTGGTTTAGGGTTTATGGATAAGGGTTTATGGTTTAGGGATCAAGGGTTAGGGTTTAGGATTTAGGTTAGGGTTTAGGGTTTAGATTTTAGGGTTTAGGGAGTTTAGGTTTAGGGTTTAGGCAGGTTTAGGGTTTAGGATTTAGGGTTTAGGGTTAGGATTTATCATTTAGGGATCAAGGTTCGGGGTTTAGGGTTTAGGGCTAAGTGTTTAGGGTTTATAGTTTAGGTATTTATGGTTTTGGGTTGATGGTTTAGGGCTAATGGTTTAGAGTTTAGTGTTTAGGGCTTAGGGTTAAGGGTTTATCATTTATCATTTAGGGCTTAAGGTTTAAGTATCAAGGTTTAGGGTTTAAGGCTCGGGATTTTGCATTTTGGGATCAAGGTATAGGGTTTGAGGATTAGGATTTAAGGTTTAGTTTTTATGGTTTAGGGATTAGGGTTTAGGACTCAAGGTTTAGGGTGTAGGATTCGGGGGTTTAGGGTTTAGGGTTTAGGGGTTATGGGTTATGGGTTATAGGTTTATGGTTTAGGGTTTATAGTTTAGGGTTTAAGGTTTAGGATTTAGGGCTCAAGTTTTAGGGCTAAGGGTTTAGGGTTTAGGGTTTGGGATGTTTACATATTAGGTTTTATGGCTTAGGGATTAGGGTTTAGGGTTTAAGGTTTAGGATTTATGGTTTAGGGCTTAGGGTTTAATGTTTAGGGTTTTGGACTAAGGGTTTAGGGCTTAGGTTTTAGGGTGGGGTTTAGGGTTTAGTGTTTAGGGCTTAGGTTTTAGGGCTTAGGACTTGTTTAGGGTTTAGAGTTTAGGGTTGAGGAATCAGGGTTTTGGGTTTAGGATTTAGGGGTTTAGAATTTAGGGTTTAGGGTTTAGGGTTATGGGTTTAAGGTTTAGATTTTGGAGTTTAATGTTTAGGGTTAGGATTAAGGGTTTAGGGTTTAGGGTTTAGGGTTTAGGGCTCATGGTTTAGTGTTTAGGGTTTATGGTTTAGGGTTTAGGGTTTAGGAGTTAGGTTTTAGGTTTTAGGGTTTAGGGTTTACTACTCAGGTTTAGGATTTAGGGTTCATGGTTTAGTGTTTAGGTTTTAGGGCTAGGGATTTAGGTTTTAGTGCTTAAGATTTATGTTTTACATTTTAGAATTGGGGTTTAGGTTTTGGGTTTAGAGATCAGGTATAGAGTTTATGGTTCAGGTTAAGGGTTTATTGTTGAGGCTTTAGGGTTTAGGTTTTAGGACTTTAGTTTAGGGTTTAGATTTTAGGATTTAGGGCTCAATGTTTAAGGCTTAGTGTTTAGGGTTTAGGTTTTAGGATTTAGGATCATGTTTTAGGGTTTAGAGTTTAGAGCTTTTGATTTAGGTATTAGGTTTTAGGTGGCTTATGATTGGTTTAAGGTTTAGGGTTTAGAGGGTTTACATATTAATGTTTAGGGTTTAGGATTTATCCCTAAGGGTTTATGGTTTATGGTTTATGGTTTAGGTATAAAGATTTAAGGGTTTAGGTTTTAAGGTTTAGGGTTTAGGGTTTAGGCTCGGGGGTTGGGGTTTTAGGTTTATGGTTTATGGCTCGGGTTTAAGGTTTAGGGTTTAGGTTTTAGGTTTTAAGGATCAAGGTTTAAGGTGTAGGGTTTAGCATTTAGGGTTTAGAGCTTAAGGTTTAGGGTTTAGTATTTAGGTTTTAGGATTTAGGGGGTTAGTATTTATGACTTAGGGTTAATTGTTAATGGTTTAGGGTTTAGTGTTTAGGGCTTTGAGGGTTTTAGGGTTTGGTTTAGGGTTTAGTATTTAGGTTTAGGTTATAGTGTTAAAGGTTTATAGCTCGGGGTTTATGGTTTAGGTTTTAGGGCTAAGGGTTTATGTTTTATAGTTTAAAATTTAGGTTTATAGTTTAGGGTTTAGGGTTGAGTTAGGGTTTATATTTAGGCATCATACCTCAATTTTTAGGGTTTAGGGTTTACGGATAAAGTTATAAGGTTTTATGGTTTATGGTTAATTTTTAAGAGTTTAGGGATAAGGGTTTAGGGTTTGGGATTTAACAATTAGGGTTTAAGGTATAGAGTTTAGAGTTTGGTGAGTTTATGGTTTAGTGTTTAGGTTTAGGGATTAGGGTTTATGGTTTAGGGTTTAGGGATAATTATTTAGGGTTTATAGTTTAGTATTTATGGTTTAAGGTTTATTATTTAGGGCTAAGGGTTTAGAGTTTAGTGTTTAGGACTCAAGGTTAAGGTTTTATTGTTTAGCGTTTGGGGTCAAGGTTTAGGTTTTAGTGTTTAGGGTTGAAGGTTTAGAGTTTATGTGTTAGGGTTTAGGGGTTTTATGGTTTAGTTTTTAGGGTTTACGGGATTTAAGGTTTAGGTTTTAGGGCTCAAGTTTTATTGTTTAGGTTTTAGAGTTTAGTGTTTACAATTTAGAGTTTAGGGTTTGGAGCTTTAGGTTTTTTAGGGCTTAGGGTTTAGGGTTTATGGTTTAGGATTAACGGTTTAGGTTTTGGGAGTTTATGGTTTAGGTTTAATGTTTAGGGCTTAGGGGTTTACGGTTTAGGGCTTAGGGTTTAAGGTTTATGGTTTAGGCTTTAGATTTAGGGTTTAGGGATAATTATTTAGGGTTTATAGTTTAGTATTTATGGTTTAAGGTTTATTATTTAGGGCTAAGGGTTTAGAGTTTAGTGTTAAGGGTTTAGGGTTATGGATTTAGTGATTAGGGTTTAAGGTATAGAGTTTAGAGTTTGGTGAGTTTATGGTTTAGTGTTTAGGGTTTAGGGATTAGGGTTTATGGATTAGGGTTTAGGGATAATTATTTAGGGTTTATAGTTTAGTATTTATGGTTTAAGTTTTATTATTTAGGGATAAGGGTTTAGAGTTTAGTGTTTAGGAATCAAGGTTAAGGTTTTATTGTTTAGCATTATGGGGTCAAGGTTTAGGGTTCAATGTTTAGGGTTTAGGTTTAGGGTTTAGAAGGTTTAGGGTTTATGTGTTAGGGTTTAGGGGTTTTATGGTTTAGTTTTTAGGGTTTACGGTTTTAAGGTTTAGGCTTTAGGTTTTAGGGCTTAGGTTTTATTGTTTAGGTTTTAGAGTTTAGTGTTTTACAATTTAGAGTTTAGGGTTTAGAGCTAGGTTTTTTTAGGGCTTAGGGTTTAGGACTAACGGTTTAGGTTTTAGGGAGTTTTAGGATTTATGGTTTAGGATTTAGGGCTAGTGGTTTAGGGTTTAGTCATTATGACTCATGGTTTAGGGTTTAGGGTATAAGACTCAAGGTTTAGGGTTTACGGTTTAGGTTTTAGGATTTAGGGATCAGGTTTTAGGTTTCATGGTTTAGGTTTTAGGGTTTATGAATCATGATTTAGGGCTCTAGGTTTAGGGCTAAAGGCTTAGGGTTTAGAGTTTAGGGTTTAGGGATCAAGGTTTAGAGTTTAGGGTTTATGGTGTAGGGTGCTGAGGATTAGGTTTTTGGGTTTTGTGCTAAGAATTTAGGGTTTAGGGTTTATGGGGTTTAGAGTTTAGGATTAGGTTTTATGGTTTAAGGATCATGGTTTAGTGTTTAGTTTTTTAGGGTTTAGGGTTTAGGTCTAATGGTTTATGGTTTACGAGTTCATGGTATAGGGATTACGACTTATGGTTTAGGATTTAAGGCTTAGGATTTGGGGTTTAGGGCTTGGGGTTTAGGGTTTATTAATCAATTTTTAGGCTTTACTGGTTTAGGAATTAGGGTTTGAGTTTTAGAAATTAGGGTTTAGGGTTTAGGGATAATGATTTAGGGTTTAAGGTTTAAAGGGTTTATAGTTTAGGTTTTAGGGGTTATGGTTTATGAATTAGGAACTAGGGTTTTAGGGTTTAAGTTTTAGGTTTTAGGGATCATGGTATAGGGTTTAAGGTTAAGTGTTTAGATTTTTAGGGGTTTAGGTTTTAGGGTTAAGTGTTTAGATTTTAAGGGTTTACGGTTTAGGGTTTAGTGTTTATGGTTTAGGGTTTAGGGTTTGGTATTTAGGGTTTAGGGTTTAGCATTTAGGGTTAACTATTTAGGGTATAGGGTTTGGAGCTTTTGGTTTAGGGTTTAGGGTTTATAGTTTTGGGCTAAATGTTTAGGGTTTAGGGTTTATGGTTTAGGGTTTAGGGCTTATGATTTAGGGATCTAATGTTTAGTGTTTAGGATTTAGGGTCTATGGTTTTGGGTTTAGGATTTAGGTTTAAGGGCTCGGGTGTTGAGGATTTATGGTTTATGATTTAGGGTTTAGGGTTTAGTGTTAAGGGTTTAGGATTTAGGTTTTAGGTCATTTACAGTTTTGGGTTTTGGGTTTGGGGTTTAGAGTTTAGTGTTTAGGCTTTATAGTTTAGGGTTTAGGGTTTAGGGTTTAGGGTTTAGGATTTTGGGGTTTAGGATTTTGGGTTTAGGTCTTAGGCTTTAGGGATTAAAGTTTAGGGTTTAGGGCTAAGAATTTATGGTTTAGGGTTTAGGGTTTATGGTTTAGGGATTAGGTTTTATGGTTTAATGTTTAGAGTTTATTGTTTTGGGTTTAGGGTTTAAGGTTTAGGGAAAAGAGTTTAGGGTTTATAGTTTAAGGGGTTTAAGGTTTAGGGTTTAGGTTTTAGGATATCAAGCTAAGGGTTTAGGGTGTTTATGGTTTTGAGTTTAGGCTCAAGGTTTAGGGTTTAGAGTATAGGGTTTATGGTTTATGGTTTAGAGTATATTGTTTAGGGTTTAGGGATTAGGTTTTTGGGTTTATGGTTTAGTATTTAGGCTTTAGGATTTTGGGTTTATGGCTCGGGGTTTAGGACTTGGTGTTTAGGGTTTAGGGTTTAGGGTTTATGTTTTAAGGTTTAGGGATCATGGTTTTCAGTTTAGGGTTTTGGTTTTAGTGTTTAGAGATCAATATTTAGGGTTTATGGTTTAGGGTTTAAGGATTAGGGATTAGTTTTTAGGGTTTAGGTTTTATGGCTTAGGGTTTAGGGCTCATTGTTTTGTGTTTAGGGTTTAGTCTTTAGGGTTTGAGGTTTAGGGCTAAGGATTTATATTTTAGGGTTTAGGGCTAAGGGTTTATGGTTTAGGATTTAGAGTTTAGGATTTAGGGTTTAAGATTTAATGGTTTAGGGTTTAGGGTTTAAGGTTTTGGTTTTAGGTTTTAGGTTTTAGGGTTTAGGGCTTAGTGTTTAGTGCTTTAGATTAGGATTTGGGGTTTAGGTCTCACGATTACGGTTTAGGAATTAAGGTTTAGGGTTTAGTTTTTATGGATCACAATTTAGGGTTTAGGTATTAAGGTAAATGGTTTAGGGTTTAGGTTTTTGGATAAGGGTTTAGGGTATATTTTTAGGGGTTTACGGTTTAGGGTTTAGGGTTTAGTTCTCAAGGTTTAGGTTCGGGGTTTACAGATTAGGGTTTAGGGTTTAGGGGTTTAGGGTTTAGGGTTTAGTGTTTATAGTATAGGGTTTTGGGTTTTGGGCTCAGGATTTAAGTTTTAGGGTTTAGGGTTTAGGGTTTTGATCTAGGGTTTAGGGATTTACGGTTTAGGGTTTAGGGTTTGGGGTTTAAGGTTTATTGTTTATCGTTTAGGGTTTAGGGTTTAGAGTTTAGGGTTTAAGATTTAGTGTTTAGGGTTTAGGATTAAATATTTAAGGCTAGGTCTTTAGGGCTAGGGGTTTAGGGCTAAGGATTTAGGGCTAGTGGTTTATGACTAAGGATTTAGGGATATGGGTTTAGTTTTTAGGGTTTAGGGTTTTTAGGTTTAGGGTTTAAGGTTTATTTTTAAGAGTTTAGTGTTTAGGGTTTAGGGCTCGGGGTTTATGGTTTAGGTTTAGGGTTTAGGGATAAGGTATTGGGTATTGGGTTTAGGGTTTAAAGTTTAAACACATGGGTTTAATGTTTAGGGATTAGGGTTTAGGGGTTTTAGTTTAGGGTTTAGGGATAAGGGTTTAGGGTTGATTGTTTAGGATTTATGTTTTAGGGTTAGGGTTTAGGTTTTAGGGTTTAGGGCTATTTTTTTTTGGGTTTTGGGATTAAGGATTAGGGTTTAGGGTTTTAGATTTATGGCTCAAGGATTTGGATTTATGGTTTATGGTTTAAGGTTAAGGATTTGGGCTTTAGGTGGTTTATGGTTTAGGGTTTAGGGTTTAGGATTTAGGATTTAGGGCTTATAGTTTATGGTTTAGGGTTTAGGGTTTGGGGTTAGGGTTTAGGGGTTTATGGTTTTATGGTATGGTTTAGTGTTTAGAATTTAGGGTTTAGGGTTTAGGGTTTAAGGCTTTTGGTTTACGGTTTAGTGTTTATGGATTAGGGTTTAGGATTTAGGGTATAGGGTTTAGGGCTAGGGGTTTAGGGTTTAGGATTTAGGGCTCGGGATTTAATGTTTTGGGTTTATATTTTAGGGTTTAGATTTAATGGGTTAGGGATCATGGTATAGGGTTTAGGGTTTAGGGTTGACGGATCGGGGTTTAGGTTTTAGGGCTGTGGGTTTAGGGATTATGGTTTGGGAGGTTTTCTGTTTAGGGCTTTGAGTTAAGGGTTTATGATTTAGGGTCTAGTGTTTAGGGTTGAGGGCTTTAGATTTAGGGTTAGGGTTTAGTGTTTATGGTTTATGGTTTAGGGCTTAGGGTTTAGATTTAGGGTTTAGGACTAAGGGTTTAGGGATTATGGTTTAGGGTTTAGGATTTATGGTTTATGGTTTAATGGTAGGGTTTAGGGTTTAGGTTTTGTGTTTGGGTTTAGGGCTAGGGCTTTTTTAGGTTTAGGGTTTAGGGTTTAGCATTTATAGCTTAGGGGTTTAGAGTTTAGGACTCGGGGTTTAGGGTTTAGGTGGTTTATGATTTTAGGGTTTAGGATTTAGGTTTAAGGGTTTATGATTTAGTGTTTAGGGTTTAGGACTAAGGGTTTAGGGTTTAGGGTTAAGGGTTTAGGTTTGAGGATTCGGGGTTTATGACTTAGATTTTAGGGCTTTAGGGCTAGGGATTTAAGTTTCTGAGGTTTATAATTGGGGCTTAGGTTTTAGTATTTAGATATCATGGTATAGATTTTATGGTTCAAGGTTAAGGGTTAAGTTTTTAGGGTTTAGTGTTTAGGGTTTAAAGTTTAGGGTTTTGTTTGGGGTTTAGGACTCAAGGTTTAGTGTTTAGGGTTTAGGGATAATATTTTAAGGTCTAAGGTTTACGGTTTAGGGTTTAGGGCTTTTAAGGTCTAAGGTTTACGGGTTTAGTTTAGGGCTCGTTTTAGAGTTTTAGTTCGGGTTTAGTGTTTAAGGTTTAGGGTTTATGGCTTAAGGTTCAGTTATAAGGTTTAGGGATAAGGGTTTAGAGTTTATTATTTACTATTTAGGGTTTAGGGTTTAGGGCTTATGGTTTAAGGCTCACTATTTAGGTTTAGGGTTGAGGCCTCAAGGTTTATGTTTTAGGTTTTAGGGTTTAAGGTTTAGGGTTTAGGGTTTAGGACTCAAGTTTTAGGGTTTATAGGATTTATGATTTAGGGTTTAATGTTTAGGGTTTACAATTTACAATTTACTATTTAGGGTTTAGGGTTTATGGCTAGGGGTTTAGGGCTTATGGTTTAAGGCTCGATGTTTAGGGATCAAGGTTTAGGTTTTGGGTTTAGTGTTTATTGTTTAGGGTTTAGTGTTTAGGTTTTAAGGTTTAAGGTTTACGGTTTTGGACTCAAGGTTTAGAGTTTAGGGTTTAGGGCTCTATATTTAGGATCCAAGGTTTAGGGTTTAGGGTTTATTGTTTATTGTTTAGGGTTTAGGGTTTAAGGTTTTAGGTTAAGGGTTTATGGTTTAATTTTTAGGGTTTACGGTTTATAGTTTATGGCTTTATAGTGGTTTAGGGTTTAGAGCTCAAGGTTTAGGGCTAAGGATTTAGGATTTAGGGTTTAGGGATTAAATCTTAGTTAGGGTTTAGTGTTTAAGTATATATAGCTAAGGGTTTAGGGTTTAATTTTTAGTGTTTAGGAATAAGCATTTAGGTTTTATGGTTTATGGGTTTTAGGTTTTAGGGTTTATGGTTTAGAGATTAGGGTTTAGGGTTTAGGGCTTAGGGCTCGGTGTTTATGGTTTATTGTTTATAGTTTAGAGTTTTATTATTTAGGGTTTATGGTTTAGGGTTTAAGTTATAGGACTAAAGGTTTACGATTTAGGGGGTCTATTGTTTAGGGTTTAGGGTTTAGGTTTTAGGTTTTAGGGTTTAGGGTTTAGGGCTAAGGGTTTATATTTTATGGTTGAGGCTTTAGGGTTTAGATTTTAGGATTTAGGGCTTAGGCTTTAAGTATTAGTGTTTAGGGTTCGGGTTTTTAGTTTAGGGATCAAGTTTTAGGGTTTAGTGTTTAATTTTTAGTGTTTATGGATTTTGATTTAGTGTTTAGGGTTTAGGAGGCTTATGATTGGTTTAGGGTTTAGGGATTAGTGTTTAGGGTTTAGGGTTTAGGGTTTACTATTTAGGGTTGAGGTCTAAGGGTTTAGGGTTTAGGGTTTAGAGGGCTTACAAATTAAGTTTAGGCTTTAGGCTTTATCCATAAGGGTTTACGGTTTATGGATTAGGGTTTATATTTTAGTGTTTAGGTTTTACCGTTTTTAGGGTTTAGGGATAACGATTTAGGTTTAGGGCTCGGGAGTTAGTGTTTTAGGTTTATGGTTTATGGTTTAGGTTTAGGATCAAGGCATCTAATTAGGGTTTAGCTATTAGGGTTTAAAGCTCAAGGTTTAGGGTTTAGGGTTTAGGGTTCATGGCTTAAGGTTTAGGGTTTAGGGTTCATGGCTTAAGGTTTAGGTTTAGGGTTTAGGTTTTAGGATTTATGGTGTTTACTATTTATGGCTTAGGGTTAAGGGTTATGGTTTAGGGTTTAGTGTATAGGGTTGAGGGTTGAGGTTTAGGGATCGAGTTTAGGGTTTAGGGTTTAGGTTTTAGGATTTAAGGTTTAGGGGTTTATAGTTTAGGGTTTAGGGTTTTGTATTTAGGATTTGGGGTTTAGATTTTAGGGTTCGGTGCTCAAGGTTTATTGTTTAGGGTTTAGGGCTAAGGATTTAGGTTTTATAGTTTATGGTTTATGGTTTATGGCTCGGGTTTAGTTTTTAGGGTGTATTTTTTTAGTGTTTAGGGTTTAGGAGGTTTACGGTTTAGTGTTTAGGGTTTAGGATGTTTACGGTTTAGTGTTTAAGGTTTAGGAGGTTTACGGTTTAGTGTTTAGTGTTTATGGTTTAGGGTTTAGTGTTTTAGTTTTAGTATTTAGGGTATAGTGTTAAAGGTTTATAGCTCATGGTTTAGGGTTTATGGTTTAGGGATAGGGTTTAATTTTTAGAGTTTATAGTTTATGGTTTATGGTTTATGGTTTAGGGTTGAGTTAGGGTTTAGCTTTAGGGCTCGGATCTTAGTTTTTAGGGTCTAGGTTTTAGAGTTTAGGGTTTGGGTACTAGGGTTTAGGGTTTATGGATAAAGGTATAGGGTTTATGGTTTATGGTTTATGGTTTAGGGCTAAGGGTTTAGGGTTTAGGGTTCAGGGTTTAGGATTTACCCATTAGGGTTTAGGGTTTAGAGTTTAGGGTTTGGTGAGTTTATGGTTTAGTGTTTAGGGCTTAGGGATTAGGGTTTATGGTTTAGGGTTTAGGGCTTAGGGCTTAGGGTTTAGGTTTAGTTTAGAGTTTAGGGCTTAGAGTTTAGGGTTTAGGGTTTATCATTTAGGGGTCATGGTTTAGGGTTTAGGGCTAAGTGTTTAGGGTTTATAGTTCGGTGTTTACGGTTTAGTGTTTATGGTTTAGGGGTAAGGGTTTAGTGGTTAGTGTTTAGGGCTCAAGGTTTAAGGTTCAAGGTTTAGGGTTTAAGGCTCAGGATTTTACATTTTTGGATCAAGGTATAGAGTTTACGGATTAGGGTTTAGGGTTTAGTGTTTAGGGCATATGGTTTAGGGTTTAGGGTTTAGGATTTAGGGATTAGGGTTTAGGTTTTAGGGTTTAGTGTGTAGGGTTTAGGGGGTTTAGGGTTTAGGGCTTAGGGTTTTTGGCTATGGGTTTATGGCTATGGGTTTAGAGATAAGGGTTTAGGTTTTAGGGTTTAAGGTTCAGTAGGATTAGGGTTTAGCATTTAAGGTTTAAGGTTTAGGGATCAGGTATTAGGGTTTAGGATTCAAATCTTATGGTTAAGGGCTTAGGATTTAGGGTTGAGGGTTTAAAGTTTAGGGCTAAGGATTTATGGTTTATGGTTTAGGTTATAAGGTTTAGGGCTTAGGGTTTAGGGCTATTGGTTTAGGGTTTAGGGTTTAGGATTTAGGGTTTAGGGTTTAGAGTTTATAGCTCGATTTTAGGGTTTAGGGTTTAGGGTTTAGGATCGAGTTTAGGGTTTAGGGTTTAGGCTCGGGGTTTAGGGTTTAGGGTATAGTGCTTTTAGTTTAGGGTTAAGGGTTTAGGGTTTAGTGTTTAGGATTTAGGGTTTAGGGTTTAATGTCTTAGGTTTTAGGTTTAGTGTTTAGGGTTTATGGCTTAGGGTTTAGAGTTTATGGTTTATGGTTTAGGGTTTAGGGCTTAGGGTTAAGGGTTGAGAGGTTAGGATTTAGGGTTTAGGTTTTAGGGGTTATGGCTAAGGGTTTAGGATTTATGGTTTAGAGTATAGGATTTATTGTTAATGGCTAGGGGTTTAAGGTTTAAGGCTAATGGTTTAGGTTTTATGTCTTAGGGATAACAATTTAGGGTTTATGATTTATGGTTTTGGGTTTAAATTTAGGGCTTATGGGTTGTGGTTAAGGGTTTAGGTTTTAGGGTTTAGGGATCAAGGTTTAGGTTTTAGGGTTTAGGGTTTAGGGTTTAGGGCTAAAGGTGTAGGGTTTAGGGTTTAGGGTGTTTATGGTTTATGGTTTAGGGTTTAGGATTAGGGTTTAGGGTTAAGGGTCTAGGGATTAGGGTGTAGGGTTTAGGGTTCGGGGCTTAGGCTTTAGGTTTTCACTTTTAAGGTTTATGCCTTAGGGCTAGGGGTTTAGGGTTTAGGGGTTAGGGCACATGGTTTAGGTTTTAGGGTTTATAATTTAGGGCTCATGGTTTAGGGTTTAGAGTTTAGGTTTTAGGGTTTAGGGATAAGGGTATAAGGTATAGAGTTTAGGGTTTAAGGTTTATCGTTTAGAGTTTATGAACCAAGTATTAGTTTTTAGAATTTAGGGTTTATGGTTTAGGGCTAAGGGTTTAGGGTTTAGGGGGTTTATAGTTTAGGTTTAAGATTTTTGGTTTATGGCTTATGGTTTAGTGTTTAGGGCTTAGGACTTAGGGTTTGGGGTTTATGGTTTATAGCTAATGGTTTAGGGTTTAGGGTACATGTGAATTATGGTTGAGGTTAAGGGTTGAGGGTTTAGAGCTCAGGGTTTATGGTTTATGGTTTATTGTTTAGGTTTTATTGTTTATGGTTTAAGGATAAGGGTTAGGGTTTAAAATTTAGGGCTAAGGTTTTAGGGTTTAGGCTTTAGGCTTTAGGGTTTAGGATTTAGGGTTTATGGTTTAGGGTTTAGGGGTTTAGAGTTTAGGGTTTAAGGTATAGGGATCATGGTTTAGGGTTTAGGGATTAGGTTATAGGGGTTAGGGATAATGTGGTTTAGGATTTAGGGATTAGGGCTAGATGTTTAGGATTCAGGGTTTAGCATTTTGGGTTTAGGGCTAAGGGATTAGGGTTTAGAGTTTAAGGTTTAGGATTTAGGGCTAAGGGTTTAGGTTTAAGGGTTTAGTGTTTAGGGTTTAGGGCTCAAAGTTTAGGGTTTAGGGTTTAGGGGTTTATGGTTCATGTCTTTAGGGTTAGGGTTTAGGGTTTAGTGTTGTGGGTTAAGGGTTTAGAGTTTAGGCTTTATCGTAAACCATAAATCCTAAAGCCTTTATCTCATCACGAATCAAGTACACATGTTCCTTTTTCATTGTCATTTTTGTATACTATTTTCACATCATTATTCACATATATACATGTGTTTTACACATTTACATTCTTATTTGACTACTTGATCATCTTCTCTTTTGCATGTCCATCGTATGAGGAGAAAACAGTCAACAACAACACCACACACATGAAAAGTACATCACACACATGGTACTAACCATGCAAGTATACTACACAAATTGGAATTTACACATGCACTTCGCCTTAGGTTCACTCTCATCACTTTTTACACTTTTGCATATTTAGTGTCCACACTCCATCTTTTTGTCACTCCACACTTTTTCTAGTCCTTCAACACATTTGCTACATCACTCTACATGGATTATAAGGTACACATCTCTAACTACTTTAGGTTATTGAGCTTTCCTCTCACCAACATAAATTGGGGAAAATGTAGTCACTAAATCACACAATTTGAGTCATTATTTACTCCCGGTCTCATACTACTATTCATATGGTTCTTAAATGAAAATAATAATAATTAACCCATGTCTTTGGCCATTTTTACATTGCTTTCTATCGTATTTTTGATCTTACACCTACACTTGCCCATTCTGTATTGTCATTCTACATTTTCCTTTTTCTAACTAGGGCACCCAACCACGACCTGGGCTCCTTAGTCCCCTTTGGGGAACCTTGATCCTATTTACACTTTCATCTCACTTTTTGGGCACTTTCTAGCTATTTGAACTTCTTATATTTTTGGTGGTCATCCTTTTCAGGGTTAATTACAAAATTAAAACAAGAGAACCATATAAATATAAAGTTATGTGACCATAATGAGGGACCAAACACTAAGTATCTACTATTACCATCTAGAGTTGTATCCATCAAAGGAACCTAAAGCTACATTTAAATCCATCTAGCTCCATTATAAGGCACACAAGGCTAGTTCATTTGCATCACACTTCATAGGAGGGGAGTCTATTGTTTCTATGCAAATATTTACTACATTATATATCTAGTTGTTTTCTCACTACTTCAAAAGTGCGACTAGCACGAGAGAAACCTAGGGAAATATTTCCACACACACACCTAGAACTACATTGAGTATGAGATGTAGTGTAACACTAAGTGATAAGAACATCCATAAAGTAGCTAAGGAAAATATTTCCCATTCATATGCATCTTTCTATTTTAGGGTTTTGATGTTTTGTCTGGGGTTTTACATGTGATTCTTTCATATCCTATTCACAATGACATCTAGAGCAGTTTAATGACATTAGTGTGACAGGAAGTGAACACAAGTGAACATCTAATAACACCTCAAAGGAGGGTTTTTAGCCATTTCCACATACCCGGGGAACCCACGGCCTCCCCTATCCCTTTCCAGGTGCCCTAGTCTAGTCAGATAGGTCAAATATGTGCTTTCTCGGGTTTTAGGGTGGTTGTTTCCTCTTCCAGTTCATCCTTTATCCACTGCAACACTGTCTTGTGACAACATCGAATCATCTAAGGATTTTCTTAACCATTTTTACACACTAGGGTTTCACATTTTCTAGCTTAGTTTTCTTGGGTATACTTGCTATATTTTATTGGTCATTTATTCAGTTATTTTAGTGATCCTATAACATTAGATTACACTAGAACAATTTATATTTTAGTTAATCACCTAGTAGAGACTATATTAGAAACCCAAGAGGAATACTTGACAGGGAATATGATTTTGGCTTATACGAGTTTGGATGATTATTTTCTCATAATGGGATCTATTTTGAGATAAAAAAGCCTATGCTTTTGTCTAATTGGCTTGGCATTAGGGTCAAGATCTATAGCATGTTGAGAAATATTTAGATCAAAACCTCTAATATCTTCATAGCTCCATGAAAAAACATCACTATGCTTTTGACACAAGGAAATGAAAGTTTTTTTCAATTTCATCACATACCTTTCCAAGAAATAACTCTTTATCTTGTGTAATGGTGACTTGTTGGTAGTTTTCCTGTTTTGCTTCACTATTCTTCTTTTCCTTTTTTAATTCATCATTAGGGATGAAGATGTATTCAAGTGTAACCATTCCTTTAGGTAATTTATTTTCCTCAATTGAATGATCTGATCACTTTGTAGCTTTCATGTAATTCAAATTGCAAGTTTGATGAAAATTTTGCCTCATTTTGAATGAATTGGACAATCTTCTCATCACTGTAAAAATCCTACCATATAACCTCATTATCTGGAATATATGGCCTCATAACCATATTAACATGTTTCTTGTTACCTTGGATAATGTCCTTAGATGGAGAGAATTATGATCCAATAGCCACCATATGATCTTCTTCTACATTTAATTTCCTTGATACTACTTGTAAATTGGTGGTATCAATGTTTTTCCATAAGATCCCATACCTTATGTCTATAAGATTTAAAATCTTATTATTGGTAGCACACCTTCCTTCAAATTGATGAATATTCATCTCAGTGTCTCAAAACACTTGTAATGTCTTCATATACCTCTCTTCTACCAATAAAAATGATGAATTAAGGATTCATATTCTCATTACATTGTTAGAACATACAAACTACAAGCTATGGGAAAAAAATAACTTCTTAATCATAAGAGAAACAAGAACTGTACCAGCCCCAACCCCATTTATGCTTCTAGAGCCATCAAAGAACATTTTCCATAAACCAAAATCACCATCTTATTCATTATGTGCCATAGGGGATACAAAAATCTTCTTCACGGATACAATAAGTACCCATCTGGTTTCTTTAGCTATATCATAATGATCAATTTCATGATGATCTTTAGACCATTAATCTAATAAAATATCAAAGATTGAACAAGGAGGGGTAGGATGTTGTATTGACACTAATTCGTATTCTTCCTCTTCTTGGATTATGCAATTAAAATTGAGAGGAAAAGGGTCATAATATTTAACATAGTAAGAATAAATTGGCTTAGATCTGATGGTAAATATTGTACCATATTTGGATCTTGAGATCATGCAAGACTAGTCAGAAGACAAATACCCACCCACTTTGGCTATGAATTTTCTTGATAATGAAATGGAAAATAAAAGATGTAAGTCAATAATTGAGATATCTTGAGTTATGGTTAGGATTGGACAAGCATATAGGGCCAACTCAAGATCATCTATTACTCCTAATATTTTGATAGTTGAAGCATATAGTTGCAGGAATCCCCTAAAATTTGGGCTATACTACTCAATGCCTAAAATGTATGCTATTTTCTTGGGCATTACAAAAGTACTAGAATTAGAATATATCAGCAATTATGTAATAGGTTATTTCCCACAATAAATTATGTATATAATGGTGGAGAATTCACAAATTTACTTACTTGTTCAACCTTTTTTTTACACAAGTTAACTGTGGAATTTGACTTATGTGTAGCTAGTTTAGATTATTGTAGTTTCATTAAGGATTATTGTAGGATATCCCTATGAGATCGGATAGATAAAAAATCCCAAATTTTTACATTTAGGTCTTTCTTCTTCATTTTCTTGATAATGTTAAGGGGAACACCACCAAATCTATGCATCAATGGTGTTGTGTTCTATTTTCTTGTCTACTCAATCAACAAAAATGTTAATTTGGATAGAGAACTTTCTTTGTTCCACAAGGTTTTAGTGTATCACATATTTTATTTCACAAAGGAGGATCCACTAGATGAAGCCACTTCTGTGCTTTTTCTTAAGTCCACATATTACATTTCTTTGAGATGCATAATTTTCACTAAAGGGGATGGAGTAGACATATCTATCCACCTCTTCTTGGACCTTGTATTATCTACACATGAATTGACAATATGTTTAAGTTTTCCATAGTTTGATTAATAACATAGAATTCTTTAGGAGTGTAAAACATGAGATTGGATTTTGAGGTGGATTCTTATACCATTTCGACATTAGAATTTCCATTTCCATTAATGGTTCCTCCTAATTGAAATAATTTTAAACCATAAGGGCCTAAAATTGTAAACTATTTACATAGATTATTTTTATACAACTTATTTCATGGAAAACACCACTTGGATTCTTTAATAAAAAATTTCTTCACTAGAAGAAGGGCTTTGTTTGTGCTTACAACAAGAAGTTTTTGTGTAGGAACAACTGTTGGAAGAGGGAGAATTATACTATGGCCATGGAACCTATTTACTTGATTATTTTGGCCATATCTCTAATATGGATACTAAACTTTGTGTTGTTGATAGCCTTGATTAAAAATATGACTTGAATATTTCCATTGATTGAAACTTGGGTAGTTTCTAGGTGTTTGAGCATGTTTCTTATTGAGGGAAACAATTTCATTACATATATTTTTTACCGAGGCTCTAAGGTCATCATTATCATCCTGCTTATGTGAGGAATAAGATATGGAGGAAGATGATAAATTATTTGGCTCAAGAATATGAATAGGGAATGTTGAATATTTTGAGATAATTCAAGACATAGTGTTGTAGTTAATTTGGGGGCTATTTTTCCAAATTGTATTAAATAATTTTCATCTCTAATAGCTATTAGATATGCATTAGGTAATGTTATAACTCCCATAGATTGTATCATTACAACAATATCAGAATTTAGAGCTCTTAGAAAATATAAGAAAGCACCTTGAGGGGTTGGTCTCAGAAGAGATGGAATTTTGTCCCATGTTTTCTGAAATCTGAAGTTGAAATATGCCATGAGCTCATTGGGGGCCCTTTTAATGGATGTTAGATATTCTAACAGAGAAATTTTTCTTCCTTTTCTTCAAACTATTGGTAGAGTTATTTTCCAAGATTGTACCATGAATGGATTGAAGAAAACTGAAAGATTATATACCATTGCAATGATTTTCATTTCGGGAAGAGGCTAGAAATTTAATCTGCTACATCATCACCATTTACACAATGGAATGAACATACATTTGCAACATCTTGAATATTTACTATAGGAGTAGTAATATTTTTACTATTAAAAATGGAATTCCTTTTAAATCATCCACTAAAATATCATTTTGAGATGCTAGGGATAAAGGAGTTCCTCCATTGAAGGTTATAAAAGGTAAATTCTTTTGACGAGCCATGAATGGAATATGTTTTATATTTATGATGGAGAAAGAGAAGGATCTACTAAAAGGACAAGTGGAAATAATTCTGTTGGGAGGTGAAGGATACCTTTGAACTATTTTTTCTCTTCTTATTCTTGGTGAAAGTTGTAAATAATAATAAAAATCTCCTCTATCTACACTTTATCTTGTTTTTATCCTTGTCATAAAAATTGGCATTGGATTACTTAAAAACAAAAGATATGAATTTGTGAGTCATAATATGTGTAAAAATATTCCTCTAAAGTGTTAAATCCATTAGGACACACATCAATATTAGTGAATGCAAACTAAAAGTGAGCTATAAGTGACTCAAACTATCCCACCATGCCTTCCAAAAACTGTTTTCACCTAAGATTGTACCCTTTTTGAATCTACCAGATTCAACACCTCAGTGAAACATTAAATGAAATACAAAATGTGGGACAATGAAACCTTTTAAGGTGAATCCTAGATAAGGATAGATCCCTCTATCCTAGCTCACTGCGAATAACCAAAAAACACTACAATACAACTATCTAATCCTATCCTAAGTATTCTAAGGGACCAAGGTTAAAAGAGGTAAAATTTGTAATAAAGAGAGGTGGTGCACCAAACTAGAATAAGGTTTTATTATGGATTTGGGGACACACATATAAAAATACATACAAATATCCAAGGAGTACACATTGAAATTTGAAATAAAAATAATAAGATTGAAGGTGAGAAAAAGGATTGAAATATTCACATTAAATATTGATGTATTCAAAGGAAATAGATCACACTTGCATATATTATCATCAACTTATCCATTTATAAGATAACATAGTGGAAGCACCTGAAATATTCATAGGTGTTTTTCCGAGTTCTACAAGAAATTAATTCAAGCTCAAAAGGGTAGAGATATCAAAATTAGTAGAAAAATAAATCATTAGCATGTGTTATTGCACTTACATATATATAATTTGAGAGAGAGGAAGAGGGAAAAGATCATATGCAATGATGAATGGAATTAACCACCCTTCCTATATTAATGACCATTCACCATTAATTTTACAGGACATTTATGGGCACCCAATTATGATTTAATTGCATGCCATCAAATCGCAGTGGAGGAGGATGACACTTTGTCAAAATTAAATTCTAGTTGTTAGAGCGGTTAGGTTCCCGATTTAGAATAAGCGTGACTTCATTATATGTCATAGAATTTTGATGTCCTACCACCGTGATCATGTCTTCTACAAGTTTTTGTTTACCTTGGAAAACTTTAGACAATCTACAAATTTGTTAATGAATTACACCTTAATCCATGAACAACATCCTAACTTCATAATTCCTCTTACCACCCGTGACCTAATCTCTCCTTCTCTCATGGATTATGTTACATTTCATGTAGTCTTTTGTGTTTGGTGGCATTTTTCCTTATATCATGAACTCTTTGTTTTGTGAATTTTTTATTTTCCTTATTTTGTGGACAACCATTCCTTCATTATGTGGGTTTTCTTTGATATGCAGATTCTCTTTATTTTATGTATTTTAGTTTACTTCAAAAAAATATTTGTTGTGAAGACTTTCTTTATTCATTCTGCACTCAACCCTTTTTTTCCTTCCACAATGCTGAAAAGTCCTAAGCCTTTGTTCCGCAACATATTTCCCCACTTTGTGATGATTTTTTGTTTTTTGGGTTAGATAAACCTATAGAACACTAAGTTCTTTATTTCTTTATAACACTAAGTTCCTTTGTTCGGTGGATTTTCAAACAAGTGATGCTTAAGTCCTTGACTTAAATGAATTTGTCAAATGGACAACAATATCCTGATCGAATATCTAATTTATTATAATAAACAACAACATATAATTCATCTAACAAACTTTCAATGATAGGAATATGATACTTATCTTTCACTATGTATTTGTTGAGCTCCATGTAGTTTAGACACATGCACCAACCTTCATCCTTATTTCTGACCATCACCACTAGAAAAGAGTAAGAACTTTCACTATGTAAAATAATACCTTCTCCCATCATCTCTTATACCATCTTATCAATTTCACACTTTTATAGATAATGATACCTATAAGGTTGAATTTTGGGTGGTTGGATTCTTGATACTAGATGAATAGAATGATCATGATCTATTTTAGGTGGAAATTATTTTGGCATATCCCCATACACAATTGAATACTCATTAATAATGGCCTGTAGATCTAACCGTATAGGAAATTTTATGGTTTACCTTCCATCAAGAATAATTGGCCACAAACCCATCTACACCCTTCCTAAGAATTTTATACATTTTATGAGAACTTACCAACTATAGAGATTTAGCCTTCATTCCATGTATCTCATAAGTCATTCCTTCATAATGGAACCACATTAACTAATCCTAGAAGTTCATTTCCACCATTCCAAAATTAGTAAGCCATTGGACCCCCAACACAATGTCTTCTCCTACTATTAAAATGGCATACATGGGGCCTTATAGTAGGTAATATCCCATAGATAACTTAATATTATGAAATTTTCCTAAACTAACTTTACTTCCATCTGCATCCATGACTTAAAATTATGGTGCTAGATAAATGAAACAATTTAAGCATATGGATAACTTATGATTAATGAAGTTATGAGTACTTCCTAAGTCAATTAATATTATCATGCTTTACTTATTCACAAACCCAACAACCTTAAGTATATTTGGGGTGATGATTCCTGAAACGACATGAGAAGAGTTGGCTAAGATTATTTAACCTCAATCTCAAGAACCTCTTCCTCTACATTAGTTGATTCTTCCTCATCTTGTTTCTTATTAGGACCATCAATGTAGAATAAATTATTCTTGAGACATTCATGTCCTTTACTCCACTTGATATCACAGCTATAACATATGACGTTTTTTGGTTTCTCTTCAATTTGTTGAGGATTCAATCATATCGGTTGAGGAAAATATGGTGTTAGATTTGTGTGTTCCTTGTGATTAGTGAAGCTCCTTTGTTTTACCATATCTCTTTCCTCCACACACCGAGAAATGATCATGGATTATGATATCGAACCTAGATTAAGAAGGTGAACATCATGTTGGATTTTATCCTTGAGTCTACCTAAGAAGAGATCATTTAGATGATCCTCTAAGATGTCATTCACTTGTAAGGATAGATTTTAGAACTACTGGATATAATCCTTGATTGAAATTTTCTATCATAGCTTGGATATCTAGATAAAATATTTCTCTATAACACTATCACTATAGTGTGTTTGGAGCTCATTAATGAACATATACCAGGTAACAGAGAGACCCTTATTTTTATTTTCTCACACATCCATCTATACCAAATGAATTGTTTTGGTTCTAGGTATAAGGATGTCATTACCACCTTCTATCCATTTGGGACTTGATGCAAATAAAATAAATTATCCATTTAGTTGATCCAGGTGATCAGATCATTCCCATTGAACTTATGCATCTCTACTTTTGGAATAATGCCAACCATTGGTTAGAAGATCCTCTTATTTGTGCATAGGATCCTCCTTGGTGGGTATGATTTGGATCTATGTGTGCATTTCTAGATGAAACCATATGAATGGAATGGGAATTCATGCTAGTATTCATGTGTGAAAGAGAAATCATCATATCCCTCCTCATTAATTCAAATCCCATCTTCATTTCACCTTTAAGGATACCATCCAATAGAAGAATTTCATCATAAAACTTAACCTTACTCACCATATTATTAACCCTTTCTAAAGTTGATTGAATATCTATGATGTTATAGAACTCAAAGATTAAAAATCCATATATTCCTATTTTGAGTCATTCCTAGAGTTTCTTGATCATTCCTTTGGCCTCGATTATATCTTCCAGTCATGATGTCATGTTTGGATATGATGATAAAAGGATTAGGGAAGAAATAAAGGGTTTAAAGTTTTGTAAATTTATTGGATGAGTATAAGGAAATATAGATAACAAACCCTATATTATTTTTGATAAGATTTTCAAAAATATAAGAAACTTGGAAAATTTCCCAAATTTGTAGCCTAGGTACTTAATTTATGAAAAAATCTAAAATTAAAATAAATTTTGAAAAATAAGTCCCAAAATCTTGAAATTTGGAGATGATATTATTTAAGTGATTTCAAAACACCAAGAAAAAATTGAAGAAATAATTGTTACCATTTTTGAGATATAGATAAATTATCACAATTAGGGTTTTGACATAGTTTGGTTGAGATCAAGATTTTATGCCACTTGTATTGAAATCAATTTGATAGATCTGAATATCGAACAAATAAAACACCAAATAACACCATAATATAGAGAATGGTCATAATATGCAAGTAGACCCTTAGCCACTTTGAGGAGGAAACCTCCAAATAATACAAGAAGACTCAAATAATCAATATGATGATAATATTATACTCTCTAACTCTTATAAATACCTTAATATACTATCCAAATCCATAAGGCCATCCCACTAAGAATATTAAAGCATAAATAATTATGATATGGCATGATATGAGATTATGTTAGCCATAGGAGACTATTAGTATCCTAATTTTTTTCATGCAAATGTGCAACAGGGAAATTGACAATTTCCAAACATGACAACAATACCCTTATATCAAAACTTTCAAGTTTTACCCTTCCGAGGCACCCCAGGTCTAACAAGTCAGTCCCATGACCTCCCAATGGATGTTAACTCATTCCCATAGGTGATTTTAGGAGTTCTTTAAAACTACTATTTTTGGGCGGTGTTGGGAAGGGCTACAATTACCTTCTCAAGACTGATGAAACCCCGTGGAGTGTAATGGAGCAGAAAAATACAACTTGAAGGTGAATTGAAGGTATAATAACATCATGAAATTTATTTTGGAAGATTCAGGAAGGATTTGGAGGAGTTGGGGTAGTTTGATAGAAAATAGGTTCAAAGGCCTATGTAGGTGCACACGGCCAAAAGAGATATGAAACTTTGAGAAGTAATTTTGGGAGCTTTGGGAGGAGTTAAGAGAAAAAAAGTCTCTAGAAAGGGAATTAAGAGATATACAAGATGGTGAAATCATTTTTTTCACAACACTTTAGCACAATAGGTGTATAACTAGTTTTTTCCATGCTTAACTTGAGAGCTAGATCAAAAATATGCTTTTCGGGGCTTAAATGGAGAAATATAGATATGAGACTCCCACCATTATATTTAGAAGGCCATTTGAAGTTAATTTCATATATATTTTTCCAAAAAATTCCATCATGAGCTCAAGTTATCATCATTTCAAAGTGCCCTCAAGGTGAGCTTCTCACAGTTAGCCAAATTTCAGTGAGGACACGTGTCAGCTCCAGGAGCCTGACACAATTTGATGTCCCTTTCATTCCTTAAGCTAAGGGACATGAGGGAAAATAAAATGCTCCCAGCCCCAATAAGCCCTTTGGTCACATATAGAACCTCCTGGATCGTTAATTCATCTCCCAAGTGCTTGTTGAAGCCTATCCCCCACTCGCTCGGTTGTGATGACGGTTGCATGGAGGATGATGAAAACTAATGAATATTTTGTAATTTTGGAAAAGGTACATGAGGTACATGAAAATGCACCCAACCCCTTGAAGCCCTCAGGTCATCCATGTGACCCTCTTTAGTGTAAATTTCTAGCCCCTAAGAGCTAGTTGAGCCAAATGCACAATCGTTGGATTGCCGACAAGTGTCACGTTAAGACACGATGTGAAAATTGATGTCCATTTTGTCCCTTAATTCTTAAGGGACAAAGGGGATAGGAAAATGTGCCCAACCCTAGGTATGCCTCCTAGTTCCTCATATGACCATTTTCCATCCCCCAAGTACTTCCAGCAAGATTTTTGGCCAAAGTGCTCCACCGTCGTTTATGAAAAGTGTCACATTGAGGTGTGACATGAAATTTGATGTCCCTTTAATCCCTTAATGCTTAAGGGACATAAGGGACATAAATATGCACCCCACCCCTATCATGTATTTTTAAAACACTTTAAATCAATAACTTGCTTTATTTTCCCTTTGCTTCTTCTTCACAACTTTACCTGCCATAACTCTATGATTCTTATCACCCAGTCCACCATTGCTGCTATGAACCAGCTCTAACATGGGAACAAAACCCTCCACTCATGAGAATACATAGGTTTAAGAGAAAAGGTAGATCAAAATACTTGAAGGATCGAAGAACAAAAGAAAGAAGTGAATAAATTCATCGAGAAGACCTCATTGTTGTGAAATGAAGAATCATTTATTAATGTGTTATTAAATATTGAAGGCCATAAAAACATCACCTTCAAATTCCCTATTTTTAGCACAAATCACTTGCGGTAGAGAAATCTCCCTCTCATCTCAACAAAGAGAAAAACTAGATTTTCCGTCAAACCGACAAAATTGGTTTGAAGAGAAATTTAACCGATGGAATAACAAACAAAAACCTACGACGAAAATATGATTTTTTTCACGAACAGAAGAAAACAAAACTTGAAAATCTCAAGATCCATCAATGGCTTCTGTTTTCATAGTTGCTTCTTAGTCAAAATTTTAAAATTTTAAAATCCCACAAACCAGTGATCGGGTAAGCATAAGATTTTAGAGGGGTGATATTGGGTAAAAAACCATATTGAAAAAATTCATTCCACCATGATCCGACCTGAATAAGCTCATTTTAGAAAATTATAGGTCTTCTACATGAGGGACTGCTATTTTGGGTAAGTCACTAATTAAAGAAATTACAAAGGAGGTAATGAACATAGAAGAGGTATCTTAGGAAAAAATAATCAAAATGGTCGTTTTGGTCAAGAATTGAAACTTAATAAAAATAGTAAGTCATTTCGGAGGGTGAATATAAAAAAGGAGCATCTTGAGAGTTAAAAATTTAGATTTGCAATTGTAGTTGGAGTTTAGAGAAGGATTTCCATACTTACTAAAAATAGTTAGTTGTTTTTTTGTGCTAAAGAACCATGAAGTACAAGTGGACAAGATAGAAGCCGACACAACCTTTCACTTCTGAGTATGAGATAGAAGATAGTGATGTCTCCTATATGAATTTAAATGACTTAAAGGCTCACATGACTACCAAGGAACAAGGGAAGATTGAAGACTAAGTTCCTGTAAGTGGGTTGTTCGTGAGAGTGCGAGACATCCCGTGTCCGTACAAAGCGTTGAGATGGTTTTAGCCTACTCACACCACTATGAACTTGAAGCAAGAACAATTTGAGCTGATAATGGTACGAAAATGGTATTCATTAGTCCCAAAACCATCTCACTCACTCTGTAAATTATGACATCACCTAACATGGTCATCATCTCAAAGGAAAGGGCTCTGCATGAGTGGGAAAATATGGATGTATATGTGCAAGGGATCACACTAGAGTCATGGATGAAGATAGGGAGAAAGCCCTCAAAGATGCCAAAGAAACTTTTGAGGTGTGAATTTTTCTATGGATATTTAGATGCAATCACTCTCCTTAACAGGGGTGATGGGAGAAGAAACACAAGAGACTTCCGAGGATTTGATGGGCATTTTCATTTTGATAGTAATTGAAGAGAGGAAAATAATTAATTGGGGATAGAAAACCGGTGATAATTTGCATCTGTAATTTTTTTAAGTGTTTGTTGGTCACCAAACTTGCACCCATGTCTCAAATCTAGAAGGATCGAGTCATTTGAGATAACAATGGAACTATCTTGAAGTTGTGGGACCTTACACACTTGAGATGGATCTCCAGAGAAGGATGATTCCTCTATCTATTTCTACTACTACTACTACTCCTAGTGCTGAAAAGGAAATCTAAGCTAACAATGCCAAGGGACTAGAGATGGAAGTATAACATGAAAGGAAACTATACTAAAAGGTGATAGCACCATAAAAATAGGGTTGAACACTATCTTGCGAGTGAACATTAAGGGACATGTGTGAAAGAAGGCTAGGCATGTGCAACACAACTAAAACATATTTACTGCACCAATTCCATGGAACACAACTAGAAAGGAACCGTAAGGGACGTATAATGACACAACAAACATGCAATGCAAAATAAATGTCAAAAAGAAGGAATACAAACACATTAAGAGATATAATATTCATAAAATGATGCTTCCATTACTTCTAAACATGCACAGAGATGTTAAAATGGTCAAAGCGGCTGCTATCCACATGCACGAGCCAAATATGAGAGGTATGTAACTCATAATACATAAAATATGAAGTCCTTAGTAAAATGAGTCCCGCTCTTACATTTATGGATGAATTCATGGAAGAAGAGAAGAGAAGGAGAGAAAATATGAATTTGAAATGCAACCACCAATAAGAAAAATTCAATGCCTGAAAATATGCCGAGAAAATTTGTCAAATGCACTTCCCCAATTCTATTTGGAATGTTGGATAAGGAAAGAGGGTGGATAAAATCAAACCAGGTGGTTGGAGCAATCAGATCTACTCATTAATGCCCAGAAAGACATTTTCCCATTTCTCACCTACTATATCCATCAAGAATTTGAATTTGAATGTCTAGCACTATAGCATATGTAGCAATAGATATGGTTGTCGAAGTTTTCGAGAATTATATGTGCACACAAGATGTGTGGCATGCGTAGATTGGCTAAAAGAAGACCAACTATGTAAATATTCTTGTCATTTCAGGACATGTGTCACTCATTGATTTGTTGTGAGGATTCGGCACCCTATTGGTGTGTTTTGATTGGTTTCATGTGACACACTTAAGCATGTCAAAGAATGATGTGGCACGGAAAGGTGTAGAGGAGGGCGCTAAGATATGTGTGTAGAAGAATGAGGCATGGGAAGAAGGTAGAAGGAAGGTGGGTGTAACGCATACGAGGGTAAATGGGGAAAAATAATGATCAAAGAAGGTATGGTTAAAGCACAACTATTATAAGGTAATGTGTAGTGCATGCAAGGGGGCTAGGGACTTAGCTAATTGAAGCAAGTGAAAGGTGTGCGCACATGATGAATAACTACCAGGGAGAAGGAAAATGTAGAAAAGGTGCACACAAGACAATATTAGAACAAAGAGGAAAAGGAAAATGGGAAGGGGAGAAGGGGAAGCACACAAGAGAATACAAGGAAACAATGACCAAGTGAATGTGCTAAGGAGATATGTGAGGTATATGCCACTATAATCTCTAAGCGAGAATATGTATGTAAGTTTTCAAATACCTAGGAGAGTTATTTGGATAAAATTTCCCATGAAAATTAAGTTCTACATGACTTCTTACTTGGTATATTTGCTTTCCATCTCAAGATCATTCAAAGGATTTAATCTCACACAAAACATTGCTGCCAAGGTACCCGCATTCAAGAAACTTCCGTAGTTGGTGATGGAGGAAATCCATAGGCACTTCACTCATGTAAATGATGCATTCATGATGTACATGGTCCAAACCTTGGAGGGTGATTTGGAGGAAAGGATTTCACCACAAGCAGTGTCCTTAATAAAAAATATGGCTCTTACTTGATCCAATTCTCAACCTTCTCCTACCTACAAGTTATCAGCTTCGACAAAACTCTACTGAAGTTGCCAAAATATCTTAGTGACCAAATTATACTATTTGAACTCTGCAGGCGGTAAATAATAGACTCGGGAGAAAAAATAAGCTTATTTTATTCCCCATCTCTCTCGGGGTTTCACATGTAAGAATGAAAATGACACATCTCATCTAGAGGTGGCCTTTGCACATTTGACTCGAATTCCTATCTTTACCAGCCCAATTTTGATATCTGAGATGATTATGATTCTTTCCACATCCCATACTTGCACCATGATTCAAAATCAAATACTATTGGGCCATTTACATTGATGAATGTGAAGTATGGGAAAAGGATCATATGAGGTTAATGAGACGATGAAATTTAAGTTCTCTTGGTGTGAAGATATTTTGCAGGATGATGGGACATAGATGTATGATCGAGAGTATGCGGTAGTTAAGGTTTCTACATTGTCTCAAGTCAACTAACACGTTCGTGAGTTAGGGATATAAAGGAACAAACTAAAAAGGTGGCTAGGAGAATGGGGGATAGGTTCCAGAGAAAGGGAGCCATGATCATCCAATCATGAGGTATTCCCACAATTCAAAAACAAGCCTCTCAGTAGTCATTTTCAAAAGTTATGAAGGTTTTTAATGTTCAAGGCACTCTAGAGAAAGTTCAAGATGAAAATCCATAGAATTGGAGACTGCCTCTCGTGAAAAGTTGTCAAAGAATTTTAGGACACAAGAAGTTTCACTTACTGACAATGCAAGGGAAAGACACTGGATGAAAATATGAAAGAATAAAATCTAGTGATAGAAACACAAGTAAAGGAAGAGAAAGCAGTTCAAGACCTAGTCTTCAAACCACCACAGGAGGTCTCTCCTCTCGTCGACACCAATGTCTCTCCCATCCAAGATGCACGTCCTCTTCTAGATCGGGGAATTATTGATGCACATGTCGTAGAACTTAAGTCGATGAAATGTTCCCATGGATGTAGGAAATATTAGTACACGATGCTCACACTCTTCAAGCGGTCAAACTCTTTGCATACATGTGTGCGACAAAAAAACATGACACGATAACTCAAAGAAGACTTAAAGAAAGAAAGGGATTACTACAAACCTCTGGGTCTAGTAGTGAATGAAATGAGTGACACCTCCCTCAAGAGTTGATCAATAAAAAAATTTGCACTCCTTCTAATGACTTGTCATGTGTATGAACAAGGGCCTTGGAAATAAAATTTGAAGAAATTAATCGGGCCATCACCAGTTAGATGAAAAAGAGGAACAAACATACACATTGTAGGATAGTATCAATCATAAAATTTATAACATTGGAGTACTTACAATGGGAGAAGAAATGAATGTCAATGATTTTACTAGTCCATTTGAGGAATATATCAAGAAATAAGTAGGCAATCCATTATCCTTCACTAAGGATACCCTGGAGTTCCTCTCGGATATTTGGGACGCCATTTCACTTATCAAAGAGAAACATCCATCATGGTTCAGAAGTGCAAAGATATCAACAATGTGTCTAATGGATGGAAAAATACCTTGATTTGTTCACATTCCTCATGTTGAAAAAGTGGAACCTGTAGCAGCTCATTTTAGTAAGGAATTTGGAGGACAAAGATCTTCTCAGGTGTGAGATGGAGACCATTCAGGGAGCGAGATCAAATCCACTTCGATGGTGGCTCATTCTTCTACATAATTCTTCTTCTTCCTTCTTCCTTCTTCTTCTCTCTCTCTCTCTCTCTTCTCTCCCAAATATCTCTCTCTCTCTTCAATGTTATAATTTTGTGTTGGGGTTTGCACTTTTTGATATATCTTTAAGTGACTTTAGAAACATAATGTAAAATTTAAGTCACCTTGTTTTTATAAAAGGGACTTAAATATTTAATTGGAATATGAACAATCTAAAGTCAAAATATGGTATTTGAAAAGTCACCAGGAAGATGAAGAGTTGTCTCTTCTTCTATAAATTGTAATGAGCTCCTCATTTGAGGGTCTTCTTAGAATTATTAGTTCTTAGCTATTTTTGTGAATTCATGAGAGAGAGATCCTTGTGAAGAATCAAAGAGTTAGAAAATTTCTTCCATTTTCCCTTTTCTCAAATGTCTTCCATTTTATACTATGTACAATTTCTTCTTAAGCATCAATACAAGAAGAAGGAGTTTCTAGCCTTTTTTTACTAAGGGATTTATTGATACTTTGTGCTCATTAAATTCTAATTGGTCTTATTGTTGATTTTGTTTCTTCTTAGTATTGTTTCTTCCAATTTTAATTCTAATGCAGAATTTGATTTTCTACTTACAACATAAGTTTCCCTTCTAACATTCTCACTCCTTTCCCACATCTCTAGAAAATTCCTCCCTTGATAAATATCTACAAGATTTTTTCACAGGTCGAGTGGAGTGCCCCTGTTGGATCCTACCATAAGGCCAAGGCCCCCATAAAACTCACCTTACTCACATACATATATGGAATTGCACCATTTAAGTAGAGGGACTTAGATTCCCAAAGCATTGGCAAGAAACCCACCAATTTTTCCTCGAAAATTTTTTACCAATAGTTTTTGGTGCCCACCATGGGGAAAATTTAGCAACATCTGCACCCAAAAATGACCTTGAAAAATACAAAAAAATTGAAAAATCCAAAAATTCAAAAAGAAAATTTCTAGAATTTGAATAGCTACCTAAGCCTTATGTCTTCAAACCATGGCTATTCTAGGAAATCCTCCTATTGAAAGACCTGAATTACTCTTCCACATTCAAGAGGATATTGCTTCAGATTTGCAGAGAGGCTATTTGGCATAATAGGAAAAGTGTCAACCACTACTTCATCACCATGAGAATACTTGACCTCAAGAAGAACATGTTGCTGAATTAGAAAGATGAAGAAAAATTCAAGCACCACAAAGAAGAGCATAAATCTCCAAGTTGGAAGATAGAAATACACCCGAAATAGAGACAAGGAGGAAAAAATTGATCCCACTTTTGAAGATATTTAAAGAAGACAAGAGAGCTACTCAGAATTCAGAGGTCTCCCTTCATCACACAATTGGTCACATTGGGAGTCCAAGCATTTCAATCCATTAGATGTTGAGTTCCCATACATCAATGAGAACCTTGAAGATTTCACTAACATAGAGACCAAAGAAGAAGCTAGAGAAAGAGAAGCAAGAGATGAAGCAGAAATAAGAGCTCAAATTGAAGAGATTGAAAGAGCTCAAGCCAAAGAAGACATAAGAGAGAGCTATAGCTGAAGCCACACACCTTAGAGAGGTTGGAAGGTAAAATATAAAATGGAAGGGTGGATCGTGATCATGAAGAATGCAGGCCAAATGTACCTTGGGGTGGGAACATCGCCCACTTTCCCTTGCACAACCACTCCGCGAGCTACCAAAAGTCTCAAGGAAAAACTTCCCAAAATTCAGGGGATGGTTCTCAACTCCTCATGAACATGTAGAAACATTCATCACCACTTGTGGTGTGTTGGGCATGGAGCATGAAGATGTATCATTCCGTCTCTTTATGGAATCACTTCAAGAAAAAAGTATGTCGAATGGTTCTACATGTTTCCCCAAGGTCTGTCACCTATTGGGAAGATATAAGAAGCACATTCAAGCATAGGTTCAAATCTATGGAAGATTGTCAAGATCTTTTGGTCCAGTTGGTACAAATGAAGAAAGATGCTTCCAAATCAATGTGAGACTTCATCACCAAATATAACAAGATGATAAGAAGAATTCCCAAAGATGTCATGCCTCTCAAAAATAATTTAAAAATATTCTTCATCAGTGCTTTGCCACCGGAAGTTGGTTTCTTCCTTAGAAGAGCCCAACCTAGAAATTTGAAGGGAAGCACATGACTTTGTGATCGAGACAAGAGGATGATTTGATTTTTTGAAAAGTGAAAGGTCCAAATGGAAAGAAAAAGGGTCATAGTTCAAGCTCAGTTACCACCGATCCAATGTTCCAGAAAATGGCCAATGACTTAATTTTCATAAAGAAACAACTATCTCAAATCACTATGTGGAATACTCCAAGGAAGCCAAATCCTCCCAATAGACCAAGAATTTCTCCACCTCCTCATTGGCTCACTCTCAAAGCACCACCTATTAATGTTGTTTGTGACACCGAGGAGCTAGAGGAAGAAGTAGAGATAGAAGAACCTGAAGAAGAAGATGTAGGAGATGATGATAACTATCTCAAGGTTGAAGAAGTTGATGGTGATACACAATGGCCTAATTGAGTACATTGATGGAGATGAAGATGATAATGATGAAGAAGCCCCAAGATTCTCATGTGTGGTTTTCACCATGCACAGTCCAAGAAAGGAGCCTCATCCTCAATGGATGTGGTGAAGGAAAAGAAAAGAAAGAAGATTCTCCTATAGAAATTCCTCAAAACAAAATCATCAGTAGAGGATCACCACTACCACCTTTGATGGAGTCGGCTAAAGAAAAACCAGACCCACTAGTTAGTAAGGATCACATTTCATACCAAGTAAGTCATCTAGTCCTTCTCCTAGCTCTAAAATTGCTAAAAATAATTCTCCTTCAAATGTTGTTCCTGTAAAATCATCTAAAGTACCATCAAAATCTACATCCCCATCTTCCTCCAAGCCAGTTTGCTACACCCATAAAATAAAATCCAACCCCAAAGTAGAAAAACCTTCACCATGTAAATATTTTTTCATCCCTAGAACCTCTACCTTTCCCACCATAACCCCATTTGATTATGTGGAACACACAAGCAAAACTAAAGTCCAGATCACAGAGCTAGAGTACCTACAAAAACACACCCTACCCAATTTGATAGGTTTATAGATGTAGTCCATGGTGGTAGTTCTATAGAATCAAGTTCAAATTCCAAAGGCCTACTTCCCACACCATCCACACCACCTTCACAAAACATGCTAGCCCTCAGTGCCTCCAAAACCAACAAAGTTGAGCCTTTTTACTTGTCACTTCTCATCAAAGGCTTTCAACTCAATAATTACATCATAGATTTTGAGCCTCAGATAATGTGATGTCAATCAAAGTTGTAAATTCTCTAGGCCTCACCTTGACCAAGAAAATGGCTCCTATTATTCTATGGAATCCAAACAAGTGTCCATTGGTAGGAAGAATCAAGGATGCACAAGTAGCACTAGCTGATTTTCTAGAGAAGAAGGTGCTTCTCACCATCTTGGTGGCAGACATTCCAACATCCTTTGGGATGCTACTAAGCAAAGCTTCTTTTTCAGAGATTTGGGTGGAGAAATCAAAATGGATTGGTCATCTACAACTATTCTAGTAAAGGGTGAGATGAAGAAATTTCTTCCAGTAAGGAAGATGAAGTACATGGTATGAAATTATGATGATCCAAGGGAAAACATTCTATTTCAAGATAATGACTAGGAAACTACTTCCTCACATCAAAAAAAGATGAGAATTTTCCACTTCTTATGGAAGAGGAAGAAGATCAAGTCTGGAAATGAAATTTGATGGTAGTCATTCTAGTGTAGGTTTGGGAGTAGGTGTAGTGTTGTGCTCTCCTTCTGGTGAGTTGTACCCATTTTCCTACAAGCTTTAATTTGATAATACAAATAACATGATAGAGTATGAAGCTCTCCTCTTGGGCATGGGCATAGCAGAAGATATGGGGATCAAAAAATTGAAATGTCAGGGTGATGCGGAGGTGATAGTAAAGCAAGTTTGAAAAATAATACTAGGTGAAAAATCCAAGACTCTAACATTATAGAAACAAAGTATGGGATTACATTGAGTCTTTTGATGCATTTTCCATCGAGTCTATTCCAAGAGAGAAAAATGAAGAGTTGATTCCCTTATAGTGTCATCTTCCTTAGTGACACCCCATCCTTCCTTTTTGAAAAATATAAAGTGACCATTGAGATGGTGTTCAGACCCAACATGCCCGATAATGTAAACCATTGGCAAAGTCTTCAATGATGATAATCAGCTCCTAGAATTCTTGAACAAAGAGATAATTTCAATAATCTCTTCTTTGAAGGAAGTGAGAATCCACACCGGGAGAAGTGGTAGAAGAGAGAGAAAAGAAGGAATTGAAGGAATTGATGAGAGGGAGTGATCAAATTGAAAGGAAATAAAATCCCAAAAGGTCTTGTCTCTCTTTGGAAGACTTGTTTTTTAATAAGCATGATAGATTCATCCAAGAGAAGGAAAGCAATCTTCAAAGTGCCCAACTGATTTTGAAAAGGAGAATATTGGCACTACAGAGCAGCCGAGGATGGTCAATATCGGAAAGTGTTGTTCACCCAAAGAGAAGAGAAGGTTTGTTTCTTTGTTGAAAAAATATTCATATGTTTTGGCCTACTCTTATGATGAGCTCAAATCCTTCCAACCAAAGGAAATGCATCACTCAATTCCCTTGAAGTCGGATGCCAAGCCATTCAGGAAAAAAAAAGGCCATACAACCCAAAGATAGTGGACACCATCAAGGAGGAAGTGATGAAGATGCTCAATGCAAGAATCATCTTTCCCATCCATCATTCCACATGGGTGGCAAACATTGTGCCAGTGTGGAAGAAGAATGGAAAAATAAGAATATGTGTGGATTTCACAACTTGAACTAGGCATCACTGAAAGATAATTACCCCCTCCCCATGGATCACATTTTGTAAATGGTCACTGGATCTGAAATTCTCTCATTTCTTGATGGATTCTTAGGGTATAATCAAATCAAGGTGGTAGAGAGGATCACACCAAGACAACTTTCACAACACCTTGGGGACTTTTTTGCATACAATAGAATGCCTTTTGTCTGATCAATGTAGGAGAGCTACGTTCCAAAGGGTGATGGATCTAGCATTCAAATATTTGAAGCATTGTATTTTCATATACTTGGATGATCTCACAGTCTTCTCAAAAAGAGGGGAGACCATATTCACCATTTGGAAAAGTACTCACAAAATGTAGAAAGCATGACATATCCTTGAATCCAAAAAAATGCATTTTTGGAGTTATGGAAGGCAAGCTATTGGGGCACATTGTGAATAAGCATGGAGCACACATTGATCTCTAAAAAGAGTGAAATCCATTCAAGCACTATCTCTTCCCACAAGAAAGAAAGGAGTTCATTCCTTTTTGGTAAGGTAAATTTTCTTCATCTTTGTTCTAGAGTTTTAAAATTAACAAAGCACATCACCACCATGATGAAACCTCAAGCAAGCTTCAAGTGGAATGATGAGGGAAAAAAAAATTTTGAAGAAATCAAAAAATCCATTTCCAAAGCTTTGACTCTCATGTCTCTCGGATTTCAAAAAATAATTCATCATGTATTGTTATGCATCGGAACACATGCTCTCTATTGTTCTTTTCCAAAAGAATGATGAAGGTGTGGAGGCACCCATTGCTTTCATGAGCTTCCCATTGAAAAATCATGAACTAAACTACAACTAGTTGGAGAAACATGCCTATGCGGTGGTCAAGGCTATGAAAAATTTCAGGTTTTACATACTCAACTCTCATACGGTGGTGATGGTCCCCGATAGTGCAATCAAGTCCATCTTGACACAACAAGATCCCGAGCTAAAGAGAGGAAATTGGGTTGCAAAGACTCAAGAGTATGACTTGGAGATCCGACCCTCCAATTTGGTGTGGGAAATGGTCTATGTAGATTGATCATTAAAGATGAAGCTCTCAAAGCTCAACATGGTGAAGATAATTGTGCTTTCTCAAATTTTTTGAAGATAGCCCATAGTCCTCTTCATAACTACTACTAATGAGTGGTACATAGAAATTTCCTATTATCTAACCTATGGAGAATTCCCTCCTCATCTTGATTACAAGAAAAGGAGAACACTCAAGCTCAAGGCAAAAAAGTTTGTGATCTAGAACCACACACTCTACAAAAGAGGTCTTGATGGATGCTTTCTTAGGTGTGTAGAAAAAGAAAAACAAGAAAAATTTCTTAAAGCATATCATGACCAAGCATGTGGTGGGAATTTTTCAGAAATGGTCACTACACATAAGATTCTCTCGAGGAGATATTATTGGCCCACCCTCTTCTTCAGATACTCAAGAATGGGTTTCCAAGTGTGAAGCATGTCAACAATTTGTTGGGAGACCACAACTTGCAACACTACCACTCAGGCCAATTGTCATTGAAGAACCATTTCAACAGTGGGGACTAGACTTCATCGGTGTTTTAATCCTCACTCAAGCACAGGGCACACCTACATGCTCACAATGATAAATTATTTCACAAAGTGGGTGGAGGCCATCCCATCAAGCAAGATAACACCAAAATGGTATGTAATTTCATCAAAGAGAATATCATAGTATGTTTTAGAGTGCCACAAAATTGTAGTGGATAATGCTACCTATTTTTCTTCAAGGGAGTTGATTGAGTTTTTCTACGGCTATGGAATCTCCCTATCCCACTCATCAGAATACTATCCATAGGGAAATGGTCAGGCCAATCTAGTAACAAGAACATCATGACCATTTTTCATAGCTCATGGATGAAAACCAGAGGAATTGGCACAAGAAGTTGTATGATGCATTGTGGGTGGACATGATCACTCCAAAGAAAGCAATAGGTATGTCACCATTCCAACTGTTATATGGAGTTGAAGTAGAAATTCCCATCACGGTTGAAATGCCAGCTCTCAAGTTGCTCCAGGGAATAGAAGATGGATAATACAAGGATTCTATTGACAAGAGGATCCTATTTCTTGAGAAGCTAGAAGAGAATAGACTCGAGTGGTTGACCGTATCAAGAGAGCATCAACTAAAGTGAAGAAGAATATTTTTGACAAAAAGGCTAAAGCAAAGAGAATTCAAAGTTGGAGACCTTGTCCTACTATGGGAAAAAAGGAGAACCCAAAAGGTAGCCATGGAAATTTTGATTCATTATGGCTCAGCCCATTCCAATTTGAAGCTTGTGGTGAAAATGTATTCCTACTTTCATATCTAGATGGAACACCATTGGAATTTCCTCACAGTGGGAAATATCTAAATTGTATCATCAATGAAAGTGGGTTTGTCCCCCACCTTGTACCATAGGTGATTGTTAGGTGTGTTTCCCTTTCTATTGTGTGTGTCTTTTCCTTTCCATGTGTGTTGTGTGTTTTTTTTTTTTTTTTTGGTGTGTGTGTGTGTGTTCTTTTTTCTCTCTCTCTCTTGTTAAAGTTGTACATGACTCCACATGGCCCAATGGATAAGGCACTAGTCATTATATTGTAAATTTGAGATTCTTGGGATTCTTCATGTCATGTCATCATTGCACTCATCCATACCATGTCCCCAAGCTAGAGCCAAATGTTTTTTTCATGCAAATGTGCAACAGGGAAATTGACAATTTTTAGCATGACAACAATACCCCATGTCAAAACTTTTTTCAAGTTTTACCCTTCCAGGCACCCTCTACTACCCAGTCAGTCCATGACCTCCCAATGTTAACTCAATCCCCTAGGTGAATTAGGAAATTCAAGTCAACCCCCTAGGTGATTTTAGGAGTTCTTGAAAACTACTATTTTTGGGTGGTGTTGGGAAGGGCTACCACTGGCCTTCTCAAGATGATGCAACCCCTGGAGTGGAATGGAGGAGAAAAATCAAACATGGAGATGAATTGAAGGTATAGTAACATCATGGAATTTATTTTGGAAGATTCAGGAAGGATTTTGGAGGAGTTGGGGTAGTTTCATCAAAAATAGGGTTCACAGCCTAGGCAGTGCACATGGCCAAAAGAGCTATAAACTTTGGGAAGTGATTCTGGAGCTCTAGGATGGAGTTAGGAGCTAAAAAAACATCATCTTCAAAAGGAATTCAAATATCTAAAAGATGGTGAAATCATATTTTTCACAACACTTTGGTGCAATAGGTTTATATCTAGTTTTTTCCATGCTCAACTAGAGAGCCAGATCAAAAATCCACTTTTTTTAGGCTTAAATGGAGGAATAAAGATCTGATACCCCCACCATTGGATTCATAAGGCCATTTTTAGTCAATTTCATATAAAATTTTTCCAAAAATTCCATCGGGAGCTCAAGTTATCATCGTTTCAAGTTGCCCTCAAGGTGAGCTTCTCATAGTTAGTCAAATTTTAAGAGGACACGTGTCAGCTCCAGGAGCTTGGCACAATTTGATGTCCCTTTCATCCCTCAAATAAGGGACATGAGGGATAAAAAATTTTCCCAGCCCAATAAGCCCTCTGGTCACACATAGAACCTCTCGGATCACTAGTTCATCTCCCAGGTGCTTGTTGGAGCCTATCCCCTCACTCACTCAGATCGTGACAAGTGTCACATGGAGGCATGATGTGAAAAATGATGACCCTTATGTCCCTTTGTAAAAGGGACATGAGGGACATGAAAATTTTCCCAGCCCCTTGAATCCTCAGGTCATCCATGTGACCCTCTTCAGTGTAAATTTCAAGCCCCCAAGAGCTAGTGGAGCCAAATGCACAACCGTTGGATTGTCACCAAGTGTCATGTTGAGGTGCGATGTGAAAATTGATGTCCCTTTCATCCCTTAATTATTAAGGGACATAGGGATAGGAAAATGCACCCAGCCCCAGGTATGCCTCTTGGTTCCTCATACGACCATTTTCCCCCCAGGTGCTTTCTGCAAGCTTTTTGGCCAAAGTGCTCCACCGTTGGATTTTCCGCCAAGTGTCGCATCAAGGCGCACGATGTGAAATTGATGTCCCTTTCATCCCTTAATGCTTAAGGGACATCAGGGACATAAAAATTTCCCCACCCTGATATGCATTTTTTTTTAAATGCTTTAAAGTTTATACTTAGCTTTATTTTCCCACTTCTTCTTCACATTCATACCTATGCCATATACTCTGTTCTTGCTTCACCTAGTCCACCATTTCTACTCCAAACCAGCTCCACCATTAAACCAAACCCTCCAAATCCATGAAAATACATAGGTTTTAGAGGAAATTTGATCAAAAAGATTGAAAGGATCGAAGAACAAAAAAAAAAAAAAGAAATTCATCAAAAACCCCATTGTCGTGAAACAAAGATTCAACATATATTAACTGGTGCATGAAATGAAGAACCATTTTTTTGTGTTCTTCATTTTCAAAGGCCATAAAAACCTCACCTTAAAAATCCCCCTTTTCATCACAAATTACTTCATAGCAAAGAAATCTCCCTCTTGGCTCAACGAAGAAAAAAAAATAGATTTCCCATCAAACCGACAATCGGTTTGAAGAGAAATTTCACCAGTGGAACAAGAAACAAAAACCCACAAAAAAATATGATTTTTTCATGAAACGGAGAAGAAAAAAAACCTACAACTTTCAAGCTCTGTTAATGGTTGTCATGTCTAGAGCTGTCACCCAGGTCAAAATTTTGAAATTTTAAAATCTCACAAACCGTGATCGGGTAAGTCTAAGATTTTAGAGGGTGATATTGGGAAAAAACCCATATCAAAAAAATTTCTTTCCATGATCCACCACCAAAAGCTCACTTTCTAAAAATAGCAAGTCTTCTACATGGGGACTACTATTTTGGGTAAGTCACCAATTAAAGAAATTATGAAGGAGGTGTGAACACAAAGAGGTATCACAGGAAAAAATCATCAAAATGGTCATCTTGGTCTAGAATTGACACTTACTAAAAATAGTAAGTGGTCTCATGAGCACTTGCTAAAAAATAGAAAAAATTGGTCTAAAAGGTGAGAGGAACATAGGGAGAAAGAGAAATTCGAGTTGTGATATCCAATGAGGTTCAAAGGAGCTGATTTTTCATACTTACTAAAAATAGTAAGTCATCTCATTGGCACTTACTAAAAATAGTAAGTCATTCCAGAGGGTGAATTTCACAAAAGGAGCATCTTGAGAGTTGAACATTTAGATTGGTAGCTTAGAGTTCGTAGAAGGATTTCATCACACTTAAAAAATAGTAAGTGTTTTTTGTCTTTAAGGAACCATGAAGTACAAATGGATGATGAAAAAGATCCACATAACCTTTCACTTTTGAGTATGAGATAGAAGATAGTGATGTCTCCTATATGGATTTCAATGATCTAAGGCTCACATGACTACCAAGGAAAGAGGGAAGATTGAAGACCAAGTATTCACAAGTGGATTGTTCACTAGCTACAAGGGACACCCCATGTCCATACAAAGCTTTGAGTTGGTTTTGGCCTGCTCACACCACTATGAACCTAAAAAAATGAACAATTCGAGCCAAAATGGTACAAAAATGGTGGTCATTAGTCCCAAACCATCTCACTCACTCTACAAATTTTGAACATCACCTAGCATGGTCATCATCTCAAAGGAAAGGGCCTTATGCACAGTGGGAAAATATGGATGCATACATGTGCAAGGGGTTACACTAGGATCATGGATGAAGACAGGGAGAAATCCCTCAAGGATGCCCAAGACACTTTCAGAGTGAGTTTCATGAGGGATATTCAAATGTAATCACTCTCCTCAACAGGGTGATGGGAGAAGTGAACATGAGAGACTTCCAGGATTGGATGGGCCTTTTCATTTTGATAGTGACTAAAGGAAAGCAAAGAATTGACTTGGGGATAGATAATCAATGATAATCTACATCTATAATTGCTTCAAGTGCCCATGAAAAAGAAGTTCCACATGACTTCTTACTTGGTCTATTTCTCGCTAGCTCAAGATCATTCAAAGGATTGGCTCTCACACAAAACATTGTTGCCAAGGTGCCCATTCGAGAAACTTCCATAGTTGGTGATGGAGGAAATCCATAGGCACTTCACCCATGTGAATGATGCATTCATGATGTACGTGGTCCAAACCTTGGAGGGTGATTTGGAGGCAAGGATGTTACCACAAGTGGCATCCTTAATCAAAAATATGGCTCTTACTTTCATCAATTCTCAACCTTCTCCTACCTATGAGTTTTCAGCTTTGACCAAGCTCACTAAGGTTTCCCAAGTACCTTAGTGACCAAATTGTACTATTTGAACTCTACAGGTAGTTCATACAGGTAAACAATAGACTCAAGAGGAGCAAGAAAAAGAAGTTGATTTCATTCCCCATCTCTCTCGGGGTATTCACATGTAAGAATGCAAATGATGCATCTCATCTAGAGGCTGGCCTTTGCACATTTGACTCTTGCATTCCTACACTACTTCCAGGCCCAATTTTGACATCCGAGATGATCCTAATTCTTTCCACATCCCAGACTTGTGCCATGATCCAAAAATCAAGACTATTGGGCCAATTGTGTGATGAATTTGAAGTATGGGAAAAGGATCATATGAGGATGATAGTCGATGAGATGAAGAAATTCAAGTTCTCTTGGTATGAAGATATTTTGCAGATGATGGGATAGAGATGTATGATCCTGAGTATGTGTGGTCAAAGGTTTCTCCATTGCCTCAAGTCAATTGGCACATTCATGAGTTAGGGGATATAAAGGAATGAACTAGAAGGTGGTCAGGAGAATGAGGGATTGGTTCTAGAGAAAGAGATCCATGATCATCCAATCATGAGGTATGCCCATGCAAGTCAAAAACAAGCCTCTCGGTAGTCATCATCAAAAGTTGTGGAGGTTACTTCAAGTTCAAGGACTCTGGAGAAAGTTCAAGATGAAAATCCATAAATTGAGACTTCCTCTCATGAAAATTCACCAAAGAAGGTCAAAAAAGAAGGGTCAGTTGCAAAATGCAAGAAGGGGAAGACCTTGATGCAGATGTAAGAAGAAGATCCAGTGACAAAACACAAAGCGGAGGAAGAGAGCAAGCGTATTCAAGACCCAGTCTTCAAACCACCACAGAGAGTCTCTCCTCTCATCGACACCAATTTCTCTCCCATCCAGATGTGCCTCCTCTTCTAGAGTAGGGAATGATTGATGCACCTTGTCATAGAGCTTGAGTCTGATGAAATGTTCCCATGGATGCATAGGAAATAATAACACCTAATGCTCACACTATTCAACAAGTGGCAGGCCCTTGATTTATCAACAATTTCCTCATTAGCCAAGGGAAAGAAAAGGAAGTTTGCACACACATGGCCTCATGGTTCTACAATGGAGAAACATGTAATCAATATATTGAAGTAGCCCAACCAAAGGTGATCAAGCCAGTGGATGAGATGACACTAGATCGATTATGAGATGAGCACAATTCAACTAGGGTCATACTACTCATGAAGGGGATTTACACATGTATCAAATAGTCTTCCACTCACATGGTGGAAAGGAACAAAGAATATAAGAAGAAGATTGATGAGCTAAAGGAACAGGTGTAAACTCTTTCATCCTATGTGCAACATCTAGTTGATCCAAATGCCACAACAATTCCCATTGAAGAAGTTACACCCATCAATAACTTCAATCCAGAATCTATCAAGAGGATGCATGAGCTCACAATGCAGGGGTGAGATAATAATGAATGGATCAATCAATTTCAGAAAAGGGAATCAATGTGCTCCAAGAGGTAGTCAAACTCTTCACATACATGTGTGTGATAACAAAATATGATGCGGGCACTCAAAGAAGACTTGGAGAAAGAAAGGGATTACTTGGGAACCTCTGGGTCTAGTAGTGAATGAAATGAATGAACACTTGCCCCTCAAGATTTGATCAGTAAAAAGGTTTTTGGCACTCCTTCTAAAGACTTGTCACGTATATGGGCAAGGGGCCTTGGAAATCATATTTGAAGTAATCAATCAGGCCATCACCGAGTTGGATGAAAAGAGGAACAAGCATACAAATTGTAGGATAGTATCAATCATCAAATTTAAAAACTTGGAGTACCTGCAATGGGAGAAGACACAATGTCATGAGTTGATTGATCCATTTGAGGAATATGTCAAGAAAGAAGTAGGAATCCATTATCCTTCACTAAGGATACCCTAGAGTTCCTCTCAGAGATTTGGGCACATTGCACTTATCACAGAGAAACATCCATCATGGTTCAAAAGTGCAAAGATATCAATAATGTGTCTGATGGATGGATAAGAGACCTTGAGTTGTTCACATTCCTCATGTTGACAAAGTGGAACTGTAATAGCTCATTTCAATAAGGAATTTGGAGGGATGGATATCTTCTCAGCAACGAGATGGAGACCAGTCAGGGAGCGAGATCAAATCCACTGCAATGGCTCATTCTTCTACATAATTCTTCTTCTTCTTCTTCTTCTTCTTCTCTCTCTCTCTCTCTCTCTCTCTTCTCTCTCTCCTCTCTCTCTCTCTCTCTCTTCATGTTATAATTTTGCATTGGGGTTTGCACTTTTTGATATATCTTTAAGTGACTTTAGAAACATAATGTAAACTTTAAGTCACCTTGTTTTTATAAAAGGGACTTAAATATTTAATTGGAATATGAACAATCTAAAGTCAAAATATGGTATTTGAAAAGTCACTAGGAAGATGAAGAGTTGTCTCTCTTCTATAAATTGTAATGAGCTCCTCATTTGAGGGTATTCTTCTTAGACTTCTTAGTTCTTAGTTTTTTGTGAATTCATGAGAGAGAGATCCTTGTGAAGAATCAAAGAGTTAGAAAATTCTTCCATTTTCCCCTATTCTCAAATGTCTTCCATTTTCATACTATGTACAATTTCTTCTTAAGCATCAATACAAGAAGGATTTTCTAGCCTTTTTGACTAAGGGGTTTATTGATACTTTGTGCTCATTAAATTCTAATTGGTCTTGTTATTGATTGTAATATTGTTTCTTCCCAATTTTAATGCATGTGATGAAAATTCTAACTTGATGTATATGCAAGAATCTGATTTTCTACTTGCACAACATTAGTTTCTCTTATCTAACATTCTCACTCCCTTTCCCACTCTCCTAGAAAATTCCTCTCTTGCATATATTTGGAATCTTTTTCCATGAGGTTAGTGGAGTGCCCCTATTATTGGATCCTCGACCCGTAAGGCTAACCTAGATAAAACTCTGCATATATGGAAGTTGCATCATTTAAGTAGAGGCAATTAGATTCTAAGAGCATTGGCAAGAAACCCACAAATTTGTCCCTGAAAATTTTCTTGCCAACAGTTTTTAGTACCTAATGTGGGGAAGATTTAGCAGCATTTTCACCCAAAAAATGAGCTTGAAAAATACAAAAAAAATTCAAAAATTCAAAAAAATTCAACAAGATTTTTTTTTGGAATTTGAATAGCTACCCAATCCTTATGTCTTCAAACCATGACTATTATAATAAATCCTCCTTTTGAAAGACCTAAATTACTCTTCCACATTCAAGAGGATATTTTACTTTAGATTTATGAGAGGTTATTTGGCATAATAGGAAAAGTGTCAACCATTACTTCATCACCACGAGAGTACTCAAACTTAAAGAAGAACATGATGCTAAATTAGAAAGAGGAAGACAAATTCAAGCACCAAAAAGAAGGGAATAAATTTCCAAGTTGGTGGATAGAAGATACACCCGACAATAAAGAAAAGGAGGACAAACCGATCCCATTTTTAAGGACCTTGAAATAAGACAAGAGCTGCTTAGAATTCGAGGTCTCCCCTTTGTCACATAACTGGTCATATTGGGAGTCCAAGTGTTTCAATCCATTAGACATTGAGTTACCATACATCAATGAGAAATTTGAAAAATTCACCGACATAGAGATTAAAGAAGAAGCTAGAGAAAGAGAAGTAAGAGCTTAAGTAGAAATAAGAGCTCAAATTGAAGAGATTGAAAGAGCTCAAGATGAAGCACACACAAGAGTAGTATCTTAAGTCACAGCTTTAGAGAGGTTGGAAGCTAGAATATGAAGTGGAATGGCGAGATCATGACCATGAAGAACACAGAGCCAAATGTATCTTGGGGTAGGAACATCAACCCACTTTCCCTTGCACAACCACTCCACGAGCTACTATTGGTGAAAATCAGCAGCACCCTTGGATGTTTATCGGACTTATAGTTGACATTTTGGACATCTAGTGTGATTGCACAACATTGAATCTTTTCCCCAAGTGTGGGACTTGTAAAATGGGAAAAGAATCTCCAGTTTAGAGGCTAGTTCCTCAACTCCCCTGATCAGATATATCAATTACAAGTTGTAAGGTTTAAATTCCTAGTTCTACTCTAAATTCCAAGGGGACAAAGATAGGGAAAGTAAGAAAATGAGGCTAATGCTAATGAGGTGATGCACCAAAGGAGTAGCAAACACCTAATACTGCAATATATACATAGTCCACAAGAAAACACAACACAAAGCATGCACAAATTGTTCAAGATGTAATGAAAGATCAGGAAATAATGGTAAATATATGAAAGGATTGAGGGATTTTAATCACAGAGCATACATTATCATTCCAGATCCAATACAATGCATTACAGTGACCAAGAGGCAAAAATGGGTGTTATATTGTATGGAAAGGTAAAAATTTCCACAAATTCTACCAAAAAGGAAGAAAAAGGGAAGTTGCAGAGCTGAAAAAGTGTCTCTCCCTTCAAAAATGAGCCCATTCTAGATTTTACAGTGCAAGAAACAACCCCAGGAGAGAGAAACATGGGAAAATGTGGGAGAGCTTCAACCACCAACCAAAAATGCAATAAAATAGCATGGGCATCCTTACAGGTCCATTCCCTAACATTTTTCACCATGCTAGGAGAGAATGTGAGCCATTCTTCATTAAAAATGGTGGTTGAAACGTCATTTCTACTCATGACCACGTGCTAGAGGCATTTTTCAATTTTATCTCTCCAAACTCCATCAAAATACAAAAATGACCCCAGAATATTGTAGATAATTTCACCAGATTTCCATTGATATAAAGAACGTGAAAAATTGAGCTCTAGATCGAAAGATATGGCCGTTTGAAATTTTAGGGCAAAATAGGGCCAAATCGGATTGGTGGGCGGAAAATTTAAAAATTTTCACTTTTTGCATTTGGGAAAATTTCCCAAAAATCCTGCACTCCATCATTTTGGGTGCCACGTGGTGCGATCCTATTAGGAGCAGGGCTTTATCTTCTTCTTCTTCTCTACGGGCCTTTCCTGTATTTTTTGATGCCACTGGACACATGGCAAGATGCCATTGGTCGCGTTTAGGGAGCGGACTTTTTCTTTTAAAATTTCCTTCATTCTACTTTGGGAAAATTTCCCAAATTTCCTCCAACTTCCGTTGTTCTGGGTAGCACGTGGCGAGCCCTTATTTGAGGCGGATTTGGGGTGAACATTTCCTCTCTAGCAATTCCTTTGGGAAAATTTCCCAATCTCCCCCATGCTCAGAAGGTCCACTTACCCATGGACACGTGGCGAGCACTTTGATCGGTCGATGGGGCACGGGCCAATAATTTCCCTTTTCCTTTTTCCAAACACTTCACCAAAATTTTAAGTTTCCCCACGGTCCGTGGGTCTTGAGACACGTGGCATGAGGCCATTGGATGCGGCCCTATGGACAAAATTTGGCTTTGCGCCCTCGCCAAACATTTCACCAAAATTTTAACTTATCTCTACCCTCCACCACTTCTTGGCCTAAGGACACATGGCAAAACATGATTGGGTGTGGGCCTTTCCTCCTGAATTTTCCATGGCACCAACACTTAGTCAAAATTTTCAATTTTCTCCCCTTTGGACACGTGGCGCAATCCAATTGGATGGCGGGCCTGTGGGGTGAAATATCCCTTTTGAAATTTTGCCAAACACTTGGTAAAAATACCAAGTTTTCCTCTGACCCCCACCACTTCCTTGGACACGTGGCACCATATTACTGGCTGCGGCCTTCCAGGGAAAATTTCCCACAAAAACTCTGCCGAGCCATAACTTCAAAAATACATGGAGTTAGGAGGAAAACTTTACCTTTTTGGAAAGTTGAGAAAGAGCTCTATCCAATGGTGCCATTTCTAGAAAGTTTTGAGTGCCTAAAAGTAAAAAATTATGACTGAGGCACAAGAGAGGGAAGAATGAAGGGAGTTAGCCACAAAAATGAGAAGGGGCTCATTTTGGATAATAATTTTGGTGACTCAGAGGGGTCATCTGCCTGCTGGATGAAGTTACTAGTTACCTAAAGCAATCCATTGGGCATGGAGTCATTAAATTCTCTACTTGGTACCCCAACTGATTAGAACATTGCAAGGAGGAAGATGGAGGGTGGAACATCATCTGATGGAGCAAGGCCTGCAAACACATTTCCAGGAATAGTAAGCTTTTGCCAAAGCACTTAGGGAAAGCAAACTAATCTACAACAGAACAATGTGCATGAGCACTTGGAGGAATGAAAATCTAAGATAATATGTACAAGGTGGAGAATTCCCTTCAGTAGCAATGCTTTAGATGGATTCCATTGACTGGAATTTATAGTTCTTCACCATCCAACAAAGACAATTGGAAAGCATTGTTGTCCTTACACTTTGTGACCATGTATGGGCCACTCCAAATGGCATCAAATTTTGAATGCCTTCTCGGTTTTACTCTGTTTGCATCCCATTTTAACACTAGATCTCCAACTTGGAAAGATCTATCCTTTGCTTTCTTATCAAAGGTCTTCTTGATCAAAGCTTGATCCTTCTCTATTGCTTGGGATGCCTGATTTTTGATTTCTTGGAGCTCCATCAATTCTACATATCTAACCTCCATGGGCTCAAACTCCAACAACTCCAACTATTTCATGAGTTCCAATGTTGGCAACTCAAGTGACATGGGAAAAATTTCCTCTCTCCCATAAACAAGCTTAAATGGAGAGTTACCTGTAGATCTCTTGGGAGTTATCCTATCAACCCATAAGGCTGATTTCAATTTGGTATGCCAAGACCTCTTATTTTCATCAAGAGTCCTCCTAATGATCCTCAGCAAGTTCTTGTTTGTAGATTCAGCTTGGCCATTACCCTGAGGGTAATAATTTGATGAAGTGCTTAGGTAGATCCCATTATTGATAGACCATTCAGTTACCTTAGACCCAATGAATGCTAATGCATTATCGATATTATTATAGCAGGTATGCCAAATTTGGTTGCTTATTCCCTCGAGAAATCTACGATGCTAGATTCATTTACTTCCTTGAGTGCTATTGCTTCAGTCCACTTGGTGAAATAATCATTGCTATTTATAATCCATTTGTGCCCTTGGCTTAAATTGGGATTAATGACTCAATGAAGTCCAAACCCCATTACATAAATGGCTAGTCAACTAAAATTGGATGCGATGGAAGGGCAGCTAGCCTCTCTTTACCTGTGAAGAATACACAATTCTTGCACCTCTTGATCCATGCATAGCAATCACTAAAAATCTTGGGCCAATAGTAGCCAACCCTCATGATCTTTAGAGCTGTCACTCTTGGTGCAAAATGACCACCAGCTGATCCACCATGGAAATTTTCTAACACCATATGAATCTGATTTGTACCAATGCATCGCAGCAACACTCCATTCATGTCTATTTTGAACAAAACACCATCAACAAGGGCATATGGGACAGCCTGCAATCTAAAGTGTCTTCTTTTGGTCTTGTTCATATCTAGAGGGCATAGACCTGTTCTTAGGAAGTGCATTATGTCTTGGGTCCAGCAAGGAGTGAGGACACCATCATTCTCCTCTTGAGTGCTTCCTTGCTCATGGCTATCTTGCAATGCTAAAACAACCTCCTTCTCATTACATGTTTCCTTTTGTTTGGTCAAAAGCAGCTGCTCACACAATCCTTTTCCTTTGACCAACTTGTGGAATTTGATCTCTATGTCATACTACATGACACGAGTAATCCAACTGCCGCCTTTTTTCATTCAAGTCTTTGTTGAGGAGGAAGTCCTTAACTCCCATATGAGAAACCAACAATTGAACCTTGTTATTTGAAACTAGATACTTGAATTTCTTCAAGCTCCTGATTACTGCAAGAACATGCTTCTCAATGAAAGAATATCTCACCTCATAGTCATCCAGGCTTTGGCTAAAGAAAGCAATTGGCTGATCATCATTGTTTTTGTTCTACTGTACCAAAATTGTAGAAATAGTATCATCACCCCCAAATGCATAGAGGATGAAATCCTTGGAGAAATCTAGGTTAATGAGAGTTGGGGCTTGAGAGATGGATTCTTTGATTTCTTTAAAACTATATTTTCCTTCTGCTTTGTCCATTTGAAAGCTATGATTTTCTTTAACATCTTGGTGACAGTGCTTGACTAGGGTTTGTAAAATTTGGGACAAACCTCCGAACAAAATTTATTCTCCCAAGAAACTTTGAAGGGCCTTCTTGTGGCTTAGTAATGGTAGTGCTCTTATATCTTGAACTCTTTCGGATCAATTGCTAATCCCTCTTTGGAGACAATGTGGCCAAGGAGCTTTCCTTTGTGGGCTAAAAAATACACTTTTTAGGGTACAAGGATACTCCAAATCTTCTACACCTTTGGAACACTTGTCTCAAATGAAAGAGATGGTCTGCTACATTTTTTGAAAAAATAGTGATATCATCAAGATATACCAGCACCACATTGTTAATCAAATCCTTGAACGCCATGTCCATTGCTCTTTGGAAAGTAGCTCTAGTGTTGGATAGCCCAAATGGCATTTTCTTGTATGAATAAGTTCCCCATTTGGTTGTAAAGGTTGTCTTAAACTGATCTTCTTCTTTCACCATAATCTAATTGTACCCCAAATAAATATCAAGTAATGAAAATCTCTCAGATCCAGCAACAACTTGTAAAATCTTCTCCATGGAAGGAAGTGGATAATGATCCTTGAGAGATGCTCTATTCAAATCTCTAAAGTCAACACACAATCTGATTTCCCCACTCTTCTTTCTAACTGGAACCAAGTTGGCCACCCAACTAGAATGCTTGATAGGGAATATGATTCTTGATTCTATCAACTTATTCAATTCTTTCCTCATGAGAGGCTCCATGTGTGGATTGATTGGCCTTTGTTTTTGCCTGATGGGCTTAGTACTTGGATCCAATTCAATGGTATGTTGAGCTAACTTGGGATTAAAACCCTTAAAATCTTCATAGCTCCAAGCAAACACATCAGGGAATTCTTGACAAAGTTGTATGAAATCATACCTTTCTTTCTCAGTGTCACTTTACCAACTTGGAGTGATTTGCCTTCTTCTACCAAGATGGACACCGAATCTTCTCCTTGACCGGATGTTTGCTTTCTCCTTCCTAAACTGATCATTAGGATTGAAAATGGCCTCTAAAGTAATAATTCCCTTTGGTAGTTTTTGGTTCTCAACTGTACCACTTGGTCATGTTATCACCAATCTAGCACTATGATAATTCTTCACTTGAACTCCTCGTCTATGATTATTTATTAATGCACACCTTTAGTTTGGTGGATGTACTGGAAATAAAACAACAACCGAACACAAGAATACCATCGACTATGATAAGATGGAATGATGAAAAATCTAAAATATCAAAGTAAATTATAATATTAACATGAAATTGTTACAATCTCACCCATGAGGTACTTCAACAAGACTATGGGAGAAACTTTACAATTACACCTCTTGATGGCTTCTTCAACACACCTTTAACTGATGGCTTCCTTTGCACACTTCCTACAATATTTCTCACTACTTCTTTCTATGCTAAATGAGGGGGGTGGCCTCTCTATTTATAGAACTTCTAGGCTTATCCATCCTATCTCTAAGATAGGATAAGAAATCCACTCTGATGAATCATATTCCATACCTTAACTCTTATCTGTACATGTAAGCTTATCTCTTAAGATAAGATAAACCTTATCATTTTACATGGGTTCCACATTTTTAGACTTTTTACAAATAAAATACACAAAATATTTATGACCTCACTCCTTGTCCTTATTACCAATATAATATTTCTAATTCCTAATCATGTAGACCCTACTTCTCTAATTACCCAAAATTTGACATTTTAACATTACCGGACCACTTACGACAAATATTTACTTTTTACAACATTCCTATTGTACTTTGACTATTACCATACTCCACATTATTGGTGACACCGTACTGACGGCGCCGTTATCTTCTATCAAACGCTACTACTAATTATACTTAACAACATCCTATTCCTAATACATACATTAATGAAATAGAAATTATGGAGGAAAATTTTAGTGTTGACATCTTCCCCCTTCCTAGCTTCTACTCCGTCCTCGGAGTAGACTATTCTGTGCTTGGAAAATCTTTAACTTGTTGTGGTTGACCCATTTGTAATGGGAGTGCCATCCAATTCCTCCATTCGATATGTACCATTTTCATGCACAAATTTCTATTTTGTAGGGCCCCATCCATTTTGGAAGAAATTTTCTCTGTCTTCTTTTTGTATCTGGAATCATATACTAGGACCAAGTCATTCACATGAAATGGAGACCATTGGATCTTTTGATCAAAGTATTCCTTCTGCTTCATTTTATTCTTATGGCTTGTATCCTTTGCTATTTCCCTCATTTCCTCTAGCAAATGAAGATGTACCAACCTTTCTTTTACTGAATCACTTTCATCCATCCTTTCATTTTTCATAACTCTCACAAAGTGGGAATATCAAACTCAATAGGAAGAAGCTGGATCAATGCCATAGGCCAACCGAAATGGGGAGTATCTTGTTTCGACTTTGATGTTGCCCTATATGCCCACAATGCTGCATGAATCCTTTTATCCCATTTATGTACTGTCGCAAGGCTGCATCTTTTGCTAGAATTTGACATGCACAAAATTTGTTCGCTTCCACTGTCCATTTGTGCTTGGCTTGTATGTTGTTGCCTTCCGTGCTTAATAGAAAACTTATTGACTAGGGATTCTACCACCTCATTAATGAAGTGGCTTCCTTGATCATTATAATTTCTAATGGACAACCAAATCTGGTGACAATGCGTTCATATATGAACCTTGCCACTTCATCCATGGAAGCTGTTTTCAATGGCCTAGCTTCAACCCACTTGGTTAAATAATCTGTGGCAACTACAATATACTTATTTTGGTGTGATGTAGTTGGAAGTGGACCTACAATGTCTATTCCCCACTTTTCAAAGGGACCAAGTGGAAGAATAGGACATAATGGAGCTGATGAAGTCTTACGGTTACCATGTGTTTGACAAATATCACATGTCTTACAATAATTATAACAATATTTAAAAAGAGTGGGCGGTAATAACTTTGCATCCAAGATCCTTCTTCTTTTGTAAGTTATCTAGAGGAGTGCCCTCCACATGTACCATTGTGGAATTCTTCTAGCAGCTCCTTTCCTTGATCACGTCCAACTACCCTCTTGTACTGTCCATCAGGTCCTATTCGAAATAATGCTCCATGCAGAATAGAATATGGACGATTGGCTTGAGTAATCTTTCTCTTAGTATTTGCATTGTCACCATCGAAACTTGAATTCATTCGGATAATTCCAAATATCTATGTATTCACTAGGGATTGTGTCAAAGGAGAACAATGCTTTGCATCGGAAAATCATCATCATCACAAGATGATCCTAAACCATCATAGGCTCGAGAGAGTGTATCTACATTAACATGCTTCTTTCCCAGGCCTATCTATAATATCAAATTCAAATTCTTGTAGCAAAATTATCCATCTTGCTATCCTCCCGATGGGTTAGGCTTATTGACAATATATTTGAGAGATGATGATTCTGCTACAACTATAAATTTCTGCCCTAGTAAGTAATTTCTAAACTTCTTTACAGCAAAAATGATAGCGAGCTCTGTTTTCATTCTGATATAGTTTACCTCAACACTGCTCATTTGTCTGCTCCCAAAGTAAATTAGATGTTCATTCCCATTTTCATCCTTTTGGCTCAAAGTACTTCCTAGTGTTGCATCTGAGGCATCAGTGTACACAATGAATGGCTTGCTCCAATTTAGATTCTTCAAAACAGGTGAAGACACCAGGGCTTCCTTCAATTGTCCAAAAGCTTCATGCGCCTTATTTCCTGGTTCATAAGTAACATCCTTCTTCAAGAACTGGGTTAGTGGCTGTGCAATCTTTGAGAAATTCTTGATGAACCTTCTATAGTAACCCACATGGCCTAAAAATGATCTCAACTTACTTCTATTAAGAGGAAATGGTAAATCTTTGATTTTTGAAACTTTATCAGGATCGCACTAATACCATCTCTAGATACAACATGCCCTAACAAAACACCTTTAGAACATCCAAAGACACACTTTGTAGGGTTTAGTGAGGCTTTGCTTCATCTAACCTTTGAAATGTTGTCTCCATCCAGTGCGGTGGTCCAACTTGCTCCCATAGATGTAAAAATCATCCAGAAATACTCTGATGAAAGTCCCAATGTAGGGTTCAAACACCCTATTCATCAAACGCTGGAATGTTGCTGGAGCATTACACAACCCAAAAGGCATAACTCTATAGGAAAACGTTCCCCAAGGAGTGGTGAACGTGGTCTTCAGCTGATCTTTCTCTGCTATACAAACTTGGTTGTAGCCGCTATATCCATCAACAAAACTATAACACTCCTGGCCAGCTACTTCGTCCAAGATCTGATCTGAAAATGGAAGAGGGTAATGATCCTTCTTTGTTGCCTTATTGAGTTTCTTGTAGTTAACACAAATGTGTAGCTTCCCATTCTTTTTATTGAGATCACAATGGGAGAAACCCATTCTGAATTCTCCATAGCAAATATGAATTCTGCATCAAGCAACTTATCTATTTCTTCTTTTACAGTCTTGGAAAAATTAGGATTAATTATATATGGCATTTGCTTTATGGGCTTAGCACCATCTACCAGCTCAATATAATGTTCTACCCAAATTACTTGACGAGTTCCTTGTAATCAAAAGTGAATAGGTGTATATACCTTCGAAAGAGCTAGAGGTAGATTCCTTCTCACTCTCCATCACAAAGATCACCAATCTTTATTTATTGGAGACGATCATCAACTTCTTCTTTAGATAATTTTATGGGGTCATGAGTTGGTGTGGTGGAAGGATATCCATGATCAAACATCAACCTCACTTTCTCCATCTTCGGTGTCCACTTCACTAGTACTAGAGTAATCAAGAGGATGTCCAATCATCGGTTTCATCACTTGAATCCACGGGTTCTGCCTTATGATGTCGAGGGATCACGTTTATCTTCACCCTCTCTCTACCATGTCCAAGTGTCATGAAACCTTCATTCCAGTAGTTTCTTGCATGAACTCTCCTTAGCCATGGTCTTCCCAAAGCATTGGGTACACAATGCACCATTTTCATCACCTTTGAAATTCTACCACACATATAACACCCATAATAGATATTGCCACATTTGAAACTACACCTTCTAGTTTAGTTTTTCCTTTATTTAATGACCTTAACATAAGTGTTGAAGGGCGATCAATTTTTAAACCCAACATATTCATTACAGACTCGGTCATTACATTAACTGCAGCACCTCCATCAACTAAGACATCATGAATTGAAATACCATTACATAATACCTCAACTTGTGGAGCATAGGGATCTCGCCTCTACCTCCAAAACAGGGACATCAACCTCCTTCCTTCTTCGAGCATTGAGTCCACCTCGCAACTCCCACCTCTTCTCAAAAGACATAGCCAAGAGTTGACCATATGTAATATTTGCAGGCCTTTTGGATAGATCTTCCAAGATGGAGTATGGTCCTTGCCCCTGTGAAATTAGAAAATCCTGCACACCCAACTTTCTTCTCCTATGTTTCTTACTAGTTTCTCCTTTCATCTTCTTAGGATCAGTTCCATCTTGATTATCTTTTCTTTCTTTCTTTTTGTTACAAACACATCTACTTCATTATTTCTACTCTTATCTACTACATCAAGAGAATTCACAGTGCTTTTCTTCCTTTATCATTATCTCTTGTACTGATGTAGAAGCTCTATGTGGACAATTATACTTATAATGACCCTTTTTATAACAATTATAACAAACAACTTGAAATATTTCTTTTTGGACCTCTATCTCCTCCCGAGAACTAAATTCCTTTCCTTGAAGAAGATTAATAATTAATGGCCCATCTTCCTAAGAAGATCTTCATACTAAGTAGATGTACTAGGAGAAATATTTGTGCTCACCGGGAGTGGTTGTGGATTCTGGACCAAAGGTGCTAGTGTAGGCTCTACTTTAACAATAATTTCTTTGGGCTCCTATTCCATGCTTTCTTCTTGCCTTCTTACAATCTTCTTTGCTTGTTCAATGGTAGTGGATGGTCATACTTCACTCATTGTCGATCTCTAGCTTCATCCCAAGAATGAAGTTCTTACGAGAGGAGATTATCCACGCCATTCATCAACCCATCCGCTAGTCCTTCCTTCCGGGATCCGGGCATCGAGCTTCCTCCTTAGCTCTAGAACACGAGCATGATAATCCCTTATCTTCTCCTTATCTCCTTGGGCTAGCCTTGTGATCTCGATCATGAGGTCTGCATATCTCTGTTGTTCACCAAATTCTTCAAGAAAACTTTCAGTTAATAAATCCCATGAATTTTTCACATTATCACCTAGTGTTTCAAACCACCTAAGTGCGGAACCATCCAAAAAGGTAGGAAAAAATTCAGTCCATTGTTCCCTTCTTATGAGGCCATTGCAAATACAAGATTGTTTAAACTCTTAAATGAAAGAAGAAGCATCTTCATTAGATTGAGCTGAAAAAACAGGAATCTTTCCCATTTTCAAAAGTAACCACTGTGAAATACCAACCCACAAGTACAATCAACAAGACTTATGTGCACAAATAATTGGAATTACTATAGAAATGACCACGGTAAACTATGGTAAAACTTGACTTATCATGCGGTAAAACTGATTTTACTGTGGTAAACACTATTCACGGTAAAAATGAAGTTACTGCGGTAAATACTATTCACGGTAAAAAGTGACTTTACTGTGATAAATACTATTCACAAAAAAATGACTTTATCATGGTAACTACTATTCACGGTAAAAATGACTTTACCATGGTAAATTACTATGCACAGAAAAACAAGGTTACCCTCGATTGATTTTTGACTAAGTGGGAATATCTCTCCGTAAAATCCACCAACGAGGAATGGTCCCGAACGGAACCAAAATGTCATCACCAATCCGGCACTATGATAATTCTTCACCGAACTCCTCGTGCTATGATTATTTACTAATGCACACCTTTAGTTTGGTGGATGTACTCTGAAACAAAACAACAACCGAACACAAGAATACCATCGACTATGATAAGACGGAATGATGACAAATCTGAAATATCAAAGTAAATTATAATATTAACATGAAATTGTTATAATCTCACCCATGAGGTACTTCAACAAGACTATGGGAGAAACTTTACAATTACACCTCTTGATGGCTTCTTCAACACACCTTTAACTGATGGCTTCCTTTACACACTTCCTACAATATTTCTCACTACTTCTTTCTATGCTAAATGAGGGGGGTGGCCTCTCTATTTATAGAACTTCTAGGCTTATCCATCCTATCTCTAAGATAGGATAAGAAATCCACTCTGACGAATCATATTCCATACCTTAACTCTTATCTGTACATGTAAGCTTATCTCTTAAGATAAGATAAACCTTATCATTTTACATGGGTTCCACATTTTTAGACTTTTACAAATAAAATACACAAAATATTTATGACCTCACTCCTTGTCCTTATTACCAATATAATATTTCTAATTCCTAATCATGTAGACCCTACTTCTCTAATTACCCAAACTTTGACATTTTAACATTACCGGACCACTTACGACAAATATTTACTTTTTACAACATTCCTATTATACTTTGACTGTTACCATACTCCACATTATTGGCGACACCGTACTAATGGCGCCATTATCTTCTATCAGACGCTACTACTAATTATACTTAACAACATCCTATTCCTAATACATACATTAATGAAATAGAAATTATGGAGGAAAATTTTAGTGTCGACAGTCACCATAGTGCTGCTCCAATTTTTCCTAATTTTTGGCTAAGAACTCACCTCTTCTTGCAAGAAATGGATGATTTGTTGATCATTTTCAAACACTTTCCAACTTACATTGTTGTCCAAGCACTTTGAAGGCCTTACAATCACATGGATGTTTGGCTATATCTTATCTTTTGAATGCTTTCAACAACGCTTAAGGCTGCTCCAACCGCTGCAAGCCTATCAAGCAGCTTGGTTCTCTTTTCTAGGAATGGATTTTATGCCAAAGCCCTCAAAATATTTAATGAGGTCCCACACCCTATTATTGTAGCATTTGAGTAGGTCATTCTTGACAAAGATGCTTCCCCTTAACTTGGTTGACAATCAACTCACTTGTCACCAAAGACTTATAAGTTCTTTATTCCCCTCTTGGTTGACCAATGCAATCCTTGTATTAAGGCTTCATATTCAGCAGTGTTATTAGAGCATGCAAACTGAAATCTAAAAGTTGAATAATACTTAACTCCTTGAGGTGAAACAAGCATAGCTCCCCCTCTGGCCCCTTGTCTACTCCTTGATCCATCAAAAACAACCGCCATACTTCATTTTTGTCCTTGTGGTTTGGCTTGGTGATGCTAGGAATAGGATGATTTTCTTCATGTATGTAATAGAATCCTAGCTCGGATTCTTCTATTTCTTGATAAGGATCAAAAGCATGCACCTTGTTTGCCCATTCATCAAGAGTCATATTTTGGATACTTCCAACCTTGGTGTCATCTTCATCAATGCTTACATAATCTTCTTGATCAAATGTTGAACAATTGGTATTGATTTGGCTTAGAGTGTAAGGCTCAATGTGAAATTTTACAATATGAACATATCTGATTGTGGATTTAGTTCCATATCTTGTTCTAAACAACATGTGTGTCTAATCAACAGATAAGTACCCTCCAATCTTGGATATGAAATCCCTTGACAGGACATAAGGCAAAGAGTGGTGGGAGATCTATTACTAAGACATCTTGTAAAACAACAACGTTGGGGCATGTATGCAAGGTAAGACTCAAGTTTTTATCACTCCAACTGTTGTTACTACTTGTGTCCCATCCAATTGCACTACCCCTTTGGATATGGCTTCATCTTGAATTCCCAACTAATGAACTATTTACTTGGGCATTACTTAACTACTTTCCCTGGAATCTATCATGCAATTTTGTACTAATTGGTTTCCAATGATCAATGAAACATAGAATGGAGGGGGATTCAACATTTTACCTTGCTATCCTCCATGATTCCTTTCAGGCTAGGCAACATTTGTGAGCACCTTCTCTTGCATTTGGACCTGCTGATTTAAAGTTGACCAGTCCTTCATGGCAACTTGTAGCAAATATCTTTGGCCTGTGATAGATAGTGACTCCCACATTGATATGTTTACATTTGTCTTCTTCATATGATCAATGATGTTGAATGGAGATGAAGCATATCTTTTTGTCCCTTGGCCTACACATTCATTCCTTGCATATGGGCAGCAACAACTGGCATTTGAGATGGCCTAGGAGCTATTTTAGGTAGCCCTTGTGTGCTTGGAACTGAATCTTGTTTGCCAATAATTTGTAGAGTGATAGAAGGTTGTGGATTACTTGGAGCCAATGGTTGTTCTTCACCCAAATTTCTCCTTTTTGACCTTGTGTTCGTTGTAACACTTTGGGGAATTGTTTGATTCATACCACAAAAATCTTCTGCCTACCAGTTTACAAGTGTGGTATCATTTGGATTTAATTGCTGCTGGAATGTGTCTTGTTGTTGGTTATTTCCTTGACTACCTTCACCCTCCACACCAGTTGTAGTCACCATTAATGCTTGATTTAAGGGACCGTTGAAGCACATAGACTAGTTGTGAGGTTCATTGCATGGGAAACACTAATCATACTCTTGAGCCATGTTGTTTTACACTTTGGTACTAATGCCTTAGAGGTAGATATAGCATTGAGATTATAGGGTTGAAATGGTCTATTGGCGGAGGTCTTGCTTGGTTTAAATTTGTAACTAGATTGGGTGGCCTTTGGGGTTGGTATGGCTGCTGTTGGGCTAAGCTTGAGGCTAGAAAGGAGGTCTAAAACCTTGGGCTTGCTACCTCTTGAGTGTAACCAGCTCATTACCTAAATTTTGCAATTGCTTCATGACTTCTTGAAGTTCATTTGAGGCACTAGAAGATGAAGTAGAAGCTTCACTTAAATTCTAGTTTCTAGGGGTGGGAATAGGAGCTAAAATAGGCACTTGACTAGTACTTGGGATCTCTAAACTTGGAAACAATGGCACTAGAGGCCTAGGAGCTAGCTTGCTAGCTTGAATCAAACAATTTTTAGCTCTAATGGAAATGTTATAAGCAACAGGGATAGTTGTGCCTCCATGGATTGAATTAACATAGAAATATCGGAAGTTAGAGCTTTAATGTAATATAGAAAAGCACCTTTTTTGTTGGCCTTACTACCACTGGAATTCTCTCCCAAGTCATTTGAAATCTGAAGTTGAAGTCACCACTTGTTCATTGGGAGCTCTCTTGATGGTTTTCAGCTGTTCCAAAAGGGACAAGTTATCTCCCTTTTCTTCAAACTGCTCATGGAGGGCTATACATAGCTAGTTCCAATTTTGAATAGAACTGAGGCAAGGATCTTGAACCATTGCAAACCTTTCCCTTTGAATGAAGATGCCAGCAATTTGACAAGAACTTACATCTCATTGATCTCATTGATTGCACAAATATTAGTAATATCCTTAACATGATTGCAGAGTGCTCGATTCTCTCCAAAGTAATATATGGAATGTTCTTCAATCCTACAACTAGGATTGGATTTTTCACGTTGAGAGAAAGTGGGCTCACTGCGATGAAATTGACATAGGGGTTGTTTTGTGCCATTCGATTGGCCTTATAACCCTTGTTGATTGAATGAAAGGCCTACTAGGTGGATGAGTTGATAGAGTTCTGTTTGGTGGAAATGGAGACCTTTGAATTCTCCTCCCTCTTTGCCTTATTCTTGGAGATAACTACGAGATACTCAAACAACACCTCTTCTTCTCCAAATCTTGACCTTGTGGTGATTCTTCTCATGAGTTTTCAGGTCTACACTGCTAAAACCACTAATTCTTCTTCCTTGAGTCACTAGGTGTGTAATTTAGGGCTCTTTTAAGCAAGAAACTTGCAACAAATGCACATAAATTTTGTTCCAATGAATATGAAGACCTCTAAGGTCCCACCGAGTGTGCCAAAACTATTGGTGCAAATCAGCAGCACCCCTAGATGTTTATCAGACTTCTAGTTGACATTTTGGACATCCAGTGTGATTGCACAACATTGAATATTTTCCCCAAGTGTGGGACTTGTAAAATGGGAAAATAATATCTAGTTTAGAGGTTGGTTCCTCAACTCCTCTGATTAGATATATCACTTACAAGTTACAGAGGTTTAAATTCCTAGTTCCTACTCTAAATTCCAAGGGGAAAAAGATAGGGAATGTGAGAAAAATGAGGCTAATGCTAATGAGGTGATGCACCAAAGGAGTAACAGACACCTAATACTGTAATATATACATAGTCCATAAGAAAACACAACACAAAGCATGCACAAATTGCTCAAGATGTAATGAAATATTAGGAAATAATGGTAAATATATGAAAAAGGATTGAGGGATTTTAATCACAGAGCATACATTATCATTCCAGGATCCAATACAATGCATTACAATGACCAAGAGGCAAAAAGGGGTGCTGTATTGTATGGAAAGGTAAAAATTTCTACAAATTCTACCAAAAAGGAAGAAAAAGGGAAGTTGTAGAGCTGAAAAAGTGTCTCTCCCTTCAAAAATAAGCCCATTCTGGCTTTTTCAATGCAAGAAACAATCCCAGGGAGAGAGAAATGTGGGAAAACATGGGAGAGCTTCAACCACCAACCAAAAATGCAATAAAATAGCATGGTCATCCTTACAGTCCATTCCCGACATTTTTCACCATCTTTGTGAGAGAATGCGATCCATTCTTCATTAAAAAGGTGGTTGAAATATCATTTCTACTCATGACCACATTCCGAGGTGTTTTTCAATTTTATCTCTCCAAAATCCATCAAAATACAAAAATGACCCCAAAATCTTGTAGAGAATTTCACCAGATTTCCAATGATATAAAGAACGTGAAAAACCGAGCTCTGGATCGAAAGATATGGCCGTTTGAAATTTTAGGGCAAAATAGGGCCAAATCGGATTGGCGGGCGGAAAATTTAAAATTTTTCACTTTTTGCATTTGTGAAAATTTCCCAAAAAGTCCCCACGCTCCACGGTTATGGGTGCCATGTGGCGTGATCCTATTGGGAGTGGGATTTATCTTCTTCTTCTTCTCTACGGGCCTTTCCTATATTTTTTGACGCCACTGGACACGTGGCAAGATGCCATTGGTCGTGTTTGGGGAGCGAGACTTTTCTTTTAAAATTTCCTTCATTTTGCTTTGGGAAAATTTCCCAAATTTCCTCCACCTTCCACCGTTCTGGGTGCCACGTGGCGAGCTCTTATTTGATGCGGGCCTTGGGGTGAACATTTCCCTCTGCATGCAATCCCTTTGGGAAAAATTCCCAATCTCCCCCTGTGCTCCGAAGGTCCGCGTGCCCATGGACATGTGGCGGGCCCTGACTGGTTGGCGGGGCCATGGGCCAATAATTTCCCTTTTCCTTTTTCCAAACACTTCACCAAAATTTTAAGTTTCCCCGCGGTCCATGGGTCTTGAGACACATGGCATGAGGCCATTGGATGCGGGCCCTATGGACAAAATTTGGCTTTATACCCTCGCCAAATATTTTGCCAACATTTTAACTTATCTCCACCCTCTACCACTTCTTGGCCTAAGGACACGTAGCATAACATGATTGGGTGCGGGCCTTTCCTCCTAAATTTTCCATGGCACCAACACTTAGTCAAAATTTTCAATTTTCTCCCCTTTGGACATGTGGCACAATCCAATTGGACGGTGGGCCTGCGGGGTGAAATATCCCTTTTGAAATTTTTCCAAACACTTGGTAAAAAAACCAAGTTTTCCTCCAACCCCCGCCACTTCCTTGGACACGTGGCACCATCTTATTGGTTGTGGGCCTTCCAGGGAAAATTTCCCACAAAAACTCCACTGAGCCATAACTTCAAAAATACATGGAGTTAGGAGGAAAACTTTACCTTTTTGGAAAGTTGAGAAAGAGCTCTATCCAATGGTGCCATTTCCAAAAAGTTTTGAGTGCCTGAAAAGCAAAAAATTATGACTAAGGCACAAGAGAGGGAAGAATGAAGGGAGTTAGCCACAAAAATGAGCAGGGGCTCATTTTGGATAACAACTACCAAAGGGCTCAAGGAAAAGCTTCCCAAAATTAAGAGGGGATGGTTCTATACTCTCTAATGAACATGTAGAAACATTTATAAGTGTTTGTGATGTGTTAGGTGTGGAGCTCAAAGATGTATTATTCGGCTCTTTGTGGAATCACTTTAATAAAAATCTCCCAAATGGTTCTACATCTTGTCCCCGAGGTATGTCACTCTTTGGGAAGATATAGGAAGTGCATACGAGAATAGGTTTTTATCTACGAAGACTACAGGATATTTTGGTCCAGTTGGTACAAATGAAGAAAGATGCTTACGAATCAATGCAAGACTTCATCGTCAAATATAACAGGATGATAATAAGAATTCCCAAATATTTTTTGCCTCCGAAAATAATCCAAAAAGATTCTTCATTAGTGCTTTTCCACCGGAAGTTAGTTTATTCCTCAAAAGAATTCAACCTAGAAATTTGAGGGAAGAACAATACTTTGAGATCGAGACAGAGGATGATTTGATTTTTTCTCAAAAAATGAAAGGTCCGAATGGAAAGAAAAATGGTCAAAGTTCAGCTCAATTACCACCAATCCAATGTTCCGTAAAAATGGCCAATGACTTAATTTCGTGAAGAAACAACTATCTTAGATCAGTATGCAAAATACTCCAAGGAAGCCAAATCCTCATAAAAGACCAAGAATTTCTCCACCTCCTCATTTTCTCGATCTAGAAGCACCACTAGTTAATGCCACTTATGACACCGAGGAGCCGAGAGGAAGAAGTAGAGATAGAATAACCTGAAGAAAGAGATGTAGGAGATGATGATAACTATCTCGAGGTTGAAGAAGTAGACAAAGATACACACAATGGCCTAATTTAGTACGTTGATAGAGATGAAGATGAAAATGAAGAAGAATCCCCAAGCTTCTCACATGCGGTTTTCACCCATGCACAATCTAAGAAAGGAGGCTCATCCTCAATGGCTGTGGTGAAGGAAAAGAAAAATAAATAAGATTCTCCTATAGAAATTCCTCAAAACAAAATCATCGGTGAGGATCGCCACTACTACCTTCATGGAGTCACTAAAGAACAACCAGACCCACTTTGGTTATCAAGAATAACATTTCCATACCAAGTAATTCATCTTTTCATTCTCTTAACTCTAAAATGGCTATAAAGAATTCTCCTTCAAATGTTGTTCTTATAAAGTCATCTAAAGTACCATCAAAATCTGCATCCCCATCTCCTTCCAAGCTAGTCGCTACACCTATAAAAGAAAATCCAACCCCAAAGTAGAAAAACCTTCACCATGTAAATCTTTTTCATCCTCGTAACCTCTACTTTTCCCACCATAACCCCATTTGATTATCTGGAACATGCGAGAAAAACCAAAGTCCACATCATAGAGCTAGAAAACCTACAAAGGCACCTTGTCCAATTTGGTAGGTTTATATATGTAGTCCCCGGTGGTAGTTCCATAGAATCAAGTTCAAATTCCAAAGGCCTACTTCCCACACCATCCACACTTCCTTCACAAAATATGCTAGCCCTCACTACCTAAAAAACCAACAAAGTTGAACCTTTTTACTTGTCACTTCTCATCAAAGGCTTTCAACTCAATAATTACATCATAGATTCCAGAGCCTAAGATAATGTGATGTCATTCAAAGTTGTAAATGATCTTGACATCACCTTGAATCAAGAAAATGGATCCTATTATTCCATGGAATCCACACAAGTGTCGTTGTTTGGAAGAATCAAGGATGCACATGTAGCACTAGCTAATTTTAAAGAGAAGAAGGTGTTTCTCACCATCTTGGTGGCAAAAATTCTAGCATTCTTTGGGATGCTACTGAGCCAAAGCTTCTATAGGGATTTGGCAGAGAAATAAAAATGGATTGGTGATCTATAACTACTAGAAGCAATTTTACTAGTAAGGAAGATGAAGTACATTGTACAAAAGTCTGATGATCCAAGGGCAAACATTATATTTCAAGATAATGGGCTAGGAAACTACTTCCTCACATCAGAAAAGGATGAGAATTTTCTACTTCTTATGGAAGAGGAAGAAGATCAAGCCCAGACAATGAAATTTGATGGTAGTCATTCTAGTACAATTTTGGGAGTAGGTGTAGTGTTGTGCTCTGCTTCTAGTGAGTTGTACCACTTTGCCTACAAGCTTCAATTTAATAATACAAATGACATGAAAAAGTATGAAGCTCTCCTCTTGGGCATGTGCATAGTAGAAGATATGGATATAAAAAAATGAAATTCTAGGGTGATGCGAGGTAATATTGAAGCAAGTTCGAAAGTAATACCAGTGAAGAATCCAAGACTTCAAAATTATAGAAATAGAGTATGAGATTGCATTAAGTCTTTTGATGCATTTTCCATCGAGTCTTTTCCAAGAGAGAAAAAGAAGAGGTCTATTCCCTTACAAAGTGTCATCTTTCTTAGTAACACCTCATCCTTCTTTTGGAAAATATAAAGTGAACATTTATATGGTATTGAGACCCAATGTACCCACTAATGTAAACCACTAGTAAGTCTTCAATGATGATAATCAGCTCCTGGCATTCTTGGAACAAAGAGATAATTTTAATAATCTCTTCTTTGAAGGAAGTGATAATCCACAACAAGAAGCGGTAACCAAAGAGGAGAAAGAAGGAATTGAAGGAATTGATGGAGAGGGAGTGATAAAATTGAAAGGAAATAAAATCCCAAAAGGTCTTGTCTCTCTGGAAGACTTGTTTGATAAGCATGATAGATTCATCCAAGAGAAGGCAAAGCAATCTTCAAAGTGCCCAGATGATTTTGAAAAGGAGAATATTGGCACTACAGAGTAGTTGAGGATGGTCAATATCAGAAATTGTTGTTCACTCGAAGAGAAGATAAGATTTGTTTCTTTTTTGAAAAAATATTCAGATGTTTTTTCCTACTCTTACAATGATCTCAAACCAAAGGAAATGCATCAATCAATTCCCTTGAAGTAGGATGCCAAGCCATTTAGGCCAAAACAAAGGCCATATAACCTAGAGATAGTAGACACTATCAAGGAAGAAGTGATGAAGATTCTCAATGCAAGAATCATCTTTCCCATCCATTATTCCATGTGGGTGGAAAACATTGTGCCACTGTGGAAGAAGAATGGTGTGGATTTCCACATGACTTGAACTAGAAATCACTGAAAGATAATTATCCTCTCCCGGTCATTGATCACATATGTAGATAGTCATCGGATCTGAAATTCTCTTATTACTCGATGGATTCTCGAGTGTAATCAAATCAAGGTGGAAGAGGAGGATCACACAAACACAAACTTCATAACACCTTGGGGAAATTTTGCATATAATAGAATGCCCTTTGGTCTAATTAATGCAAGAGCTATGTTCCAAAGGGTGATGGATCTAGTATTCAAATATTTGAAGCATTGTATTTTCATATACCTGGATGATCTCACAGTCTTCTCAAAAAAGAGGGGAGACCATATTCACCATTTGGAACAGTGCTCGTAAAAATGTAGAAAGCATGGCATATCCTTAAACCCAAAAAAGTGCATTTTTGGAGTTACGGAAGGCAAGTTGTTGGGGCACATTGTGAATAAGCATGGAGTGCACATTGACTTGGAAAGAGTGAAATCCATTCAAGCACTATCTCTACCCATGAGAAACAAAGGATTTCACTCCTTCTTTGGAAGGTAAACTTTCTTCGTCACTTTGTTCCGAGTTTGCAAATTTAATAAAGGAAATCACCACCATGATGAAGCCTCAAGCAACCTTCAAGTTGAATGATGAGGGAAAAGAATATTTTTAAGAACTTAAAAATTCATTTCCAAAGCTCCAACTCTCGTGTCTCCAGGATTTCAAAATAGAATTCATCATGTATTTCTATTAGTCGGAACACATGCTCTCTGTGTTCCTTATCCAAAAGAATGATGAAGTATGGAGGCACCCAACACTTTCATGAGTTGTCTGTTAAAAACATGAACTAAACTACAACTAATTAAAGAAACATGCCTATGTATTGGTCAAGGCTATGAAAAATTTCAGGTTTTACATACTCAACTCTCATATGGTGGTGATGGTCCCCGAAAGTGCAATCAAGTCCATCTTGACATAACAAGATCCCAGAGCTAAAAGAGGAAATTGGGTTACAAATACTCAAGAGTATGACTTGGAGATTAGACCCTCTAATTTAGTGCGGGAAATGGTCTATGTAGATTGATCATTGAAGATGAAGCTCTCAAATCTCAACATAGTAAAGATAAATGTGTTTTCTCAAATTTATTTGAAGATAGCCCACAAGTCCTCTCCATAACTACTACTGACAAGTGGTACGTGCAGACATTGCCTATTACCTAACCTATGGAGAATACCCTCCTCATCTTGACTACAAGCAAAGGAGAACAATCAAGCTCAAGGAAATAAAGTTCATGATCTAGAACCATTCACTCTACAAAAGAGGTCTTGATGGATGCTTTCATAGGTGCGTAGACAAAGAACAACAAGAAAATTTTCTTAAAGCATATCACGACCAAGCATGTGGTGGGCATTTTTTGGCAATGGTCACTACACACAAGATTTACTTGAGGAGGATATTACTAGCGTACCCTCTACACATACACTAAAGAATAAGTTTCCTAGTGTGAAGCATGTCAACAATTTTTTTGGGAGACCACACTCACAACACTACCACTTAGGCTAGTTGTGATTGAAGAACCATTTCAAAAATGGGGACTAAATTTCATTAGTTCTTTGAATCTCACTTAAGCGTGGGGAACACCTACATGCTCATAATGACAGATTATTTCATGAAGTGGGTAGGGGCCATCCTAGTCAAACAAGCTAACACAAAAATGATATGTGACTATATCAATGAGAATATCATAGTACATTTTGGAGTGCCACATATGATTGTAGTAGACAATGATACCTATTTTTATTTGTGGGATTTTACTAAGTTTAGCTACGGCTATGGAATCTCCTGTCCCACTCATCGGACTACTATCCACATGGAAATGGTCAAGATGAATCTAGTAATAAGAACATCATGACCATTGTTTGTAAGCTTGTGGATGAAAACTAGAGGAATTTTCATAAAAATTTGTATGATGCATTATGGGTAGACATGATCACTATAAAGAAAGAAATCATCATGTCACCATTTCAAGTGTTATATTGAGTGAAAGAAAAAATTCCCATCACGGTTGAAATGCCACCTCTCAAGTTTCTCCAGGTAATAGAAGGTGGATAGTATAAGGATTCTATTGACTAGAGGATCCTATTTCTTGAGAAGCTAGAGGAAAATAGACTCTAGGTGGTGGACCGTATCAGAGAGCATCAACTAAAGGTGAAGAAGAATTTTGACAAAAAGGCTAAAGCAAGAGAATTCAAAGTTGGAGACCTTGTACTATTGTGGGAAAAAGGAAAGAACTAAAAGTTGGCCATGGGAATTCTAATTCATTATGGCTCGGCCCATTCCAGATTCGTGAAGCTTTCGGAAAAAATGTATTCCTACTTTCATATTTGGATGGAATGCCATTTGAATTGCCTAGCAATAGGAAATATTTTAAGTTGTATAATCAGTGAAAGTGGGTTGTCCCCTTCATTGTACCATAGGTGATTTTTAGGTGTGTTTCCCTTTCTATTGTGTGTCTTTTACTTTTTGTGTGTGTTGTGTGTTTCCATTCATCATTTTTTGTGTTTATTTGTTTCCTTCTTCACTATCTCTCTTTGTTGTAAGTTATACATGACTCCACAGGGCCCAATGGATAAGGCACTAGTCAATAGATTGTAAAGTTGATATTTTGGGATTATTCATGTCATGTCATCACTATGCTTAGTCCATACCATGTCCCTAAGCTAAAGCCAACTATTTTCATGCAAATGTGTAACATGGAAATTGACAATTTTTTAGCATGACAACAATACCCTTGTATCAAAATTTCAAGTTTTACCCTTCCGAGGCACCCCAATTCTACCTAGTTAGTCCCATGACATCCCAAAGGATGTTAACTTAGTGCCCTAGGTGGATTTAGAAATTCAATTTAACCCCTAGGTGATTTTAGGAGTTCTTGAAAACTACTATTTTTGAGTGGTGTTGGGAAGGGCTACCACTGGCCTTCTAAAGACTTATGCAACCCCACAGTAGAACAAAAGAGCCAAATCCAAAAAATAGGTGAATTAAAGGTCTAGTAACATCATGAAATTGACTTTGGAAGATTCAGGAAGGATTTGGAGGAGTTGGGCAATTTGATAAAAAATAGGGCCAAAAGAGTTGTGAAACTTTGGGAAGTGATTCCAGGAGCTTTGGGAGGAGTTAGGAGTGAAAAAAACATTTACAGAAATGGAATTCGAGAGATATAAAATATGGTCAAATAATATTTTTCAAAACACTTTGGAGCAATAGGTGTATAACTAGTTTTTTCCATGCTCAGCAAGAGAGCTAGATCAAAAATATAATTTTAGGGCTTAAATGGAGAAATAAAGATCTAAGAACCCCATCATTGGATTCATAAGGCCATTTTCAGTCAATTTCATTTAATTTTTTCCAAAAATTTCATCGGGAGCTCAAGTATCATCGTTTTAAGTCACCCTTAAGGTGATATTCTCGCTTAGCCAAATTTCGGTGAGGAAATGTGTCATCTCCAAGAGCCTAGCACAATTTTATGTCCCTTTCATCCCTCAAGATAAGGGACATGAGGGACAAGAAAATGTTCCCAGCCCTAATAATCCCTCTGGTCACACATAGAACCTCATGGATCACTAGTTCAGCTCCCGGGTGTTTTTCAAAGCCTATCCCCGACTCACTTAGATCGAGACAAGTGTTGCATGGAGGTGCGATGTGTAAACTGATTACCATTATGTCCTGTTGACAAAGGTACATGAGGGACATGAAAATTCACCCTACCCCTTGAAGCCCTTAGGTTATCCATATGACCCTCTTCAGTGCAAATTTTCAGCCCCCAGGAGCTAGTGGAGCCAAATGAACAACTGTTGGATTATTGCCAAGTGTCGCATTGAGGCATGATGTGAAAATTGATGTCCCTTTCATCCCTTAATGATTAAGGGACATAGGAGATAGGAAATTACACCTAACCCTAGGTATGCCTCTTGGGTCCTCATACGACCATTTTCCAGCCCCCATGTTCTTCCAACAAGCTTTTTCAAGCCAAAGTGCTCCAACGCCATATTTCTACCAAGTATCACATAAATGCACGAAGTGAAATTTAATGTCCATTTAGTCCCTCAATTCTTAAGGGACATCAAGGACATTAAAATTCAACCCACCCCCTCACATGAATTTTTAAAATGCTTTAAATCAAGCACTTGCTTTATTTTCCCTCCACTTCTTCTTCACAATTTCACCCTACCATAGCTCTGTGCTTCCTATCACCTAGTCCACCATTTCTGTTCTAAATCAACTCCACCATGTAAACAAAACCCTCCACTCCATGAGAATACATAGGTTTTAGAGAACAGTTAATTGAAATACTCCAAGAATCGAAGAATAGAAGAAAGAAGTGATGAAATTCATCTTGAAAACCTCATTGTTGTGAAACAAAGATTCAAACATATCTTATTAACTAGTGCATGAAACAAAGAATCATTTGTTTTTGTGTTCTTCACTCAAGAAGGCCATAACATATCACCTTAAAATCCCCTATTTGTAGCACAAATCACTCCCAATGAATAAATCTCCCTCTCACTCAATGAAGACAAACTATATTTCTTGTCAAACCGGTAACCAATTCGAAGAGAAATTTCACCAGTGGAATAAGAAACAAAAACCCACATCAAAAATATGATTTTTATTGTGAATGGAGAAGAAAAATAAACCTAAAACTTTTTAGCTCCATCAATGGTTGCATGTGTTAGAGTCCGCTAAGTCAAAAATTTGAAATTTTAAAATCTCATAAATCAATGATCAAGTAAACATAAGATTTTATAGGGGTGATATTAGGCAAAACACCAAATAAAATAACTTCATTCCAAAGTGATCGACCCCAAAGCTCGCTTTCTAAAAATAGTAGGTCTTCTACATGGGGGTTGCTATTTTGGGGAAGTTACCAATTGAAGAAATTGTAAAGGAGGCGGTGAACACATAAGAGGTATCTCGGGAAAAATTCATCGAAATGGTCGTCTTGGTCCAGAATTGACACTTACTAAAAATAGTAAGTGGTCTCACGAGCACTTTCTAAAAATATCAAACTAGTCCAGAAGGTGAGAGGAACATAGGGAGAAAGAGAAATTCAAGTTTTGATACCCGATTGAGGTTCAAAGTAGAATATTTTCATACTTACTAAAAATAGTAAGTCATCTCGTAGCACTTACTATAAATAGTAAGTCATTCCAGAGGGTGAATTTCACAAAAGGAGCATCCTGAGAGTTAAATATTCAGATGGGTAGCTGTAGTTAGAGTTCAAAGAAGGATTTCCATACTTACTAAAAATAGTAAGTTGCTTTTTCATGCTAAGGAACCATGAAGTACAAGTGGACATGATAGAAGCAGACACAACCTTTCACTTTTGAGTATGAGATAGAAGATAGTGATGTCTCCTATATGGATTTTGACAACTCGAGGTTCACATGACTACTAAGGATGAGGGAATATTGAAGACCAAGTTCTCACAAGTGGGTTATTCACATTCGAGGACACCCCGTGTTCATACACAACATTGAGCTGGTTTTGTCCTACTCACACTACTATGAAATTGAAACAAGAAAAATTTGAGTTGATAATGGTATGAAAATGGTGTTCATTAGTCCCAAAACCATCTCACTTTCTCTACAAATTCTGACATCACCTAGCATGGTCGTCATCTCAAAGGAAAGGGCCTTGCATGAGTGGGAAAAGATGGATGCATACGTGTAAGGGATTACACTAGGGTCATGGATGAAGATAGGGAGTAAGCCCTCAAGGATGCCCAAAACACTTTCAAGGTGTGATTTTTGTGAGGGATATTTAGATGCAATCACTCTCCTCAATAAGGTGATGGGTGAAGTGAACACGAGAGACTTCCCGTAGGATTTATGCAGGCCTTTTCATTTTTGACAGAGCTAAAGGGAAGAAAAAAATTGACTAGGGATAAACAATCGGTAATAATTTACATCATAATTTCTCTAGGTGCTAATGATAAAGAAGTTCCACATGATTTCTTACTTGGTTTATCTACTCGCCACGTCAATATCATTCAAAGGATTGACTCTCACACAAAACGTTGTTGCCAGGTACCCTCATTCGAGAAACTTCCATTGTTGGTGATGGAGGAAATCCATAGGAACTTTTCTCATGTAAATGATGTATTCATGATGTACCTAGTCCGAACCTTGGAGGGTGATTTGGAGTCAAGGATTTCGCCACAAATGACATCCTTAATCAAAAAATATGGCTCTTACTTCATCCAATTCTCAACCTTCTCCTGCCCTACGAGTTACCATCTTGAAAAATCTCTATTGAGGTTTCCTAAATATCTCAAAGACAAAATTGTATTTTTGAACTCTGCACTAGTACATAGTGGTAAACAATAGACTCGGAGAAAAAAATCTGATTTTATTCCCATCTCTCTCGGGGTATTCACATGTAAGAATGCAAATGAAACATCTCATCTAGAGGTAGCCTTTGCACATTTGACTCTAAATTCCTACACTGTCAATCCCAATTTCAACATATGAGATGATCCTAATTATTTCCACATCCCAAACTTGTGCCATGATCTGAAAATCAAAGACTATTGGGCCATTTGCATTGATGAATTTGAAGTATGGTAAAAGGATCATTAAGGTTAATAGTCGATGAGATAAATAAATTCAAGTTCTCTTGGTATGAAGATATTTTGTAGGATGATGGGACAAAGATGTATGATCTTGAGTATGTAGTAGTTAAGGTTTCTACATTGTCTCGAGTCAACTGGCATGTCTACAAGTTAGGGGATATAAAGGAATGAACTAAAAAGGTGGTCAAGAGAATGGGGATAGGTTCCATAGAAATGGAGCCATGATCATCTAGTCATGAGGTATGCTCGTAAGTTAAAAACAAGCCTCTTTGTAGTCATCGTCAAAATTTATGGAGGTTGCTTTAAGTTTAAGGCACTCTGGAGCAAGTTCAAGATGAAAATCCACAAATTGGAGACTACCTCTCGTGAAAAGTCACCAAAGAAGGTCAAGATAGAAGAAGGGTTAGATGAAACAATGCAAGGGAAATACCTAGATGTAGAGATGTAATAATAAGATCTAGTGACAGAAGCACAAGTGAAGGAAGAGAAATTTTTCAAGACCTAGTCTTCAAACCACCACATGAGGTCTCTCCTTTCATCGACACCAATGTCTCTCCCATCCAAGATGTGCCTTCTCTTCCAGATAAGGGAATGATTAATGTACATGTCATAGAGCCTGAGTCTAATGAAATGTTCACATGGATGCAGGAAACAATAACACTCGATGCTTGTACCATTTAATAAGTGGTGGCCCTTATTTATTAGCATTTACCTCATTGGCCAAGGGAAAGAAAAGGAATTTTGCACACATGGACTCATGGTTTTATAATGAAGAAATAGGTAACCAATATATTGAAGTAGCCCAGCCAAAATTGATCTATCTAGTGTATGAGATGACACTGACCAATTAGGATATGAGCACAATTCAACTATGGCTTCCTACTCATGAAGGGGACTTGCACATGTATCAGTAGTATTCCACTTGCATGGTGGCAAGGAACAAGGAATATAAGAAGAATATCGATGAGATAAAGGAATAGATGTAAACTCTTTCATCCTATGTGCAATATCTGGTTTATCGAATGCCATAAAATTCCCATTGAAAAAGTTACATCCATCAATAACTTCAATCCAGAATCTATCAAGAGGATGCATGATCTCGAAATGTAGGGGTAGGAGAATAATGAATGGATCAAATCAATTTTAGAAAAATGGAAATTAGTGCTTGAAGCAGTCAAAATCTTCACATACATGTGTGCGACAACAAATAGGATGCGGGAATTCAAAGAAGACTTGGAGAAAGAAAGGAATTGCTGGGAACCTCTAGGTCAAGTAGTGAATGAAATGAAAAACACCCAAATTCAAGAGTTATTTAGTAAAAAGGTTTTTGGAACTTCTGAAGACTTTTCATGTGTATGGGAAAGGGATTTGGCAATCAAATTTGAAGCAATCAATCGGTTCATCACCGAGTTGGATGAAAAAGAGGAACAAACATACAAGTTACAAGATAGTATCAATTTTCAAATTAAAAAACTAGGAGTACCTGCAATGGGAGAAGACATGAATTTCAATGAGTTGATTGGTCCATTCGAGTAATATGTCAAGAAATAAGTAGGAAATCCATTATCCTTCACTAAGGATACCCTAGAGTTCCTCTCAAATATTTGGGCTGCCATTGCACTTATCACAGAGAAACATCCATCATGGTTTAGGAAGTGCAAAGATATCAACAATGTGTCTGATGTATGGATAGATACCTTGAGTTATGTTCGCATTCCTCATGCTGAAAAAGTGGAACTTGCAAAGCAACTTGTTTTTGTTAGTGTGAGTTATCATATGTGTCCTCCTCTCATATTGGAGGGTCATCTCACATGGGTTAGGTTTAGGGCTTACATGTGTGTCATGCACTATGGTTACTCAACACCATATATGTACTCTCTTTCTATTCATTTATGAGCATGCCAAGACACTCCACTGTCTTTCCTCTATGTGTAAGCTTTTTTTTGTTCAGCAAGTTCTTCCATTATTGATCGATTCTTCCTTACAATTATGTTAGAGCTATCACGATTCCATTGGAGTGCAACTACTTCGTGGTGCATTGTTTCTAATTCAATTCTCAAAAACTCTTTCATGGTATCGGGAAGAGATTGGGTAAACATGCCCTCGTTATTTTTTAGTTGCGATTACTCTTTAATGGTGTCATTCTCTTACTCCTCGTGTAAGTATTTTCGATCGTTATATTCTGGTTTTTCCCTTGCTAACGTTATTAACAGTTGTTCTTGGAAAGTTTTCATTTTTGTTGTCTTTTGTGCGTATGCAGGCATCTCCTTGAAGCTATCAGGGGTTTCACAGCTACATTTAGCTAGTTGTGGATAAATTTAGTAGATCAGCCAAAATAGAGGTTTATTTTTTTGGTTTTCTAATTTTTTTATTATTAAACTTGAAATATTTTTTAGATCTCTGTGTTTTTTTGGCTCTGTCTTCATGGTATTTTGCAGAATACAAGTTTTTCTATGGCTTGGAGTTCATTTGAAAGGTTTTTCCACCTCCCTGAGCTCATGTTATTCCCTGGCCGAGTCCCTTCATGGTCGGTGAGCTCACATTTGCTATGTTATTCACTGCACACCTCGACCTCTGCTAGCCTCATTTTGAGCTCCTGTTATCACTTACAAAGCTCCCTACTTCCTCCCACATCCTCCGCGACCTCTCGTAGCCCTCTCGCATCCTCGGCTTAGCTCTTACTCCACGTGCACCAAACTGGTCCCGCCGTGTTGACACCTCGGATTACACCTCTCCAATGGCTCGCCCACATCTTCTCCAACGGCCCTCCCACATGCTGTTCAACTGGCTACTTTCCCACGTCCCTCACCGAGCTTCATGTTTTCCTTGGGTAAGTTGGTAAGTTTGTTTTCAATTTTTTTAAAAACAGGTTATTTGGTAAATTTTTTTAATACTTTTTCAAACTCAAAAGCTTGAAATTGTTTTTTTCAAAAAATAAATCTTTGATAGTTAGCCTTTTAAAATAATAGGAATCTTTCCTTCTTTTTTTAATAAAACTCATGGTAAGTTTTAAGTGGGTTTTGTTTTTTTAATAGAAATTCGTTTTATCTAATTTAAATTTGCTTTCTTTTAAAACAGAATTTTTTTAATTAATTAGGATTTTTTTAAAAATTAAATCTTAATTAGTTTTTAGTTGAAATTAATTAGATTTAATTTAATTAAATCTAGTTTATTAATTTCTAAATTTCCTTTATTATGCTTAGTGGAGTATTAATTATCGACATTTAAAATAATGTTATTCTCATTTTTTTCCTAAACTACTCTAACTTTAGCTAACCTAGACATTTACAAACAATAATTATTTCATGTTATTGTCGATTTTTTTCTCTAATTGTGTGTTCAAGTGTGTAGTGACATTCTAGGCCTAATTTTGTCTTCCAAGAGCATTTTTTCAACCTTCTGAAGATCATTAAGATTCCTTTTGAGTCCTTATTTAAAATCATTGTTTTTAACCCCTTTTATTGCTTGCGACTAGTGAGTGCATCCACCACACTGTTAGCAGCAAGGGGTTTTCATTTGCGATGTGAGACACTTTTTCTCACAACTAGGATTGGCTTTCACCTCCTTCCTTGTTTTTTGCTTGTGCTTGTTTACGGTGTCCTATTTGTTGCACTCCATGAAACACTGTTGTGGTCTCCTCTCTTACGCATTATTATGCTAATTGCAAGATGAGTTACCAAGTGTTTCAAACAACACGCATGGACCCGATTGTAATCAATGCACTAAAATATAAAGTGCCAAAAGTAGGGGGTTGTTATATTGTCCTGGGTGGTTGTGTTTCTTTTTTTCATTTCTTTCTCTCTCTCTTCCTATGGATCCACTTTCAATTCCTTTGCTTATTCCGTTCAACTTTTTCGAATAGAGATCGAAAATAATAATGAAACTAAGGGGTAAAGGGTTATCCCACATCACCATGGGAACTGAGACTGAACTAGATGATGAACCTGAAAAATCTAAGTGGTTAAACCGTAGTGATGAAGCTTTAGCTCTTCTTTGCATGTTTATTTCTCCGGCTTGCTCTTCCACATTGAGGCATCTGAAACACCTAAATTTGCATGGAAAATGTTGGATGTAATGTTTGACAACTAGATGACTTCTATTCAACTGACCCTAGCCATTGCCACAGTGAATAGATGGAAATTCCATCAAATGGACATTAAGAGTGCCTTCCTTCATGGTGACCTAGAGGAAGAGATCTATATGGAACAACCTCCGGGTTATGTCCAAGATTCCTCCCTCATTTGTAAGTTAAAGAAGTCTCTTTATGGCCTTAAACAAGCCCCTTGGGCTTGGTATGCCAAGATGGACTCCTTTTTACTTACATCAGGGTTTACTAGGTGTCACTTTGATCCAAATGTTTATATTCTATGGCAAGATGACTCCATACTCATTCTTGTTCTCTATGTTGATGACTTATTGATCACAGGTAACTCTTCCTCTATTATTGATTCTGTGAAGATCACCTTGGCCAACAGGTATTCTATGACTGACTTAGGTCTGCTTCATTACTTCATTAGGATCTAGATTTCACAATCTGACTCAAGAATTTTGATTTTGTAACCTAAGTATGCTCTTGATTTGCTAGCTCATTTTCAGATGTCTGATTACAAGTCTTCTCCTACTCCTTTTCTTTCCAGGGTTAAGTTGGTTTTAGATTGATCTACTCCCTTGGTTGATGGTACTCTTTATTGATAGTTGGTGGGGAGCTTGATTTACTTGACTCACACTCGACTGGATTTATCGTATGATGTTGGGATAATGTCCAGAGTCATGCACGAGCCACATGAGCTGCATTGGAAAGTAGCTAAACAGATCCTTCATTATTCTCATGGAACTTATACTGATGGCATTCACTATCATGGAGGGGTAGTTATTGACTTGATTGGGTTCACAAATTCTGATTGGGCTAGTGACTTAGATCATCAAAAATCTACTTATGGCTATAGTTTCTCTCTTTGTTTAGGTCCTATTAGTTGGTCTAGGAAGAAGTAGAATGTAATTGTGATATCATCTACAGAGGAAGAATACAGAGGAGTAGTTAATGCTGCCACATAAGCTATTTGGCTACATGGTATTCTGACAGAGTTTAGCATCCACTTTCAGTAGCGTATAATTATCTACTATGATAACATGAGAACTATCTCCATTTGTAGAAATCTAGTTCAACATTAATGGAAGAAGCACATTGAGATCCATATGCACTTCATACGAGAGGTTATTCATGATGAAATCATCGACATTCAGTACATTCAAACAACTAATTAGATTATAGATTTATTTACTAAGCCCTTCACTGAGATGAAGTTTCTTCACTTACAGTCTCTTCTTGGGGTGAGATCTTCTACAGCTACTCATCTTCTTTGGGCTATGTAGTCCTTCTCTTTTCTTCTTCTTTCATCTAGGAAGATTGTGTTTGTATATGGGTACCTTATCAGGCCTTTAGTTATCGGGCCCCATTGACACATCTTTCTTAGTTGTTTAGGAGTTTCTTCTCTTTCCATCTGACTCATCATAGCCACTACCCTAGCTTCGATGAAGGGGGTGTTGGTGTGAGTTATCCTATGTGTCCTCCTCTCATATTAGAGGGTCATCTCACATGGGTTAGGTTTAGGGTTAGGTTTAGGGTTTACATGTGTGTCATGCACTAGGGTTACTTAGCACCCTATATGTACTCTCTTTCTATTCATTTATGAGCATGCCAAGACACTCTGTTGTCTTTCCTCTATGTGCAAGCTTTGTTTCTGTTGAGAAATTTCTTCCATTATTGATCGATTCTTCCTTGTGATTACGCTGGAGCTATCACGATTCCGTTGGAGTGCAACTACTTCATGGTGCATCATTTCTGATTTGATTCTCACAAACTCTTTCAGTTTCAATAAGAAATTTAGAGGGATGAATATATTCTTAGCAACATGAGATGGAGACCAATTAGGGAGCGAGATCAAATCCACTACAGTGGCTCATTATTCTGCATAATTCTTCTTCTTCCTTCTTCTTCTTCCTTCTTCTTCCTCCTCTTTCTCTATCTCTTCGCTTCTCTCCCAACTCTCTCTCTTCAATGTTATAATTTTACGTTGGGGTTTGTACTTTTGATATATCTTTAACTAAATTTAGAAACATAATGTAAATTATATGTTGCCTTGTTTTTATAAAAGGGACTTAAATATTTAATTGGAATATGAATAGTCTAAAGTCAAAATATGGTAATTGAAAAGTTGTTGGGAAGATGAAGAGTTGTCTTCTCGACTTCTTAGTTCTTAGCTATTTTTGTGAATGCATGAGAGAGAGATCCTTGTGAAGAGTCAAAGAGTTAGCAAATTATTCAATTTTCCCCTTTCCTCAAATGTCTTCCATTTTCATACTATTTACAATTTCTGCTTAAGCATCAATACAAAGAAATGGAGTTTCTATCCCTTTTTTACTAAGGGGTTTATTGATACTTTGTGGTCATTAAATTCTAATTGGCCATTTTTTTATTGCATTATTGTTTCTTCCCAATTCTAATGCATGTGATAAAATTTATTATTGATGTATGTAATAACATGATATTCTACGTGCAACATTAGTTTCTCTTATCTAACATTATCAATCCCTTTCCTACTCTCCTAGAAAATTCCTCTCTTGCAAATATCTACAAGATTTTTCTACGTGGTCAGTGAAGTGTTCCTGTTAGATCCTTGACCGCAAGATATACCTAGATAAAAATCACCTTACTATCACATGCATATACGAAGCTCACTGTTTAAGTATAGGGAATTAGATTCTTAGAGTGTTAGCAAAAAACCCACCAATTTTTCCCTAACAAATTTTCTCGCCAACACCGGTATATTAGTGAAAGGATGATGGATCCTTAAATCCCCATTTACAAATAAGAAAATATAATTTAGAATAATGTATATACATATATCTCAATATAGTACAAATAATTAACATGTCTTGGCATTTAAAGATACCAAAATTTTAAAATTTAGCACTTTATAATGTCAATTTTGACTTAATCCCTTTAATAATGACTTGCATGAACCTATTATGATGAGCTTTAATTGTTATATCCTAGTCCATAATTAGCCTTATTGCAAGGTTTTTTACCCTCATTACACTTATAATACACTTATAGGATTTCTTATATCACTCACGTGAATTCCATTATCTCCGAATAAAATGCACAAAACTTAACAATACCACTTCTAACTATTAAACATAACCATCCAATGATTCATTCCTAGGAAAAATGTTCCTAACCTAAGCCACCCATTGGCCAATTTTTTAAATTTCTATATCTTTTATGAATTGGAATATCCACTATGGGTCATCCTTAATGTGAAATTATATCCATGAAATCCTATATAAACAAGTCTAAGACACTCATTTAATAACCTAAAAACCTAGAACTTACCTTGCATTCTCAAGTAAAAGTCACTCAAAACACAAGAAAATATCTCCTTAAATTATTTAAAGAAAATAAAACATTAGAAGAAACCCCTACATGAAATGAATATAACAATTTTATTCAATAATAATATAATTCTTTCTATATATCATATTAAGTGACAAATTTCACACACACATATAAATAAGATCTCCTAAACTAAATAACCTTATACTATACCTCTGAACATATCAAAATAAAATTAGGTGGATTATTTCAACCACCATACTAGCATACATGTAAATACTAAAAATAATTCCTAACATCCCCCTTATATTGAACTTGGGGCAATGAGCAAGTGAAAATAGAATCGTATACCACCATATACTTTTAGGTTTGTATACTACTAGATTCAATCTTTCTATCTAGATATTTTGGCACATGATCATGTGAGAGAATGCAAGAACAAGGATCATGCGGGATGGCACACACATCAACTAGGTTGCACTCGAATGCTAGCATGAAAGAGTTCCATGTAGTAAGAAATATTTCAACCATGAAATGTGCATGCAAAAGAAAAGGGTCTACTCATTCTCATAGATAGAAAAAGGGTACAAATATGAGTGTTTTGTAACTCCCAATGTAATACCAATCATACCTCCACAAGGGAGAAGAAGATTTATGTTTCATAAATGGAAAATAACTCTTGTATAATGTCTTGACACACAGTGACACAAATGATGTAATCTATCATATAGGACACCTAAGACCTATGATCTCACCTAAGTGAGACGAATCACTAAGTGATGTGGAAAATTCCCGAGATGACAAGGAAAGTACCCCAAACCAAAAACCCCCTTCATGGTAACTTAGGATGAGGTGAGAAATTAAGAAATGAGAAATATTCCCTGATAGCTATGCCTGATGAGGTACCCATGTACAAAAAGGATCTAAAGTAATGGAGGAAAACCTAGTGGGAAAAAAATCCACTTACAAGAGATAGAAGAATCCCCTAAAAAACCTAAGAAAGATGCATCAAATGGGTCCCAAAACTAAAGGACTGATGAGGTACCCATGTACAAACTACAATCTTTCTAGAAGAAGAGAAGAAGAGAGGAAGGAGACTAGAGAAACTGAAGAAGATGTGAAGCCGCAATGGACCTCACCGAATATGAGAGAATAAGTAAGGATATTGGACTTAGTGAAGAATCCTAAAATGAATCTAAAGTTAGTAATTCTATGAGGTCTCCAATAAGAGTGTCGATGATATGGTCTTCTTCCTGTAGATGGAAGAAGTTTCATCCACATCGAAAAATGTTTCTTCCTTAGAAGAACATACATGGAGTACTGGAAGTCCACCCACTCTGTGAAGGAAACTAATGGTGGTAGTATGAAGAACTATGAATCTGGTCCACTGGAATGTGAGATAGGTATAACAAACATGTGCAAAGGAATTAAAGGTGATACCATTGAATTCATATTGTCGTAGTATGTGAAGGGAATATCTATCGAAAGGATACCTAAGTGAAGTGAAGGAAAAGAAGCAACCCCCATGACAGTATAAAGAGGACCCATAATACAAGGTGGATCAATGATGGTATCCAAAATAGTGGAAGTGACAAAGATCCCATAAGAGGAACTCCCAATAAAAGATATGGACTCCTCTAAAACACCCAGAGAAGGAAGAGAAACTATATGTACTAAAACATAGGTAGGTACTGCGAAGAGATGATGAAGGTCTTAATACTCATCCCAAAAGGGTTGCTCAAAAAAAAATAGCAATGTCTAACAAGTATGAATCATCAACATAAGAAAGAGTGGAAGAATCACACAAATTGGTAGTGGAATAGAGGCAGATGTAATGAAAGTATGAGGCTAGGAATAAGACTGCTTGATATCCGATGAGAAAAGAGTGGTGTCAACATTATCTAGAAGGTGTTTGAGAGAAGGAGAGTAGAAGATTCCTCATCAGTACTCTTGTCATCATAACTAGAAGAACAAACCTCATTATCAAGTATAGGAACAAGAAATTTGTGTCAGCATAACTATCATCACATGAAGAAGGTGAGGAAACAAATGTATAATAAGAATAATCAAGAACCAAAATCTCTGAAGGGTCTCTAAATAAGGACTAAAGAATGCTCCAAATAGTGTGAGACACTCCATGTGCACCACATGATGGTGGAGAGGCCTAGAAATATGTATCAACAACAAACCATAAACCCAATCACACTTGTTGAGCCAGTCTTCAAGATGATAAGGATTAGTGGGTGTAAGAACTTGCCCATACAAAAAAGGATAAAGGACTTTGTGAGTAAGGTAATGTTCCATACAAGCACACCATGATGTATAATTCTCTCTACCAATAAGAAGAGGAAGAGGCTAAGAAGTAATCTTGTGAAGCTCAGTATGAAAATAACATCCTCCATGGTACATCCACAAAAAGAGAAAGAAGTGCAGAAGATTCACAAGAAAAAAATGCTCAAATAGACATTAGACTCAACTAAAAATGCATTCGAATGCAAGAAAAGAAGGGTGCAAGAACACATACAAGGTAGTAAGACATCAGATTCAATCGATAATGCATCTGTATGTAATTACAACACCCAAAAATAATGATAACCCCCCGTGTTTGTGACACTTTATAAACAATGTGTTGGTTACAATAAGCTATGTTTGTGTGACACAAAATACTTGACAATCACCTAGTAGTAGGTGAAAAATTGAGTGGAGGCCACAATAAGTTTCAATCGGAAGTAAAGGAACAACACATAAACAAGCACGAAAGGTTGAAAGAAAGGAAAAGGGGACAAAACATATTTTGGTGTGAGAAAAAGTGTTAGGTCACAAAGAGACTCTTTTGCAGCAAGGTTGTGCTGCACACACTCACTAGCCCCAAGCGAAGAAGAGCACTACAATGAAAAAATGACTCAAAACAAGTCAAAAGGCTCCTAAAATGCCAAAAAGACTCCACAATGCACAAAAATCACTGAAAATGCCAAAGTGGGACCTATAACCCATAAAAATGCTACACACTCCAAAAAAATGTCAAAAAAAATGCCCAAGAACCATAGTTTCAAAATAATTTTATCCCAATTTGATTAAATTTTTGAAAAAATGAAAAAATACCGGGTTAGAAAAATAAAAATGGGTTACCGATTAATTAACCTCCTATTTAAAAATTGACCACTTTAAAATTAATTAATAACCTCCTTTTAAATTAAATTATTCAAGCCCTACTTAATATTAATTAAAATATAAGTTAAAAAACTTAGTCAAAACAAATTAACCTAAGCTAATAACAAGCAATAAAAAGGAAGCGGACTTAGAAATTTACAAGGGAGGGAAACTTTTTAAAATGGTCAAGGTGGGTCAAAGAAGGGGTGAGTCGTGCCACATGGAGAGCTAGAGTAAGAGTAATGGGATCGTGACATCTAAGGTAGGTAGTAGACAGAATGACCGAAAAGAGGACGAAGAAGCACACCGGAGCTCAACACATTGAGGAAGCGAGGGGATGTCAAGTCAAAGTTGAAATGATAGACATGTCAACAAGGTCGAGATGGCCAATGGATGGCTCATGTAGGAAACTCATTGAACAAATTATATCTAAATTAGACCGAGCATGAAATGGAAATAAACAATGAGAAAGGTTCTTGTTTGGCAAGGAGGATGAGTACATCACAAAAATGGTGCACAAAGCGGAGGCTAGGATGAGGTTAATGCATAGAGTGGGTCGAGCGATGTACGGAAGAGCTACGAGGAGCAGGGTAAGGCAGCCCACGGGGTTAGAAATGAACATGAGAAACATAACCAAGTGAGGGGTAAGGGATGAGGTCACATGACTCGTAGGCAACAAAAACTTTGCATGCCAAAACATGCAAGATGGAGCTAAAGGAAAAGATAGACTAGGTCAAGCTCAAAAACAAAACCCAACACACCAAACCAACACAGATCAAGATAACAAAGGGAAACCAAGCACGAGAAAGGAACAAGCCAGAGAGACAAATACACGCTAAACATCACACATAAAATCCAATGAAAAATCAACTTACTTGTACAACGAGTTAAACAGACCAAACAAGCCACAATACAAACAAACAAACAACTCAGATAGAGACAAATCACTGGGAAGGAACCAGATCTCTGGTGATCTCACTGAGCCAAAAATGGGCTTAGCCAAACTAGGAGAGAGGAGCTTAGTGGGGTGGAATGAGTTGGGTGAGGAGAGGTTCAGGGGAAGAACATGACGGAGAGAGGGCTGAGTAGGGTGTAAAACTAGAAAAACTCCATAAACTAAAAATATTTTCAGAAAAACAACAAACACCATAAATACCTCTAAACATGCTTATCCACCAAAGTTGGCTACAAATAGCCAAATGTAGTGAGAAAATACCTACACATGCACCAAAATAACACACAACCAAAATAACTCCATGAAAATTGAGATGAACCCAATAATGTAAGCAAAACACAAATGAAAAAGGGATTACAAAGCTTACACAAGAAACTAGTAATAGCACAAAATTGAAAGTAATAGGCAAAAATGATAGAGAGTGATGTGAATCCTAACAACATGCTCTAATACCATGTGAGAGAATGTGAGAATGAGGATCAAGTGGGATGACACACATATAACCCGAGTTGCACTCGAATGGTAGCGTGATAAAGTTCCATGTAGTAAGAAAACATTCAACCATAAAATGTGCATGTAAAAGAAAAGGGTCTACTCATTCTCATAGATAAAAAAGGGTACAAATAAGAGTGTTATGTAACTCCCAATGTAAGATAAATCATACCTCCATAAGGGAGAAGAGGAGTAATGTTCCGTAAATGGGAAGTAGCTCCTATATGACATACTTGATCCATAGTAATGCATATAATAGAATCTGTCATACCCCTTAAGACACCCAAGACATGATTTCACCTAAGTTAGATGAATTACCAAGTAATGTAGACAATTCCCTAAGACAATAAGGTAAACATCCCACACCAACATATCCTCTAATTCACCACAATGAATCCATCATTGTATATCACACTTCCACTAATACACCTACATACGCGAACTCAATAGTTCCCGTCTTCACTTCCAATGAATGATCTTTCACCGACCAATCGATGAAGAAGTATGGCAATCAAAGAGTATCAGCATTTATAGGATCACTGCAATAAGCTTCCTCCTATACAATTTTTTTATAGATTGACACCTTCCACACCATACCACAACACTCCAAGATAAAAATAGAGGAAAATCATACTCACACATTTTAAGCAAACAATTTTTTCTCTTATTCTACACACACTACACAAATTGAAAAAGACATGCCACCAATTCTATATGTGGCCCCATCTTTAACAGATTATGAGAGGTCACCAATGACCACCCTCCCTTATTTCCTCCATCCTACAATAAATGTTTTTTTACTTATATGATTGGAAATTGGAGCTCAAATTTACACCACATTTTATCAATGTGTCTTCTCCACAAATATTTTCTTTGGTTATGAAATTATAAAGTGGGGATTTGGGGTAGAAGAGCCCTAACGGGGTTAAGGGTAGTGTAGGGTCTTGGGGTAGCACTTTGGGAATGATCCTTGTTGAGGTATACAACAAGGTCGAGGGCGAAGCCCCTAAGCCAAGAAATTTTTCCTTCTTTGTAACCTTAAAAATCTTCATTAAAAATGTAATATTTTATATATTCCCCCATACAATGGATGTCGATTACACTAAAAATGCATTCATAAGGTAATTTTATTTTTGAAACTTGTACAATACTTGACACGACAATGATGTGTTGAAAATTAAAAACATTGATGACCCTTGAATTTATGTAATAATCGACACAAATGATTAGATAATACTATGATCATTTAAAATAATTTATTGAATGACTTTTGATATAAAGTATGGAAACAATTTGTAATACTAATAACACAAATTAAAACTATAAAAACGTGGACTCTAATATAAATACACCTAGTATTCACCTAAAATATTTTTACATATAAAGCATTGAATAAAAAAGGCATACATACACAAGCCTTTTAAATATATATGAGAAGATAAGGAAATGCAAAAATAGTTTTAAGTCTACAAAAAAAAAAATTTTGACAAAAATTACAATATATAGACTTACATTAGTGCATAAAATGATCAAATGGATGAATTGGTACTCATGGGACGTGGAAATAAGAGAATAACATTACCATGTCTATGATCCTCCCTTTGATTCTTCACATATGCATGGTTGGGTCTATATGTAACTCTTTTGATATTGAATGAAACAAAATGGTCATGAATCCATATGATGGATTGAGGCTTAAAAACAAAGTGATTTTCTAAAATGACTTTGGAATGTCTTGTTAAACACAAAAACTACCTAATATCACCCAAATGTATTGATTTTGGCAATCATTTTATTAAACATAGAAATGAGGCCGTCGATTATGAATGGATCAGAGTGCATTAATTTTGATGGGATTATATATGATCTTCATAAATTCCTCATTATCTGGATGAAATGAAGAAGAAAAAGAATTTGTGGGTCATACAATAAATTCCACATGGATGCGGGGATGACAAGGGCACATGCCAAATCAAATTAGCATTTAGTAATTTTCCAAATAGAAAACCGATCACATATATTTTGTAGAACACCTCTTCTTTACACACTTTGGTCACTCGTAACACCAATTGTACACATCCACCACACTTCCTTTTCTAATGTAAAATTAGGAGGATGCGATCAAAATAGATTCATAAAGCTTTGGAGTAGGCACAACGTAATGTCTAACTATAATATATTTTCTATTCTTCCACATTGAAAATTCCTATAAGAGAATACACTTTGTAAATGACTACTTTGAAATAAAACTAAAAAACCTTACAAAACGACTTAGAGAATAAATTCTTAAGGTTCCACCTACTAACCATCATGGTCAGGTATCTACATCTGCAATGGAACAATAATGCCTCAACCAGGGAGGAGAACCAACCATAGTATTGTATGTCATGTGGTGGAGAGCCCCATCATCAAGAACTAACAATGCCCTTCCCCCTTGGAGGAGGGCTCCAACCTAGTCTAAAAGAGGGTAGAATCGAAGGGAAACCCCAAGGAGAGGTGGAGCGATGGTTGTGAGAGTGGTTTCGCAGCTGGTCCTATAGGTGGCAGCCGCCTGGCGGAGATGGCCAAGGTGGAGGTGGAAAGGGATTCGAGGGAGCCAAATCATTATGCAATGCACACTCCCCGTGTGTGAACAACTCCTGTAAATGAGTGAACTCTAGGGAAACATTTTCAACTTAAGATTGAATCTATATGTGTGTAGTAGATAAGATAACCACATTTTCATTACTGGAAAAGAAAGAAACAAAATGATCATTTTGGAATATCAAAGCATTTCGATCTTTCCAAATATGAAAAATAATACAACCTCTAAACAATTTCCATAGATTATCAATATGATGTTGCCAAGAACTGAAATCACCGAAAAAAGGAAGATGCTAGTGAAATAATTCTGGATGGTAGGGTTGGAAAAAAGAATCTATCTAATTCCAGATAGTCTGAGCATGGGGAAAAGACCAAAATAAATGTTTAAAAGATTCAAGTTTGGAATAGAAGGGGAATTTAGGATTAGGGATGCCAATGTGACTAAGACGTTCTCTATAGGAAGACCTTGATAAATAAGGCACCACAGAAATGATTAACTTTAGGCTCAAGAAGAGAATTCCAAACATGGGAAAGCTGAAAAATCTAGGTGGATTGTGCAAAATACAAACCCCAACAGACATTGAGTTTGACAATGATAGGTAAGACTGGGCTCAAAATTTGATAAGTAGTTCCAATGTTGTAGCGGAGGAAGACAATTTCATGATTCCACTGCTAATCATGCCACCAAGCATTTGGTGGTTTATGCCCCAACTTGTGGAGAATAACATCGAGCATTAATTATTGAATTTTACATATAGATGGGAGATCCGAATTGGAAAGATTAAATTTTGTGTTGAGCTTAGGCCAAGGGATCTAGTATCTACTAGTGACAAAATCCTAGATGGTATGAATTCCTTCGCGAGAAAACCAGAGTGCTTTGATGCTTGGAGTTTCAACTAGCGAAAGATTATCATCAGTGATGATGGGAGACTAACAAATATTCTAAGAATTAAAAGAGAGCCCAGTGTGAAAGCCATCACTAGTCCAACACAACAATGGTTTCACCATCTCAAAATATTTCCATATACTTTTGACGATAAAGGTTCCTGTGATTTTGATAGAGCCCTAGTGATAATAATGGTGTGCAAGCCAATATTGTTCCAACATTTTTTCCATACGGCACACTATAAGTAATGAAATGCCGAAGTATTTTCCAAGCTTGATCACTCGTCAGACAAATGCACAACCCATTTTGAACATAAGGTCACACTTTGTTAGTAAACATCAATGATTCCTTTATCACGAGGAAGAAAACATACCTCTCGTGCCACCATGTGAAAACTAGCTAAACCAAAACTTTTACACTAAATATAGTCATGTAGTAGCTTGGCAAGTTTGGAAAATGAAGCATGGGAAGGGCACCAACATGTAGAATAATACACATGGGTGGCAACAAGAATCTTAGTACATACTTGGAATTTTCCAGCAAGAGAGAGTGGTTTAGAAGACCACTAAGAAACCTTATGCTCAACTCACTAAATAACATACTTTGCCATAGTGTGGTAGATTCACTATCAAAGGAAAAAGGAATGCCCAAGAATTTGAATTGATCACCTCTTCTAATCCACTTTCGGGGTAAGATTTCAACCAGTCTGGGATAGGTAAACAAATTTACCGATAGCCCAACATCTTAGCCATCTAAATACCGGATCCATAAGCAAGGAAAAACATATCAACATAGTTAAAAACCCTATCCACATTTTGTTCGGATTCAGCAATAGTAAGAAAATAATCATAGGTGAAATGACCATTAATAAGTTACATCGAATGATCAAGAAGAAAAATTCCCTTAATGCGAACTTGAGTAGCATGATAGACTTACATGAGTGTAGAAAATGATCAAATGGATGAATTAGTACTTGTGGTACCCGGCAATAAGAGAATAACATTACTAGATCTATGCTCCTCCCTCTAATTATTTACATATGCATGGTTGGGTCTATATGTAACTCTGTCAATATTGAATGAAACAAATTGATCATGAATCCATACGATGGATTGAGGATTGAAAAGAAAGCAATTGTTTAAAATGACTTTGGAATGTCTTGGTTAAATACACGAACTACATAATATCCCCCAAATTTAATGATTTTGGTAATTAGTTTGTCAAACATAGAAATGAGGTCATCAATAATGAATGGATCGTAGTGCATCAAGTTTGATGGGACTACATATTATTTGCATAAATGCCTCACTGTCTAGATGACATGAAGAAGAAAAATAATTTTCAATTCATACGATAACTTCCACATGGATGCGGGACAATAGGGACACATGCCGATCAAGTTAGCATTCATTAATGTGCCAAAAAGAAAACTAATCACATATATTTTGTAGAACACCTCTTCTTTACGCACCGGTCACTCAAAACGCCAATTGTGCACATCCACCACGCTTCCTTTTCTAATTTAAAATTAGGAGGATGCAATCCAAAGAGATTCGCCGAGCTTTGGAACAGTTCAACTTAATGTCTAACTATAATAGCTTTTATGTTCTTCCACAATAGAATACACTCTATAAATGACTCCTTTGAAATAAAATTAAAAACCTTAAAAACGGCTCACGAATAAATTCTTAAGGATCAGTCATTTCTCTCTAATACCGATTAAACAAATGCACCATGTTTATTTAGGAATAATAGACTTCTTTCTATATATCATATTGAGTGATAGTTTGTGTGTGTGTGTGTGTGTGTGTGTGTGTGTATCATAGATCTCCCTAAACTAAGGAGTCTTATATTATACCTCTAAACATTTTATTTCAACCACATTTCAACCACCATAACAAGTTATATATACATACAAAACATAATTCCTAACACTACATATGTTTGAAACACTCTAAACTAGGTAAAAAGACCAATTATTCAATCAAGAGCCCAAAATACAAGTCAAGCAAAAGTAAGCTAAGTTAATACAAAGCAATTTTCAAGTATTACAATTATCAAACATAACTTTGTATCCATAGATTAGACATGTTTGTGTCAATTAATCCCTAATACAAGTAGTAATTTCCTAAAAATTAACCCATTAAATTGTAAAATTATCATAATTTTTTAAAAGAACTAATGAGAATTTTTATTAGACAACATTATTATTTTTTTGATGAAAAGAGATCTTATATTATATTAATTCAATAAGATACAAGATGAATTTTAAAAAAAAAGTGGGCGGTATGAGAGCACACCCCAAAACCAAAAATAAGTTAGGCCGAGCCTAGGAAAATGCAAGACAAACTAGGCCAAGCCTATATAAGATTACAAAACATTAAGCGGTAGAAACAAACATGCCTAAAGCGGGCAAATCGTGATCATCCAATCGATCCCAGATCTAGGTAAGTCCTTTCCAAAGATCTAGGATATCCCATCCAGTGGGATTTTCTTCTTCATGGTCTACCTCTCCTCAAGTGGGAATGACGAGGCTTGAGGCGAGGGAACTTGTCAGAGGATGGAGGTGGCGGAGGTGGATTCCACCCATCAACAGTGTGTTGTGTAGAGGCCGTCAGGGATAGCCCCACTCAAAATGGCAAGTTGGTGACCCCAGCAATGCCGGCAAGATGGCAAATTACTCTTTTGTTAGTGGGGGCACGGTGAGCCCCAACCACGTGGGTGAGCTGGTGAGTAACTTCTTTAATGGAGAGGGCCTAGGGAGCACCGACCCCAATTAAAAGCACATCATTGTGAATGGCTACATCGACCACCTTGGCTGGCGGTGAGAAATGCCAAGTTGGAGAAGGTGGCACATGGGTAACATTACATGGGGCTTCCCCTAGTTTTGTAGTAGGGTCTGAAGGTGGTCTACCCCCAACACAAATTTGTTTTCCTAGACTTGTATCTATAATAGCACATTCGAGATCACCATAGATTTGTTATAAACGAGAAAAATGTTGATCAATTGTAGAATTAGCAAAGAAAAAAGCATTTATTTCTTTCCATATCCAAAAAATAATTTCCCCTTTGAAAATATGCGAAGCTTGGGATTATCTCCCAAAAGGATATGTTGCTAGGTAAAGCAATGCGGTCTAAGCAGAAAGAAGAATGAATGAATCTAGTCCCGGAAAGTGAGCTTTCGGACATAACCAAAAAGTTTGTAAAATAGTTTCCAAATGGCCACAAAATGGGCATTTGGGTGCAGACCCCAATTTGAACAAGATGAGCCCGATAGGGAGAATTTGGTGCAAAATACACCAAAGAAAGTGGGAAATCTTGGGCTCCACACAAATAGACCAAAAAATGTCAAATCGTCTACTCCAAAAGGATATGGTGGATTGAATTCCCTATCATGTGTTGATTTTATCCACCATGGGCAGATGAGGCAAAATCTAATAGTAGCATTTTTGTTTGAGTAGTTGTGAAATGGAGTATCCACATACCATTTCCAATCCATGCACCAAGGGTGAGAAGAACACACAAAACATTTTGTGCATCATGTTGGTTAGGGACCGATTTGATCATTGCATTATAACTAGCCTGGTCTGGTTAGACAACCAAAAATGAGCTTTAATTTTGGGTTAAGAGAATAAGGATTGTGAGTGTTTTTATGATAAATCTTGAATGGGTGAATTCTACATTTAAACAGTTTGAGCATGGAGATTCCTGGAACTTCTGCAAGAAGATACTTATCCTGTACCTAGAAAATCGGTGACCACAAGATGGATTGATGGTTAACGAAATCCCATTATGAAAATCATCACCTTTCCATTGAACATAGGGTTTGATGCATTACCATGATTTCCAAATGCTCTTGAGCAAGAACATGCCAACAAATTTGACTGACATTGGGGTTATTAGCAGATTGATAATCCCCAATCCTTTCCATGCATGGTGGTCATAAGGCGAGTCTTCTTCAATGCCATGTTGGAGGAGCACTTTCCAAGCTTCTTGGCTAGTGATGCTTTGAGTAATCCATTTTGTGCATAATACCCGCCCTTGGCATTGAATGTCAATAAGGCCATGCTCCCCATAATTGCAAGGAAGGCAACATATTTCCCAAGCCACATGATGAAAACCTCTATCATTAAAGGCATTCACCCATAGAAAGGATTTGAGCAACTTTTCAAGCTTTTGAATATATGCTTTGGAAGGAACCCAACATGAAGAGTAATAAATGTGGGTGGCCACAAGAACTTTGGAGTAAATTTGGAATTTCCTAGCCAATGATAAAGGTATGGTAATCCAATATTATAGAATTTTGGCCACTCTTTGAATAACATACTCCCAGAGCTCGAATGAAGAAGCTTGAAAAGAAAAAGGAATACCAAGGAATTTGAAAATTCTCCATGATCCAAAACCTTCCATTCAAAAGTGGCAATCCAATCAAGCACAGGAAGGATATGCGATAACACTAATATTTTTTCCATTGAGAATCATCTACAAAATGACCATTTAGAAATTGATAATTATGTGAATAAGGTGGTGTGATTCCCCTAACAAGCCCATGTGATTTAGCGTGGGCCAATAAATACCCAAATCCTTGGGCAACCAACACATATAGTGTAGGAGCCAAAGGGTGCCTTGGCGAATGGAGTGAAAAATCCCAAGGATTCTAAGATGATGCCATTGATAGTGATCTAAGCAGAGGAATTTAAAAAGAGCATGCTGATAGATTGAATAAAAATGGGGCCAAAGCGAAGGGCTTGGAGTATGGCAATAGTAAATGGCCATTCAATCCGGTCATATGTTGTTTCGAAATAAATTTTGATGAACATGGCAGATTGTTTAGACCTACGAGCCCATTCCATGCCCTCCCAAATGGAAATGATGTTATCTAGGATATAATGACCCTAAATGAATGGTGTTTGTTCTAGTTGAATCACATCTAGGAGGATGTTGCAAAGCCGCATAGCCAAAGCTTTGGAAATAATTTTATAGGAGACATTCAATAGAGTGATAGGCCACCAACAAGTAATTTTCTCAGGATCTCCTTATTTAGGAATGAATTTAATGTTCCCCTTGTTGATCTGTGGCCCTAAGGATTGGTTTTGAAATCCTTCGAGATAAACTTGAAAAAGGTCTTGGCTGACCAAATCCCAAAGGGCTTTGTAAAACTAGCGAGGGGTAACCATCGATCAGAGATTTATTGTTGGCCATTTGAATGGTAGCTTCATGATTGTCTTCAATGGTGAGCATTCAGTTACATATCACCTTCTCGAGCATCGGATAATTTTCATGGCACAACACCCAGACATTGGTCAAGAGAAGCATGTCAATCTGTAGTGGGTTTTTGAGCTTGGAACACAAGCTTGTAGTGGTGCACAAAGGCTTGCAACAAAAGTTAGGGATTGGTAACCCAAACTCTACCTTCCATGATAGCCTGAATCTTTTGAGATGGTTTTTTTGGCTTTGAGGGAAAGAAATAATTCTTTCAATACTTGATCACCAATTTTGAGCCAATGTAAATGGGCTCGACTCTACGCTCCCCTGATATTGTAATTGTCAACAATTTGAATTTACTGGTGGAGTTTTACAACATGAAGTTACATAGTTTCAAAGAAGGGATCTCTTACAGTACCACCACCACTCGACTAAGAGCCGAGGTGTTAGCGGAGTATGATCAACACCTGATATTGGCTAGTTGTTTGCCATAGATTTGAAGGAATCTAATTATCCGAGTCATTGCATCCTTCCACCATTGAATCTAGCTGGCATGCATAGGTGGATGATAACATTATAAATGACTAGGCTGGGGAGTTAAGTTCCATGCACATTCTATATGATTGAGTGTGGGCCCATGCTGTAACAAGGTAGTATTAAGGAAGAATTGGCCTTTATGACAAAATAATGTGTATCCTTCCAAGTGATACAAAATCGTATTGAAGAATGATCTGAAAGGACAAATTCAGGCATGAGCTCTATTGGCATGGAATAAATGCTATCAAACTCAAAATAATATTGAGCTGACAACATAGCTCTATTGAACCATTTAAGTACTTGATTTGTTCCTCCTTAGAGATTAGACCAAGTAATCCATGCTTTAGAGGTAGGAAAGTGAGAGGTGTTATGGTCATAAAACCCAAACTTATTATGCATTAAGAACCACACCTCCCTTTCACCAATTGTCCACCTCATTGGAAAGTGGCCACATTTATCAACGAGATGACTCAACCATATTAAAATCTCCACTTACAACCCAATATGTGTCAAGAATAGTGTTGGAAATCCACCACCATAGGTCGGCCCCCTTTTGGCCATATCGTTAGAGGCATAGATATTAATGAGACCAAAATGGTGGCCATCAACATTAAATACGACCCATATGGCACGGTTGGTGGGGTCGATGCCATGGTCAATTAACAAGAGCCACCATTTGGGGGAAAAAGGGAAATTAAACCCCCACGCCATGCTTCATGATTACTACAGAAAGCCAAGCTATCAAGATAGACAGATTTACAAACCATCTGTAAATGAAAACATGTAATTTTCACTTATTGCAAAAACAAAACATCCAAATTTGTAATTTTTTTCCAATTTTCACAAACAACATATTTACGATAGGATTACGTAAGATGTCTAACATTCCAAGATAAAAAATTCATGGGAAAAAGTGTTCAAAACCATGTCACCATCCTCTAAGCCATTAATACCATCATATTGCTTTTATAGCAATTGAGCGATGATTGCATCGCAAAAAATCCTATAATTCAATTTTTTTCTACCGGGTGTGTTTGATGTTGTAATACTCTTTAGTTAGGTCCACATTGCAAGCCGGGCTATAATCTCGAGAGATGCGAGAGGGATGTCGGGGCCTTTTGGAGGGCCCTTGTGAGCTGCTTGGAAAAAATAGCGAGAAAATATTGTGGCATGGTGACATTGTAAATGAAATTTGTCTGTTCTATGAGAACTGAGGTTGTTTGGGGTGTGTTTGAATATTTTGGCAACTAGATAACCAAGTTGGTAGGGGCGAGTTTTTTCTTTAGCAACAACACTTAGCTCTTTAATTGGTATGTTATGGGGTTGTTCCTTAACGAGATGGCTCCTGGTGGCCATTGGAGCTAGAGGATTTAGGTTCTTTGGGGTTGTGTTCTTGTTTATCCGGCCCCGACAACTTTCTAACCTTCCTCCTACTAGATTTTTATTGGTTTGGGTGTTTTGTTGGCCACTAGGTGGTTGCATGAGGGACATTAAGAGGACATTTTTGATCTTATGATCAAAATCCTACTAACGGAAGAAATTTTTAGGTAAATTGATATACATGACCTGCTTTGAGCACAATGTTTTCCTCCCATTTTTATGCCCACAAATTATTTCAGATCCTAAGAGAGATCAAATTCAATGCAAACATGCTTCTACGAGTGAGCAAGGTAAATTCTATATGCTTCAAGGCAGACTACCTAGCCAAAAGAAGCGGTAATATTTGATAGAAAAGTCACACATGACAAGGTTAGGATGGGGAATTCAACCCAGATGGGCACTTTAAGGGTGGTATATTCATAAACCACGTAATCCTTGTGTCATGGGGATAAAACAAGAAAAGAGTTGCGCACATACGAAGTGTCTTTCTGAGCCATAATATTGGGGACATTGGCCGGATCAGAAATGAAAAAAAAAGATAAAACCTTAAGTCATGTTTTGGACACTTTCGATCAAAGACCCCATGGGGGGTATAGACGGTATTAACTCGAGGATTTGAGAATGCTTTCAGAGGGGAAACAAGCCACAAAATACCCAATAAGACAAAATTTCTCTAACCATTTACATGTAGCATTAAATTCAGGAATGGGCAATACAACATCAAGAGGAGAAACATTACCTCGTGGAATACTTTTGGAACGAACTTCCTGGGTCATTTCACTTTGGTGGTGCCATTGCTCAAAGCTCCACTATCTCTAGCCATGGTTGTAACAACTGGGTTTGAAGATGGCGAGGTCATTTTAAAGGGGATGCCCAAAGGGCAAGAAACCCTAGGATAAACTATAGCAATAAAATCCCGCAAAGCTCGAAGAGGTCGCGGTATGATAGTGCAAGGAATAAAACCCTAACAAAGCCGACTCCAATTTTTGCCAAAGTACAGTGTTTTTAAACTGACTACTAAATTTCCATACCTATAACATGAATAATAGACAACATTATTTAAATATTGCTTCAACACATAACTACGATTGCATAACTTGACTTTTAGGTTTACAATTTCACAATTGGGGTCTCGAATGTACGACGACTCTATGTTCTAACCTTGAAAATTAATTAATTAATTTTAATTTATTCATGTAATTTTTATCCTTTTTTTGGTTACACAATTTTTTTCTATAGTTTATAAAATAATATTGTCAAGGAAGATTAGTTGTCATGTTGTTGTATTAAATTATTAAAATAATTCCCTTGAAAATAATCTAATACACCACTTTAAATCATAAATTACACTCCTAGAAATTATGTTAATTAAGTTAGCTTAAGGACTAGATAAAAAAATCATTTCCCCCTAAGTGAAAAAGTAGGATTTAATTTAGGCCATATGATTGAATAATCCTACATGCTAGGATCTCCGGTTTTCAAACTTGTACTAATTTTCTTTATGAGTTGAATAAATCTTTTTAAAGATATTTTAACGCTTTTGACTAGAGCTTAAAACCAAGGGATTAAAGGGATCCCACTCAAGTACAACTAAAACAACAAACCAAAAACAAATGAAATAGAGAAGCCAAACCTCAAAAACTTACATACCACACAAGGGATTGAGAAGACCCGAAACAAAAACACTCATCTGTAAGTGTCACCAAAAAAAAGAGGAGAATAGACAAGATACATAAAATTACTCATGAATTGCATAACGACTAGGGCCAACCGACATATTACCACCCACAAAGGCTCCCGCTCGAGCAGTCCTGAGCAAGAAATTGTAAGTAAAACCCAATTTTACTGAAGACCGAATACACCCACCGATTCCAAGACCATTGGCACCAAAAGCTCTAGCAAATTCAACTTCTTGAGCCTTCTACCTTCAAAGAGCACCATAGAACACGCTTCATGGTCATTTGAGGAAAATTTCATCGAGACCACATTCCCGATAGATAACACTACAATCACCCTTCCACTTCATCCATGGCCAACCCTCCCAAACTATGTCCAAATGATTAGGCCCAACTAAAAGCCTCAAACTCTTCTATCAAATTGTCTCGGTGTTAGGGCTTGATGAAATGAAGGGAAATATCTCTCGAATTCATCGGCATTCTACCACACTAGGAGTAATTGGGACACAAACCAAGATGCAACCTCTAAATTCACCTAGGCCCTCACCAAAACCTCCATGTATTCATCCTTCAAAATCCTCACAATGGCCTCATAAACGGACCTTGATACCACCTAAAAATAATTATGATTTAATTTTATGAGATATTTCCAAATAAGGCCACACACTTTGCCCCTTATAAGAACAAAAAAGGTAGTGGAGGGCTCTGCATATTCTACACCCGAAACCACTATACCACCAACAGCTTCCCACAAAAAATAAAAATGAGAAGGAACCAACACCACTGAGAATTTAATGGCACCCAGATCTCCCTTCCTGAGAAATTATATCATGGAGCTCCTCCCACGCATTCATATTATCAGAGATGATTGAACCTTATCTCTTAATAATACCTTGAATAGCCAAGAAATTGGTAACATAGTTAGACTCCCTATAGTTATGCCTTAATTCCCACGTTGGAATCCTACTCAGCCAATGTAAGATATTACTAATAAAATATTACAACTTTCAGGACACCGCTTTACCTCTATGAACATCACTGATCACTACTTGGGAGTCGCCTTCTATCACCAATGCTTCACATCCAACTCTAATCACCAATTTGATTCCCTCTAGTAGAGCTTGAGTCTCCGCTTTGTTCCATGTTCCATATTTTAATGGAAAGGAACCTATAATCAGTAAATTTCCTTCCTCATCTCTAATTAAACACCCCGCTCCAGAAATGCCCAGATTCCCTTTCGAAGCACCATCAAAGATGAGTTGAATAAAATTATACTTACTTCCATTTTCTCATTTTGGATGTTTTTATAAGTTGAGGCTTGGAGATCCCATAGATGTTTTCATGTTTGGGTGTGGGTGTATATGCATCCATGCCGCATATATATATTTTACTCTTTTAATGAATATTAGTTTAATAAATCCTCTTTTTGAAACCCTAGGTGTATATACATTTATAAATACACATGAGGGTAGGTATTTATAGATAAATGTATATATACATACATATTATGTAGATATAATATATATTGTTATTGTGTATATATATTCATACACACTTATATATTAATTTACTAAAAATGACCAAAAAGAGGGAGCGAACCCCTTAATGCTTGTGTGGCCATCCCAAACTATGTGGATTGTGTCCCATACAATAGGGCCATGCCATTTTAGAAAGGGGAAGAATTAATTGTGTGGGGCACAACACACAAAACTCGAGCCACCATCTATGTAGAGAGGATAGGGGCTAGGTCTACCGAGCCACCCACTTTTCCTACAAACTTTTTTTTTTTTTTTTTAATAATTAATAACATGTGGTGGGGGTAGGGTTGAAGCCTCCCCCAACCAAATAAACATGTAGATTTTACATACATTTTATTGTAATTTATAGATTTTCAATATAATTTTATTTGTATATATTTTAAATATATTTGTATATATAATTTATTTTAAAGGTCTAATCACTTTTTATATGTGTGTAAATAATTGTACATATAATTATTTTAACATATAATGGTGATATTAAATAACAAATTGTTTTTAAAAAAATTAATTTATAATTTTTTTACAATACAACAATATGGATGCAACTAAATCACCACAAGTAGTTTTCTCATTTTCTAATATTCTACCGTGAGTTTAGAAATGGGAAGAGACAGACATAATAAAAAGTGTTATATATATTTATATTTCTTTTGTCTTCCTACTCTCTTATTCCAATAATAAATTTAAGATTATGATGCAACATCAACCTTTTGTAACAATTGTTCCATATAAGAGAGAGAGAGAGAGAGAGAGAGAGAGTATACTTATTGTATCATTTTCAACAAACTTCCACTCATACATTCCAATAAGAGTAGAATGAATTCATCTTTAAATTATTTACACCAAATTGTTCGTAAGTTCATTATTTATTCAATTTAGATTTCTTTTCACAACTTATAGCTCATAAAGGAGAAAATACAATAAATTTCTATATGTAACATGAAAATTTCACTTCTCTTTTATATCTTTCAATAACCTCAAATATATAATGCTCCTCTTAACATACATATACAATTCCAAATGGTTTACATTTATAATGCACCTTATAAAAATTAAAAATAATGTTTCTTATAGCTTCCAATAAGAAAAACATAACATTGTTCTCTAATTTAAAAACTAACACAATTCTCAAGTTTGGAAACACAATCACAATACAACTTTTCCACTTCTTAATAACCTCTCCCATCTAAAATTTCTTCTTTCCAAGTATTTCTCCAACTACCAAACCATAGAAAATGAGAAATCCAGTGAAATTCACCTCCAAAACTTACAAGGAGGAGATGATATCATCCTCATTTCCATCAATCCCCAACTCGATAGGGATCCAAGAACCCTAAAGAATTTTTTTAGTGGAAAATATTTGTAATTTGGAGAAAATTCCATTTTGCGAAAAAATTTGAAATGGTGATTTTTTTAGTAGGTCAATGTCCAGTTTGCCTAAAATTTCAAAGATAACTTTTTTAGGGGTCGGCTTTACCTACCATTAAAAACTAGTCCTATATAAACCTAACTAATTCACTGATAGTATACCAAGTAACTTACTACTATCTTACCGAGGTATCAACAGATAAAGTAGTGTGAACTTACAATGAAGATTGTTGATGCATGACGGAGGTTGTTGATGCATGGAAGGAAGTTGTTGATGTGTGACATGAGGTTGTTGACGCATGATAGGAGGGTGGAGGTTACGGATGTAAGACATGAGGTTTACAATCATGTGACATCAAGGTTGATGTCACACTAGCACCCTCACTGATGTGCAATAACAAGGTTATTGTCGCATGACATCAAACTTATTATCACGTGACAATAAACTTTCTGTCATACAACCGTAAATCTCTTGTCATGCATCTCCAGCCTTTACTGTTGCACTAATTGCAAATGAAATATTCTTTCGGGGAAAAAATTTAAACACAAACCCCAAAAAATTCACCATTTTCACCAAAGTGGTTTGGGGATATTCACCAGGAATATTCCACCTTTGATTTCCTATAGGTCTCTTAAAATGAACCTGCCCGCAGAACCAATAAAATAAGCATGACAAGGAGAACACACACCTAAATACTCACATACATAACACATCCATGCAATCAAAATGTAATTTTATTAAGAGAAGCAAGGGAGAGGAATTACTTCAAAGAGGAAAATAACACACAAACAATCCAACTAATAAGGCTTGCAAGGGAGAGATTATAATATATTGTACACCCCTTTTCTACCATGAAGGAAATATGATCAAGGTAAATTTTACGATTACAATGAATATGTCATTCCACACATTAATAGCTAAATGATTACCAACATTGAAGGCTAGAAGGCATAGTTTCTTGGATGAGACATGAATTTGAGGGTTTGATGGATCATTTGTAGATTATTAGAGGAGATTCTAGGTGGAGGAGTAGATCGGCTCTTTTTGTTGAGGAGTATATTTAGGTCTTGAAAGATATCAGCTCCTATATTTTTAGGTAACAAGGATAAGTTTTTTGTAGGATTCTCTTTAGTAGCACTACTTATTGTTTTAATTATTCTCATGTGCTAAGAGGAGATGGAATTTATAAAATTAGAGTTCATATAATTTATAAGTGTTTGAAAAATCAAATTTAGAAACTATCTAGAGGTAAGAACACACCAAATATAAAATATATTTTATAAGAACATCTAGAAGAAAACTTGAGAAAATTCATTATATATAAACAAGGTGGAAACCTCTCCCACTGGGCATGCCAAAATTATTTTTTCTTATAGTGTGCACCCTTCTAGATCATATTGAATATGAGTAAAAATGAGGCACCCTAATAAAAACATTGGTTTGTCTCTAAATCTTGAGACCATGACCCTTGAGACAAACCTCTAGATAAAATTCAACTCCTTCCTAATTAACTCAAGTACTGCCAATAATCTACTCTTAATTTAACAATGCCAAGGTAAATGAAAAAATTAAACTAAACAAACAAAGAAAAGGTGATACACCGGAGGATATAGGGATCAATCCCCTGAGCCAATAATTAAGAGATAAACATAGAGACTAAATAATATAAATAGTCACAATAAGCCTTGCAAATTAATAATCTATTCACTCCTTTCATAGATGACATGGCGAGACCAAGATTTCCAAAAATTACACACATAAAGCATGAAAATAATATAGAGGTATTAAATCATTAACACAAGAAAGAAGGTCGATATGAGCCAAAATATCAATTATATTAAGAGCTAACATTATATCATAAGCAGATTGAAGGTTCTTGGACTTCTACAAAGCCAAAATTAGAGGTATGCAAATTCAAGAATTCTCAAAAAATCAAAAGGGTATAGTGAATTTTCATTATAGAAAGAATACCTTTAAAATTAAAATTCATCACATTTATAAAAGGGGAGAAAAGAAGAGAGGATCAAAAGATGCTTCAAAATATTCCTTTTCATGTTTATCTCTTCCATTGTAACTTCTAGAGGCTTTCTAGGGTGTGTAGCTAGAATGATATCCTAGTAACACACTCCAAACATATTCTCAAGCTATCTGCAGGTACCCATGATGACTCATAACCATGAATCCTTTCTTAGAAAATGTTCTCCATCAAAAAACCCTAAAAAAATCTCATGAAACAGTGTCAACAATTTGGTTTATTCCCCAAAATGTTCCTTAATCCAAAATAAATGAGAAAATATTTTCTCTTTTGGCTCAAAAATAGGCACAAGACAAACGAATCGATTTGGAACCCAAGGGTTAGGAAGATAAGGAGAGATCAAGATTCTATTTTTCCTAAAACCATGATTTTAACCTTGGGACCACTAGAAACGGCTCATCTTCATGCTTAACAACCAATTTTAACTCTCATCCATCCATGGGTGGAACTATAAGGTGATTGGAGGCTTGAAATATTTTATAATTTATAGAGAACCACTCAAAAGCATATGAACGTGATTGAAAGTCACGTAAATGTACCTTTTATAAAATAACCAAAAAATATTTCATAGTGTTCTCTTTGATGAATCAACAATTTATATTGAAAACAAGATTTAAGGATAAACCTCTTTGATATATTTCCAATGGGTATCATGTGTAGGTGAAATAGATATTTAATCAAAAGTAATGAGAAAAATATAGAGCCCATTCATGCCACGATGATGAGGTTCTTGAGCTCAAAAATACACCAAGGACAACTGTCAAATTTAAGCTCATAGAGAGCTCTATCAAAGAATATTTTATCTCACTGATCTTCACCATGTGTACATGCCTTACGTTTCTTGCAATAGTAGCCTAGGGGCATGTGGAAGGCATGTACAAGAGAGAAATCCTTTGGAGGTCATAGTTGAGTCGATCTCTCCCACTTTGTCATTCATTGGTGGCATGAAGCAAAGAAGGTTCCCTAAGAGATTAGAGTGCACAAATGAGTGCCACATGTTTTTTATATGCCACACGTAGAGAATCGGTCTCATCATAGACTTTGAGGAGGGAATGTAACCATAAAACAAGTCCATTAAGGACTTGAATTCCAATTAGTGACACATGTACCTAAGATATTCACTTTGTGTATAAGTGAAATAGAAAGTATTGAGATTTCTGTAATCCTTGAAGGGTGAAAGGATATAATTATTTCCACTTGGAACACATCAATGAAGTAATCAAAATCATACAATGTGGTTAATATTTACAACTTGAAGGAAGTGGGTAAGATGATGACTATCACATTACGAGACCATTTCAAGTTTGAGGCTAGGCAAAGTGCATAACATTTAAGGTTCCCGATATTCTCTATCTTTTTTTATTGATGACACTTGTCAACCAATTAAAATTTGAAATGTTTAGATATCCAAGGCAAGACTTGAAAGCTCATAGAACATGGGAAAATTGATGTTTTCCATTTGTCATTACTCAATGAAGGTGCTGAAGTAAATAAAAATGGTTAAGTACTAACCATATGGAGGTAGCATTAGGGTAAATTTTAAGGGTCCCTCCAAAAAAATTGGTAAAAACTATTTGGAAAATTTTGAAAAACCACTTTCGAAAGTATAGCGAATCATAGGAAATTTTATTTCATGGGGATGAGGAATTTGTTACAACATTTAAGGAAAAGGTTGCATAGTGTGGCCATAACAAGATAATTCTATATACTATTGGCTAGTAGCATACATAATTCTCTTGTTGGTAGCATTGTCCATGCTACCGCTAGTATCATCTGGATGATACCAACTGGTAGCATGGAAAATTCTATGAACTGGTAGCATACAAAATGTTACCACCAAGTAGAATACAAAATTATACCGACTAGAAGCTAGTAGCATGGAGAATTCTACTAGAGACAATAACAGGAGAATACTACCAACCGATAGCATTCTCCATGATATCCACCGATAACATTCACCATGGTACCAGTCGGTAGCATTCTCCATGATATTGGCGGTAGCATTCTCCATACTACCATCCTAGGTAGAACCAATAATAATACCGACTAATAACATACATAATGCTACTACCCTGGTAACATGTAGAAATCGATAGCTGATAGCATTGTCCATGTTACTAGCTAGTAGTACCCCTAGATCTCCTATTTATAGACAACTAGTATTCATTTTTATTTTACACACTTACCTATCTAGACAATAATAATTTTAACGCCCACATTTAACACACACAAAAACAACAGTGAAAATACTGGAATAATTTTTTTGACTAACATGGTTGTAAACAAGACGCCACATGAAGAATTTTGAGACAATGCATAACACCATATATGTTGGCACAACACAATGATCCAATTACACTACAACTCCTATAGGGCACCATCCATGACTACACTTTTTCGATATAAATATTATTTACATTCATATTTCACTATTGACCCGATCACCTAGTTAGGACAATAATCTTGAGTGTTATTCAAGTATCTTTCACTTAAGTACATCTTATGTTATAGGTTACACATTATAAACATATAAAATACATAGAATTTCCACCCTATATTATTAAGGGTTACTTGTGTAATAACAACAATCTGAGGATGGAATATGGTGTAGCAATCTATGGTCACTACACCATTTAATAACTTTAGTTATTATGTTTATCATCTAGCCCAAAAGAAGTTACCCCCTTAGCCGGCACATCATGGACCAAGGGCCTTTTGTGTCCGTAATAGTAATTAGTACTAGTATGCACATATCTCCAATTTAAAAAAAGCAGCCCTTAAATTACATCAATTAAGATTAACCACATGAATATACCTTAAGATACCTTTACATTCATAACATTTTTTTATCACATAGGGTATATGTTATCAAGAGATACATTAATGATTCCACAATTGAAGTGTCTCGAGTACTTAGTCCTATAGAACGATTCATTATACTAATTTCATGTTCATGTACAGACTATACAAGTTTTATATTTTCAATAAATCATCAAAAAAATTTCTCAATTAAAGACATAAGTTACATACTAGAAGGAATCTCATTTTAATTATCACTTTAATAAATGATATCACTATCCTTATGAAGGCAACACAACTTGTTTCCTGTCACATTTGACAAAACCTTAATAGTCACTTAACAGTACATCAAAGAACTATCAATTCATAGCTTATAAAGCATTCCATCAATTGAATTCTTTCAAGATAAGACTAGTTACCTAGTTGGTAGAAAATAAAACAAAGTTACTTATTGTAACTACAACCAAGATCCTTTATCTTTTATAGTAACACAATTTTCCATTCGCTTGTAAGCACATATCATTCAAAAATTTATTTACATTGAAACACATTCCTTATTAGTGTCACTTCACTCTCTTCATTCTAGAATCTTGTTAAAAATAATCAAGCGATCGGAAGGTATCCATTTTGTGCTACATCTTCAAAACATATTCATCAACCTACAACTAGAAATTATTGTTACCGCATGGTCGGTTCACTCGAACCGGCATGATAGTCCATCTTCCATTTTAAGTATTTATGCCATTCTCTTATTGAATAATCAATTTACGGAAATACAATGCATTTAACAATCTAAACATAATCTAAGAAATTTGACCAAGTTCATAACTGCATAACATAAGGAGTGATTATAATGTCTAATGATTAAGCATTTCATAAATGTTACAATTTCATCACACAATATATTATAGCAAAATCACATCCTTTTCCACATATCCGCCAAATCATAAAAAGAGAATGGACTTGGTATGAGTATTAATTTTGATATAGTTATATAGGTTATATAATTTGTTAATTATGTGGCCTGAGTAGTATCAAATTCTTTTCAGTAAACAATCTCATGGCTTTATTATGATTTTCCATAAGGCTGTAAGTCCCTATATTTTGAATCAATATAGCCAGCTAGATAAATAATAGTTCCATAGTCTCATATAACCTTTCAAACACAAAAAAAATTCTTTCTAAGACTTAAATTGCAAGGGAACTTTTTTTCTCTCCTTTTTATTACAAAGATACTCACTTCATTCAATCCTAACAATTTTCAGAATTTAGATTTACCAATAATAAACTTCATAACCTATTTATGATAGGCAAAACTCTAAATATTCCTTAACGAGGGTATTCACTATACCCCTTTTTCTATGACTATATAGTGTTGGAAATAATGTCACGTTTTCCATATAAGGTATTTTAAATATATTTGGTAGTGTTTATACACACCATGGATTTGTGTAAGTAATGATAGATATTCACTCTACATTATTCATTAAACATTAATGTTACTTAGTAAACCAATGTATTTGCAATAATGCCTATTTTTGTCCACAAAGTACATCACATTCTACCATAATAGTTGTAAATCTTATCACAAACTAATAAAATAATGTGTTCCCAATCATGTCAATCCCCATCATAATTAAATCTATTTCCTGTCAATCCTAGTAAACATAGGCTCAACACAAAACATGTGGACCAAATAAAAGGTCTAGAGACAATGTTGGCGCGTATATATATACAGACCAAAAAAGTCAAGTATAAGTTCCTTCAATGATACTATGCATAGTCAACTGAATCATAGATCCTAAGATGAGAAAAGGTAAAGATCTAACCTATGAATCGAAGAGATTTCCATACAAACACACACATGTATATATATATATATATATATATATATATATATTCCTTGGTTGGTACACGAATTCGTTAACCAAAAGCACATTACTCTCTTACTATGTCCCTTAAGTGATTTCTCCTCCTCAGAAGCCAACCCATTAGAATAATATAATACTTATAATTCCAAACTCGAGCCAGAGGTTTTGATTAATGAAATAGATGCTTACAGAAGCATATCAACCCATTAAATTTTGGGAATATTCTAGACTTAAACATTACTAAAATATATCCGTCAAATCATAGGATTTTATAAAATTCCCATTCATATAAATCCTATCCTTCTCCTCATAGTCGATAAAGATCAAAGTCTGAAATAATTCCTAAATTTGAACACACCCCATGGCTGTGATGATGTATGTTTTACCTATTTATTATTGTAGTGACAGAGGCTTCATTGTTTTCGAATATGCCAAATATTGTTATTCCTTAGCCATACACATATGCATATATCCTTTTTTAATTATTAAATACCCAAATCATTTTTTTAGGGGATTTGAACCGATGGCATTTTGTCAAAACCAACTCACTACCACTCGCTCATTCATCGAAGCGGAGGATAGTTTGCAAAATTTCCTCTTGTTCTAACCATTTTTGTTACAATAAAATTTAAGTTTCATCAGATTATGGACATAATAGGTCCAAGAAACTACAACCTTCAACTCGATACCAATATGTAACATTCCCATTTTAATACTTTAGAAACAAGGAATTTTTTTTAAACATAATGTTATCTGTTCTAAATAAAAAATCATTTAGAACACACATTCCATGCCAATAAATCTCATAACAGATAACCATATGCAGGTGTAATGACTCGGTATGCTCGATCTCTCATTCCATGACTTGATTACCCAACCAATCTCTCATGTTAACTTAAAGTATAGAATACTTTATGTGTACAACGTATACTTAGTTCTCCTACCCTATTCCTGAATCTTGAGTGATCTATTTATCGAACCTATATAAATATTTGTTACCAATATTCATCTGATATCACGTTACTTTAAATTAGGTGACATAGGACAATGCAACCAGCAGCTTGCAATACTTTTGCCAAATATTTTCAACATACTGTTCATGTTACTATTCCTAGACAAGTATACTCGTCATTCTAGAATACGTCCTTCACCTCACTCTTCTATTATCTAGAATGGTCTTTACTAACTACCGTCAGTCCACTTGCCCAAGGTTTAACCCTAGCCCGGGTTAGAAACATAATTTATTATAGGAAGACGCTCACGATGACTTAGGGTATATGGGCATACTCGGTTGACCTAAGTCAACCGGATGTGTCGAGGTACCTTGAGTCAATGAAAGCTACTACCTATCCTAAACATGCTACTAACTAGACCTAGAGAGAAACTAAGTTTAAGTCCAGATGTGCGTAAATCTAGACAAACAAATATGGAAGGGTGTTACCACATGTCAATGCAACACCAGATCCTCGAGAAGTCCCGTGACTTCTTGTGGGTACAGCCCGCATGCTGATTGGCATGTTCTAACATCTATTAGAATTGATTCATCAAGATGTACATACCCCATTAGTGGTCATTAATCATAATTAAATTGGATTAAGATTCAGATTACAATAACTATGCCTAACCCGAATTCCAACATTCATTAAGTTCTTTACCCATACTTATCCTGATTAGGTATGGAGAAATTCATTAAACCATGTTTGCATTATTATTCATTAATGTGTCATAACAAGTAGTTATCCCAAAAATAGGAAAAAAACATCAACGTTTAATTCCTATTGCAAGTTAGCTGTCCAAATCAGGTGTGACATCCACCTAGATTCAACTAGTGTTTACTTTATAATCGAAGTTATAAAGATTAAGGATCATAACCACTAATTATCTTATCTTTCATTCTTTGGGAGAGGAAGAGTCTTCCTCTACATGGTTAAATGTTAGGTTCAACATAACCTTTTTTAGCATTTATTACACATATAGATTAATTATATGCCCCAAACATATTTCATTATTAAACTATATTTGTGCAGTTTAAGAATGACATCTTTTACAATTTAACTAGTGCATTATAATAGGGGAGATTATACTATCTCCTTAATCCTACTCAATATCTGATAACAGCAATAGTATATAAACAGATATAAAGAATCCCAAAAAGATATCACTATTATTTCCGGCATATAAGTACAAAGATTTCACTTCACAAATTGAAGTCCAACACAAACCTTTCAATTCATGATTTAAAATATACATTTACAAGACTATGCAATTCAGACATTCTACATGTCAATCATAAATAAGATCTTAAAATAACATCACTTTTCTTTTCCAATACAACTCAAGAATAATTTGAAACTCTTTACACAAGATCCAGAATTAAATAAGCCAATACATCATGAAAGTTCTTGTCTTCCTTTATCACTTACGATGTCCATCTACAAAATTACTAGAAACGGGTCATTTTAATGCACTTTGAGCATGATAAGCACTAAGCATTAAAGTAAAGTGCATTCCACTAATTGTTTCATTAAACAACTCTACTTTAATGAAATAATTAATATACATCATACAAACAATCATAAGTAATAACATCCAAAAAAGAAGTACCATAAAAGAGTATGAATTTAATTTTAAGAAAAGAACTTAATATAATCTGCAACATCAGAATTATATCACAAGATTTAATTGATCCTATCAATTACTTTAAAACAGTCTACAAGTCTTTCCATCCAATTATTTCATAATTCCATAAGAATAGAAATACACATTTATATTTTCTAAACAACAAAAGAAGCTAGTTACATCATAACTCAAATTAGTATGCTTCATATTTCCATATAAACAAAATAAGAGAATCAATACATAACTATTCCTCGCATTACGCTTCATCTAATGGATAGAATCAAGTTTAGAACTCACTACACTTTGCCTCAGTCCAAGATATCAATATAAGGAGTCCATAAATAAATAGGCATCATCTAAATAAGAATCCCAATTCAATCCAATCAGATTAAAATAGTCTAACTGAAAGTCTTACTAACTTCTATATGTTAGTAGTTTATATTTCAAAGGTCTAAAACCAGACTATCCACAAATCCAAGCTATACTCAAGCAAAATAAATCTCTTAACCAATCCACAAGAAGTTCCCATCTCAGAAGAGAATCAATTAAAGAGAAGTTCAGTTAATGAACTTATACAGTCAACAAAAAAAGGATCTCAAATAGAAAAGACCCAATCCATATTTCATTTCATTTATACTATGAAATGAAATCCCTTATCTAATACAAACTTAGAAATTCTTTAGCTAGTTCCCAAAAGAGAACTCAAAACTGAATGCATAGTCAAAGAATGCACACTACCAACTTTCCATTACAAAACTTACAAACTGATTACCTATTTCCATTCACCAAGCTCAAGTTCAAATTCAAATCTCAAAACAAAATTCATAGTACCATCTCAAAATAGTATACTATCCCCAAGAGATCATATTCATTTCTCTGTCTAAAACCCAAAGATTCATTCAAAGAACCCAACAAGGAATAGAAATACACAAACAGTGCAAGATAGAAAAGGGTCAATACCACTCATGAACCCAAAGAAGAACAATATTACCAAGCATTTAGAATAGTGATATTGTATCCCTTCATACTACACTCAGTAAACTAGGTTTTATATTCAACATTCTATTAAAACCCACGAATCAGATGAAAGATCGAAGAGAGTAAGAAAACTAAACAATTTGTTTAAGACAAGCACTATCCCAAACTTCTTCCAACTTGACTAAACAAAATCACCACAAGCCTCTCGAGTTCCAGTTAAAAGCTTATGACAGGTAAGAATTTGTTCAACATCAATGACAAAAAGGAAGTAAATAATACATTCCATAAACCTCTACAACTAATACGACTATTCCAAATGAACTAAAAATCAACCAAACCCACAACAGGATGTAGTTCCAGTCCATTTGTTTCTATGAACAAAATAGTCAAGCTTTCCACAAGACATGGGTTCGCTCAGGGAAGAGATGAATAGGATACACTCCTAATTCACATGCCCTGTCAAGTTTGAGAACATAGTGCAACCTAAAAGACAAAAGTGATACAACCATTCCCTCTCAAGAATCAAAATAGAGGAGATCTCAAAATAAGTTACATGGTCTACTTCCGACCAAAACAAAACTCATAAGACCCCCTTTGAGCAGACAATATTAAATGAGATTAAAGCTTCTCAAATCCCTAAAACCAACAAAACCCAGCTCACAATACAAGTAAAGAATCAACACGTCGATTCCAACACAAGTTCAAAACTCCATAATAATGGAATACCTATATAGTGACAAATACGAGCTTCGAACATAAGTTTAGAACCCCACAAGGCTCTAACTCCAGCTCAGACAAACACAAGATCAAATATGAGCCTATAACAAAACCCAAGGCCCTAAATACAAGCTCAAAATAAACACCATTTCTCTATTACAGGTTCAAGCATTTCCAATTCCATAAAGAAGAATAAAACTCTAGTTCAGAGCGTAAGTATAGAACCAAGCTCAACACTCAACAAGTAAGTTCAGCATTCACAAGAACTGAATATGAGTACAGTTGTTGAATACAAAGATTCAACCAAAATTTCAAAACTACACCAAGTTCCAACTCAGTCCAAAACAAACACAAAGTCCCAATAAAAGCTCATAACAAATCACGAAGCTTCAATACAAGCTTAGAACAACCACGAAGCTCCACTTCAAGCTCAACGAAACACAAGACTAAAACAAAGATTCGAACCATTCAAGTAGCAAGGCTAGTTCAGTCAACATTAGTCTCAAATGCAAGTTACAGAGATCTTTGAATACAAGTTACAGAGCTTCAAATATAAATTTACATGAATACCATTAATAACTAGTACAAAGAAAGTTCCCAAAAACTACTATTAACAGCCATGGATTCACATTCCAGAAACCACATAGATTTCATGAAAACATGCAAGTAAACAACCAGACACATCATGCATAAATATATCTCAAGTGACTAGAGTTGTTTTAATGAATCATTTAGAAGAAAGCAAGAAATCTTAATGGGTAGAGCCTATCATGCCTGATAGTGCCTCTACCAATTCGAAGGAGACTTCACCGAGTTTCCAACACCTCTTCTTCTCCAAGCAAGATCAACCAACAATAATATTTTTCCACAATGCCTCATATACTTTCCTCGAATCGAAAATAGATTAGAGAAATAAAAAATAACCACAAAGTATAGATAAAACTGCTGGTTCAAAGAACCAGATAGCTCCATGTAGAGCAAAAATCGTGAAGCGTGCAAAACCAAACAAATCCTAACAAATCCACTAGCATGCCTTCCTAGGTAGTTTGCTCGCCAAAACCAAGGTAAATTAATGACATTAAATTACATAGTCCTGCCTATCTCTCCTTGCCACCACCATCCAAAGTTGGCAAGACCAAATTGAGCTTCAACAAACATTTCCAAACTTAGTGATGCCTCCACGTAGGTTCCACTAAATTTTCATGTAATTACCAAGTCTAGTAGTACTCTGCCCTATTAAATCAAAATCACATCTCATTAATAGCTTAGGAACCACCGCTTAGCTCCCACTTACCAATCAACCCATAGGTTCCCTTTCATACCCCATTAGTTTAGGATAGATACAATTTTCTTAGGTTAGATCTTAGGTTAATTTAAAAGTATAACCTTAGGATATAACCTTCAAATAAATAGATTGCTACCTTAGGTTAGGACATAGCTTAACCAAATAGTATAGGCAATAGGTTAGAAATAACTTAGCATCCCTTAGGTTATTTCCCTTCATGCTAAATTAGTATTAACAACTTATGTTAGGATGTCATCCCACGTAGAGTGGCGTAGAAAGAGTTAGGAAAATTTACCTGAGTCTTGAATCCCATTAGGATAAACCTTATTAGATAAAGGACACATTTATATTCTCTCTTTCTCAAGAATCCTGAAGTAGGTTTATATTTCCCTTAATGCCATTAAGTTCCCTGCAAGGGTCAATCAAGAAGATCCGAGCACAACACACAATAGAATGCAGAACGGTCTTTCAAGATAATAAAGAATTTGTAACAAACACAAGTTCAGTCTATTATGTCTCTTAACCAATGAATGTCAGTTTACCATTCAGTCTATTAAGAAGATTTAAAACATTCCTTAGATCACTGAAATTGATCCAAGGATGAGTCAGTAAAAAGAGATAAGTTTGCAACTCTAAAAATTTGATTATAGCTTATCAACAAGAAGTGAAAATGGATTCATGAAATACATATCATTTTAGTCCAATGAATCCAAGAGCAAAAATGATTTATCCATAACAAGCATGATTTTCAACAATCAAGGAAACACACCTCATTTAATAAAATCACATGCCAACACTTGTAATGAAAAGAGAAATATAACAGTTTGTTCAAGGTGTTACATACTTCCCTCCTAAAAAGAATCATCATCCCGATGATTATCTCATTTTAATCAATGCATTCAAGATAATCAATTTATTCACTTTCTTAACATATGTTTGCAAAAATATTGAATTTAAATTTCCAAAAATCAGCATTCATATATCTGCTTATTCAAAAACAATAGTTGTCTATCCATAACTAGCAAACTTATTTTCATATAAAGATAAAATCAAAAATTTTATCAGTCATCCTTAGTTAATTCAGATCAAATAAATATGGAAAAGCAATTTTCATATTGTCCAAGTTTTCCCGTTACACTCTCTTCATTAAATTCGTCCCATTAGACCTTACACCGACTTATCTCATGATTTCTTAAATCCAAGTGGTGAGTTTATAGCACTCAAATGGGTTTAACCATGATTATTCCTAGGTCTTGGACATATAAGGAATTCCAATTTAACACGTGATAAATCTGAAACATATTTCTTAAGAAAAGAAATATGGAAAACATCATGCATTCATGACAAAGTATGAGGTAATGCTAAATGGTAAGCTACGGGGTTAATTAATTCAACTATCTCAAAAGGTCCCAAATAATGAGGTGATAACTTGAAGCCTTGCCAAAATTTATAGATCTATTTTTCAATTCAACCCGAAGAAAGACTTTCTCATCAAGTTCAAATTTCCTATCAAACCCACTTTAAATCAGCATAACTCTTTTACCTAGTTTGAAGTGCGTAATGGTCAAAGGTGGTCAAAAGTATGTCTACGTGATGCTTATACTTTTGAATTATCTCATTACAACACTAGTATATACCATTGACTTGGTTTATGACCAGCTAAGAATCACCAAAGATATTTATTGACTTAACATATAATATATAAGCAACCTGGAGACCAAATACGAGTGCTTCATATTCAAAAATATTGTTTGTACAATAAAATTGAGTTTGAAAGACAAAAACATAGGTTCACCATCAAGACAAATGAGGATAATAGCAGCCCCACCCCATGCACGACACTTGGAGCCATCGAAGAAGAGTGTCATTTGGTAAGCGGGTTTGTCTAGGGAGAGGGTAGTTATAGACTCGTCTGGGAAATCGAAGTTAGATGGTTGATTCTCAAAAATAGGTGCATCACCAGTTGGTCAGCAATAGCCTAGCCCTTGATGGAATTTTGATGAATGAATTAGAGGTCGAGATCAAGGTGTGAAAAAGCATAAGACAACATGTGACATGTTGATATTGATAGGGTTTGGCATACATATAGTGTAGTGGGTTAGTATTAGTAATGATGAAGGTTTTGTGGTTGAGTAGGTAATGGTAGAGTTTGGTGGTGATGAAAACTAAGGCTAGGTAGAGTTTTTTAGCATGGGTATATCTAGTTTCATAGTCCATAAGGGTACGACTTATGTAATAAACCACTTTCTCTTGGTGTTGGTCATCGTAATGAGCAAGCATGAAACCTAAAGAATGGTCAATGGAAGAAATATATAGGTAAAAGGGTTGGTCATCCTTAGGAGGAATGAACACTGGTGGTTAAAGAAGGTATTGTTTTAAGGCCTCAAAGGATTTATGGCATTCATCATCCCATTTGAATGAAACATCTTTCTTGAGAAGATGATGAAATGGTTGACAGTGGTTGGAAAGCTACGAGATAAAACAACGAATGGATTGCAACTTACCTTGTAGGCTTCGAAGTTGATAGAGATTAGTGGGTAGAGGAATTTCTAGAATAGCCTTGAATTTAGTAGGATCAAATTCTATGTCACGTAAAGAAATGATGAAACCTAAGAGTTTTCCATAAAGTACCGTAAATACGCACTTCTTTGGTTGAAGACACAAACAATGCTTGATGAGATGGTCAAAGATGGCCTTAAGGATGGGTAGGTGTTTTCTTCGATGTTTAGATTTGGCCAGAAGATCATCTACGTAATCTTCTAATATGTGATGCATGATGTCATGGAAGATGTAAGCCATGGCTCAATGATATGTGGAACTAGCATTTTTAAGGCTAAAAGGTATGACTTGATAGCGAGAAAGTCCCCAGGGGTGATGAAGGTAGTCTTATGTTGATCTTCCTGGAGCTAGTAATATTTGATTGTAACTTTGATAAATCATCCATGAGCGATATCATTTCATGGCCATGGTGAGATCAACTAGTTGGTTGATTTTTGGTAGGGGAAATCATCTTTGGGACAAGCTAGGTTGAGGTCATGGAAGTTCGTGCAAATGCGGAGTCCCCCTATCACCTTTGTGATAGGAACGATGTTATAAATCCATTAGGAATAGTCAATGGGTAAGATAAATGAAACTAAGAGAAGGCATTGAAGCTCTTCTTTGACTAGAATCGTAATGCGAGGATGAATTTTCTACAGTTTTTTTAATGGGTTTGGCATCGGGAATGGTTACAATATTGTGGACCACAATTTTTGGGTCAATACCGGGCATATCGGCATAGGACCAGGGAAATGCATTGCTATGGTCTTGAAGGAAAAAGGTCAAGGATTCCTATTTAGTAACATCTAAGGATTGGCCGATCTTTAGAATGTGGGGGTCGTCCTAAGTGTTAATGTTGATTTCAATGGTCAATTCATTCAACATGGTTTGTGTCTCGAAAGGTAATGACAGGTGAATATAAAAATCATCTACACCCGGTAAGTGAGAATGGATTCATCGTCCCGACATTGAACGACATTAATATAAGGTATATCATCATCGAACATGTCGGGATATAGGAGTGGGAGAGAAGAGGGAGCTTCACCATCATGTTGATATGTCGAGGTCCCAAAGAAATGGTGTTTACCAAAACAAAAAGTTAGGAGGAATAGATTCATGATCTATGGACTCCGTGGGGAATACAATAATGTGGTTAAATGAGGTGGGGAAGGTTTTCCATCTTGAATGAGGTCGACATAAGCCTTCTTGGAAGGTGGTGTGTCAAAACCAATGCCACTACAATCATTGTGTTTGTGAGAGGTACATGAAATGACAAAGTATGGTGGCCCCTGTTCATAAAATCAAAGCCAAATCCTTTCCATGCACACTTTGGTGGAGGAAAGTGTGAGCGAAGTGGCGGTTAGTGAGGGAGTGTAGGTCAAAAGAAAATGGGTGGGTTTTGGAAGGAAGGAGGTCCTACATATCCTATTTCTTCCATATCCATCTAAGAGGAGGAGAAGAGAAGGAAGAAAATATGATTTGGAAGTTCAACCACTAACCATCAATGCCCCTGCAAATCTACCTACAATCTGTCAAATCTAGTTCTACATGTCTTTGGCATGCTGAAGAAGGGAGGATGGAAGATCATATCAAATTTTTTCTAGTTGAAGCAGTCGGATCCCGTATTAATGGCTTGAAATATGTTTTCCATATTTTCACCCAAATCAAGATATCCAGTCGAGTTCTCCATGTCTATTTGGCATGTTAGAGAAGGAAGGATGAAAATCGGATCAAATCTAATCTATTTGAAGCAATTAGATCACGTATTAATGGTGTGAAAGACATTTTATAGATTTCTAACCATCAAATCTTATTGAAAACAATATTTTATGCTTCCATGGCATAGAGGAGACCAATACCTTTCCAACAATATAAAATTTGTCAAATTTTGAGCATTGGAGCAAAATTTATGCTCATTTGAATATTTGAATCAAATCCATACAAAAATGGAAAAAATGCAATTTTTGCAAAATGGATCTGCCGGCCCGAAATTGAAATTCCTCTTTTAGGGCAAAAGATGTAAAGTGCATAAGTTCCCCTCAGCCCCATAAGCCCGCAACTTCACATTTTGCATTTGGGTCTGACATGTGACTTTACTTGAGTGGTAACAAAGTCGCGGCTCACTTTATAACTTCTTTTGGAAAAAAGGCTCAAAATATTAAAGCTCTCCACCTCTCTGCTTTTACTTTTCAATGTATTACCCGGCTTTGGTGGGGTTACAACTCATTTTCTAACTTTACTCCTTTTGGTAATAAATCCAAAATTCCTAAAAGGCTCCAATGACCCACCTCTTCACTTTGACTTTTGATGCGGGCTTAACATTTGACTTTATCCCTAGGAATTAGCGGGGATGTGGTTCACTTTATCACTTTACACCTTTTATGGAAACAAATCCAAAATTCTAAAAGTTTCTCAACAACCTGCCTTCCCGCTTTGACTTTCGGTGTGAGCTTAACATTTGAATTTTTCCCTTTGTATGAGTGGTCTTTATGTCTAACCCGGGACACGTGGAGGCTTCCCACTCATTTGGAGACTCTATTTGGACTTGACCTTTGAAGGTGCACCGATTGGACACGTGGAGAACTGGCACACGTTTGGGACCTACTTTTAGATTCGCCCCCTGAAAGAGCACCAAAGAGACACGTGGCTTCTTCCATGGCTTTACTCTTTTTATTTATGTTTTGGCTAAGTACCTTTTGTTTAGCAGGGCCATATGTCTGACCCTGACATGTGGAGGCTCAACGCACATTTGGGACCTGCCTCTAGATTTTTCCTTTGAAGTTGCGCCGAGATGACATGTGGAGGCTTCTGCAAACCCTTCTATACTTAGTCGATTCAACAGTTGGCTTTGTCTCCTTTTCGAACGAGACACATGGAAACTTAGCACTTATTTGGGACTGCCTTTGGCTTCGACCCTTGAAGGTGTGCCATTGAGACATGTGGAGACTTCCATTGATTCTTTTATACTTAGCCGATTCGGGCCTGCTACCCATTTGACTTCTATCGAGACCCTAGAAACGTGGAGGGTTAGTGCTAGTTAGGGTCTCTCTTTTGGTTGCACCTTTGAAGTTATGCCAATGAGGCACGTGGAGATATGACACATGTTTTTGGAACCACCTTTGGCTTTTACCCTTGAAGGTGTACCGATGAGACACGTGGCGTCGTCCGTTGGTCTTAGACTTTTTAATTGCTGATTTAACTTTTGAGGCTCTGACCACATGGAGGGCTAGTGCTCATTTGGGTTATGTCCCTTGGGTCTCACTTCTAAAGTTATGCCAATGAGGCATGTGGAGGCTTCTGCCGACCCTCTTATACTTAGTCAATTAAATGGTTGGCTTTGTCCCTTTTCAAGACTTGGGACACATGGAGGGATGGCATAAATTTGGGGTCTCTGCTTTTGTGCACCATAAAAAAAGTGTGTTGAAGAGACATGTGGTACATTCCACGGTCTCCTATACTTAGCCAATTTGGGCCTCAATTGAACATTTCCTTTCTTCATACAAAACTAAAATTCCAAAAGTGACCCGATGATCCACCTTCCTACATCCAATCAAAGATGTCCACGTATCCGTGGATGTTGGAAAATAAATTGATAGGGAAGATACACCCATCATTCACGATTGTAGAGAAAAATACAGAGGAGGGGAAAAAACTCCACCCTTCACGCCTTGAAAAACAAATTGCTCCTCGTGGAAAGAAGAATTGTAAACAATACTAGGCTCGATGTGATCCACAGCCATAGAAAAAGGATTTGACAATTTCATTCGAATGGAGGAAATAATTTTTAAGCATCCAGATGGGAAGACAAAAATTTTATCAAACCATGCGGACTGCAAGATTTTAAATTAATAGGGTGAGATTGCAAATGAGCACCAACTTCTTCAAAGCAAAATTTTTCTATCTCTCCAAACTTCTCAATCTACTCAAACATCTCTCAAAGGCACCAACTCAAAATTTTTAAAACTTGACTTGAAAAATGAGGGATTTTGAGGGTGACAACAACTAGCTCTTTCTAGGGATGACTTGGCTAGGATAGAGGAATGAGGCAAGATCAAGAACCATAGAAAAAATCTGGGAAAGCAAACCAATGCCTTATCCATTGGGAAAATAGATTCAAAGGTAAAACCAATACAAAAGACAACACACATGGAAGGAAACAAACCAAAAAGGAAATACAAAAATAAACAAAACACCACATGCAGTATATACAAAAGGATTGCCTAATCACCTAAGACTTGAACAACTTAAAATACTTCCCACTATAAGGAAGTGGGAGAGAGGATCCATCCATATAATCCAAGTAGAAATAATTTTCTCTAGTAAAGTGTCTGATTTTGAAAGGACCAAGCTAAAGAGAATCAAACTTACCATGGCTTCCTCGAGGTTCATGTCTTTTTCCTACAAAAAACAATGTCTCCCACTTGAAAATCTCTAGGCCTAGCCTTCTTATCAAACAAATATTTCACCTTTAGTTGATGAGATGAGATCCTATCAAAAACTTGCATCCTGTCTTCATCCAACTTCTAAAGATACATGATCCTCTTGTCCAAGGAACTGATGAAACTTGAATCCTTAATAGCCTTCATTAAGTGCAAGGCTAGTAATTCCACTATTACTAGCAGCTGAGCTTCAACACCATACACCACTTGAAATGGAGACATCCCAATTGCTCTTTTGGGTGTAATTCTATCTTCCCAGAGAGCATCATAGAGCTTCTTGTGCCAATTCCTTTGAGAGTCATTGACAAGCTTCCAAATGATGGTTACCAGATTCTTATTTGTTGATTTTGCTTGTCCATTCCCTTAAGGATAATAATATGAAGAATGAGCAAGGGAAATTCCATAGCCATAGTAGAAATCCATCATCTCAGAAGAAGAAAAATTGGAAGCATTATCAGTCACAATCTTGTTTGGTACCCCAAACCTTATCAAGATGTTCTCTTTGATGAAATTACACACCACCTCAGAAGTAGTTCTTTTGAATGGAATAGCCTCTACCCACTTTGTGAAGTAATTTATAGCAGTTAGTACGTGAGTATGTCCAACACTGGAAGGTGGGTTAAGAGTTCCAATGAAATCCAATCCCCACTATTGAAAAGGCTCATCAATCACTACTAGTTTGAGTGGTAAAGCAACCAACTTAGGTCTTCTAACAAAATTTTGACAGTGAAGCTTCACTTTCCTACCCATTTTGATGCATCTTTGAATAATGTAGCCCAATAGTACCCTACATGAAGGATCTTATGGGAAGTGACAGTAGAAGAGAAATTCCCTCCATAAGCCTAATCATGAAAATCAAAAACAACTTCTTTTGTTGCTCTTTGTCCACACATTTAAGGAATATTCCATCAATGCCTCACTTGAACAAAGCATTTTCCCATAATACATACTGTGTAGACCTTAGCTTAATAGCTCTCTTTTCCTTGGAACTCAAATGGGATGGACACTCTCCATAAGTAAGAAAATGTGCAATATCAGCATACCACTCATTTGTTAAACTAAGGAAGAGAATAATAGGATCATTAACTACTTTTGTGGATAATTCTTCATCAACCCCTTCAGCAATAAGCTCACACAAGCCTTTACCCCAAACTAGCTTAGTTGGCTTGATATCAAGATCATATTCTTGGAATTTTTCTACCCAATTACCTCTCTTAGTTCCAAAATCCTGTTGTGTAAGAATAGACTTGATGGTTATATCGGTACATGAATAACAAAGTGAGAATTAAGGATACAAAAATGAAGTTGCTTGACAGCTTTGACCATTACAAAATTATGTTTCTCCATCATAGTATATTTTAATTCATGAAATTTCAAAACATAGCTCATGAATGTAATTGGAATTTCATGATCCTCAAAATTTCTCTGAGTTAGCACAATAGCCAAGGTACTCTCTCTGTAGCATAGCAATAGATAATAAAATATTTGTTAAAATCAGGACATGCTAAGATGGGAGTCTTAGCAATGGCTTTCTTGATACCTTCAAATGATTCTTTACCTTTAGAATTCCAACCAAATTTTTTCTTTCCTTTCATCATGTGAGAAACACTCATAGTCAGTTCTGTAAAATCTGGAATGAATCTCCTCAAGAAATTTATCTTGCCAAAGAAAGAGTGAACACCCTTTTTGCTTGTGGGAAGAGGAATCTACTAGATTTCTTGAACTCTTTCTAGATCTATCTTGATCCCTTCTTTGGAAACAATATGCCCCAACAACTTGCCTTCAGTAACACAAAAGAAATACTTCTTAGGATTGAGGGAAAATCCATGTTCTCTACATTTTTGAAGAATTGTTTCCAGATGCTGAAGATGATATGCCCTTTTTTAGAAAAATAGTCAAATCATCAAGGTACACAACAATACACTTTCCCTTTAGACTGCCAAAATATAAATCCATTTCCCTCTAGAAAGTGGCACCAACATTGATAAGCCCACATGGCATTCTCTTGACGCAGTGTTCCCCAAGGGGTAGTGAAAGTAGTCTTGTGTTGATCTGGGGTACTGACTTCCACTTGATTATATCCATAGAATCCATTTAGCATAGACAACATCTCAGAGCCTGAGACATCTTACAAAACTTAATCCATCATGGGGAGTGGATAGTTGTCTTTTAGAGAGGCTTGATTCAAATTCCTGAAATCTACACAGATGCAGATCTCACCATTCTTCTTTCTAACAGGCACAATGTTGGAAATCCATGTTGAATGATGTATAGGGAAAATAATCTTGGCTTTTAGTAACTTTTGGATCTCTTGAAAAATAGTATCAATAACCTTAGGATTATACTGCCTTTTCTTCTTCTTGAAAGGTTTGATCCCAGGTCTCAGAGGGATATAGTGCTACATCTCCTTTGGTTGAAAAGCCTTGAGATTATCATATGAATAGGTAAGAACATCGAATACTTATTTAATAGGTTTACTTCTTTCTTTTTCTCTTCTTGAGTGTAGTATTTTCCAATATTCATCACCCTAGGTTCATCATTTCTTCCAATATTGAACTTCTCATACTCGGAGATAGATTGTCGAGTTCCTTGAGAAGCTTCCGCATTGGATGAACCTATCATGTTTATCAAAAATATCTTCTATACTCACCAGCCCTTTGGGAATATTGTTACCCTTTAACTTAATACAACCATCCCGATCCATTTCTTCCTTGATATATTCATCATTAGATGGAACATATTCTCTAGGCGAGTTTCACTTCCTTCAAAATAAAACTGATTGAAGTTATCTTTAAGCTCCAAGAAAGAGAGCAAGTGTTGATCATCATTAAAAACCTTTCAGTTTCTTGCATCTTCGGCACACTAGGCCTATGAATCATTTCAATGGTAAATTTATCTTGAGAGAAATATAGATGAGGAATCAACAAAGATCTTGAGACAACTAGAGAATCAGCTCTAGTATTCTTTTCTCTTGGCATAACTTCAATTGAGAAAGCATCAAGGAATTCAATGGAATCCCAAAAAAATTCTATAATATTTTAATCTCCTATTCTTGACTTGGTAAATATCCCTTACTTGTTTCACAATCAACTTTGCATCACCATGAGCACAAATATTCTTTACTCCTATTTATTTTGCCATGCTCAACCCAAGGATGAGAGCCTCATACTCAGTTGTATTATTTGTATTTTCAAAATGAATCTTGAAAGAAAATGGATGAATCTTCCCTTCTGGAGAGATTAACACCACACCATCTCTAGAACTAGCTGAAGAGCAGCTTCCATCAAACTCCAAAGTCCAAATGCCATTGGGATCATGAATCACTCCCTTAGGAAGACTTTCCTCATCCTCTGACATGATCATATAGTTTTCATGCCCTATATCTTCATAGAGTATTTGTGCTTTTGGATCATCAGTCTTTTACACAATATACTCAGTTTTCTTCTCTGGTAACAAATTTCTTATTTTTCCATTGACCGGATCAAAGCATGTGACCAATCCATCTGAATTTCACCTCCTACATTTTTACAAAAATTCCTACTCAATAACATACCATATGAGGAAGGAATATCAACTACCAAAATAGTGTCTAAGACCCTTTTCTTTGGAAAATTAGCGAAGGCTATTTATGCATATTTAATCCTTCCAACCAAAGGCACTTCTCTACTCTCCATGGAATAGTAGGAACCAAAGGCATGTGTTAGAGTCAGGCCCAAAGCATGAAGTTATTTTGGAGGAATTACATTGTTTGATGTTCCCGAGTCTATAACACAATTACTAAGTTTATGGCCAGCTATGAGGAGAGTCACATAGAATGGTTCAATTTTCTCATTAGGGGAAGTGATTGCAGCCACAAGGATTGGTTGAGGTGAGGAAGAGGGAGTGGGAAAAAGACCTTTAGAAGTATTGGATGAGGCTTTAGATTTGGAATTGAAAATTTTTACCATTTTAGCAAAGGCTTTTGGATGGGTTTGGTAAAACTCTACCTCTGAAATTTGGATTTTGGTATTTTTGAGGTGATCAATGATATCAAAAGACTTGGAGGTGGATGGGGCATCACTACTAGGAACAGGAGAAACTTTTGATTTATCAACTTTAGGAATTGAAGGACAAGAATTTTTGGAAACAGAGGTAGAAGGAGGAGGATTAACATTACCTGCCTTTTTTGTGGAGGTAGTGGGAATAGGGCTCCTCTTCTTGCAACCACTGGAATAGTTATAGGAAATTCCTTGGATTTCTTAGTAGGATGTGCCACTTTTTCTCTTATGTTCATTTTCTCCCGAGTCATAACAACATATGAATCACTATTCATCTCTGCCACTCTTTCATCATATTCATCTTCATCATCTATACCTTCAGTGGTGAGGAAATGAAATTGAGATCCACCAAGCTCTTCCAGTTCTTCATCAACCTCTTCTTCTAGTTCTTCATAGAGTTCATTAAACTCCTCATCATCAGGTTATTGAACTTCACAAGTTTTATTGACTGGAACCTTGATAGGTGGGCCTTCAATAGCCAATTTATTCTAGAGAAGAAGGAAAATGGTTCCTAGGCTAAAAATTCTTCCTTGGAATATCTTGGTAAGGATTATGCTAAGCTAATTGTTTCTTGATAGCAATGAGATCATTTGTAAGCTTTTGTACTAACTGATCAGAATTGGCTCCAGGAAAGAGGAAGAAGAAGATGCTTTAGATTTGGAGGGTTCTCTTTTCAATTTACCAGACATGATTAAATCATCCTCAACACTGATAGCCAATCTCTAATCAGCATCCAGAGTTACAAGGTTATCCCTCCTTAGTGCATAACTCACTTCAGGAAACTGAGCATTGAGGAAGAAGCACTTTTGGATTTGATCTATAGGGTGAGTGTTCTATGGAATTTTAAGAACTAGCTTGTTGAATTTAGCCACAAACTCCCTCATGGGTTCATGTGGTTCCTTCTTGATATGATAAATTTGAGCCAAGAGGGCATGCACATCTTCAACAGGTTTGAAACGTTGCTCAAACTAAGTTTTCAAGGTGGTCCAATTAGTAATTGACCTAACAGGAAGATGATAGAACCAATCAACAACATTATCCTGCAATGTTTCCACAAAGATCCTGATAGAAACATCTTCATGTTCAACCCCAAGAATCCCACATGTAACAATGAAGGTTGTAATGTGTTCATCTAGGTGTACTTTCCCATCACCTCGAAATTTAGGAAAACCTTTCCTACTACTCCTGGGTAACTCATTCAATGGTTGAGGAAGAGCAAGGGGCCCAATCCGTTGTCCCCAAGGTAGAGGTGCTACCATCTATGGGAAGATTGTCTGAAGGGGAACTAAAACACCAACAAGTATCAGAGCAAGAAGATTAGGACTGAGTTGTTCTAGAGGAATGCTATTCTTAGAATTTATGCCTTTAAGGAGGTTTGATTGAAGAACAAGCTCTTCCATTCCTTCTTGCTAGAATAAGAGAGAAATTTTGTTGCTCCAAAAGTTGAAAATGAGAATCTTCAACCCCAAAAGCTTTCTTCCCATGTGTATACTTTAGAGTTTCATCAAAAATTATCTTGAAGTTGTTCTAGAAAGGGATATGTTGAAATGAAATCCTCATGGAGTCATTAAAAACTGTTGGGTTTTAAAATGGTACTTTCATCAAAACAACGGCTTAGGGGACAACAAGTCCCTCCTCTTTATGGGAGAGGTTCCCTTATTGAAAGCAAACATAAAAGATTATATAAAAGTGTATAACTTTCATCTTAAGGATGGACCTCTGACATGTTGAAATGATTTTTTACCAAAATAGATTATCAATATAAATGAATGGAAGAATTGAAGAAAGGAGAGAGCAAAATATAATAGTACTTTTAGGAAATATAGATAACAAACTATAACCCTATACATACTGAGCAAGAGTGATACAAAATAGAATCATTCACATTCATAGCATAAGATATCATTCCATAGACACAAAGTTATAGAAATCATATCAATAAGAACACAAATTTTCTTATCATAGAAGATAAATGATCCACAAATTTTAGGTAAGCAAGAAAGGACAATGGAGGAAGATAGAGAAAAGGGGAAAATCCTTTTGTATTGATTTAATTTTGACTATAATTAAAATTCAAAAGTATCGAGTCCAACATTTGCAATGAACCAAACTCTTACATTTATAGATCAAGTGAAAAGAGGAGGAGAAGAGAAGGAATGAAATTTGATTTGGAAGCTCAACCACCAACCATCAATGCCCTGCAAATCTACCTACAATCTATCAAATTTGGTTCTACATGTCTTTGGCGTGCTAAAGAAGGGAGGATGGAAGATCGGATCAAATTTGATCTAGTTGAAGCACTCAGATCCCGTATTAATGGCTTGAAATATGTTTTCCATATTTACACCCAATTCAAGATATCCACTGTTGGTTCTCCATGTTTGTTTCAAGTGTTCAAGAAGGAAGGATGAAAATTGGATCAAATCTGATTTGTTTGAAGCAATCAGATCACATATTAATGGCATGAAAGACTTTTTCCATATTTCTAACCATCAACTCCTATTGAAAAATAATATTTTATGCTTCCATGGTGTAGAGGAGACCAAGACCTTTCCAATAGTATAAAATTTGTCAAATTTTGAGCACTAGAGTGAAAGTTATGATCATTTGAATATTTGAATCGAATCCGTACAAACATGGAAAAAATTCAATTTTTGCAAAATGGATCCGTGGGCCCAAAATTGAAATTTCTCCTTTAGTGCAAAATATGCAAAGTGTAAAATTTCCCCATAGCCCCGTAAGTCTGAAACTTCACATTTTGCATTTTGTTCGACACGTGGCTTTACCTGAGTGGTAACGGAGTCATGGCTCACTTTATAACTTCTTTTGGAAACAAGGCTCAAAATCTCAAAGTTCTCCATCAACCCGCCTCTCCGCTTTGACTTTTCAATGTATATTCATTACCTAGCTTCGGTGGGGTTGCGGCTCATTTTGTAACTTTACTCCTTTTGGCAATAAAGCCAAAATTCCCAAAAGGCTCTGATGACCCACCTCTCCACTTTGACTTTTGATGTGGGCTTAACATTTGACTTTATCCCTAGGCATGAGCGGGGCTGTGGTTCAATTTATCACTTTACACCTTTTATGGAAATAAAACCAAAATTCTTAAAGTGTCCCGATAACCTACCTTCCTACTTTGACTTTCAATGCGGGATTAACATTTGACTTTTTCCCTTTGTATGAGCGGGCTTTATGTTTGACCCAAGACATATGGATGCTTCCCACTCATTTAGAGACTCTATTTGGACCTGACCTTTGGAGGTGCACTGATTGGACATGTGGAGAGCTGGTGCACATTTGGGACCTACTTTTGGATTCACCCCGTAAAAGAGCACTGAAGAGACACATGGCTTCTTCTGGCTGATTTTCTCTATTTCTTTGTGTTTTGGCTAAGTCCCTTTTGTTTGGTGGGGCCATATGTCCGTAAGGATATTACTTGCATAAATCAAAACATATACAGTAAAATAACATGAGAGAACACCAAAATATAGATAAATGATGACAATATGCTCATATAGTAGCCTTGCCACTTCGAGGGGCAACCTCCAATACCACTTCGAGGGGGTAACCTCCAAACCATACAATAACACTCCAATACTCAATATGATGATTAACTACAACCTTCTAACCCCTATATATACCATTCTAACCTATGGCCAATATTGAGGCCGACCTCCTAAGCATAATAAATCATAAATGAATGATATAATAAGATAAGGGGATGTGTGCCACATGTCGGCATCTCAATCAATACATATACATCATAACATCCTTTCCCTAGGTACATAGCATTCCTTCACTCCTTGACATGTTTCATCCCTAAAACATAAGAAGAAACCATGTAATGAGTGTGTTGTAAATTTTTACACACTTTGCACCATGATTGATCATCCATCCATATGTGATCCTGGTAGATGATACATATCTAAACTAATATCCATATTCCATTGCGCTACTCTAATTCCATTCATGACCATAGTTTATCATCCTTGGATTCCATGCATAACCAACATAAGGATTCAATGCATAACCATAATAAGGATTCCATGTATAACCATAATAAGGATTCCATGCTTCATAATTGTTGCTCCATTGATCCCCTGTATAAATAAAGTGATTATTCCTCTAATTACCTATATATATCTATATTGGTTGGAAATATGATGTGCCCTGGGATATCTCCATGATTTTTTTCTCTCATGTTGACGTGGATTTCCATATGCTGTAGTTGTAGTATCCTCAACCTTATCAACCTGTTTCTAAACTTTCTTTTCTTCTTCCACCTTTGCATTTGATATTTTCTTTTTCTCTTGAGTAGATGAATCATCATTTCCTTCTTTTTCTTCATGTTTCTTTTTTGAATCATCCTTATTCCCTTCTTCTCCATATTCTAAATCATCCTCATGGTCTATATTGACTTTTCTTTGATTTCCTTTAAGCCTAATATCCTGTAAAGTTACCTTCTTCTTTTTGTACCAAATCTTCATAAACTTATTTTTCATATTAATATTAATTGTCCCCAATGTCTCTAACCAAGGATACCCAAGAACAATATCCAAACCATCCATATATAAGGAAAAAAATATGAATGTAAAGTATATTTGTCCATAGTAAGTTTTAAATCTTCAAAAACTTGAATTTTCTTACCATTCACTTGAGCTTCTTTGATATTACTTTCTTGAATATGTAGATGTTGAGCCATATCCTTGTTGATGAAGTTATACTTGCTATTAGGGTTTATGGAAACAATTATCTTATTCCTTTGAATGCATCCATGAAACTGAAATATGGTATCTTCCTTCTTGGGAGCTATAATATCTTCTTCTGCATCAATATCTTGTTTTTCTTCCTCTTCTTCATAGTCTTCTTCAACTTCTTCTGCATTTGATTCTTCAATATATGTTGCACCATCATCTTCCCTTGAATCTTCTTCACCTTCCTCTTCATCTTCTTTCTCTCTTGATTCTTCAATATATTCTTCCCCATCATCTTCCTTTGACTCTTCTTCCTCTTTGTGGTCCCATCTATCCATAAAAAGTTGTTCCATTTCCTCCCAAGACCAATCCTTCCTGTCATTTTTTAACTCAGAAAACCAAATCCATGCAGGACCACCAAGATAATGTGAAAACCTATTCCTTGTCATGAAATATGAGAAATATATATTCTTAAATTTTATCCACCATTCTTTAGCATCCATCTCACCATTTCCATAAAAATTTGTTATCCATCATGATTAGGGTTTAGGAATTCAAAAATATTTTAGGCAGATGGATAAAACCACCTAAAACCTAACTAAAATTTCAAGAGCTTTCCAAAAATATAAATTTTACTAAAAAATACCACAATTTTCTTCCTAAAAAGTGAATTTATGAAAAAACCTAAAACACCAATAACATCTGCAAAAGAGATCCAATGGAGCTGAATTTTCAGATATTCTGAATTAGAGTTTTTCCAAATTATGATGAAAAAATTGGGAAAAAAATTAGATACCCTCTTCAAGATATATTTGAAACAAAAAATTAGGGTTTTTACCCTAATTTTGGCCGAAATCGCTGCTCTGATACCACTTGTAAGGATATTACTTGTATAAATCAGAACATATACAATAGAATAACATGAGAGAACACCAAAATATAGATAAATGATGACAATATGCTCATATAATAGCCTTTCTACTTTGAGGGGGAAACCTCCAATACCACTTCGAGGGGGTAACCTCCAAACCATACAATAACACTCAAATAATCAATATGATGATTAACTAAAACCTTCTAACCCCTATATATACCATTCTAACCTATGGCCAATACTAAGGCCAACTTCTTAAGCATAATAAATCATAAATGAATGATATAATAAGATAAGGGGATGTGTGCCACATGTCGGCATCTCCATCAATACATGTACATCATAACATCCTTTCCCTAACTGCATAGCAATGTCTAACCCGAAACGTAGAGGATCAATGCACATTTGGGACCTGCATCCAGATTTTACCTTTGAAGTTATGCCAAGATGACACATGGAGGCTTCGCAAGCCCTTCTATACTTAGTCGATTCAATGGCCGTGGATCTATCTCCTTTTTTAACCTAGACACGTGGAAAGTTGGAACTCGTTTGGGGACCGGCTTTGGCTTCGACCCTCAAGGTACACCATTGAGACATGTGGAGACTTCCACCAGTTCTTTTACACTTAGTTGATTCGGGTCTCATGCCCATTTGAAATCTATCAGACCCTAAACACGTGGAGGGTTGGTGTTAGTTTAGGGTCTCTCTTTGGGTTGTGCCTTTGAAGTTACACCGATGAGGCACATGGAGAGCTAGCGCATGTTTGGGGAACTGCCTTTGGCTTCGACCCTTGAAGGTGTGCTTTGAGGAGACACATGGAATTGTCCACTGGCCTTAGACTTTTCAACAGCTGATTTAACTTTTTGAGGCTCTGACCATGTGGAGGGTCTGGCACTCATTTGGGGTCTATCCCTTGGGTCTCACTTTTGAAGTTGTGCCGATGAGGCATGTGGAGGCTTATGCCTACCCTCTTATACTTAGTCTATCCCTTTTTAGACCTGGGACACATGGAGGGCTGGCAAAAGTTTGGGGTCTTAGATTTTATGCACCATACCAAAAGTGTGCCGAAGAGACACATGGTACCTTCTGCGGTCTTTCTATACTTAGCTGATTTGGGCCTTGATTAAACATTGCCTTTCTTCATACAAAACCAAAATTCTGAAATTGACATGATGATCCACCTTCCCACATCTAATCAGAGATGTACACGTATCCGTGGATGTTGGAAAAGAAATTGATAGGGAAGATATTCCCGCTGCATTCACGATTGTAGAGAAAAATATCGAAGAGGGTAAAAAAATCCATCCTTCATGCCCAAACACAAATTTCTCCTCATAAAAGTAGAATTATAAGCAATACTAGGCTCGATGTGATCCACAGCCATAGAAAAATGATTTGATAATTTCATTCGAATGGAGGAAATAATTTTTAAGCATCCAGACAGGAAGACAAAAATTTTATGATACCATGCGGACTACAAGATTTTAAATTAACAGTCGAGATTGCTAATGAGCACCATCTTCTTCAAAGCACAAATTTTTCTATCTCTCTAGACTTCTCAATCTACTCAAACATCTCTCAAAGGCACCAACTCAAAATTTTGAGGGTGAAATTAAGACCCTACTAGTGGATAGAAATGGGAGGTGAGTGTGGGTTTGGGCACATGTGTGGCTGATTATGGAGGAAGAGGCTTTACAAGAGGGGGAATGGGTTGGTCCACTAGTTTGGTGTGTGGAGTGGTCTTAGGTCTTGGTTGCATCTGCATGGGTATGGGAATGGTAGAAGAACTGACAATGGAAGGTTTGGTTTGTTTAACTACCTTATTGGAGGGTAGCATATTTTTAACTTTAGGTTGCACCTTCTTGGGTAAAGGTGACATGAATGTATGAGATGTAGAGGGAAAAATAAATGGTGGGAGAGGATGGGTTACACAAGGGGTAACCGAGTTGTAGTGGAGGTGGTTGGTAGAGGTTGGGTAGAAGGTGTGAGTGGAAGAGAAGAGAGTGTCATGGGTAGTGAAGAAGTTATGGAAGGTAGTGGTGGTATGGGTGGTAAGAATGTTACGGGTGACGACAGTATGTTGTGTGGATCTCTTGGGTATATTATAGGTTTTTGATCGAGGAGGTGGGCTATTGCATTCTTGGATTACTGGTGGAAGGAGGTTGTTTGGCTAGGTTGAGGGATGAGGTCCTAGGATGGATGGAAGGGGTGAATGTGACAATGGTGTGGTAGGAGAGGTTGGTGTATGAGGCCTAGGAGGTTGGGTCTTCTATTTAGGGGCCTAGTGTTGGTTTGGGAAGATGTGGCTAAATCTAATTTGATGGGTGGGTGAATAAGGTTCGATGTTGACATGAACCTTGAGGTAGCGATGGGTATAAGTAAGGATATAAGCATGGGTAGGTATTTGGGTGTAGATGTATGTCAGGTTGTGGGGAAAAGGTGTGTGTTGGGCTATGGGTGGTGACATTTTGCAATAGTCATGGTTTTGTTTGGTTTGGTTGGAATTTTGTGATATAAGAGGTTCGATGAGTGATAGTTGTATTTGGGTTGAAACATGAAGTAGAAGGTGTCCCCAAAGTAAGGATCTATCAACATAATCTACGAGATCAGCCAAGTATGAAAATAGTACTGTTCTAAGTGGGGCCGATGTTGATCAGTAAATCCCCACAATATGTGTCCTAGACATGGGAAATAGCTAGCCTCATATTCTATGGGTAAGAGAGCCGAAAGTAGATTAATGGGATCTCAAGGTTTAATGGAGAATGGTCATCTAAAGGAAATGGTATTTTGATAGGATACTCCATGGTGTGGAGAGGATGGGCTAGATGGGTGGACTCTCCTTTTGATGGTGTAGGTTATGGACATGTATCTCCTATGGTAGGAGAGGTGCTAGTTAGTAATTTAAGGGGCCATAGGTGGAATACTACTTATAGGATTTTCCACGTGTGAAGGAGAAAATGAAGGGTGTTCCTTTGTGGATGGAGAAATATATTAAATAGGTTCCTGTGTAGGTAGGGGGGCTTGGGCTAAGATTGCATCTATGGAAGAAACATGGGGCAATTGGGAAGCAACTAGTATGTCATCGAAAATAGCATGGACTTCACAGACATTGTTATCATTGGTTGAAGTGTCACCAACTTGGTTAGAAGATGGGGCGTGATTAGTGAATGGATTCTTAAAGATATGCATGTTTTGGTTAGCGGGTGCATTTGGGCTATCCAAGACTAGATCTCCGTTGTCTAACATTTCTTGGATGATATTCTTTAAGGTGATGCAATTACCATTGTTATGGCCTTTGACACGATGATAGTTACAAAAGTCATGTTCTTTATACCATGTGGGCATGGGGTGCTTAGGGTCAAAACTAGTGTGTGGTTTTATAGGTGGAAGGGTAATGGCACCAGCCTTAATAAGCTTTTCCAAAACATAAGAATAAGGTTCTCCTATTGAAGTGTACTTTCATTGTTCTTGTCTGAACTAGAAATCTTGGATGGGAGAGAGATTAGAAGAAGGTTTTTCTTGGTTTTATGGGTGAGAGGGTCTAGCCTTGAGGACTACGAGTTGGTAGATCCTTTGGGTTTTGAATAGTTGTGTTGGGGTTTTGAAGATGAAGAAGCATCATTTGATTTAAATGTGATGTTCTTATTACGTAGCTGAATTTTCTTCTCTTCGATAGCTCAAATCTTATTTTCGTGCCATGGTGAATGCCTCATCAAAGGTATGGAAGGTCTACACCTACAAGGTTGTTGAAATGTGTCTAGCGCAAGCCTGAGTAAACAACTCTATGAGTTCATTTTGAGGTAATTGAAATGTGATCTAGTTAATTAGGCTACACCAACAATCGAAAAAGTCACCGATAAACTCATCGTTATACTTTGTTGTGTGGATTAAAGATCAATCATAGTGACTTTCTTGACAATGTTGATCGGAAATGGTCTACGAAGGCTTGGGCTACTTTATCAAACAATTAGATGGAATGTCTAGGTAGACTACTTTACTCAATCCAATGTAAGTCCTAGTAGGGACATCGGGAAGGTCCATAAGAGTAAAGTGTCATCATGAGTGATCGAGATAACACCCACATTTTAAAGACCACAAATTTTGTTGTGGGTCTTCTTTACTATTGAAACTATTGAATTTTGGCATTTCCCAATGTATGGGGTATGGGAGAATAGGAATGGATGGATGAATGGGCTCATTACAATTTCATCATAGGTGAGAGAATTGTGTGAGCCGAAAACTGATGCTTCTAGTGTCTACATCCTTTCCATCATTAATTTGATGAGTTCATTGGTAGGTTATGATGGAAGGGCTCCTCCTATGGCGTAAGAGGGCTAGTACTGAACATGTGATGTGGGTGGCATTCTAGTGTATGGCGGTGCCAAATAGGAAGGTTGAGAATAGGGGATTGACATAGAGGGCACATATCTAGAATGAATGTCAAATGAGATAGGGGTTGTTGATAATACGTATATGTAGGTGGGGCAGTCACAATGAATCTAGTAGTGATTAAGGGAAGAGACTGCAGGATGGAGAGGACAAAATTTTGGAATGGAGTAGAGGTCATTGACACCATAGGTGGTTGTATTGCAATTAGTATCTATGAGACAATGGGTGTGAATGGGGTGATGGTCTAGTTGGTCAATGAGGGAACAACAAATACTACGGATGCAACGATAATGTAGATGCGGAGTTATAAAGGCTATGGGGCCTAGCTACAAAAATACTTTGGGGTAAAGTAGGTGAAGGTAACGCTGAACTAGTAGGGGATGATGTTGAAGTGGGGACAAGGGCAGGAGATATGGATACAGGCATGCCATATATCAACCGACTCCGAGGAGTCCCGGGTGGAAGAGTGGTAAAGGTAGAAGCTGCAAGGCTACGAGATTTTGATCGAGGAGTCATGTGAAATCCTCTTTTCCTATAACAATGGTGGTGGGCGTGTTGGATCCATGGGTGACATGGAAGAGGGTGGTAAAGGACTAGGTGCAGTGGTTGATGACTAGAATGGAATATAAGAGTGTTAGCTTGGTTGTGAGTCAACACCATGTGAATGAATGTATATCAGGTCATATTGTATCCTGCAGATGACATAAAGAGTAATAGGAATGAGGAAAATAGGTGTTTATAGGTAGATTTTGGTAATGTATCAAATTTGAGAATCAACACAAGGTAACCGACACTTTGGTTAAAGATGACCGATGATGGTTTAGGGGTAACCGAGGTCGATTCTTATGATAAAATAAAATTTTGACCAAATGGGGAAAAAAGTGATGAATGTCAAATAGATAAGCCATATGATGACCGTTTATGAGAGTACAAAGAGTATAGAGACTTATAAAAACTCAAAATAGTGAAGAAGATGAGAATAGGTGTCCTTTGGGAAAGTTAACCAAAAGTATAGGTAATCGATAACGAGTTAGATAGAAGTGATGACGGTGAGGTGTAAACTATGTTGGTGAATAAACTGATGTCGACACTTATGAAAATTTGAAAAATGTAGAAAATAGATTGTTGTGAACTGAGATCAGATGAATGATCAACCTAGAAGGTTGGAGATGATATAATGAGGTCTTGACACACTCAGAAGAAGTCAAAATACTCTAACTATGATTGTGGAGTGTGCAAGGTGAAATAATGAAAAATGGAGAAATGTATTCTCATACCTCAAAATGCACGTCAATCAAATGCTAAATAAACCATATCCAACATGTGATTTTAATGTGTTAAGCTTATGCTATTTAGAAGAATGACTTATGAATTTAGAGTAGATTTGTTGGTGAGGAAGGCTTCCTACAAAGAAGCGAGATCTAAAAGGAGATGTTTCAGTTATGTTATGGCGGGGCAAGCCGTCCTCCGAGGTAATGACTAGACAAAAGTAAGTACCTAGGTGCCCACTATTAATCCACCGATCGTGTGATCATTGACAACTTCTTCGGGTGATATTTTGTTTAAGAAGATGTGTTTTTTCAATTTTTTCAAGTTTGGTAGTAGAAGAAGAAAGAGAGTGCTTTTCTATGATTCTTTGTGTCAATCCATCGCTAGGAATGACTTCAAGATATAGGTTGCACTCATTTTAATGTAAGCTAAATGCAACATGCAAGGATGAAATGCAATGATTTTAAACCTAATTTGACAAATTACATTCGAATGAAGCAAATAATGAATAGGTAGGAATGTGCTCTTTCACTACTTATGAAAATACAAGAAAGAAGAAATGGTTTGTTTTAAGCACCAAAAAAAGATATTGTTTTAAATAATTAGAAGAAGAGAGGATAACCAAGGAAATATATTTAGTGTGAATACATTTGGAAAGTAAACAAACACACCATATTTACCTAGAAATGAATAAAAATGCAAGAAACCCCGGATGGGTTCCACCGGGCATGCCAAAATGTTTCATCATTTTCTTTATGTTATTGAGATGAAACAGATAAGGGTTATGGGCTGAGGAGGAATACCTATTTATTTTGGTCAGTTGATGGCAGTTGTGCACATTCTGACTTGTCAATCCAATGCTAGGAGGAACTACCCAAATAGAAAAAAAGACCATAAAAGAAGAGTTAAATAATAAATGATAGTGTAATGTCTAGTATATGCTAGATTCGAGAAGTGTGATACTCCTAAATGGTCATCAATCCACTATTTAAAACTTTAACACCTTTGAAAAATAGTTATATTCCTCTTTTGTATTACAAGCATTGACATGTGATTTTATTGAATGAGGTGTGTTTCCTTAATTGTTGAAAATCATGCTTGTTATAGATAAATCATCTTTACTCTTGGATTCATTAGATTGAAATGATATGGCTTGCAAGAATCCACTTTCACTTCTTGTAGGTAAGTTACAATCTGGTTTTGAGAGTTTCAAACTTATCTCTTTTACTGACTCATCCTTGGATCAATTCCAGTGATCCAAGGAATGTTTTAAATCTCCTTACTGGACTGAATGGTAAAATTGACATTCATAGGTGGAGAGACATAGTAGACTGAAATTTGTATGTTACAAATTATTTGGTCTTGTATGAACATGCCTTCATTCGGTTGTATGTTTGTGCTTGGGTCTTTAGGATTGATCTCTTCAAGACATTAATGGCATAAATGAAATATAGTCTACTTCATGACTATGAAGGGAATCTAAATCCTAAAACTAAAGGATTATCCTAACGGTACCCTAAACTAGGTAAAAGCACCTACTTCCTAGCTATGTCTACTTATTTGGGTTTCAATCTAACCTAAGCTTCTTATTCTATTTCGTTTGGATAGTGTCCTAACCTAAGTTCTTGTGCTAAACAAATAAGGGAGAAATTACTAAATTAATGCTAGGCTATTTTAACCTAATACCTAACACTATATGGTTGTGAATTTGATCTAACCTAAGGTGGAAATTACCTATGTCAATTTTTTAAGACCTAAGGTAATTATTGTTAGACTAACCTAAGTTTTGGGAAATCTATCCTAAACTATTAAAAGGGAACCTAAGGGTCACATGGAATTATGGCAATGGTTCCAATGGCATTTAATTGATTTGATTTGGTTAAATGAATGGAGGTACAATTAGTTTGGCAAAGGCAAGTAGACTTTAGTGGAAGCATATGTAGAGGCTTCACTAAAGATGGAAATGCATGTTAAATTAGAAATGACATTTTCTAGTTTTGGGATGCGGTGGCAAGGAGAGATAAGTAGGAGATTTTGGAGTAATTGCATTAATGGACCTCAATTTTTGTGTGCAAACCATCTTGGAAACATGGAAGGAGGATTTGTGAGAGGTTTTTTGGTATTGCATGCATTGTGATTTTTTCTCTGCATGGAGCTATCTCGGTTCTTTGAACCAGCAATTCAAATTTTACTTTGTGGCTATTTTTGATTTCTCTGGCCTATTTTTGATCCAAGGAAAGTATATAAGGCCTTTGAGGAAAATATGTTTGGTTTTTGATATTTCATGGAGAATAAAAAGAGTTGGAAGCTCGGCTGGAAGTCTCCTTCGAATTGGTAGAAGCACTATTAGGCATGATAGGCTCTACCCATTAAGATTTCTTACTTTCTTCTAAATGATTCATTAAAATAATTCTGATCTCATGAGATAAATGTTTTCATGATTTGTGTGGTTATTTAATTTCATGGTTTTATGAATCTCTGTGGTTTTTGGATGTAAATCCATTGCAAAAAAATTTTAGCCTTTGGAAACTCTCTCTGTACAATTTCGGTGGTGACATGCAAACCTTGTACTTAAAGCTTTGTATTTTTTATGAACATGTGTTTGAGGCTGGTATTGTTCTCGAACTTGTATATGATGCCTTATGTTTTATTCTGAACTTATATTAGAGCTTTGTGTTGCTTAGAACTTGTGTTCAAAGCTTCGTGTCTAGCAGCACTTTGTACTTGTATTCAATACTTGTGTGTTCTAAAATTGTATTTGAGTCGTTGTGTTTGGTTATGTACTTGTATTCTGAGATTGAGTTTTACTTGTATTCAAGGTTTTGAAATACTTAGAACTTTTTATGGGACTGTCTACTCAAAAAATCTTGGGAGATTAGTTTTGGTTTGAGTTGATTTGGTTATCTCTTTTGAGATCTTCCCCTTGTAGCTTCTTGAGTTAGAATGGTTGTGGAACTTTTGTTTTTGAGACTATACCACCTCTTTTGAACTTGTAAGGACATGTAAATATGGAGGATATTCTTTTCTCCTCTACTTTGAGAAAACCCACGTCTTGTTGAAGTCTTGACTATTTTGTTTGAAGGTTAATGGAATGGAACCATAAATTGTTGAGGGATTAAGGAACCTCTGGTTTGTTATTGTACTGTTATTTACTCTTTGGTTGATATAGAGCTTGTTTGAAACAGTCGTTATTAGTTTTTTTGAATTTTTGGAAATGTAGTATTCATACTCCTTGTGATCGATGTTTGAAACAAATACCTTCTCTATCGCAATCTTTATAGATGGAGTTGTGAGAGTCTTTATTGTGTTTTCTATTTTAGTCATGATTGGAGGTAAAGTTGAGACATTGCTTGACTTAAACGTATATTGGGTTTTCTTACTCACTTTTAGATCCTCTTAAATTGAATTTTGGGTTTTTAAGGAAAGAAGAGTTGAATACTCTCTCATTTTGAATCTTGTTGATAGGATTTATTACCTCTAGTTCAAGGTTGTTTCATTTAATTTGTCTTCATGATGACCACAAACTATATGTCTCTTTTATATGGATCCGTGTAAGACCTTGAAGTTGGGAATACAGTTTCTATTGAGTTTGTGAGTTTTATTGAAACTTTTTTCTCTTAATATTTTAGGTATTCTATTCTTTTTTTTTGGATTCATTGAATGAATCTCTAGGTCTTTAAAAAGAGAAAGGAATATGTTCTCTTGTGGATAGTATACTATTTTTGGGATTGTACTATGTACTCCTTTCGAGATCTAAATTTGAACTTGTGTTTAATGAATTGGAATATATAATTTGTATCATTTTGTAAGGAAAACTAAGGTGTGCTTTCTTTTGACTGTGTGTTTGGTTTTGTATTCTCTTTTGGGATCTAGTAAAGAATTTATGAGTTTGGAAATAGAAATGGGAATTCATTTGATAGTTCAATTGAAATGAATTATTGATTAGACCTTTTATATTTGAGATCCTTTAACTTTTGAAAAGATAGGTTCTTTTGATTAAACTTCTCTATGGCATGACTCTCTTCTTGGCTGTAGAGTGATTGTTCTCTTAGGCCTGCTTAAATTTTGGGTTCGGCTTTCTGTCTTTTCTGTTTTATAGGAAATAGTGAGAAACCACTCTTCTGAGATGGAAATTTCCTTGTGGATTGTTTAGTCTACTTTGTACTAGTCATTTGTTGTAATGATGTGGAAAGAGAACAACTGAGTCGGTTCAGTAGAAGAGAAAATGTAAACATGTTTAGACCGACTGCTATGTTTGACTGAGTCATACTTCATTTGGATTTGGTATTGGAAGGTTTTCTATTTTTATCTTATTATGAATCCTCTCTTGGATGGACATGAGAAGAGATTAATCTTGTGTGAGTCTAGCTTTGAGTTGTGGAACGTCTAGTTTCAAATATTTGAATTATATCTTCTAACATGTAGAAGTTAGTTAAGACTTGTAGGTAGATTGTTTTGACTCTCTACCCCTTCTTGGATTGATTTGGGATTCTTGTTAGATGTTGTCTCTTTAATGTTGAATCCTTATATTGTTATCCTTGAATTGAAGCAGTTATGTGTGTTTTGAACCTGTTTCTATCTTTCAATTTATTAGTGTAAGGGGTTCACATTATGAATTGATTCTTCTTCTTTGCTTATGTGGTAGGATGAATCATCCAAATATGAGCTATATTGTAAATAACTTCTTTTGCTACATAGTAAAGATAAATGGTTTAGCTCTATTATGATAGAAATATGAAATAATTGGATGACAAGACCTATTTTTTTTTTTAAAGTAATTAATAGGATAAATTAAATTATATGTTATAATGCAAATGTTGTGGATTATATTATGCTCTTTTCTTAAAAGTGAATTCAGAATCTTTATTTGTACTTCTTTTCTAGTTGTTATTACTTATGCTTATTTGTATGATATATTAATTGTTTCATTAAAGCAGAGTTGTTTTAATGGAACAATTAGTGGAATGCACTTCGTTTCAATGCATAGTGCTTATCATGCTCATTTCATTGAATTGACCCATGCTAGAAATTTTTGTAGATGGACATCATAAGTGATAAAAGAAGGAAATTTTTTTATGAATGTAAAGAATTTTGATTCATTTTTGAGTTGTATTGGAAAAGAGAAGTGATGTTATTTTGTGATCTTAGTGATGATTGACATGTAGAATGTCCGAAATGCATAGTCTTGTAATGGTATATTTTATCATGATGAATTGAAAGGCTTGAGACTGATTCCAATTTATTGTGTAAATTCTATTATACTTTATATGATGGAAATAGTAGTGATATCTTGTCGATATTCTTTATATTTGATTGTGTACTATTTTTTATATTAATTAATAAGTTGGATTAAGGGGATAGTACAATCTCCCTTACTATAATGAAACTTGTTAAATTGCAAAAGATATCCTCTCTAACTACACAACTATAGTTTAATAATGAAATATGCATTGGTTTTGATAATTAAACTATATGAGTGAGAATGATAAAAAGGTTCTCGTTAATCCTAACATCTATCCATGAAGAGGAAGACTCTTCCTCTCTCAAAGAATGAAAAATAAATGGAATGGTGGTTATGATCTTTAATCCTTGTGCTTTGTTTATAAAAAGTAAACACTAGCTAAATCTAGGTGAATGATACACCTTCTTGGACAGTTAGGTTACATTAAGAATTAACTGTTTGATGTTTGCTTCCCTATTTTCGGATAATCTTGTTAAGCCAAATTAATAAACATCAATGCAAGCATGATTTAATGACATTCTTAATATGAATTCAGATTAATTATGGATAAAGAACTTAATGAATGTTGGAATTAGAGTTAGGCATGAATGCTGTAATTGGAATCTTAATCCAATTTAATTATGAATTGATGACCACTAAGGGGTATGTACATCGTGATGAATCGGTTCTAACAGATGTTGGCACATGCCAATTGTAAGACTATACCTTTGAGAAGTGCAGGGGACTTCTCAAGGATACAATGTTGTAGTTGACATGTGGCAACACCCTTCCATATTTGTTCATCTAGATCTACACACATCTGGACTTGAAATTAGTTTCTCTCTAGGTTAAGTTAGTAGCATGTTTATGATAGGGAATAGATTTCTATGACTCAGGGTACCTTGGCACATTCAATTGACTTAGGTCGACCGAGTATGCCCATATACCCTAAGTCATCGTGAGCATCTTCCTATAACAAATTATGTTGCTAACCTAGGCTAGGGTCAAACCTTGGGCAAGTGGACTAACGGTAGTCAGTAAAGACCATTCTAGATAACAAAAGAGTGAGGTGAAGGATGTATTCTAAAATGACGAGTATGTCATCTAGGAATAGTAACATGAACAATATGTTGAAAATCTTTGGCCAAAGTATTGCAAGTTGTTGGTTACGTTGTCCTAAGTCACCTAGTTTAAAGCAACATGATGTCAAAGGAATATTGGTAACAAATACTCAAATAGGTTCTTTAAATAGATCACTCGACCTGCAACAGGGTAAGAAAAACCATGTATATGTAGTACACATAAATTATTCTAAGATTTTTAAGACAAACATGAGAGATCAATTGCAAACCGATTCATGGAATGAGAGATCGGTAACATATCGAGTCATTACAGGACTTCATATGGTTATCTGTTATGAGATTGATTAGCATGGAATGTGTGTTCTAAATGATGTTTTATTTAGAATAGAGAACATTGTGTTTCAAAAAAATTCCCTTATTTCTAAAGTCTTAAAATGAGAATGTTACATCTCGGTATTAGATATAAAGGTTGTAACTCTTGGACCTATTGTATCCATAATCTGATGAAACTTAAATTTTCTTGTTAACAGAAATGGTTAGAACAAGAAAAAATGTTGCAAATAATCCTCCACCTAAGGAAGGAGCAAGATAACTACCTAAAAACTCAATGAGATCCTTGCCTCCCTATTGGACACAAGAGATCATTTGGATGTACTTGAACAACAAGTAATGGGAAATAAGGAGGAAGAAGATGCTAGTAATAATAATCAGCCACCTCCTGAGGACAACACCAATTTAGGTGTTGATAATAACAATGTGAACATACCTAATCATCCCGAGAACAAAAATGTTAGGCTGGAAGCTAAACTCACTAATGATATAAAAAGGATAAGTCCATCCAAGTTTGATGGCACCACATTATGAGATGGAGCTAAGAATCGTCTCGGTGAGATGGAGAATTACTTTGTAATAAGAAATAAAGGTGATATGAGGAGCATATCAACTTTCCCATGAGGCATCCTCATGGTGGGATAGCGTAAGGATGAGTTAAATATTGATGAAACTAATATCACATGGGATCAATTTAAAGGTTAATTTAGGCAACCTTGGCTGCCGCAACTTTACTATGATCGAAAATGACTAAATTTCAAAACTTAACTCAAGGAAAGCTAATTATAACTTAGTATTGGGAGGGTTTACTAAAATCCTTAAGTATGTACCTAAGTATCAAGTCGATGAGAAGTTCAGATACGTAAATTCATCATGGGATTGAATCTCATTATAGGAGGAGAGGTGGATGTTCACAACCCAACCATGATGAAAGGGGTTGTTGAAAAATCCATAAGGCAGGAACAAAAATTGAATCTAATTTCTTCTCATAAGGAGGAAGTAAGGAAGAAAGTTCCCAACTCCTCTTCATCATCTCTTTCCCTAAGAAAGGACCATGGAAGAAATTTGGAATGAAAAGTAATTTTTCAGTTGATAATAGTAAGAAAGCAACAATGAATAAGACTACTAGTAATGCATGGAACAACTTTGTCAAGAATAATAATAACAAAAATAAGTCCTATGGAGGTCAGAATGATAATTCTAGGGTTGGAAATAAATCTGATCCTAGAAAGGGACCCATAGGAGGCTATTATAACTATGGAAAGATCATTACGTAAATCAATGTCCTTTGAAAAAGGATGATCGTAATCAGCAGCATAAGATACACGCTGCAATAGCTGACAAGCAGGCTGAAAAATAGGCCACACCCATAGAGGTTCTGGGTAAGTTATTTGGCATACCTATAACTATTCTTTTTGATACCAGAGCTACAAAATGTTTTATTTCTAGTAAATTAGCTTCAAAAATAAAAAGAAAAGATGGAAACATGGATAAAACATGGACTGTACATTATGGAAATAATGTTGTTCATACTGTTAGTATGTGTCTTTTTGGAGTAGTCCTTGACTTACCTATTTTTTCTACTGAAGTTGATCTTTATGTTACACCTTTGGGGTCTTATGATGTAATCATAGGTGTTAATTGTTAGCTGAACATAAGGAAAAAGTGGATTGTTTTGAAAAATATATTATTTTTCTAGATGATATGCAAAAAATAATAGAGATTTAGGGTGTGCAAAAATATTTCTTTAGGAAACTATCAGCTATGCAACTTAAAAAGGCCAAAAATAAAGGTTGTACCTTATATGTAGTAAAAATTACGTAGAAACAACTGAAGAGAATAGTGATGTCATGGAATGATATCCGATGTTACAAAATTTCAATGATGTGTTTCTAGAAGAGTTACCAGGTCTTCCACCCAAAAGGGAATTTGATTTCATAATTGAAATCAAGCTTGGAATCAAGCCTATTTCTAAGGCACCATATCAAATGACTACTATAGAATTAGTAGATCTTAAGGCTCAATTGCAAGAAATTTTGTCTAAGGGTTTTATTAGACCAAGTGTTTCACCTTAGGGAGTACCAATAATTTTTTTGAAAAAGAGAGATGGAACACTTAGATTGTACATCGATTAGAGGATGTTAAACAAAGAACAATCAAGAATAGATACCTACTCCCTATAATTGATGATTTATTTGATCGGATGCATGGAGCATCTCAGATATTCTAAGATAGATCTTCAAATTGGATATCATGAATTATGGATTAAGGATGAGGACATTCATAAAACAATTTTTAGAATAAGGTATGGACATTATGAGTTCACGGTTTTACCTTTTGGATTAACAAATGCACCTGCAGCTTTTATGAATTTAATGAATAATATCTTTCAAGAATACTTAGACAAATTTGTGCTCGTATTCTTGGACGACATTCTCATATATTCTAAAAGTATTGAGGAACATCATGAGCATTTGAAGATAGTTTTGGAAATTTTGAGAAAGATACAATTATATGGTAAGCTATCTAAATGTTATTTCTATGACACATAAGTGCACTATTTGGGACATGTAATAAGTAAGAATGGAATTGTTGTAGATCCTTCTAAAATTATAGCTATAATTGAGTGGCCTACACCAAAGAATGTACATGAATTTAGAAGCTTCATGGGACTTGTTGGCTACTATAGAAAATTTGTAAAATATTTTTCTAAGGTGGTTGCACCAATAACTTCATTACAGAAAAAGGATAAGAAGTTTGTTTGGAATGAGAAATATGAATATGGATTTAGAACTTTGAAGGAACAGGTTAACTCAGTAGCACCTATTCTAGCTATACCAAATCTTAATGGAGACTTCACGGTTGTAACAGATGCATCTAGGGAAGGTCTAGGAGGTATTTTATTACAAAATGATCATGTCATAGCTTATAAAAGTAGAAAACTAAAGTTACATGAGTTGAATTATGATCCAAATGATTTAGAGTTTTCTACCATTGTTCATGCACAACAAGTTTGGAGGAATTATCTACTTGGTAAACCTTTTGAATTAAAAACTATTCATCTTGGGCTGAAGTATATTTTCACTCAACCAAATCTTAATGCAAGACAATGAAGATGGTTAGATTTTTTGTCTCGATATGATTTTGATATCAATTACATCAAAGGTAAGGAAAACATAGTGGTTGGTGCTCTAAGTTGTAGGAAGCACATTTCTACTCTTATAACATTGAGAACTCGGTTTAAGGATGAAGTAAAAAGTGTTATGGAATCTGATTCTTACTTTCGTAAAAGTAAAAATAGCGTTTGTTGCAGATCCAAATGATGTGAGGTATAAAGGTTTTGCATTTTGACAATGAAGGAATCTTAAGATTTGAAAAAAAGTATACATACCTTCACTAAATGAATTAAGAAATAATTTACTTGAAGAATTTCACAATTCACCTTTTTCAGACACCTGGTATTACAAAGATGCTTGCTTTGATATAAGACAACAATATTTCTCGGAAGGGGGTGAAAAAGGATGTTATTGATTTTGTGACACACCGCCTTGAATGTCAACGTGTTAAAGCTAACATATGCACCCATCCGGTTTATTGTATCCTCATAGCATACCGCAAAGACAAAATGTAAGTAATAAACATAGATTTTGTACAAGGGTCACCTATGTCAAGAAATAAACATGATGTTTTTCTCGTAGTTATTGATAAACTAACGAAAGTAACACATTTTATTGGTGGTAATCAAGGATGATTCTCCTATATTGGCTAAGAGATTCATACATGAAATTTTCAGATTACATGGAGTACCTAAACTAATCATATCAGATAGAGATCGTAGAATGACATCAAGGTTTTGGAAAACACTTAATGTAGCTCTAGGAACTAAGCTAAATTTCAATTCTGCGTATCACCGGGAAATGGATGGATAGACTGAAAGAGTTAATCAAGTTTTAGAGGATATATTACAAATGTATTGTATGGATCAACAATATAAGTGGGAAGAGTACCTTCCACTAGTCGAGTATTATACAAACCCCTCAAGATAAATGAAATCAAGAATGAGAATGGTGATATCCTTTCGGAGAGAAAGGAAATAAATTAAGTCATCATAAACTATTTTAAGGATCTTTTTCAACAAGGTCAGGGGATTGAGGAGCATAATCAAAACAATATCCTGAACCTATTCCAGAAAGTCATCTCCCCTGAATAAAATTATGAGCTCTTAAGGATCCCTTTTAAGGAGGAAATCAGATTTGTGGTCTTTGATATGGTACTTGATAAGTCACCTGGGCCTGATGGTTTTCAGGATTTCTTTTTCTAAAAATTTTGGGAGCTGATTAAAAAAGAAGTCATTGAAATGGTCCAAGATTTCTTCAATAATGGGAAGCTTCTTAGCCAACTTAATAATAATTTCTTGGTCCTTATTTCAAAAAAATTTGGGGCCAATGAAGTCAAATATTTTAGACCGATTAGTCTTTACAACACAAGTTATAAAATCTTGACTAAAATCTTAGCCGACAGAATCAAATTGGTTCTCTCCCATTTTATCTCTAAAAATCAAGGTGCTTTTGTCCCGGTAGGCAGATTACTGACATTATTGTGGTGATTCAGGAAGCCATCCACTCCATTGTTAATTATAATAGATTGGCTATGTTCCTTAAGTTAGATATGCACAAGGCCTATGACATGATTACTTGGTCTTTCCTTGGTGCCATCCTAAATAAAGTGGGCTTTGATAATACTCTTGTTAGAATGATTATGACCTACATATCTCTTTGCTAGTTTTTAGTCTTGGTTAATGGCAGCCCGGAGGGCTTCTTCAAAGCTAGTAGAGGCTTGAGACAAGGTGACCCCTATCTCCTTTCCTCTATGTTATAATGGTTGAATCTTTGAGTAGAATTTGTAAGTAGGCTTTACTTTCTAGGAGTATTCAGGAATCAAGATTTCTAATGGTCTCCCTCCGATCTACCTCAACCAATTTTTGATGATAAATTCCTGATGGGAAAGGCCTCTATCCAAGAAGCCACCAACTTCAAACTTTCTCTCAAGGACTATGAGTCGGTCTCAAGGCAGATGGTTAATTTTCTCAAAAGTGTTGTTTACTTTATTAATGTGGATAAACAAGTCCAATTAAGGCTAGCTCGCATTCTGGGTTATAAAATCAAGTGTTTTCCAGACTCTTACTTAGGAATGCCTCTTATCTACAAAAGGCCTGACATCTCTATTTGACCGCCCTTATTGGAAATAGTTAACAAGAAACTTTCCTCCTAGAAAGGTCTCCTTCTCTCACAAGCTGAAAATATTCAACTCCTTATGAGCTCTCTTCAAGGTGTCCCCATTTACATTATGTCTCTCTTTAAACTCTGGCCAAAATAATTGATGCTCTAGAAAAAATTCAGAAGATATTTCTCTGGGTTGGGGCCTCGAAAAAGTTTAAATTCCCTCTGGTGGCCTGGGAGAAGGTCACTAGGCCAAAGATGTGTGGCGGTCTGGGTTTGAAAAGTATACCTATCATGAACAAAGATTTGGTTGCTAAAGCTGGCTGAGAGAATTGCTAGAGAGGAAGGACTATGGATTGATATAATAAAAATAAATATCTATGGAATTTAGGTAGAATTGATTCGTTCTTCTTTCATGAAAATATCCCTAAAGGATCCTTCTTCTGGAATTCTTTGTTAGGTTCAAAATATATCCTCTCAAAGGGATCCTTATGGGAGATTGGAAAGGGGAACATGATCAAATTTTTGTGTGATAGTTGGATTGAATATTCCCCTTTAGCTGATCAGGATATATGGAAGGAGGTGGCTCAATTCTATGAGGAGAATGGTAAAATATGGATAAGAGATTTCTGGAGTCATGATGATAAGGTCCAATGGGAAACCATTGTCCCTTCTCCTAATTATGATGGTGATATCAAACCTGTTCAAGATCTCAATAAGAAACTCAGGGAATTCCACATCCCCATCTTCTAAACTAAGGAGGATTCCATCATTTGGAAAGAGGAAGACTCTAGAAACTATTCTGTTAAAACTACCTATAGCTTACACTTCAAGGAAGATTTTCAAAAGAGTATTGGGGTAAGTTATGGATCAAGGACTTGATCCCTAAGATCAATATTTTTATTGGTCAATAGCTCAAAATAGAATCTTGTCGATTGAAAATCTTATAAAAAGAGGAATGCATATCCCTAATAGGTATACTCTTTGTCGGAGAGGGGAAGAGAATGTGAATCATCTTTTTTTACATTTCCCTTTCTCTAAAGGTGTCTTCTCATTGATTTCAGAACTTTTCAACATACAATGATGCCTTCAATATGGAGGATTGTTGTACTCAATGGGAGAGCCCTTTTAGGTTCCCTTATTTGGCTTGGGCCTCTGCCTCATCTCTTATGGGGTCTATGGAAAATAAGGAATGATAGTGTTTTTAGAGATCAGAAACCTCTGATTGTGGTGGCTAAAAGGAAAATCCTAGTTGTCATAAAGGAAAATCTCAAACTATTTAAAGGTAAAACAAAAATCCTTTCCCAAAAGGGGATCAGGAAGTGTTGGACAAGTTTGCCTATAGTCTAGTCAAGATCAAAATCCCTAGTAAGAATGTTTACTAGATTAGACCTATGGGAAATACGATCAAGATCAATTTTGATGGGGCTTCTAAGGGGAATCCTCGTCAAGCTAGGGGAGGGGGTATCTTAAGGAATAGTGAGGGTGATTGGTTGTTCGTCTATGCTGGTCCCTTAGGAAAGAAAACTAATAACATGGCTGAAGCTAGAGCCCTCATATGGGGTATTTTGGTTACTAAGGAAAAAGGCCTTAAGGACATCTAGATTGAAGGTGACTCCTTAATTTTTATAAATTATCTTCTCAATAGGAGTAAGATCAATTAGTCATTAAAAAACATCATTCAAGATATCAAGGAATTGCTAAAGTATTTTGATAAGATATCTATCAATCATACCTTGAGGTAGGAAAATAAATGTGTGGACAACATGGACAATGTGGGAGTCCTTAGTAATGAATACAAAATCTGGTGCAAAGGAGAGAGATTACCACCTAATATTAATGATGAAATCATCAAGGATAGAAGGCACTAGGATAAATGATACCAGCACAAGCGAGGGAAAGTATTCTAGGTACCATGCTAGCTTTTACAAAAATCATTATTTCTATTCGATCTTTGATAGGGCGAACAACTTGTTGGTTATGGAAATATTTTTCTGGGATGACAACTTTGGCAACATGTAGATGGGTGGAGACAGGATTCGAGTGGAACCCGCCAGTCAAAACATGGAGGAGAGTAACCAGGAGCTTTGGAATAAGCTTAAAGTTGGAGGATTTAGCAATTATATTGCTAAATTACATGGTCACGACCCAGCTCTGTTAAAGGACTTCAAAAATCCTAGAAAGAGGGGGTTTTTACTGTCTACGGTGTGGAGGTTGAGGTCTTGGAGTCCAATATTGCCCGGAAACTGATATGAAGATGGAAGGGTTAAATATCTACAAGGAAAGAACCCGTAGAGACCTCGAGATTGATCAATTTTTTGTTGGAAAGGAGAAATGTTACTTCTTCACGGATGGCATTGCACATTTGTGCATTCCTAGGATTTGGAAGGATGTTTGCCTTCAAGTTATGAAATATATCATGTTGGAGGGTAAGTATAGAAAAATCTATACCCATCACATGACCTTCCTCAACATGTTCTCACAAGTTTATGGTTAGTATTCCCTTTTTTCTTGCCACCTCTCTTTCAAATTCACTGATGGATTTCTAGAATGAGAAAGTTGAGCTGCCCCTCCATGAGGGCCTGATTCTTCTTTTGGTTGAGAATGGCAAGCCGGTTTTAGATTATCCTTTGACAATGGCCATGGAGGAGCAAGCCAAGGAAGATGATATTACTCTTGCGGAGTGTCTAACTAAAATGAAAGCAGGTAAGGGTATCCTCTGGAGGGAATGAGAAAGATAAAGACACAAATGAGGGTGGTGTTGGGGAAGCCAATACTTTAAGGAAGAATGAATGTGTCGGAGATCCCATTGTATTTGAAGAATGAAGCAGGAAGATGTTGTATTTAGAAGGGGTCCTAAAAACCATGGAGGACATGAACGAGGGGAAAAGGGAGTCCATTCTGAACATCATCAACATTTTGAAGAAGATGGTCACGAATCAGGTCTAGATAAAACATATAATGAAGGAGCTAGAGATTCAAGTTAAAGTTCTTCTTGACAAAGTGGATGGGATTGAAGTGGAAAATAAAAGGAGGAGATTCAACCTTCACATAAGTAGCTCGAAAGAGGAGTAGGTGGTACTAGAATCCGTGATGGTTCTTCACTGGCCTCAGGGCCTCCGGTGGTTTTTTTGCTTATTGTTACAGAGGTCTTTTGTTCTTCTCGAACTATGTGCGAATATTGGCAACTATGGTGTCCTTTTGCTTTTTGGTCCTTTTTATCCTCTCGTGGGGTCCAGATCCTGTAATGAAAGATTCAATCTGATTAATTCATCTTTCTCGGGACCCCTTTACGTTTTTTTTTCATTTTTGTTTTTGGTTGCATTCCTCTCTTTTCAGTGCCCCGTGATCCGATCCCTATTTTTACCTAATCTAATAAAAACCTAATTGAGTTTTCTTATAAATAACACATATCATGCCTCTCTTAAGATGAAACCTTTCAAGCACTACGAAATAAAATGTAGAACCCCATTAGTTGGGACAACATTGAGGATAGAGAGGTAATTGGACCTGAAATCCTTATGGAAATTGAGCAACAAGTTAAAATGATTTGTGAATGCTTGAAAGAAGTAGCAGATAGGAAAAAGAGTTATGATGATTTATAGTAGGTTGACAAGAAATTTTAACTTGGTGAGAAGTTCTTTCTTTGGGTTAAACCAAAAAGAGTTCTATAACTTTTGGCAAGGCTACCAAGTTATCTCCCGTTATGTGGGACCCTTTGAGATAGTTGAAGTAATCAACCCCGTAGCTTACCATTTAGCATTGCCTCCTACTTTCTCATGAATGCATGATGTTTTCCATATTTCTTTTCTTAAGAGATACGTTTTGGATTTATCACATGTGTTAAATTAGAATTCCTTGTAGAGTCCAAGACCCGGAATAATCATGGTTAAACCTATACGAGTGTTGGAAACTTTCCGGTTGCATTTAAGAAATTGTAAAATAAGTAAATGTAAGGTCCAATGGGACTAGTTTAATGAAGAAAGTACAACTGGGAAATGGAGGATATGAAAACTAGTTTTCCATATTTATTTGATTAGAATTGACTATGATGACTGATAAAAATTATGATTTTATCTTTATATGTCAATAAGTCTCGCATGCTTTTTAGGTAGATGACAATTTATTTATGAATAAACAGCTATGTGAATGCTGATTTCTAGAACTTTAAAATTATGATATTGTTGCAAACATATGTTAAGAAAGTGAATAAACTAATTTTCCTTAATGCAATTGTCAAAATAAGATAATCATCTGGACGATGATTCTTTTTAGGAGGGAAGTATGTAAAACCTTTGACAAACAATTATATTCCTCTTTTTATTACAAGCATTGGCATGTGATTTTCTTAATGAGGTGTGTTTCCTTAATTGTTGAAAATCATGCTTATTATGGATAAATCATCTTTGCTCTTGGATTCATTAGACTAAAATGATATGGCTTGCAATAATCCACTTCCACTTCTTATAGGTAAGTTGCAATCTAGTTTTGAGAGTTACAAACTTATCTCTTTTACTGAATCATCCTTGGTTCAATTCCAGTGATCTAAGGAATGTTTTAAATCTCCTTATTAGACTTAATGGTAAAATTTACATTCATAGGTGGAGAGACGTAGCAGATTGAACTTTGTATGTTACAAATTCTTGGGGATGTTTGTGCTTGGGTCTTTAGGATTAATATCTTCAAGACATTAATGGCGTAAACAAAATATAGCCTACTTCATGACTATGAAGCGAATCTAAATCCTAAAAACTAAAGGGTTATCCTAATAGTATCCTAAAATAGGTAAAATCACCTACTTCCTAGATATGTCTACTTATTTGGTTTTTAATCTAACCTAAGCTTCTTATTCTATTTCACTTGGATGGATTCCCAACCTAAGTTCTTGTGCTAAATGAATAAGGGAGAAATTACTAAAGTAATGCTAGGCTATTTTAACCTAATACCTAATACTATATGGTTGTGAATTTGATCTAACCTAAGGTGGAAATTACCTATGGCAATGTTTTAAGACCTAAGGTAATTATTGTTAGACTAACCTAAGTTTTGGGAAATCTATCCTAAACTATTAAAAGGGAACCTAAGGGTCACATGGCATTATGGTGATAGTTCTAATGGAATTTAATTGATTTGATTTGGTTAAATGAATGGAGGTACAACCAGTTTGGAAAAGGCAAGTAGACTTTAGTGGAAGCATATGTGGAGGCTTCACTAAAGATGGAAATGCATGTTAAATTAGAAATGGCATTCGCTAGTTTTGGGAGGCGGTGGCAAGGAGAGATAAGTGGGAGATTTGGGAGTAATTGCATTAATGGACCTTAGTTTTTGTGTGCAAACTGTCTTGGAAACAAGGAAGGTGGATTTTTGAGAGGTTGTTTGATCTTGCATGCATTGTGATTTTTTCTCTACATGGAGCTATCTAGTTCTTCAAACCAGTAGTTTGACTTTTACTTTATGGCTATTTTTGGTATCTCGCCTATTTTCAATCCAAGGAAAGTATATGAGGAATTTGAGGAAAATATGTTTTGTTTTTTATCATTTGTGGAGAAGAAAAAGAGTTGGAGGCTTGGCTAGAAGTCTCATTCAAATTGGCAAAATTAATATCATGCATGATAGGCTCTACCCATTAAGAATTCTTGATTTCTTCTAAATGATTCATTAAAACAATTATTATCTCATGAGATAAATGTTTTCATGATTTGTTTGGTTATTTATTTTCATGGTTTTATGAATCTTTGTGGTTTTTGGATGTAAATCCATTTCAAAATAATGTTAGCCTTTGGAAACTCTCTCTATGCAAGTTCAGTGGTGACATGCATGCAAAACTTGTATTTGAAGCTTTGTATTTTGTTCTAAACATGTGTTCGAGGCTGGTGTTGTTCTAAACTTATATTAGAGCTTTGTGTTGCTCAAAACTTGTGTTCAAAGCTTCGTGTTTAGCATTGTACTCGTATTCAATACTTGTGTGTTCTGAACTTGTATTTGAGTCATTGTGTTTGGTTCTATACTTGTATTATGAGCTTGATTTTTACTCGTATTCAAGGTTTTAAAATACTTAGAACTTGTTTATGGGACTGTCTGCTTGAAAAATCTTGGGAGATTAGTTTTGGTTTGAGTTGATTTGGTTATCTCTTTTGAGATCTTCCCTTGTAGCTTCTTGAGTTGGAATGGTTTTGGAACTTCTATTTTTTAGAGTGTACTGCCTTCTTTAAACTTGTAAGGGTGTGTAAATATGGAGGATATTCTTTTTCTTTAAAAAACCCGTGTCTTGTTGAAGGCTTGAATTTTTGTTTGAAGGTTAATGGACTGGAACTGTAACTTGTTGAGGGATTAAGGAACCTTTGGTTAGTTATTGTACTATTATTTACTCTTTGGTTGATATAGAACTCATTTGAAATAGTCGTTATCAGTTTTTTTGAAGTTTTTGGAAATGTAGTATTCATACTCCTTATTGTGATCAATGTTTAAAATGAATACCTTCTCTATCACAATATTTATATATGGAGTTATGAGAGTCTTTGTTGTGTTTTCTATTTCAGTCATGATTGGAGGTAAAGTTGAGACATTGCTTGACTCAAACATATTGGGTTTTCTTACTCACTTTTAGATCCTCTTAAATTGACTTTTGGGTTTTTAAGGAAAGAAGAGTTGAATACTCTCTCATTTTGAATCTTGTTGATAGGATTTATTTCCTTTGATTCGGGTTGTTTCATTTAATTTTTCTTCATGATGACCACAAACTATATGTCTCTTTTATATGGATCCGTGTAAGACCTTGAAGTTGGGAATACAGTTTCTATTGAGTTCATGAGTTTTATTAAAACTTTTTTATCTTATACTATTTTGGGTTTTCTATTCTTTGTTGGATTCATTGAATGAATCTCTGGGTCTTTGAAAAGAGAAAGGAATATGTTCTCTTGTTGACAGTATACTATTTTTGGACTATACTATGTACTCCTTTCGAGAATTGAATTCAAACTTGTGTTTAATGAATTGGAATATATAAACCAAGTTGTATCGATTTGTAAGGGAAACTAGAAGTGTGCTTTCTTTTGACTGTGTGTTTGGTTTTGTATTCTCTTTTGGGATCTAGTAAAGAAATTTTGATTTTGGAAATAGAAATGGAATTCATTTGATAGTAGAAATGAAATGAATTCTTGATTGGAAATTTTCTATTTGAGATCCTTTAACTTTTGAAAAGATAAGTTCTTTTGATTGAACTTCTCTATGGCACAACTCTCTTCTTGGTCTGTAGAGTGATTGTTCTCTTAGGCTTGCTCAAATTTTGTGTTTGGCTTTCTATCTTTCCATTTTATAAGAAATAGTGAGAAACCACTCTTCTGAGATGGAAATTTCCTTGTGGATTGTTTAGTATATTTTGTACTAGTCATTTTTTGTAATGATGTGGAAAGAGAATAGCTGAGTCAGTTCAGTAGAAGAGAAAATGTAAACATGTTTAGACCAATTGCTATGGTTGACCGAGTCATACTTCATTTGGATTTGGTATTGGAAGGTTTTCTATTTTTATCTTAATATGAATCCTCTCTTAGATGGACACGAGAAGAGATTAATCTTGTGTGAGTCTAGCTTTGAGTTGTGGAACGTCTAGTTTCAAATATTTGAATTATATATTCTAATATGTAGAAGTTAGTTAAGACTTACAGGTATACTATTTTGACTCTCTACCCCTTCTTGGATTGATTTGGGATTCTTGTTAGATGTTGTCTCTTTAATGTTGAATCCTTATATTGTTATCCTTGAACTGAAGTAATTATGTGTGTTTTGAACCTGTTTCTGTCTTTCATATTATTAGTGTATGGGGAATAATATGTATTGATTCTTCTTCTTTGCTTATGTGGTAGGATGAATCATCCTAATATGAGCTATGTTGTAAATAACTTCTTTTGCTACATAGTAAAGATAAATTTTGTATTTCTATTCTAATAGAATTATGAAACAATTGGATGACAAGACCTTTATTTGTTTAAAAGTAATTGATAGGATCAATTAAACTATATGTTATAATGCAGATGTTGCAGATTATATTATGCTCTTTTCTTAAAAGTGAATTCGGACTCTTTATAAGTACTTGTTTTCCTGTTGTTACTACTTATGCTTATTTATATGATATATTAATTGTTTCATTAAAGCAAAGTTTTTTTAATGGAACAATTAGTGGAATACACTTCATTTTAATGCTTAGTGCTTATAATGCTTAGTTCATTAAACTAACCCATGCTAGCAATTTTTGTAAATGGACATCGTAAGTGATAAAAGAAGGAAAAAAAATTATGATGTATTGGCTTATTTAATTTTGGATCTTATGTAAATAATTTTGATTCATTCTTGAGTTATATTGGAAAATAGAAGTGATGTTATTTTGTGATCATAGTGATGATTTACATGCGTAATGTCCGAAATGCATAGTCTTGTAATTGTATATTTTATCATGATGAATTGAAAGGCTTGGAGACTGATTCTAATTTGTTGTGTAAATTCTATTATACTTTATATGATAGAAATAGTAGTCATATATTGTTGATATTCTTTATATCTATTTGTATACTATTGTTGTCATCAATTAATAAGTTGGATTAAGGGGATAATACAATATCCCTTACTATAATGAAACTTGTTAAATTGTAAAAGATGTCGTCTCTAACTACACAAATATAGTTTAATAATGTAATATGCATTGGTTATACAATTAAACTATATGAGTGAGAATGATAAAAATCTTTTGTTAACCCTAACATCTAACAATGAAGAGGAAGACTCTTCCTCTCTCTAAAAGAATGAAAAATAAATGGAATGGTGGTTATGATCTTTAATCCTTGTGCTTTGTTTATAAAAGGTAAACACTAGCTGAATCTAGGTGAATGACACACCTTCTTGACATCTAGGTTATATTAAGAATTAACCGTTTGATGTTTCTTACCCTGCTTTTCGAGGATAACTACTTTGTAAGACAAGTTAATAAACATCAATGTAAGCATGAGTTAATGAAGTTCTTAATATGAATTCAGATTAATTATGGATAAAGAACTTAATGAATGTTGGAATTAGGGTTAGGCATGGCTACTGTAATATGAATCTTAATCCAATTTAATTATGAATTAATGACCACTAAGGGGTATGTACATCGTGATGAATCAGTTCTAATGGATGTTGGCACACACCAATCGTAATATTATACCTTCGAGAAGTCTAGGGACTTCTCAAGGATACAAAGGATGTTGCAATTTACATGTCGCAACACCCTTTCATATTTTTTCATCTAGATCTTCACACATATGGACTTGAACTTAGTTTCTCTCTAGGTCAAGTTAGTACCATGTTTAAGATAGAGAATAGCTTTTTATGACTCGGGTACCTTGGCACATTCGGTTGACTTAGGTTTACCGAGTATGCCCATATACCCTAAGTCATTATGAGCATCTTCCTATAACAAATTATGTTACTAACCTAGGCTAGGGTCAAACCTTGGGCAAGTGGACTGGCAGTAGTCAGTAAAGACCATTCTAGATAACAAGAGTGAGGTGAAGTATGTATTCCAAAATGATGAGTATGTCATCTAGGAATAGTAACATGAACACTTGTGTTGAAAATATTTGGCCTAAGTATCGCAAGTTGTTGGTTACTTTGTCCTAAGTCACCTAGTTTAAAGTAACGTGATGTTAGATGAATATTGGTAACAAATATTTAGATAGGTTCTTTAAATACATCACTCAGTACTGGAATAGGGTAGGAAAAACCAAGTATACGTAGTATACATAAAGTATTCTATAATTTAAGACAAACATGAGAGATCGATAACATACTTTGAGTCATTACAGTGCATATGGTTATCTCATTATGAGATTAATTGGCATAGAATGTCTGTTTCTAAATTATGTTTTATTTAGAACAGAGCTAATACAAGGAATAAAAAAATCCTACTATAGTTGATAAGATTTAGGTATCTCATTCAAGTATTAATAAGAAAATCTAACATAAAAAGTTAGGCTATAGTCGATTTGAGGGGTAGGTAGTTGTTAGTGTGTAGGAACTAGTCGTAGGTCGGGTTCTAGATTGTTTAGGTTACTTGGTAAAAGGTTGTTTGGTTCTGTTATTGGAAAACGGTATGAAACATAGATACTGATGTCGGTCGGGTGTAATCGACAATGGTTTAGAAGGGATCGATGACGATCATGGGTAACTAGCGTCGATAGGGTTGGGGTGAAAGGAACTCAATGAGATATGATTGTAGGAGTTGAAATGAAGCTAAAAAAGATGGAAGGGTGGATAGGGAGGTCTGTAAAGGTCTCAGGTATACTCAGAGGGGTGTAGTAGGTGAGAATGGGTGATTTTGTGGTGTGGGTAGAGGAATGGCTGAGCCTACAAGTAGGTAGAAGATGGGAAATGAATATGTAAAGTATAAACTAATAACATAAGTAACAAAGGCTATTATACTTGAAATAGACTATGCTGGTAGAAGGTACACTTACTATGATGTAGGTTTGATGGTTGAATGGTGATAGTAGTTGATCAGAAGAATTTTGTTTGTACCCACGGTAGTGCTTCCTAGAATGCTTCCGTGAGTGTAATACCCATGGATCTGTCTTGGTGTTGGCTATGGATGTCTGTAGGTGTAGAAAGGCTCTAGTTCTACTTACATGCCATTCTCTTTTCATCTCCTTGATCTCAAAATGTGTTAACCCATAAACAAGGTTACTAAGGTGAATAAATGGTAATTAATGATGGTTCTAGGTTTACCACCATCAGTTTAGGGATGACTGGCATCGATTAAGTTCAGATTCCCTAGGTTTACTAAAAATGGTAGATCTCGCATCTTTTGGATCAGGTTCATTCCTTTATCCATAGATCTGAATGGACGTTACCTTTTTATGAGTGGGAAGGTGGTTAGAGGAATAATAGGCCTTGATTTTTAGGTTTGGACCAAGTCTTATTCATTTATGGAAACATGCTATGAATAGGTCTATGGTGAGGTGTCTATTCATTTAATTAAAGTAATTAAATTAATAATGGGGTGAGGATGGGTATTAATTTAATTATAAATAATTAAATTAATGTTAATGTCAGGTATAATGGTCATGGTTAGGTGAATGTGTGTAAGTCGGTTATTCAAAAGGGGACCAAGGGGAGTGTGACCAAATTTTGGTGTCTACACTACCACAATGTAGACCAAAAATTACCAATGAAGTGGGAGTCCCTATATGACATAATATAATTAAGAAAACCAAAATGAACCCACACATTAGCAACAAACAACTCCAATGAATTACCAATATTCTCAAAAGGAATGTTAATACACTCATTACCAAACCAGTCTGCTACCATAAAGATATACTTATACCATTTTTTGAAGTAGGAAAACTACTCATAAAATCTATGGAGAATCTTACCCATGACTGGGAAGGAAATGATAATGACATATATAACCCCAAATATCCTTTAATATGATTTCTTATACTATATAAAACAAAATCCCTGATAAAGTTAGCAACTACTATTTGCATGTATTTCCAATAAACATACCTGTGTAAGTGCCCAATAGTCTTTGTCACACTAGAGTGACCAGCCACCCCTAAAGTGTGTGCTTTCTCAAATAAAGACTACAACTATTATATCTTTTGTAGGCATCCTACATGAAATTCATGTAGAATCCTAAGTCTAGAAAGAGACTATAATGTTAAAATTGTATCACATGCTCAATTGGCCTATCCAAGGGAAGCCTCATAGAATCTTCCCTAAATTGTTGAACTAGCGACAACTTGAGTATACAGTGTCTGATTCATGCATAGGAATATGAACTAGTATCTTGGAATGATCTTTCATACTTTGTAATGGTTTAGGGAGATCATGGGAACTTCCGATGCCCAAAATGACCTATGGATCACGCATCCCCAATAAGAAGGATTTTCATCCCCAAAATTTAAATCACACACTGAAAATGCTAGACGGATCTCTCAATTACACTAGTATACAAAAACTAAAATATAGCATGGTAGGTTAAGGTTTCCAAATATTGAAATTCCAAAAATATCACAGAACATGGATTAGTGTAAATAGACACAAAACACCATCCAAAGAGGAAATGTCTAACTGAACCTATGTGAATTGGCCAATATTGAAACTACAAAAGTAGATTAGTATGAAATGACTACCAAATGCCAAAAATAGGTGGTGTCCTCTGACCATGTGAAACTTTCACTCATCTCTTCTTAAAATTCACTATCCCAACCTTATGTGTAAGATTGATGAGTGGCCTTTTTAGTTTTTTACCTTTTCCATCTTGAAACCATGATCTAGGGTTTAACTTTTTAGTATGTAAGCATTCCAATATTATTTTTTGAATTTTGAGGAACCCTATCAATCTACAAAATCCCTTTACACTTAAGAGTAGTCCTTTTAAGACTGAATACACATAATGAATGTCTATTCAACTATGTCATTTACATATAATGTTTGAAAAACTTTCAAAATAGTATGAAGATGCGAACAAACAATTCTAATTCCTTTATGACTCTCAACAAAACACACAAAACCTCTTTCCTTTTTATTTCTAGACATTCAAGTTTTTGAGTCTTAGTTCAGAATTCTTCTTCAAACCCTCAAAGTATTCCTTTAAAAATCATCTTCTCTTTATACAAATCATAACTAAATCTACATACTCCAAATATTAACAAAACATATAAAGAGGTAAGAGCACCATTTTCATCATAAAATTTTAAACTTTTAAAGAGGTAAATATGAGTTTCATTATCTCTTAAGCACTTATAAACTTCCTAAGCCTACTCATGGCTCCTTCAACGTGCTCTTCCCCTTGGAGTCTGATGCAGGAACATCAATGTAAAACTTAAAGTTAATTTGGTCAAGGAATAAAAGAATGATAGGAAGGTTTCCAGGTAATTATTGCATGGTAACTTCTGTAAAGATACTAACTCTATAAAGTATATGATTTTAGAGTGTTAAGAAGTGTGATATGATATGTGTTTGTGCAAATGATTGTGGAATAAATGCAAATTTGTAACTCTATGTTTTATTGGGGGTTTGAGTGAATTTTTCATAGAGATAAACCTTTTCCATAGCTTCATATGAATGTTATTGAAGTGAGGGAAGACCATCAAGGTTATAGTAATATTTAAATTCTTGGAGAGTCCTTGTATTAAGCTTGTAGAGTAATAAGATTCAAGAAACATATACAATCTAGATACCCTATTCTTAAGGGTTTTTAAAGTCTTAAAAATTTATAAAAATGCTTTAGGGAGTTCATTTAAGTGTGTCAAAACTAATGTTGGAGAAAGTAATAACATGAGAAGGGTGATAGATGAGTGTATGATTGCAGGAAGACTAATTTGGAAATTAAGTAATTAATTTGCTAACTGAGAAAATTATGTATTAACTTACCTCATTGTTGTAGGGGTCTAAAGAGTGTTGTGGAGTTGAAATAGATTTAGTATAAACTTGGGTGCATGACAGTCATAAGTGATTGGAGGAGAAGACAACATACACAATCCTATATATGAAATTTGGGATGATCTTATGGTATTATTGCTAACAAGTTTCTTGATTATCAATATGATAAAGAATAAATGGTATACTTGTTGAGAGAAATTTTCATGATGGTTAAATCATGAGGATAACATGAAGAACCTTTATAGATTTCTTAGTTAGGGAAGTTCAAAATACTACTCTGATCACAATCTAGGTGAAGGGCATTTGAGGGGTAGGTGAAGTATCTTAACAATAGAAAACAAGGTGAGATACTTGAGGAAGGAGTTATGAGATGTTAGTTCAGTGTGATGGAATGAGGAATGAACCATGAAGGTGAAGAATTAGTGTCTTATAACCATTAAACACAAAAAACCTAGACTATCATGTACAATACAATCTAGTTAAGGAGCATTGGAAAGCTAGTTGGTTAAGGACAAGGAGGTGTCACTACTACAAAGGGGTCATTTTGAGACAAAATTTGAGTTTCGTCTCTAATTTACATTTTTTTAGTTTCATTTTCACCTTCCCCATTTTAAATTTTTTTATCTTTAATAATTCAGTCAATAGTTCCTTTTTTTCCTACTAATCTTGCCACAATGTGAATTGAAATGGTTAGGGTTTTTCTTAAAAATGGCGAGACCATAGGGGAAATGGATTTTTTGATTAATCAAAGGCCTATTCATATTGTTTAAGTTTTAATGGCTCACTAGATGGAGATGTTCTTCACTAGTAGAAAATGCTTTGGCCTCTATTACTTTTATTGCTCCTACTTTGCATTGGAAACTAGAGAAATCATGTTTATGTGTCCTGTCAATGTTGTTGTGGAAACTTAACAAATATTTATGACAAAAATACCTACAAAAGGATATGAATAGAGGATCTATTTTCTATCTCACATATATTTCTATTTCATACAGGAGGTCACCAATTTTTAAAAATACATAATGGTCATTTTTTTGGATGTTCATGCACCAGAGGAAAAATGGGTTCTAAACAAAGGTTTGTAGGGTGCCAAATGATTCTAGTGTGGCTTATCGGATGAGAAAGGTACATTTCCTTACCTAGATTGTTCTCATCTGTTTTTCATGTTTTTTCTCTTATATTGAATAACATCAGAGATGTTTTCTTCTTGTCTAGCCATCCAAACTACTAGCATAAGCTAACCTTTCAAATTTGACTAGGTTTTTTTCCTTTCAACCTGTAACATTGGCGTGTTAGGAAAAATCATAGTGGGTTGAGATCAAAAAATAAATGTTGAATAAAGTAATCTTTTACAAGATCTTTTCCCTTAATTTTCACTTCCAATACAGATGATTGTTTCATCTCCTTAAAAACATGAAAAAATTTACTTTGATTATAGATTTGTTCTTCTCAAAATATTTGTTGATTTATTTGTACTTTCTAATTTTAACATCAACATATGGGTCACAACTTCTAGATGTCCATGGTTGGTAGGTATTTATATTTTATGATGCAAAGAGGATCAATAAACAAACTCAACTTCCATAAGAACAATAGTAGTCATCTTTCAGTATGCAAGAACTTGTTGCTTAAAATCCTAAACTTGCTCAAACACCAAGAATGTACTAAAAAAGGGTACTCAGAGTTATATTCACTTCAAACATGCTTAGATACATCAATTCAACATGACCATGCACTTTACAAAATATCAAACCTTCAATTTTATTTACTTTCCTCTTTGACCTTCAACTAGGCTTGTAGCCCTCCTTTTAGGAAAATATTGGTGTAAAACACACAAATCAAAGATTTAAACCTTACTGGTAAGGTATTTAGATACCAATTAACACCATTAATATGAATACAAAGTTTCAGAGCTTCACCCTTCACCAATTACCATTTTTGCTCAAATCTTGCAATTATCCCTCCTATAGGAAAAATCTTACGTCTCAAAACAATTGATAGAATTTTAAACAAATTTATATATTTTTCCAAGTACCCATTTGGGCCTTACAAATCCATGAAAGTTTTAATTTTCAAATCTTTATCTAGTTTTCCCAGCTTACACATTCACTCTTTCTTGCCTTGTCAATTTAGGCCTACTAGGGTTTCAAATAGCTTGTTATGGTTTTGTTATTTTATACCATATTTAACCTATGAAAATCCTTTCCATACCAATTTCAAACTTGTTTAAGGCCATTTCAAGGTCCCATGACTTTTTTATCCTCCGTTTTGTTAGATTTGCTAATTTTGGTCCTTAGAGTTTATCTTTCTCATAAGCCTTCTTAGTCTTCAATACCTTGTTCTTATCTTCTTCCTTTGACTTCTGAAATTATTTAACTTCTTCTCAACACCATAATCATGAAATTACCTCTCCTTATCCTCATTTCCCTTTAACTATTTTATCACAACCTCATCCTTTCTTTTGAGTCTCTAAACTAGCTTCTTGTTCTTCTTTGTTTGTTCAAGGTAGTTATAACCCACTTACACTATTCCAATATTTTCCTAGTTTTCTTTAGGGTATCTTCACCATATTATAGATTCATTAAATACCCTCCATCCTTTTCACTCACCATACTCTTCCTCACTTGTCCTTTCCATTATTTTCTTACTCTCACTCTGTCCTTCCTAGGACTATGTCACTATTTCTTAACTACCCTACTCTTATTGGAATGAATACCTTCCATGTTAAGACTCTATCACTTTCCTCACTCTTTTTTTGCATCAGTAGTTATCTATATCATCACATTTTATATATTTCTTGGCTCTCCTTAATAGGTTCTTGACTTATGGTTCTTGGATTAAAAGAGAATTAATCATCACCTATGACTGCCCTTACTAAGTTTTTAAAGAATGCATGAGGTCAGGATTCAATATGCTTCCATCCAATGATTATAATTCTCTTCATATCCTCTAATTTTTCTTATACAACCTCCTTCATATGTGTCTCCTTCTTAAACAAGGGTTAACACTCTATAGCTCTTTCTAGACCAATCTAAGCACATAACACAGTTCAAAAAGAGATACTCAGTTTTAAAGACCTCCTATGGTTTTCCAAGATTTTGATTCACATTATCTTTCCTTATATTCTTCAATATCCTGAGGGTTATCAAGAAAGTTGAGCAATTCATATTAAACAATAATTTCAGTGTTAAAGTTCTCTAATATGAGATGTCACAGTCAACCTGGTACTCATTATTTACTATCAAACTTGGCTCCTTCTAGCCCTTGAACTTCATTATTTTCCCTAATATTCTTCTTATTTATGAACTCTATAACCTCTATTTGAATTAAACATTCTCCATTCCACTTGAATCATCCATCAACGTTGGTTGTAAAGAATCCTTTCATGACTAAAGGCTTGAACTCATTACTAAACCCTTAAACAATTTTTTATAATTAAAGTGAATGTGTTTTTACTTTTAACTCAACAAACCTCTTTCAAATAGAAAAATACTTTGCAACCACCTTAATCTTGAATAGACTAACCTTCCCTCCAAATTTCACTTATTTTTTATGGTTAAAACATAAAATATACTCCCTTTCCTCTTGACTAAGCCCTAGCTCTGTCCTAGAACCCGAGAGCACAAAGTTTGCATAGAATATTCATTTCTTATTTTTCCAACTATGAAAATGCATGAAAATCATGTAAGAGATCTATTACAAACTTATTCATCTTCCTAAAGTCTTTAAAATTTCCATAAATCGTGAAATGTGGGTAAAAATCCTTCAAACTAACCTAAAAGTTGTCATAAGCATTGTGCAAGTCAAGTTACTCAACCAAAATTCACCAAAAAAACATTCATGAATCTGAAATCACATGCATACTCAAATAATAATTCCATAAATGTAATACATTTAGAATCAAATACAAGATAACATACAAATCACAATCATCAACTAAGAAAATTTAAGAGACACACACACCATGGAGGTATTATGACGATTTTTTTAATTTTTATTCATCTTGAAACCATTCCTACATACTCCTTGATCCATCATAGGTACTTCCACTTACATTCCACTCATTTGAAAAAGAGTTCACTCTCCTCTTAATTTTCTTCATAAAATTTAAGACACAATAGATCTCTTTCTCCTTTGAAATCACATGTTAGGTCACTAGACTCAACTACCATTTCCTCTTTCTTTAATTTATCTTCATCTTCTCTCATTTTTCTAACTTCTTCTTCTTTAATATCATTCACATGTTCCTCACAATGCATGTTAGTGTTCAAAATAAACTTATTATCACTTTTTAAGGCCTCATTTCATGTCCTTTCATTCAATGTATTCAAAACAATTTGTTTACCTTGTTCATTTCTTGTTTTCTTCTCTTCCCAAGATTTTGTTATGCTTCCCTACTCTTCTCTCTTTTCTTTCACCTTCAATACTTGATTCCTCAACCCTTTATGCTGGTACACACCTGTAGTTTCAACATTCCTCCTTAATTCATAGGATAGTTTGTTCTTAGAAACTCTTTCTTCATTCCTCATTCCCTGGTCATCTTCATTGCAGGCTTGTCTCAAACTGAAATATGATCTTTTCCTATCATTTCTCTCTTGTTTTCCATTGCATGTCATAACCTTATTAGCCTCTTCCTTTTATTTTATCTCTTGTTAAAAAACTGACTTTTTGAGCCATTTAGGCATGATATATCCATGTTGGAATTTAGATTTTGAATAATCATCTTCTCTTTTCATTGTGCATTCTTGTATATCAAAAAAATTCACTAACATATTCATGAAGGAATTCATAATTTTGATCTTCATATACATGATTATAGACCATATTTGTGATCATATCTCTTTCATTTTCCTTTTTGCCATCCATCTTCTTGTTTTTCTTTATTTTTTGTCTTCTCTCTCTTGAATTATTTCCAAATCATCATAGAACTTTATATATTCTTTTCCCTCTTCATTAACATGTTGGAGGACCTAATTCTTTTCCTCATAAACTTTTATGACCTTCTCTTTGCTTCCATCATATGCATTTTACTCAAAATAATCTCTTATATTCTATTTTATTACAATTTTCATTGTCTTCGTCTTAATATTATTCACAAAAATTTCAAACCTATATACACACATGCAAACACAACATTACTTGATAAAAATAGATACCACATTGTCTCCATGAGTGTATCTCTCTTGGAAAATTTCCTCCTTATCCACCCTTTTTCATTAAGTGTTTCTTTTTGCACTTTTCTTCTCCTCCATTCTTCTTCATCTTTCACTATGTTCTCCACAATGAGAAATCTCTTCTCTTCCTCTTTCTCATGTTGCTCACATGGAAACTCTCTCTTCCTTAAGCCTCCATAGGATCTCACTTCTTTTTTTCCTTTAATTATAGCATGCTTCTTTTGTCTTCTTGCATTCTTCACAAGTGACTTGATTGGCCACTTCACTCTCTTTTTCAAACTCCATCCATCTAGTTAAATTCTTACTTGACTTATTACCTAAAACCAAATTATTTCCAAGGCATCCAACCTCTGTAACTAACTCCTCAACCCTGATATTTCCTTCTCCATTCCTCACCCTTTTCATATACCTTTTGTCTTCATAGCTTTAGTCCTTCTTTTAGAGCTAATCTTGTGAAAAAGGCTATATATTTTGTGCCAAAAATTTTCAAATAATTATTCTCTCTAAAATGATGCAGAGAGGATTGATAAACAAACTCAACTTACATAAGAACATCATCTTTCACTATGTAAGAACTTATTTCTTAAATTGCCTAAACTTTCTCAAACACCAAGAATTTAATAAAACAAGGTACTTAGAGTTAAATTCAATTTAAACATGCTTAGATAGATCAATTCAACATGACCATGCACTTTACAAAATATCAAACCTTCAATTTTATTTACTTTTCTCTTTGACCTTCAACTAGACTTTTAACCCTCCTTTAAGATAAATATTCGTGTAAAAAACACAAAAAAAAGAGTTAAAATTTACTGGTAAGGTATTTAGATAACCATTAAGGCCATTAATACTACTACAATATTTTAGAGCTTCACCCTTCACCAATTTGTTTTTATCCTCCAAATACCATTTTTTTCTCAAATCTTGCAATTAGCCCTCATATAGGACGAATCTTAGTGCTCTGAACAATTGATAGACTTTCAGAAAAAGTTTTATAGTCTTCCAAGTACCCATTTGGGCCTTACAAGTCCATTAAATGTTTCAAATTTCAACTCTTTTTCTATTTTTCCTAGCTCATGCATTCACTCTTTCTTGCCTAGTCAATTTAGGCCTACTAGGGTTTCAAATAGCTTGTTATGGTTTTGTGAGTTTATACCATCTTTAACCTCTTCAAATCCTTTCCAAACCTATTTAAAACTTGTTTAAGGCCATTTTAAGGTTCCATGAATTCTTTATCCTTCATTTTGTTAGATATGCTAATTTTGGTCCTTAGAGCTTATCTTGTTCATAAGCCTTCTAAGTCTTCAATACCATGTTTTTATCTTCTTCCTTTGACTTTTGAAATTACTTAACTTATTCTCAACACAATAATCATGATCTTACCTCTCCTTATCCTCCTTTCCCTTTTAACTATTTCATCATAACCTCATCCTTCCTTTTGAGTCTCTAAACTAGCTTCTTGTTCTTCTTTGTTTGTTCAATGTAGTTATAACCCACTTACATTGTTCCACTCTTTTACTGGTTTCCTTTAGGGTCTCTTCACCATATTATAGATTCATTAAACCCCCTTCCATAATTTTCACACACCATACTTTATCTCACTTATATAGATTATAGAGACTAGACTATAGAGACGGATTCCACTTTTTTTATACTCTCATTTTTTCCTTCATAAGACTGTGTCACTATTTCTTAACTACCCTACTCTTATTGGAATGAATACCTTCCATGCTAAGACTCTATCACTTTCCTAACTCTTTATTTTTATCAGTAGTTAGAGATATCACACATTTTAAATATTTATTAGTTCTCCTTAATAGGTACTTGACTTATGGTTCTTGTATTAAGAGAATTAATCATCACCAATGACTTCCCTAATTGAGTTTTTGAAGAATGCATGAGGTCAGGCTTCAATATGCTTCAATATAATTATTATATTTCTATTCATAACCTTTAATGGTGCGTGTACAACCTCATTCATAGTTGAATCCTTCTTGAACAAGGGTTAACACTCTAGACCTCTTTCTAGACCAATCTAAGCACATAGCACAGTTCAAATAAAGATACACAGTTTTAAAGACCTCCTATGGTTTTCCAACATTTTGATTCACATTAGGTTTCCTTTTATACTACAATATCCTCAGGGATATCAAAAATAATTTCACTATTAAATTTCTCTAATTTGAGATGCCACAGTCAACCTGGTACTCACTAGTTTGCTCTCATACTTGGCTCCTTCTAACCCTTAAACTTCACTATTTTATGTGATATTCTTCTTATTTATGAAATCTATAACCTCTCTTTGAATTAAACATGCTCCATTCCATTTGACTTGTCCATCAACATTTGTTGTAAAGAATCCTTTCATGACTAAAGGCTTGAAATCATAACTAAACCCTTGAAACATGGTATTATAATTAAAGTGAACGTTTTTACTTTTTAACTCATAAAACCTCTTTCAAATAGCACAAAACTTGGAAACCACATTAATCTTGCATAGACCAACATTCCCTCCAAATATCACTTGTTTTTTATGGTTAAAACTTAAAATATACTCCCTTTCCTCTTGACTAAGCCCTAGCTCTGTCTCATAACCCAAGCACAACTCGTTTGCACATAATATTCATTTATTATTTTTCTACAATGACAAAGCATGAAAAACATCTAAGAGATTTATTACAAACTTATTCCTCTTCCTCACGTCTTGAAATATCCCATAAATCATGAAACATGGCTAATAAACCCTTCAAAATAACCTGCAAACTGTCATAAGCATTATGCAAGTCAAGTTACTCAACCAACCTTCACCAAAACAACATTCATGAATCTGAACTCACATGCATACTCAAATCATCATGCATTCTATGTAATACATTTGGAATCAAATACAAGATAACATAAAAAGCATAATCATCAATCAAGAACAATTAAGAGACATACACACCATGGAGGGATAATGAAGGAAATCTAATTTTTATTCATTTTACAACCATTCCTATAAACTTCTTGAGCCATCCTAGGATATTCCACATGTACTCCACTCCAAAATCCTTCTTCTCATATCATAACTAACTTATTTATTCAAATTTCACCTCTTATATGCTTAACTCAAGGTGGTTTCACTAACCTTTCTCTTAACTCACTATGGTTAAGGGTTTGGTTAACTCATGAGCCCTCTTAAAAATATTGATTACACTTAACTTACCTCTTTTAAGGTCTTGAATGACCTCTTACAACCAATAATGGCTTGTTTTCAACATTAAACCTCTTGAACTAGACATTTTCAAATTCAAATTTCAAATAGTCTCTTTTTGGAAGGAAACTCAAAATGTCCCATCTAACACACAAGAAGGTCTTGTAAAGACCATGGAGGAGTTATAAGACACCTAACAAGACCTCTAAGGCCTAACACACCCCTTACACAAAATTACCAAATTTGATGCCTTTACAGTGATGATCCTACATCATTTTACTACCCTGACATATAAGTAGTGCATCTGGTCGACCATATCATCGGTACTATTCACCTTTTATCATTGTATTCCTATGCTTCAAAGATGAGGTGTGATCTCATTTAAAGTGTAATATTCTAGCTGAGATGACGTATTAAACATAAGATCTAATTTTGTCTAAAGGATTCTTCTTTCCAACTAGTTTAGAATCTTTATTTGTTGTCTTTTACTAGTGGTGGTAGAGTTTTTTTCCATGTACATGTTAAAGCAGAATTATCATCTTTTGTCTTTTCTAGTTTAGAGAAACTTTCCCCTTCCTCTTTCATATAGTAGATCTTAAGAGAAATGTCTCCCTATGTGAGAAAATACCTCAATTTTCTAATGAAAATTAAGGCACAACTACCTCTTTGCTGAACTATATTGGTTGTTTAATAATCCTCATACCTTTTAGAAAGAATATTTGGAAAATTTAATGCCAAACTCATTAGAATTTATAAAAAATTCCTCCCAGCTTGTGAAAATCACAGAGTTTTGAACAAGGTATTTATACCCAAATTAAAATAAAGACTATTTCTAATGATGTAGTTATGCCTACCCTAGATATACATGTATAAGGAAGAAGCTTCATGATGTGGGACATGGTTAACAAAACATGATTTTTTTCTAGATGTATTATATTTTTTCCAAATGCAAAAGCTACTGCAAGCATGTGAAATGTTTGAAAAATCAAGAAAATCATTTTTCAAATGTATTATAATCATTCCTATATATGTAAACTGGGTATGATTTTTAAGTAAACAAAATTGGCAGGTTTAAATGTATGGTCATTTTCATTCAAATGTATTATAATAATTCCTATGTTATTAAATTTAGTAAGATTTTTAATTAAACAAAATTGGCATGTTTAAATGTATGGTCATCGTCATTTTGAAGAGCCTCCCAACTTGTCTAAAATACATAACTCTAGAACAAGCTATAAAAATACATACAAATTCTACATCTTATTCCTCACCCAGTGTAGACACAAAATCATGCACTTTGGGTAATAATCTAGTCTTGATTACATACTACTATTTATATGGTTCCTAAGTATGAAAAGTAATAATCAACCCATGTCTTTGGCAATCTTTCATTTCTTTCAGTTGTTACTTTTGTATTGCAACTCCATTGGCTCGATCTGTCTTTTTATACTTCGCTTTTGTCTTTTCTAGAATGGAGCACCTAGCTAGGATAGTAACGTCAAGCACTCCCATCCCCTCTAGGTTCCCTTTTCCTCTTTACTCTTTACTCTCACTTTTTGGGTCCTTTATATCTATTTAAACATCTTATATTTTTGTAGTCGACCTTTTCGGGTTAATTACAAAATTCAAGTGAAATAAACATACAAATATAAAGTTATGTGATCATAATAAGGGAACAAGCACCAATCACTAATAAATTACTATCACCACCTAAGTTTACATACATCAACACTTCTATTACTCCATTTACATCCATCTATCTCCATCACAAGGGAAAAAGGATGGTTTTCTACATCACACTTCATAGGACGAGAGTTTATTCTATTTCATGCACATAGTATTTACATTCTACATCTAGTTATTGCTCACTATTAACAAATTGTGACATGCACAAGAGCACCTAAGGCACAATTCTGCACACACACACACAAAACTACATTGGGTCTAAGATGTATGTAATGCTTAGTGATAAGTCCACCATTGTGTCACCGAGGACACTCGACCCCTTCATATGCATATTTATTTTTATGATTTTGATGCTTTATTTAGGGTATTTCATGTGATTCTTCATCATAGGTTTACACCGACATCACCAAACTAGTTACGACATACATGAAAAAAGTAGCAAAGGCTTCACATCATCTAGAAACCCTATAAAATTAGCTTCTAGACCTCCTACACAGACATGGAGCCTAGACTACAAACCTAGGCACCCAATCCCTTTTTCTGGGATCCCAGTCCAATAAAATAACTCAAGTATGTGTTTTCTTGGGCTCTTGTGCAACATGATTTCCTCCTCTTGTTCAGCTAATCTCCATTGTGACATATTCCCATGACATCGAAGAATCATCTAAGGATTTTGTAACCCTCTTTGCACATTGGGGTTTCATATCTCATTGCTTAGATTTCTTGGGTGTATTGTAGTTATTTCATTACTTATTTATTTACTACTAACTTGCATTAGATTAGGCTAGAAAATTTCCATTTTAGCATAATCATTTTGGTGAACCCAAACTCGATCATCATGCTCTTAGGATCTCCATTCTTTTCTTTACTTTATATTTTCATTCCATAATCTTGTCATCCTAAGTATCTCAATTAATGAATTTTTTCTTGCTAATCTCTATTTATAATGTAGAGTCCAACATCTTCTCACTAATACTTGCATTCATGATGATATGTATCTTAACTCAGTATACCAAACATTTGTAGATGAATTTTCTAAACATATTTCTTTCCCTACTAATCTTGATATTGATATTAATATATTTGATAATGACCCAACATTGCATATCATAATTTGAATTTATAATTTGGGTATCAAATGCACTTTAATTGACAATGGATCTAAGCTCATCCTATGTCCTATGTCATTCCTTAAAATATAGGTCTTTCTCGCCACTAATGTTAGTCCATCATGTCTTTCACTTCGTGCATATGATGGTTCTGTTCATCCATGCATAGGTCACATCACTCTCCCTATTACTATAAGGCCCAAGACCCTTAACACTATATTCTTCATTATTGAATTTCTAGTCTCATATAATTTTTTACTTGGTAAACCATGGCTTCACACCATGTAATTAATTTCCTCTATAGTACATCATTGTGTTAAATTTTTATGAATTCATCGAATACATTATTTTCATGATCCTCACCCATATGATTAACTAAAATTTATATTTGTATATAGTTAATCTAAGGAGTAAAACAATAAATGAAAGCTAAACTAAATAAGGAAATTGACTAAAAACTAAGTAAATAAAAATGTGAAACTCTAATTAACAAGTAGGGTTAGAAGGAGCTTAGCTGGTTCGACAACTATTTGGGATTGTGTCGCAGGATGAACTAGATGAACATAATATAGATGTGACAATAAATGAGCTCCAGAAGACACAAATCTAAGATTTCTGAGTGGACTAGGGCACCTGGGAGAGGATCAGGGTGCCTTTGGGTGCTCTAGTCTAAGTTATGGGAGCCTTGGTCTATGTAGGAGGTCTAGAAACAAAATTTATAGGGTCAAAAGATGATACAAATCCCTCATTGTCTATCATGTGTAATTATTTACACTTCATCAAATTTTATTGATGATCAAGGATGAAGAATAGACTTGTAAAACCCCAAAACAATTATCAAACCCTAAAAATAAAAATGCAAATGATGGGTTCAGATTGTCCTCAACAGAACCACAATGGTGGACTTACTAACTAAGAGATACACTACATTTCAAACCTGAATTTAGTGATTAGTGTGTGTGTGAATCATTCCCTAAGTGCTCTTGTGCCAGTTGCACTTTATGAAGTAATGAGCTATAACTATGTGTAGAAAATGTAATAAATGGTGGATGGAGTAGAATCAACTTCCCTCATATGATGTGTGATGCAGATGAACCATCCTTGTCCCTTGTGATGGATCCATATGGATGCAAATGAACTCTATATGCCTTATATGGATGCAACTCTAGGTGGATGATAGTAGTGACTAGTGTTTGGTCCCTCATTATGGTTTCATAACTTTATATTTTTGTGGTTCTATTGATCTAATTTCATAATTAACCCTGAAAAGGCCAACCACCAAAAATATAGGAAGATTAGATGGATAGAAAATTCCCAAAAGATGGAAGTGAAGTGGGAAAAATATCAAGGCACCCCGAATGGGACCAGGGGCCCATGGGCACCCCAATACTAGCCTGGGTACCACAAGAAGGGTGTAGAGTAACATATAACAACAAAAATAGACTGGGCATGTATGTGTTGAAGGTCACGAATGATGACGAAAAGAAAAGTAAAATGGCCAAAAGATGGGGGTTAATTGTTATTTCTTCACTCAAAAACCATATGAATAGTAGTATGAGACCAGAATAAATAATACCCAAAGTGTGTGATTTATTGTCTACATTTTCCCCACTTTATGTTGGTGAGAAAAATTCTCGGTAACATAAAGTAGATAGAGATATGTACTGTGTCCATATAGAGTGATGTAGAAAACGTGTCGAAGGACTATACAAAGCATGGAGTGGCAAAAGAAGATGGAGCATGGAAAAAAAAGATGCAAAATATCAAAAAGTGATGAGAGTGAACCTAGGGTGGAAACATGTGTGTAGTTTTTGATGTGTGTGATGTACATGCATGTTAGTATGGTGTGTGTTGTCACAAAATGTTACTTTTGTCAATGCCACTATTTTTTTGTTGATGTTGTTGACTTATTTCCTCTCATACGGCTGGAATTGTAAGGAGAATATGATCAAGTAGTCAAATATGCATGCATATATGTGAAAAACGTGTGTAAAAGACACATGTATATGTATGTAAAAGCATGTAAATGTAAAATATGCAAATGAAAAATGGAACATGTGCACCTAATCCATGATGAGAGAGTATAGAAGGATATCATGTACTGCAGGGTTTTTGGGTGATCTTACGCCATAGGCCGAAGAAGTATAGGGAGGAATTCCATTGTATCCTCCAACCTTTAACTACTTCCCTAAAAATGTATGAAGAGATCTCTGTATTGCCTAGATTTTTTGGGTGATCTAACACCATTGGTAGAAGAAGTATAGGGAGGAATTCCACTGTATCCTCCAACCTTTAACTATTCCCCAAAATGGTAAGGATAACCATGTCTTGTAAAATACACTATGTATGGGGTTCATAGACTGGTTTGAACCCACTTGATGTATGTAACACACAATGCCAGGGTGAAAACTGAATTGAACTAAGCTAGTGTAGAAGTGTTGTGTAGTATATAAATCCCCAAATGATGCCCCCTCTTTGGGGGTGCATGTGACATCATTGATAGGATAATGCGGCCCCAAAAGATAACTATTAGTGCAAAATCACAACACCCCCAAATGAGTCATTAGATCTACTTTTCTAAGGCATATTCATTTGGTATGATTTGCATAACATTGAGTTGTTCCCAAAGTGTGGGACTTTACGGATGGGAAAAACTCTCCAGATTGAAAGTTGGTTCCTATTCCTCTATTTAGGTGCATGCATTCAAACTTACAGAGGGCCTATTACTAAACCTAATCTAAGTTTTACCAAAGAGGTAGGGATAAAAGGGATGTAGGAAATCAAACTAAGTTGTAAGGTGATGCACCAAAGGAATGATGAACATTAGTTTTGTTGATAGACACAAACCAACAAAATACATATGATAATCAAGCATAGATAACCAAATTTATAATGAAAGACCAGATGAGAGAAAATGAGACAAGAAAGGATCTAAAATCAATCACGATCATATTTTATTGCTCTGCAGATTGATACAATGCATTACAAGCAGCCAGAAAGGAAAGAAAAGTATTACAATTATGAGGGGAGGTCTGAAACTCCATGAGTTCCTTTGCTAGAAGGAAAAGGGAGCCTGCAAAATAGAAGAATGTCCAACCCTTTACAATGAGTCCCGACCCTACATTTATAGATTCAATCAGAGAGAAGAAAGAAAGAGAGAGAAGTGGGAAAAGCAGGTCGAAGCTCAACCACTGCTATTAATGCCTCCTACAAAATCTTCCCCCAAATCTTCCTTGACTGCATCAACCACTGGTTTGGTGCCTTGAAGGAGGAGGAAAAACGGAGTAGATCGAATCCGATCTAGTTGTTGGGGAAAAAATAAATCCTGAATTAATGGCCCCGAAGATGTTTTCTTCATTTTTATTTACCTAACCTCCCCAAACTTAAAGTTTTAGATCTCCATGGCATGGGAGAGGCTGAGATATTTCCAATGGTGTCATATTTGTAATATTTCGAGCCTTGAGTTGAAAGATATGCCCCTTCAAGTTTGTATCGGTCCTGTATAAAAAGGTGGGAAAACCAATTTGAAAAAATGGGCTCCCTTTTTAATATGGGACATGTGAAGGACTGGCATTTTTTTGAAGGAGGCCTATGTATTTTTCTCTTGGAATGGCATGGGGTTGAGATATGGCTTCCTCCATCGGCTTACTCAATTTCTTTGTTTTTTGGTTAAGTCCTTTGCTTGGCGAGGTCATATTTTTTGACCAAGGACATGCGGTGTCGGCACTTGTTTAAAAACCCTCTCTCTATTCGACCCTTGAGTTAGCACCATTTGGACACTTGGCACTCTACTCGGCTTGCCACTATGCATTGACTATTTAACTCGAATCTATCCTCTTTGAAGAGACTGGATGCATGGAGGCTCCACGCTCGCTTGAAATCCCGATCAATATTTTCCTTTGAAGGAGTGTCGGGTTGACACTTAGAATCCTCCATAGGTCTTTAGACTTTTCAATGACCTCCCCTTACCTTTTTAGACCTTGGGCTACATGGTGAACTGGTGCTTGTTTGAGCCTCCACATTTGGATCTATCCTTGGAGATGTGCCACTTGGACATGTAGCAGTCCCTCCAGTACTTCTATACTTATCCTTTTTTAGGCCCGCTCTTTCCACCTTTTGACCTCTGGTGACCATTTTCTACTTGGAGGTCTAGCACGAGTTTGAGTCTTCACCTTAGGCTCCAATTTTATATTTACACCGAGTCAACATGTGGCACCTTCCTGTCTAGTCAAAGACTTTTCAATGGCCATACAACTTTTGGGGCTCTGGATGCATGGAATCTTGGCGCTTGTTTGAACTTCCTTTCTTGGATTCAACTTTGGAGAAGCATCATTCCAACACGTGGCTCTCTCCGCTATCTCCTCCATACTTAACCAATTTTTAGACTCGTTCTAAACTATTTTGAGCCCGAAGACTTCATATATTCATTGTTTCTTCCTTTTCTTTCTCTTGGCTTCTCTCGACACTACTCTCTTTCTTTGACCCTCCTATTCTATTTCTGAGCCCACCTATAGCCCGTAGAATGGATTCAAGGCCCGGATCCACTCAATAGAGCCATTTTCTAGATTTCTCCCACACATGATTGTTTGACTTTCACAAGCCCCACCACTTCCATTATAAAGTCCCTATGTAATCTATTTATAGGATCTGAATGTGATTTCTCAAGTTCTTTCCATGCAGGGTCATGGCTGATCCAATATTTCACCTAGGGGAAAATATGGATAACAATTTAATGACTCACAGGGGTATCTTCCTGTTAGATGAAAAGACCAATTGCCTTGTCATATCCATTGGGCATGGAGTCAAAAATGATGGTCTGATATTGATCCTGCCTCTGATTCATGAGCCCGACTATTCTCACTCTTAATTTTCATAAGAGATTTCGAAATGATTGTTTCTAAGAGTAGAAAATTGCTTTGACCTGGAGCTTCATCTGCTTTTCCGAATGGGCTATGTAAGAGCAACAAAATAGCACCACAACTATATACAAAACTGGAAATCATACATGCTCCAAGTAGAACATGCAGAGTGTGCAAAGAACTTCTTCTCATTGAAAGAAAACCTACCTACTTTATGCTAGCTAGGAGCAAAGGTGAGCTAAACAAACCCTGCAACTGGTTGTGCAAAATAGCTTCCTTTCCTCAAAATTGGCAGCCATGCAAATGATTTGGAGCTAAACATGGTTGTTATTAGGAGTGGAAGGCTAACTGCAAATTGTTTCTCCACTCCCTCCATCAAGGTATCAACTGGAAACAAAATAAATACCTTTTCAATCTGCTGCTCACTTGGTTCCCAGAGGTATTGTAGCTGATCCTTGGTACTTTGATGCTCATCCTCATGCTCAGAAGCAAGCATGACTAGTTTTGGCTTCTCCCTTGGCTCCAATGAAGTCAAGTACCTTATTGGGAAAGGTCTAGTCCTTGAAGTTTTCCCATTGCCTTGAAATTTAACTCCAAAAATGGAGTCTTCCTGCAGACCTTCCTAGATGGATGGGTTGTCTGCAATAATTTTTTTTTCTTCTTGCACATCTACAGACAACTGAAACTCTTCCCTAATGACTGATTTGGAATGGATGTCATCCTTGTTCTCTTTCTCCTCCTTATCCAATATGAAGTTTGGAAGATCAAACTCCTCCAATTCTGATTCAAGAGGACTATTTTGAGGTGCAAGTTGCTCTTGCACGTTCCCTCCCATGGAAAGCAGTCTCTTGTTGTTGAAGGATGAATGATGGAGCAACAAATGTTGTGATTTCCATGGGTTCTTCTCCATCAAAACACTCTTCTAAGTCTGATAGGCAATCAAACTCTTCAATGTCTGCTATGTGCCAAAGCTTCTCTCTCTTGTATGATGACTTTTAAATCTGAAATTTTCTCATCATGTATAACTTCATCATCAAACATGAAGCTTGTCAGCTTGAATTTATCCAAAAGTCATATTTTTGGAGAGATGAAGTGGGAGAGAAAACTGCAACTTCTTGTGCAACCTGCTCATGGTTCAGTGCCTCTAAATTTATCTTGTTCACCCCCACATCCAGAATGCACTCCTCCTCTTTTGGATTTGGAGTAGCTTCTTCTTCCCTTTCTTGGGCTGATTGTGTAGCTTGATTTGGATCAGCATTTTCTTCAAATAGAGTGCCAACATGGACACTATACTCAAAACAAATAGGTTGTTGGTCTTCTCGCTCCACTGCTGCTACAAAATCAGCCTTGGCCACCATTGGCTCTTCAACTTTGACCTCCTCAGAAGGTTTAACCATCAAGGGAATCTTTGTAATCCCAATTTAAGAGCCAAGCTCACCAAACCTCTGATTTCTTCTTCTCTATTTGGCTCTACTTCTTGCTGCTCTTGACTGGTTTTTTTATTGTTTTCTTCCCAACATGGGTTTGGGAAAGTAGGAGGAAGGATGGGTTGATTTACAATAGACTTTGCAATTGTTTGTGGTGGAGGGGAAGGTGTTGCTTTTGGCTCTTGTGGAGGGGAATTGGATTTGGAAGGGAAAAGGGTAGAGAAACTGAGGTGGGATGGAAGACTAGTAGATGGAGAAGAGGAATTAACATTTGGGGCAGTAGATGGGAAGCTTGGAACTTGATATCTTGAAATGATATTGGCTGAGAATGAGGAAAAGAAAAACTATGAGGTGGTGTACTTACCCATTGACAAGGTTGTGTAACACTTTGCTCATATATCTCTATCCCCTCGGTCCACTCTGCAAGTTGGGGCAGCATTTCAACAATGAAATCAAACTTCTCCTGAGGGCTATAATGTCTTGGAAAAGGGCCAACCCATGGACAAGGTGCCCTGTAACCAATTCTGAAAGCCTTCATTTGAGTTGTAGCCCTGGATTGCACCATGTTTACCTCCATTTTTTTATCTTCTCCAACAGATCTGCATTTTCCATTTGATTGTTGTCATTATATGCGTACCCCTACTCTTGATAAGCTCCATAGCCAAACTAGTTTTGGCATTGTTCATGTGGGCAAGCATAATGATTTTGGATTTGATTAAAATGTTGATCTGGGGGAGTTGAGGAATACATTGGAGGCTGATTGCACTGCTTGCTACTGAAAGTGTGAATTCCATGATGGAAATGAAGTCATGATTGCACAACTTCATGGAATGGAAGAAGATGAAAGAGGTGGAAAGAAAAATGGATGAAAATGAAAGGAAAGAAGGTCTACAACTTCAGAGATGGGTTTTTGACTAGATGGAGTCGCCAGATGTGTTTGCATATGCCTCCAAAGGATGAAACTTTAACATGAACACACCAACCTGCTAAAAATGAAAATGAAGACCTCTTATCCCACCGAGCATGCCAAAACTGATAGTGTAAAATCACATAACCCCCAAATGATTCATCGATCTACTTTTCTAAGGTAGATTCATTTCATATGATTCACATAACATTGAGTTGTTCCCAAAGTGTGGGACTTTGTAGATGGGAAAAACTCTCTAGATTGAAGGCTGGTTCCTATTCCTCTATTTAGGTGCATGCGTGAAAACTTGTAGAGGGCCTATTACTAAACCTAATCTAAGTTTTACCAAGGAGGCATGGATAAAAGGGATGTAGGAAATCAAACTAAGTTGTAAGGTGATGCACTAAAGGAATGATGAACATTAGTTTTGCTGATAGACACAAACCAAAAAATTACATATGATAATCAAGCACAAATAACCCAATTTATAATGAAAGACCAGATGAGATAAAATGAGACAGGAAAGGATCTAAAATCGGTCACGATCATATTTTATTGCTCTACAAATTGATACAATGCATTACAAGTAGCCAGAAAGGAAAGAAAAGTATTACAATTCTAAGGGGAGGTCTGAAACTCCACGAGTTCCTTTGCTAGAAGGAAAAGGGAGATTACAAAATAGAAGAATATCCAACCCTTTATAATGAGTCCTGACCCTGCATTTATAGATTCAATTAGAGAGAAGAAATAAAGAGAGAGAAATTAGAAAATCAGGTCAAAGCTTAACCACTACTATTAATGCCTCCTACAAAATCTTCCCCCAAATCTACCTTGAATGCATCAACCACTAGTTTGGTGCCTCAACAGAGGAGGAAACGAGAGAAAATTGAATCTGATCTAGTTGTTGAGGAAAAAATAAATCCTACATTAATGGCCCTAAAGAAGTTTTCTCCATTTTTATTTACCTAACCTCCCCAAAATTAAAGTTTTAGATCTCCATGGCATGGGCGAGGCCAATATCTTTCTAACAGTGTTAGATTTGAAATATTTTGAGCCTTGAGTCAAAATATATGCCCCTTCAAAGTTTGTATCGGGTCCATACAAAAAGGTGGGAAAACCAATTTGAAAAAATGGGCTCCCTTTTTAATATGGGACACATGGAGGGATAGCACTTGTCTCGAAGGAAACCTCTTTATTTTTTTATTGGAATGTCATGGAGATGACACGTGGCTTCCTCTGTCATCCTACTTTATTTTTTTTATAAGTGCAAGAATGTCATGGAGAAATATAGGGTCATCGTGGACATCATATTGCAAATAACAACATAATATCAACTCATTATTAGCCATACACTCAAAATTAGACAAAATAATATTAATATGAATCATAGAATCCAGAATCTAGTTTCTAAAATACTAATTTTTGTAAAAATGGACAAGATTAGCTATATTTCTGACTTGGTATATTTTTTAAAAACACCGATGGATTATAGTCCGTTTGCCCACAATTTGGATGACCAAAAATTAAAATATTTTCTCTCTATTTAACCACTATCTTTCTTGATTAGTATTTTTTTAGTAATATTTTATTTTTATGATTTTTTCCGTGACATAAAGAAAACAGAGCTTGGCACTTCATCAAAAATCTATTGAAATCTTTGGTGAAATAATTTTTTTTTGGGATGGATTTTATTTTGAAAATATATACTTCACCACGATTGGGATGGTATAAGTTTTATCACATTCTAAGATAAGTGAAACAAATTTTTCACTTAAACGTTAACATTCCAACCTCTATTAGTAAAAATTATAAAATGATATTTATCCTCTTCTATTCACTTTAAAATTAGTATTTCTACAAAGCTAATAGCCTCCCTATGCAATGGTACTATTTTTATGACATAGTTTTTACTTTTCAGCATGGTTCAAGTCCGCGGAGTTGTTTTTAATGTAAAATTCAGGATTTGATGTCCACTTAATTGTCCCCCAGGTGCACTTACCCTAGCTAAGTCCTTTTCTCGGGGTTCATATTTCTTGACCGGCACACACGGAGGCTGCCATTTGGACACTGCTCCCGCCACTATGTATTGACTAAACCCAACTCTGTCCCCTTTGAAGAGACTAGATCCATGCTCAAGCCGAGCCTCATCAAGATTTTACTTTGAATGGGCATCAAGTTCACACTTGGAAGTCTTCGTGGTCTTTGGACTTTTCAACAACCCCCCTACCTTTTAGACCTTGGGCTACATGGAAAACCGGCACTTGTTTGAGCCTCCACATTTGGATCTATCCTTGGGATATGTTGTTTAGACACATGGTAGTCCTACCAAGAACTCTATACTTAGCCTTTTTAGGCCCACCCTGTCCACCTTTTGACCTTTGTTGACCATTTTCTATGTGCAAGGCTTGTGCGAGTTTGAGTCTTCACCTTGGGATCCCATTTTAGATTTATGTTGAGCTGACACCTACCACCTTCTGTCTAGTCAAGACTTTTCAACGGCCACACAAATTTTGTGGATCTGGATGCATGGAATCCTAACACTCATTTGAAATTCCTTTCTTGGATTTAACTTTAGAGAAGCGTCATTATGACACGTGGCTCTCTCCGTTGTCTCCTCCATTATTATCCAATTTTTGGACTCGCTCAACTTTTTTTAGCCTGAAGACTTTGGATCTTCACTATTTCTTCCTTTTCTTGCTAATGGCTTCTTTGTGACACTTCTCCTCTTCCTCTGACCCTGTTATTCTATTTATGAGCCCACATGTAGTTGTAGAATGAATTTAAGGCCCAAATTCACTTGATTAAGTTGTTTTCTATATTTCTCATACACGGGTTGTTTAACTTTCAGCCACTTCCATTATAGATTCCCTCTGTAATTTTTTGTAGGATCTAAACATAATTTCTCGTGTTCTTTCCGTGCGGGGTCATGGTGATCCAATATTTCACCCATGGGGGTGAAATATGGATAACAAGAAACAACCACATGAACTATGTGCCCTAAAGGGGGAAGGGAATGCATTTTGTAGAAACTAATCCATGCACAAATAAGTGGCTATCCAAAGATAAGTGTTAGTACAAACAAACATGCATGTATAAAGCAATGTGTAATCTACACAAACAATGTATAAGCTACCAAGAAATATAGTAATGTAAACACACAAGAAGACAATCATAGACTACCAAAGCTAAACATGGGACATCACTCATGATGTCATAAGACATGCAATGGCATCATGGCCACATAGAAACAAAAAATTTGCACACCAAACAAAGGGCAAGGCCCACATACAATAGAAAATAATAGCAAACAAGTAAAAGGATGCAAATCAAGGTTCTAAATGATGTCTTAGGCATCTAGTGTGATTGCACAACATGGAAACCTCTCTCCAAGTGTAGGACTTGTGAAACCGAGAGAGGAATCTCCAGATTAGAGGTCTGGTTCCTCAAAATCCTCTCGATTTAGATCTATATTTACACAACTACAGAGGTTCAGATCCTAATCCTACTCTAAATTGCAAGGAGACAGGGATAGAAATGCAAAAATTGAAACTAACTAAAGATGGTGATGCACCAAAAGGAGTGGTGAATATTTTTGTCATGCAAATAGACACAAACCAAAGATTGCAACATAAAACATACACAAAGTCGATAAGATATAATTTAGGATCTCGAAATGAAGCAAATAATACAAACAAAGGATCAAACCCATTCACAAAGCTTGCATTATCATTTCCAATGTCAAAACCACTGCATTAAAACCTCAGAGAGGTAGAAAACCTGTTACAATCTTTGAAGAGGTCTGATTCTTGCAACAATCACTTGCTGGAGGTGAAAGAAGAAGTTTTCTATGCCAAAAGTGTTCCACTCAAGAAATGAGCCAAATCTGGCTTTTACATTACATGGGTCGAGCCCAGGAGAGAGAAAACATACAAAACATGGGAGCCCATTCCTCATTGACTAAAATGCATTAAAATGGCATGGGGGACCTTACAAACCCATACCCTATCATTTTTGACCGAATTGGAGGAGAATGCGACCCATCCTGCATTAAATTTGGTCGCTGAAAGGTCATTTCTGCCCATGGACACGTACCAGAGCCGTTTTTTAATTTTCTCTCTTGAAACTAAACCAAAATTCAAAATTGACCATGAAATCCTATAGAGAATTTCATAAGCTTTCCAATGATATGAAGAATGTGCAAATCTGAGCTCTGGATCAAAAGATATGAAGGTCTGAAGTTTTAGGGAAAACGCCCAAAAACGGATGTCGGGCAAAAAAATTTTAAAATTTGACCTTTTTGCATTTTGGAATTTTTTTGAAAAATTTCCACGCTCCGCCGGTTGGATGGCACATGTCAGGTGCTAGTTCACTAAGAAATTCTCTCTCCTCCACCTTTCCGTGGGCTTTCCTTGAAATTTCAACCTTTTTAACTCTTTGGAAAATTTTCCATTTTTTCCCCGTGCCCCGCCACTTGGGACACGTGGCACGCTTTGGTTGGTTGATAGGGGTGCGGGGCATCTTTTACCTTTTAGTTTTTTGGCCAAAAATTTTGCCAAATTCTCCAAGTCCTCCCCGAGCTCCACACTCCCCTTCTCCTTAGGACACGCGTCCTCTTTTTATTGGCTCGGGCCAATGCTCCAAACTTCGCCTTTGGAAACTCGGCAAAACATTAAGTAAAAATCTCACCCTTTCCTCCGCTGCTCCGATCCATGAAGACATGTGGCACGTTCTGATTCATCGGCGGCTCTTTCGGCTCCCCACGTCCGCCACGTACTTCTGGCCTGGATGTCCCAAACTTTTGGGACAAATTTCTCCGATCCGCCCGATTCGGCTTCCCTGTCCCTCTTTGAGGCAAAGACACGTGGCACATTTCCATTGGCTCTCGCTCCTTCGGCTTTTCGCGTCCCTCACATCCCTTTGTTCCAACTGTCCCTAGACTGTCTGGGACAAATTCTTCCAAACCATCCAAAATGGGCTGCCTTTGCTCTTGGCCACTTCGCCTTTTCACGTCCTTCACGTCCCACGGCCCAGATGTCCCAACCTTATCTACACAATAGTTAGTCAATTTTTTCACCTTCAGCTGGTTCACCTTTTCACATCCCGTGCATCCCCACGGCCCGGATGTCCCAATTACTGCATGGACCGCCTGGAGGCTTTTCAGCCGGTTCGCGCCCCGACGTCCCAACTGTCCCAAGACCGCCTGGACTAGGACTTAGCCGATTTTCATGATTTTTTCTACCCCAAGCTTGATTTTTACAACTTTTTCACCCTTTTTTAGAACTTGCTCTTTTCTTCTTGGATAGGAGAGTTAGAAAAAGCCGGGGACCCTTAAACATGATTTTTTGCCTTGAATCAATCTATCTTGCTTGGGACCAAAGAATTTAATGCATGTTATCAAAATTTACCCTGGGGGGTGAATTTTGGATAACAATTTGGTGACTCAATGGGGTCATCTACCTACTAGATGAAGTTACCAGTTCTGAAGCATCCATTGGGCATGGAGTCATGAGATATTCTGTTTAGAACCCCTAACTGACTTAGAATGTGTAAGGAGGAAGATGGAATATCACCTGATGGAAGCAAGGACTGCAAAACATCTCCATGGATAGCAAGTTATGCCAAAGCACTTAGGGAAAACAAAACTAACCTACAACAAAACAATGTGCACAAGCACTTGGAGGAATGAAAATCTAATCTAATATTTACAAGGTAGTGAATTTCCCTCTAGAAGCAACGCTTGAGATAGATTCCATTTACTGGAATCTGCAGTTCTTCACCATCCAATGGGGCCAATTGGAAAGCATTGTTGTTCTTGCACTTCGTGACCATGTATGGGCCACTCCAAATGGCATCAAATTTTGAATGCCTTCCCGGTTTTTCTCTATCCACATCCCATTTCAACACTAGATCTCCAACCTGAAAAGATCTATCCTTGGCCTTCCTATCAAAGGTCTTTTTGATCAAAGCTTGATCCTTTTCCATTGCTTGGGATGCCTGATTTCTGATCTCTTGCAGCTCCATCAACTCTGCATACCTCACCTCCATGGGCTCAAACTCTAGCAACTCCAGCTGCTTCATGAGTTCCAATGTTGGCAACTCAAGTGACATGGGCAAGATTGCCTCTCTTCCATAGACAAGTTTGAATGGAGAGTTACTTGTGGATCTTTTGGGAGTTATCCTATCAGCCCATAAGGCTGATTTCAGTTTGGTATGCCAAGACCTCTGATTCTCATCAAGAGTCCTCCTAATGATCCTCAACAAGTTCTTGTTTGTAGACTCGGCCTGGCCATTACCTTGAGGGTAATAGTTTGATGAAGTGCTTAGGTAAATACCGTTCTTGACAGCCCACTCAATCACCTTAGATCCAATGAATGCCAATGCATTATCAGAGATTATTGTAGCAGGTACACCAAATCTAGTTGTTATCCCCTCATAAAAGTCTAAGATGCTAGACTCATTTGCCTCTTTGAGTGCTACTACTTCATCCCATCTAGGTGAAGTAGTCCATGGTCACAAAATCCATTTGTGCCCTTGGCTTGAATTGGGATTAATGACTCCAATGAAGTCCAAACCCCATTGCATGAATGGCTGGTCAACTGAGATTGGATGTAATGGAAGGGCAGCAAGTCTCTCTTTTCCTGTGAAGAATGCACAATTCTTACACCTCTTGATCCATGCATAGCAATCACTAAAGATTTTAGGCCAATAATAACCAACCTTCATGATTTTTAGAGCTATCACTCTTGGTGCAAAATGGCCACCAGCTGGTCCACCATGGAACTCTTCCAACACCCTTTGAATCTGATTTGTGCTAATGCATCTCAGCAACACTCCATTCACATCTTTCTTGAACAAAATTCCATCAACAATGGCATACGGACAGCTTGTAATCTGAAGTGTCTCCTTTGGGTCTTGTTCATCTCCGAGGGCATAGGCCTGTGCCTAGGAAGTGTATAATACCTTGGGTCCAGCAAGGAGTGGGGGCAGCATTGTCTTCTTCTTGATTGCCACTTGGCTCATGGCTGTCCTGGACTGTCAAAACAGCCTCTTCTTCATTGCATACTTCTTTTGCTTCCCCAAAACCAGCTGCTCACACAATCCTTTCCCTCTTACCAGCTTGGTGATCTTGATCTCAATGTCATACTCCATGACACGGGTGATCCAACCTGCCCTTTTCTCATTCAAATCCTTGTTGAGGAGGAAGTCCTTAACTCCAGCATGTGAGACCAACAACTGGACCTTGTTGTTTGAGACTAAATGCTTGAATTTCTTCAAGCTTCTGATTACTGCAAGTACATGCTTCTCAATAAAAGAGTACCTCACCTCATAGTCATCTAGGCTCCGGCTGAAGAAGGCAATTGGCTGCTCATCATTATCCTTGTTCTATTGTACCAAAATGGCAGAAATAGTGTCATTACCTCCAAATGCATAGAGGATGAAATCCTTGGAGAAGTCCGGGTTGATGAGAGTTGGTGCTTGAGAGATGGCTTCTTTGATTGCTTCAAAACTCTCCTTGCCTTCTGCTATCCACTTGAAAGCCATGCTCTTCTTTAACATTTTGGTGATGGGCTTGACAAGGGCTGCAAAATCTGGGACAAACCTCCGAACAAAGTTTATCCTTCCCAAGAAACTCTGAAGGGCTTTCTTGTGGCTTGGCAATGGTAGTGCTCTTATGGCTTCAACCCTCTCTGGATCAATTGCTAATCCTTCCTTGGAGACAATATGGCCAAGGAGCTTTCCTTCATGTGCAAGAAAGATGCACTTCTTAGGATTCAAAGACACTCCAAATCTCCTGCACCTCGTGAAGACTTGTCTCAAATGAGAGAGGTGGTCTGCTGCATTTTTGGAAAAATGGTGATATCATCAAGGTAAATCAGCACCACGTTGTTAATCAAACCTTTGAATGCCATGTCCATTGCCCTTTGGAAGGTAGCACTAGTGTTGGACAGCCCAAATGGCATTTTCCTGTATGCAAAAGTTCCCCATTTGGTTGTGAAGGCTGTCTTGAACTGGTCCTCTTCCTTCACCATAATCTGATTGTAGCCTGAGTAGCCATCAAGTAGTGAAAACCTCTCGGAGCCAGCCACAACTTGCAAGATTTGCTCCATGGAAGGGAGTGGGTAATGGTCCTCGAGAGAGGCTCTATTCAAGTCTCTCAAGTCAACACACAATCTGATCTCTCCACTCTTCTTTCTCGATCGAACTAAGTTGGCAACCCAACTAGAATGCTTGATTGGGAATATGATCCTTGACTCAATCAGCTTGTCCATTCTTTCCTCATGAGAGGCTCCATGTGTGGATTGACTGTCTTTGTTTCTACCGACAGCTTAGTATTTGGATCCACCCGATGGTATGCTTGAGCTAAGTTGGGATCAAACCTTTCAAGTCTTCATAGCTCCAAGCAAACACGTCAGGGAACTCTTGACACAGCTATATGAACTCATACCTTTCTTGTTCAATTGTCATCCTTCCAATTTGCAATGGTTTGTTCTCTTCTACCAAGATGGATACTGAATCCTCTCTCTTGACCTGAATGTTTGCTTTCTCCTTTCTAAACTGATCATTGGGGTTAAAAATGGACTCCAAAGTGATAAGTCCTTTGGGCAGCTTGTTAGTTCTCAACTGTACTACTTGGTCACCATACTGCTGTTCCAATTTTTCTTGATTCTTGGCTGAGAACTCAGCTTCTTCTTGCAAGAAATGGATGATTTTCTAGTCATTTTCAAACACTTGCCAACTGACATTGTTATCCGCACTGAAGGCCTCACAATCACATGGATGTTTGGTTGTACCTTGTCTTGTTGAATGCTTTCCACAATGTCAAAGGCTGCCCCTACTGCTGCAAGCCTGTCAGCAGCTTGATTCTCTTCCCTAGGAATGGATTTGATGCCAAAACCCTCAAAATATTCCATGAGGTCCCACACCCTGTTCTTGTAGCACCTGAGTAGATCATTCTTGGCAGCATGTTGTCCCTTGACCTGATTTACAATCAATTCACTGTCCCCAAAGACTTGCAAGTTCTTTATTTTCTTCTTTATTGCCCAATGCATCCCTTGCACCAAGGCTTCATATTCAGCAGTGTTATTGGAGCATGCAAACTGAAATCTAAAAGCTGAATAGTACTTTATTCCTTGAGGTGAAACAAGCATAGCTCCACCTCCTACACCTTGTCTACTCCTTGATCCATCAAAAAACAGCTGCCATACCTCATTGTCATCCTTGTGGTTTGGCTTGGTGATGCTAGGAATAGGCTGATTTTCTTCGTGTATGCAATAGACCCTAGCTCAGATTCTTCCACTTCTTGATAAGGATCAAATGCATGTACCTTGTTTGCCCATTCATCAAGAGTTAGATCCGGGATGCTTCCAACCTTAGTGTCAGCTTCATCAGTGCTTGGGTGATCTTCTTGATCAAATGCTGAGCAATTGGCATTAATCTGACTTGGAGTGTAAGGCTCAATATGGAAGTTTGCAATAGGTTCTGACCTGATTGTAGCCTTAGTTCCATACCTCATTCTCAACAAAGATGTGTGACCAATCAAGCAGACAAATATCCCCAATCTTGGCTGTAAAGTCCCTTGACAAACATAGGGCAAAGAGTGGTGGAAGGTCTATGACTGATACATCTTGTAAAACAACAACATTTGGACATGCATGCAAGGTAAGACTCAAGTTTCTAATCACCCCAATTGTTGTTACTTGCTGTCCCATCCAGCTGCACTACCCTTTGGATATGGTTTCATACTAGAGCCCTAGCTGATCAGCTATTTGTTTAGGCATTACCGAGCTACTTGCCCCGGAGTCTATCATGCAATTGTGCACTAGCTGATTTCCAATGATCAATGAAACATAGAAAGGAGGGGGTTTCAACATTTTACCTTGTTGTCCTCCATGATTTCCTTCAGGCTGGGCAGCATTTGTAAGTACCTTCTCTTGCCTTTGACTCGTTGATTTGAAGTTGACCAGTCCTTCATGGCAGCTTGTAGCAGATCTCTTTGGCCTGGGATAGATAGGGATTCCCACATTGATATATTAACATTTGTCTTCTTCATCTGATCAATGATGTTGAATGGGGATGAAGTATCTCTTTGTTGTCCCTTTGCTTGTACATTCACTCCTTGCATGTGGGCAACAACAACTGGTATTTGAGTTGGCCTAGGGGCTGTTCTTGGCTGCCCTTGTGCATTTACAACCAGATTTTGCTTGCCAATCATTTGTGGAGCCATGGAAGGTTGTGGATTGGTTGGGGCTAATGGCTGTTCTTCACCCAAATTCCTCCTTTTTGACCTTGTGTTGGCTGCAACACCTTGAGAAACTACCTGGTTCATGCCACAAAAATCCTCTGCTTGCCAATTTACCAATGTGGTGTCATTTGGGGCTGATTGCTATTGGAATGTTTCTTGTTGTTGGTTGTTTCCTTGACTGCCCTCACCCTCCACACCAGTAGTTGTCACCATTAATGCTTGATTCAAAGCACCATTGAAGCACATGGATTGGTTATGAGGCTCATTGCATGGAAAACACCAATCATACTCCTGAGCAATGTTGTTTTGTGTTGGCACCAATGCCTTAGAGGCAGATATGGCATTTGGATTATAGGGCTGAAATGGTCTATTGGCAGGAGGCCTTGTTTGATTCATATTTGCAGCTGGGTTAGGTGGCCTTTGTGGTTGGTATGGCTGCCTATTAGGCTGAGCTTGGGGTTGATAAGAAGGTCTAAAACCTTGGGCTTGCTACCTTTTGAGAGTAACCAGCTCATTGCCTAGGTTTTGCAATTGCTTCATGACTTCTTGAAGCTCATTTGGGGCACTTGGAGATGAAGTGGAAGCTTCATTTGAACTCTGATTTCTAGGAGTGGGAGAAGGAGCCAAATTAGGTGCTTGATTGGTGTTTGACTCTCTAAACTTGGAAACAATGGCATGGGAGGTCTAGGGGCAAGTTTTCCAGCTTGGATCAAACAATTTTCAGCCCTAATGGCAATGTTATAAGCCATAGGGATAGTTATGCCTCCCATGGACTGAATCAACATAGAAATATCAGAATTTAGAGCTTTGAGATAGTAGAGAAAAGCACCTTCTACTGTTGGCCTGACTGCCACTGGAATTCTCTCCCAAGTCTTTTGAAATCTGAAGTTGAAATCGGTCAGCTGCTCATTGGGAGCTCTCTTGATGGTTGTCAGCTGCTCCAAAAGAGACAAGTTGTCTCCCTTTTCTCCAAATTTCTCATGAAGTGCTATACACAACTTGATTCCAATTTGTGATAGAACCAGCTCCAAGGCTCCTAAACCATTGCAATGCTTTACCCTTGAATGAAGATGCCAGTAACTTGACAGCCACTTGCATCTCATTGATTTCATGAATTGCACAAAGGTTAGCAATATCTTTAACATGATCACCTGGAGTAGTCTGATTTTCTCCAATGAAGTAGGAAATGTTCTTCAAGGCTGCAATAGGAATTAGATGTTGTGCATTGAGGGCAAGTGGGTTGCTTCCTGTGAAGTTGACGTAGGGGTTGTTTTGTGCCATTCTAATTGGTCTTAAAACCCTTGTTGACTGAATGAAAGGCCTACCAGGTGGAGGAGTTGAGAGAGTTCTGTTTGGTGGAGATGGAGACCTTTGAGTCCTTCTTCCTCTTTGCCTTCTTCTTGGAGATAATTACAGGTATTCAAACAACACTTCTTCTTCTCCAACTCTTGACCTTGTGGTGACTCTTCTCATGAGTTTTGGCTGCACTCGCTGAAACCAATTGATTCTTCCCTTGAGTCACCAAATATGCAAATAATAGCTCTTTTCAAGCAAGAAAATTACAGCAGATGCACATCAACTTTGCTGCAATAAAAATGAGACCTCTAGTGTCCCACCGGCATGCCAAAACTGTTAGTGCAAAATCACAGCACCCCTGGATGCAAATCAAGGTTCTAAATGATGTCTTAGGCATCCAGTGTGATTGCACAACATGGAAACCTCTCTCCAAGTGTGGGACTTGTGAAACTGAGAGAGGAATCTCCAGATTAGAGGTTGGTTCCTCAAACTCCTTTGATTTAGATCTATATTTACACAACTACAGAGGTTCAGATCCTAATCCTACTCTAAATTACAAGGAGACAGGGATAGAAATGCAAAAATTGAAACTAACTAAAGATGGTGATGCACCAAAAGGAGTGGTGAATATTTTTGTCATGCAAATAGACACAAACCAAAGATTGCAACATAAAACATACACAGGCTGATAAGATATAATTTAGGATCTGAAATGAAGCAAATAATACAAACAAAGGACTGAAACCCATTCACAAAGCTTGCATTATCATTTCCAATGTCAAAACCACTGCATTACAACCTCAGAGAGGTAGAAAACCTGTTACAATCTTTGAAGAGGTCTGATTCTTGCAACAATCACTTGCTGGAGGTGAAAGAAGAAGTTTTTTATGCCAAAAGTGTTCCACATGAAGAAATGAGCCAAATCTAGCTTTTACATTACATGGGTCGAGCCCAGGAGAGAGAAAACGTACAAAACATGGGAGCCCATTCCTCATTGACTACAAATGCATTAAAATGGCATGGGGACCTTACAAACCCATACCCTATCATTTTTGACCAAATTAGAGGAGAATGCGACCCATCCTGCATTAAATTTGGTCACTGAAAGGTCATTTCTACCCATGGACACATACCAGAGCCGTTTTTGAATTTTCTCTCTTGAAACTAAACCAAAATTCAAAATTGACCATGAAATCCTATAGAGAATTTCATAAGCTTTCCAATGATATGAAGAACGTGCAAATCCGAGCTCTGGATCAAAAGATATGAAGGTCTGAAGTTTTAGGGCAAAACGGCCCAAAAAACGGATGTCGGGCAAAAATTTTAAATTTTGACCTTTTTTTGACATTTTGGAATTTTTTTTGAAAAATTTCCATGCTCCGCTGGTCCGGATGCCACGTGTCAGGTGCTGGTTCACTGAGCAATTCTCTCTCCTCCACCTTTCCGCGGCTTTCCTTGAAATTTTGACCTTTTTAACTCTTTGGAAAATTTTCCATTTTTTCCCCGTGCCCCGCCACTTGGGACACGTGGCACGCTTTGGTTGGTTGACAGGGGTGCGGGGGCATCTTTTACCTTTTAGTTTTTTGGCCAAAACTTTTGCCAAATTCTCCAAGTCCTCCCCGAGCTCCACACTCCCCTTCTCCTTAGGACACGCGTCCTCTTTTTATTGGCTCGGCCAACGCTCCAAACTTCACCTTTGGAAACTCGGCAAAACATTAAGTAAAAATCTCACCCTTTCCTCCGCTGCTCCGATCCACGAAGACACGTGGCACGTTCTGATTCGTCGGCGGCTCTTTTTCTCTCCGCGTCCCGCCGGGTACTTTCCCCGGGATGTCCCAAACTGTTTGGGACAAATTTCTCCGATCCGCCCGATTCGGGCTTCCCTGTCCCTCTTTGAGGCGAAGACACGTGGCACATTTCCATTGGCTCTCGGCTCCTTCAGCTTTTCACGTCCCTCACGTCCCTTTGTTCCAACTGTCCCGACTGTCTGGGACAAATTCTTCCGAACCACCCGAAATGGGCTACCTTTGCTCTCGGCCGCTTCACCTTTTCGCGTCCTTCGCGTCCTCACGGCCCAGATGTCCTAGCCTTATCTGCACAATAGTTAGTCAATTTTTTCACCTTCGGTCGGTTCACCTTTTCGCATCCCGCGCGTCCCCACGGCCCGGATGTCCCACTTTGTGTGGACTACCCGAGGCTTTTTACGGCCGGTTCGCACCCCCGAACGTCCCAACTGTCCCAAGGCATCGCCTGGACTAGGACTTAGCCGATTTTCATGATTTTTTTGCCCCAAGCTTGGTTTTTGCAACTTTTTCACCCTTTTTTAGAACTTGCTCTTTTCTTCTTGGACAGGAGAGTTAGAAAAAGCCGAGGGGACCCCAAAACATGATTTTTTCCTTGAATCAATCTATCTTGCTTGGACCAAGAATTTAATGCATGTTATCAAAATTTACCCTGGGGGTGAATTTTGGATAACAAGTACTAAGTACAAAATGAAAAAATAACACCTATGAGAGACGAATGTGGATTCCCCCAATGACCAATGTAGGATGGGTAGAAGGCAAGCATATGTGCTACATGTAAAATACTTGTATCTATGATCACAACTAAGAAAAAGGAATGAATACAAATATTTGTATGGTATAGATACATGACATACAAGATATCTAACTAGCATGTGTAATGAGGACCATATACAAGAAAATGCAAGAAAGAACTAAAAACAACCAAGATATGCAATATGTTGTGGATGGGCGGAATGGAATATAAAATGGATGGTAGGATCCGTATGCCCCTCGAGAGGATGGAAATTTATGCAAATAGGTTCATTTAGTTTTCCCCTCAGCAATCAATAATGAACCATAAATGAAAGTGTGTCATCGGGAAATGATCAATGTGTGTGTTGTGTCTAACGCATTGTGATGAGTGTGAATGCATGTTAATGATATGTGACCTAGAAATGATGTGCATGTGACCCTATAGCCAAAGTGTATACCATGAAAAGATAATCATAGGAGTGATGATTTATCCTAAATCGTATCTCACTACGAAATGAATAGTAGGGAGTGGTGATGTAGCCTAAAGCATATACCACTACAAGATGATAGAGTAGGTGACCATTTAGCCTATAGTGTATGTCACTAACCTATGAATGTCACATGAGGTAAGGTCGAATGATAGTTGTGTGATGAAGATAAGGTCCATTTGATTTGTAAACCCTCGGCATTCAAGTATTGACCAAGGAACTAAAGTGCATCATAGGGTAGTGAGTGCAACGCATAGAAGGAGATATAGCATATGTAATGACAAAAGATGACCAAATGATGAGTAAATATTAAATGTGTAGGATGTAATGCAATATGTGTAGATTTTATGATATATATTATGTAGGATGATGTAATTCTAGACTCATATGTGATGAAGACTAGTATAGTATGTAGAATATGCATGACGTGGAGATGCACAATGTAGAATAAGTATAGGATGTAGGATGTAAGACACATGACGTGAGATTAGGCGTAGAGATGTGATGTGTAGCATGCAATGCAAGGTTTATAGATAGACTAATAGTATGAAATATGCATTATGTATGATGAATAGTAAATAACACTTGACGCGTAGATAATAGAAGTATGACATATGTATAATGACGACTAGTATGATGTACAATGTATAAATGTCTAAATGTCTAAATTTTGTAGACTAAATGTAAAATGTATGTTGTATGACGTGATATGTGTGAATAGACACGTGTGCCCGGGACATATAGTGTAGTGTGTGGGGTTCATGTTTGTAATATTCCATGAATTATGTAATGTTATCTAAAATATCATCACTTTCAAGGTCATAATCGAATGGATAAGCATTGGTTACTTGATAAGCTATAATATCTATTTGGTCATGCAATGAGCCATAAAGGTGTAGTTAGTACATTCCCATAGCATATTCCTTATCAATAAATGGAATAAGTGAGCAACCGTGTGCATACCAATGAGTGATATTTTGTGTATAACCTAAAAAAGAGCTATTGTACATGAAGATATGTCCAAAAGGAATGGGGAAAGAGATATCCATATGGTCGGGATATAGAGTGCCCCAATATAATCAAGCCATGATTTCCCTAATGTAAGTTGTGAAGAGTGAGGAGTGCATGATAGATAGACACTAAATGGAAGAAACACAAACCATAAGCAACAATAATACTAATAAATCCATAATAGAGATGATGATCATGAGGAGGAGGATAAAGGTCCTCAAAAACAAAACCTAGTTGAGTCAAACCCTCATGTGTACATATGGTGTCATCGCAAGTAGAATCAAATGGAATATGTTCCCAATATGAGTCATTCATGAAAATCATGCAAGTAAATGGTGGGCATGCTGACGTAGGTGGTACATGCGAAGATTTGGGTGATAGAATGACATCCATGGACTGGACAAGCCCCTAATATGGAATCATAGTAGCAGCAGTAGTAGGTGGCATAGAAGAGACTACATCTATCACACAAATGACACCTTCAAGTTGTGGTAAGTGAGGTGGTTCTTCCATAGGTTGAGGGTCATATGTAGTATCAGTGCATAGAATAGGGAGACTAGTGTTAAGATCATGGTCATAGTATTGGAATGGATCACAATCATGAGAAACATTATACTCGATGCCTTCATGTAGGAAATTGACACAATGATGTATAATAGAAGTGACAACTTGTATGACATGAATCCATGGCCTACAAAGGAAATAATTGTAGGAGACTAGAAAATCAATGATGAAAAACATAGTGTTGATAGTTTTTGGCCCTATAGTGATTGGTAGTGTAATGTGGCCCATGCATGGATGAATGGAACCATCATAAGCACACAATGAAAGACAAGATGGACTAACATCATGAGTAGAAAGACCTGAGACTTTGAGGAATGACATAGGACACAAGTTGAGTTTAGATCCATTGTCAATTAAAGTGTGTTTGACACCTACATTATGAATATGACACATGATATGCAAAGGTGGATCATTGTCAAAGGTATGAACATCAATAGGAGGATTAGACTTGAATGCTATGTGTTGAGAAAATGCATCAACAAATGTTTGGTAAAATAAGTCAGGATGCATATCAACACGAATGTGCATAGTAGCAAGAAGATGTTGGACTCTATGCCTTTGATTAGGATTTGCAAGAAAATAATCATTGATTGAGATACTCATGATGACCAAACCATCGAGAGGATAATCAGTGAATGAAGATCCTATAGGTGTGAAGATCGAATTTGGGTTCACCAAAATGATTAACTAAAATGTGGATTTGTATATAGTTAATCTAAGGAGTATAACAATAAATGAAAGCTAAACTAAATAAGGAAAGTGACTCAAGAAACTAAGTAAATAAAAATGTGAAACCCTAATTAACAAGTAGGGTTAGAAGGACCTTATCTGATTTGAAGGTTGTTCGGGACTTTTGCAGGATGAATTGGATGAATAGAATGCAGATGTGACCATACAAGAGCACCATAAGACATGGATCTGAGATGTCTGAGTGGACAGGGGCACCTGGGAAAGGATCAGGGCATCTTTAGGCACCCTAAATCTGAGTTCTAGGTGCCTTGGTCTATGAAAGAGGTTTAAAACCATATTTGTAAGGTCATGAGATAATGTGGAGATCTTTTTATCTGTCATGTGTAATTAGTTGCACTGTGCTAGATGTCATTGATTATCAAGGATGAAGAATAGACCTGTAAAACCCCAAAACAAGTATCAAACCCTAAAAAATAAAAATACAAATGAAGGGTTCAAATGCGTACTTAACGTACCACAATGACGGACTTAGTAGCTAAGCATTGCACTACATTTTAGACCTAAATGTAGCTATGAGTGTGTGTGTGTGTGTGAAACATGCCCTAGTTGCTCTTGTGAAAGTTACACTTTTGAAGTAACGAGCTATAACTATGTGTAGAAAATGTAATAAATGGTGGATGGAATAAAATAAAATTCCCTCCTATGATATGTGATGCGGATGAACTAACCTTTTCCCTTGTGATGGACCTAAATGGATGCAAATGAAATCTAGGTGGATGATATTAGTGACTAGTGCTTAGGCCCTCATTATGGTCTCATAACTTTATATTTATATGGTTCTCTTAATATAATTTCATAATTAACCACGAAAAGGCCAACCACCAAAAATATAGGAAGTTCAAATGGCTAGAAAGTTCCCAAAAGATGGAAGTAAAGTGGGAAAAGGATCAGGGCACCTCGATTGGGACCAGGGTGCCCATGGGCACCCTAGTACTAGCCCGGGTGCCCCAATAAGGTGTAGGGTAACACAAAATTATAGAAACATATTGGGCATGTTTGTTGTGAAGGTCATGAATGAAGATGGAAATAAAATTAAAATGGCTAAAATATGGGGGTTAATTAGTACTTTCTTCACTCAAAAACCATATGAATAGTAGTATGAGACCGAGACTAAATAATACCCAAAGTGTGTGATTTAGTGTCTACACTATACAAATATTGTGACTATGATCTTCATAACACACTTCCTACTCCACGCACTGATACTACTGACAACCCTCGACCTATGGACAAACCACCTCATCTCCCACTGATTGAGGGTGTTATTTGTGCGATAGATATAATTTCTTCCACTTCACCACCTCCACCTGCTACTACTACTGTTATGATTATTTATCGGGGGCCTGGACAATATACATACATCGATCTATCCTCTACACCTTCAGGTGCGTCATCTCCACCAGCATGCCCACCATTTACATGTACACATTTAGTGAATGATTCATATTGGGAGTATATTCCATTTGATCATACTTGTGATGTCATTAGAGGTTCACATGAGGGTTTGGCTCGGCTCGGCTTCACTTTTGACAATCTTTACCCTCCAACTCATGATCCTCATGTATATCATGGGTTCATCACTATCACTACCACTTATGGTCTACGTGTATTCCATCTCACAATCTACCTTACGCACACTCCTCCTACTTCACTCAGAATAGGGAAGTCTTAGCTTACTTATATAGGGGGTACATTGGACCTTGATCATATTGATATCTCATTTCCTATGCCTTTTGGTCATATATTCATTTACAACATTTCCTTTTTGGGCTATACACATAATCTCACCCTCTGGTATGCACATGGATGCCCATTACCTCCTTTCACTTATGAGGAATATGCCATGGGCATGTATAACTTATGCCTCAATGGCTCCTTACATGACCAACCCAACACTATCACTTATCAAGTTTCCGATGCATCACCCTTTGGTTTTGATCCTTATGATGATGACCTTCTATATTATATTACATGAATGTACTCTTCATTATATGCACACTTAGGGGGCATGGCACTCACACTCCCTCCAACATCAACACATATCCCATATTTGCATTTTCATACATCAAACTCCTAACATATAAATCTCCATCTACACCTTACTATTTTCATTACTCGATGACGCACGCTAGTGCTTTGGTTCACACTTGATTGTTGAGGGCATTCTATACACATGAACCTCACACACTACACAGTAAACACTACATGTTACATATTACACATCTTCACACATCTTACATCTTGCATCATACATCGTATACATTCTATCTACTACACATATTACGCATTTCACACATCTACTCATACACGCTACACTCAATACCCTATGACACACTCTAGTCTCATAGTCCATACTAGATTGTTAAGGGTATACATCACAAATGGACCTCGTCACACTCATCATTCAATCCTTTCCATCATACGACATTCCTATTTTAGTGATATACGCCATAGGCTACATCATCACTTACGCTAACATCATCATCACCTATTTTGATCACCGTTTAGTGGTATACGCTTTAGGCTAAATCACCACTCCCTCTCCTCATATTTTTGTGATATACGCTTAGGCTTCATCATCATCCACAATTCATCTTTATGTTGTATATCATTATTACACTTTCACCATGATGCGCTACACACAACACACAACTCGATAATTTCCCAATGATGCACTCTTATTTACAGTTCATTCTTGATTGTTGAGGGGACATAAACAAATTAAGCTCACTAGATAAAACTCCATTCACTCGGGGTGCACATAGATCCTATCATCCATTTTACATTTCATTTCATCCATCCACAACACGTTGCATATCTTGGTTACTTTTACTCTTTCTTTCACTTACATGCACATGTTCGTTTTATTACACATGTTATCTATATCGTGTATGTCATTATTTTTATCATACACACATGTGTGTTCACTTGATTTTTATTTTTGATCACATATTATACAAGACCATTACACACAACATGGATGCTTGGGACAATACTCACTATCGGTCCCATCACAACTACTGGGGTCATCCACTTTCATATGCTACAAGTGTTATTATTTCATTTTATACTTCACACTTGAATTTATCACGTATACATGCTTTGACATACATCTTATCTTTCTAACATTCTAACAGGTGCTTTAATGTGTAGCCATTATTTTGTAGGATTATTTGCTACCATGGTTATCTGATTACATTTCTTGTACTTTCTTTTCATTGTATGTGGCCTTGACCTTTTGTTTTATGTGCACACTTTCTTGTTTGTTTTTTTGTGGACATTACAACCTTGAGTATCTTGCGACATCGTGAGTGATTTCCCATGTTTGTAACCTGCTTTTTGTGGCCTACTTTATCTTCTTGCGTTATTATAATATCTTATGGTGTTTTAGCTTCTACAATGTCTGCATAGCTTACATTTTGTTTTATACATGCATGCTTGTCTATACTAACACTTGTCTCCCAACCACTTGTTTGCATATGCCTTGGTTTTTACCAAGCACATCCCTTCCCCTTGCAGGGAACATTTTCAGCAGTTGGTCCTCTCTTTGGGGCCACATTCTCCCACATCAACATCACATGTGCCCCCAAAGAGGGGGAACATCATATGGGTGAATCAGTCACCCCATACAAGGTATATATAGCATGCTACCAGTATAGTTTAGCACATTTTAGGGCTCAGAGTCAGATTTGGGTCCTTAGTTATACAGTGATTGGGTTTGAAATAGTCTACACAACTCCATAAATAATGATTTTTACATAGAGGATTATCCTTAGCATTCTGGGGAGCAATTACAGGTTAGAGGATAAACCAAAACTTCCTATCTACACTACTTGACTAGTGGCATTGGATCACCCAAAAAACCAAATAGTATAGAGATCTCTTCATTTTTGGGAAGTGATTACAAGTTGGAGGATAAATAAACTTTCCTCCCTATACTTCTTCGACCCGGTGGCATGAGATCACCAAAAAAATCACACGACATTGACATGATCCTTTCTACACCCTTTTTCTCATCGCGAATCAGGTGCACATGTTCCTTTTTCATTTTCATATTTTCATTACACACTTTATATATATATATATATATATATCTCGTGTGTGTGTGTCTTTATACATGTTTTTTACACATATACATGTGTTTTTGACTACTTGATCATCTTCTCTTTTACAGGTCCATCCATATGGGAAGCAAGCAGTCAACATCAATAACACCATCACTCAACATCACACACATCAACACTAATATGTAGGTACATCATACATCATCATCTACACACATTCTAATATGTAGGTTCACTCTTATCACTTTTTTACACTTTTTCATCTTTAGTCTCCACACTCTTTTTTATCATTCCACATTTTTTCTAGTCCATTGACACATTTTCTACATCAATCCGTACATGGATATTAGGTACGAATCTCTATCTACTTTATGTTACCAATCGTTCTGCTGACCAACATAAAGTGGGGGAAAATGTAGACACAAAATCACACACACTAGGTAATTATCTAGTCTTGATTACATACTACTATTTACATGGTTCCTAAGTATGAAAATTAATAATCAACCCATGTCTTTGGCCATATTTCATTTCTTTCAGTTGTTACTTTTGGTATTGCACATCTATCAGCCTAGTCTTTCTTTTCATACTTTAATTTTTCCTTTTCTAGACTGGAGCACCCGGTTAGGACAGAGCGCTAGATGTTCCCATCCCCCGGGTTCCCCTATCCTCTTTACACTTTACTCTCACTTTTTGGGTCCTTTCTAGCCGTTTGAACATCTTATATTTTTGGTAGTCGGCATTTTCGTGGTTAATTACAAAATTCAAGTAAAGGAACCATATGAATATAAAGTTATGCAATCATAATAAGGGACTAAGAACTTATTATCACCATATAAGGTTGCATCCATCAAGGATTCTATTACTCCATTTTCATCCATCTACCTCCATCACAAGGGACAAAGGATATTTTTCTACATCACACTTCATAGGAGGGGAGTTTATTCTATTCCATGCACATATTATCTACATTGTACATCTTGTTATTTCTCGCTACTCACAAAGTGTTGCACACACAAAGAGCACCTAGGGCATAATTCCATACACACACAAAACTACATTAGGTCTGAGATGTAGTGAAGTGCTCAGTGATAAGTCCACCATTGTGGTGGCTGAGGATAGTCTGACCCCTTTATATACATCTATCTTTTTTAGTTTTTGATGTTATATCTTGGGTTTTGTAGGTGATTTTTATTGCGGGTTTATGATGACATCAACAAATTAGGTACAAAATACACACGCCAAGATGTAAAGGATTCACATCATTTGGTGACCCTGTGAACTCTTCTCTTAGACCTCCCATATAGACTAGGGTTTCTAGATTGTAGACCAGGGTACCCCAGTGTGCCCCAATCTCTTTTTCAGAACCCTACCCAACCAAATAGCTCGATCTTTGTTTTCTCGGCTCTTGTGCGATAATTTCCTACTCTTGTTCAGTCAGTCTCCACTTTGTAATAAAGTCTTGCGACATTGACAAATCAACTAAGGCTTTCCTAACCCTCTTTGCACATTAGGGTTTCATATCTCATTACATAGATTGATTGTGTGTATTTAAGTTATTTATTTAGTGTAAAATTTTATTAGATTAGGATAGAAAAATTCCATTTTAGCATAATCACCTAGTGACTCTTTTCTCTTCCCTTTTAATTATATTGTAGGTAGGGCATGGGATTAACCCTTATTTGTGGTGAAATAATATGCAATAACTCATGTCGAAAGAAAAAATAGTTTTGATAGTAAAAAGATGAGGATGTAGATTTCTCTAGTTATTTTTAAATTGATATCTGATCCTAATACCCATGTATAGGAGCATTATTTTTCAAATCTCCTCCTATTGGGTATGTGTGGTGACATGAAGAGATGAATTTTAATTTCAGATACCTCTTTGTTGTTTTTTTACTATTCTAGATTGTTTTGTTATGGGTACAATACACTAAAATGACAAATTTTTAAAAACCTTGGGGACATTACACTGTGGGTATGTTCATACAATATATTTGTAAAAGTTTAAAAATATAAATATGTATTAAAATTTAATGAAAACAAGATTAAAGTCTCAATAACATATAAAATATTAGAAGCCAAAAAAAATAATTATTATGAATTAGAAGCCATCTAAAGGAAGTTTTCTTTCACTGAATACAAGAAGACCATAAAACATTAAATCTATGAGTCCATCTACTAATGGGCTCATAAACATTCCACTTGTTTTTAAAGCACAAGGAATGGTTTGGGGAGAAGAAAATATTTTCAAAAATTGGAGGTATCCTCTTAGAGTGGGAGGGGCTTTGATCTACCTCATAGTATCCCAAAATACATTCTCATCCTCCATAATTAGTCCAGTAGAGGGAGATGTGAAAGAATTTTTAGCATTGTATACATTCTGAACTGAGATTGAGGAAGCTTATAGAAAGCTTCAAGGTATGTATATTCTATCTACTTCCCAAACCTATAAAATCATGAAATATTTTAATTCCTTTCTCAAACCAAAGGAGGGAAGAGTAGACTCTTATCAAGGTAAGGATCTTGTCATTATATTTCATATTCAACGAAATCGATTTGTAGGCTTGGAACCTAGTGATTAATCTAAATGTGGATAATATGCATATACAAATGCTTAATCTAAATGTTATTGCAGCAGTAAATATATGAAAATTAAGTAACATAAGTGCACTAATTTGGGGGCCCAAAAAGTGGACACAAATCCAAAAATAAGTGTATTGTTTTCTTTGGTTTAGAAATCCTAGAATCTAAAACATGTACGCATTTTTAGTGATATGACTAAATATAAGAAACTAGGGTCATACTTATACTATTTCTTACTTTATGGAAGTGGTCACTTTGCACCGATAGCTCCCATAGCTCTGAAATTATAATCTAGAAGATAGTTTTTCAAAATCTAATCTAGTTAGTACTTACTCATTTTTAGGATTTCAACAAGGACCTAAAACTTTCAGGCATATATATTGTAGTCGGTCTTTGTTTTGGGAAAACATATAGTCATTTTGTAGGTTTTTTTGACCTTCTGGATTGGATTTTGGCCCTACCACTACTTGAATTGGTACCAATTTTGAAATTTGGTCCATAATTCACTTTAGTGACCATGAATCAACTCTATGATGCTTGTCTACTTCTTACTAAAATGAGATCCTCACTTTGTAGATAGAGGATTGCTCCTGAATGGGATTCTTGTCCTATGGAAAAAATGAGGTGATTGTAATGTGCCTCCTCCTTAAGGTGTGATCACACTACTAGGTGTTGAATGAGTTTTTATGAATAGTACCAAGTGAATTGCATCAAGTGAACTCAGATGATTGCTCATTCTTAGAAACAAGGTGCTCCATATAAAGATCATCCCCTCACCTTTCCTAGCTCTAAAATCATCCTTTCATGGAATCAAATTCATGATTCTCATACATTTATTTTCTCATATGTCTCTCATGGAGATATATGATGCCTTAATACTTCACACATGATGGTCCTGATACCTTGGTGGCATGACTAGCTCATTTTAGCTTGTTCTTTGGAGAGATTTGGGTATAATGACAAAGTCAGGATATGATGATCATCAAGTCACTCCTTGAGATCCACATTTCACCTTTGAACATGATGAATCCTTCACAATTCAATTTATTGACCAAGATGAAACCTGGGTGTAAGCATGCTTATGGTACATGGACACCTTTTTTCTCAAGTTGCTCCTCATGGAAATGGGTTTCCTCCTCCAGATAGGGGATGAATCCTTGAATGAAATTTGAGGATGAGTTACATGTTCTTGACCTCCATACTTCATTGAAACACTACAAATCACATTTTATGATCAATGAAACTATTCTAAAAATCTAATTCTACTGTAACTCAAAATTTAGGTCCTATTTCATTTTGAACTGGGAGGGGCAATCAAGAGTTTTGTAGTACCTAAAGAAATATTTAAGCCTTGAATCAATGTTGATTATTCCACCTTGTAGAGTATTCTAATATACTTCCAATGCCTATTTTTTTCATCCTAACTCTTTCCATAACTCCTAGAATCATCCAGAGAAGTCAACTTTCACTATTTTAGCTTTCATTCCTACACCTAAAAACCCGGTCTTAAACAAGATTGCTCCTAAATGAGATTTTATTTCCTAAAATTTCCTAAATTTACTTAGACATCTTCAATTCTCTCTAAATCACCCTCATATTATTTATATTTTCTCTAAAAACTTCAAAGGGTGTTCAATTAGCTACAAATGGCCAAAAATGGCCTTTTTAGGCCTTCAAAGGAAGTAGTCTCTCATCAAAACTAAATGAGTTGATCAATCACCTTAGACACTATTCCCTACACACATGAAAAACACATTGAATGATATTATTAGGAATTTCCTTTGAGCCAGGTAAATTTTGAACTAATGACAAGTTGGCCAGATGATATAAAGTACCCTACAATCCTCTTTATATAACTTCAACTCAAAATACAACTTCCCCAATTCAACTTTCTCCTTTTCCCTTGTTTCAAGTAGGTCTAGTTAGGGTTTGAAAGAAAAATTAAGGGTTTAATGGATTACCACTTATTTCATCCTTACATCCACCTTTCAACACACCCATACACCTTACTCAAGCACACCTCAATGCTCCATTACTCATTTATCCATCATCTTGCTAGATTTTCAACTTTTGGCTTTTTAAGACTCCTTGTTTTCTCAAGCTCTAAACAATCTTCTCAACTTTTTTTTCACCTTCACCTTGAATTTTAATCAATATTATTTTCACTCATCTCACTATGCTTACCCCTCTCCTAATCACTAATGCAAATCACTCAACTCTTCCTCTTTCACTTAAGGCTTTTCATACAAACCCTTACTCTCTCTAGGCTTCTTTATGGAACTTGTGTGGAGAAATCAATAGGTCTTCTTAATTAAATTTGTATAAGGATTTTCCCATGTTCCTCAAGGATTCAAAACATTATAACACCACTCCCTCAATGATAGATACAACTTCCTTATGAGTTTCTTTCCTAAGACAACTATTTCTCAAGGTTGGTCTTGATAGTCACAAGAAATAAGCATGATTGTACATTGCTTCCTTTACCTACTAACCACTCAATACTTTGTCCTTATGCCATGATTTTATGAGTCCTTAATGCCCTTAGGCCTTCCTCCAACTTGTTAGAGGCTCCACAAACTTCAAACACATGGAATAAAGACTATTTTTCTAAAATTACATCTTTCCTAGCCCTCAAATTGGGCATTAACATTGTTAGATTATATTGTATTTGCACATTCCTTTTCTTTTATTCTTATTCTAACATGTACTAGGGATTTTGAAACTCTTGGTATTCTTATTACCTTCCTCCACACTTATCAAGGACTCTACTAGGCATAAGTATTAACTTTTACAATGAATGTTCTACTCTAGGCCCTTAAGATTGGGCACACACAGTTAGGATTGTGAACACAAATTTAATTTAAGAAATCCTCCTTTAGATGGCTTATTACCTTTTCTTGACTTTTTAAAAACACCAAGTCCTTGTGATCAATTCCCTAAAATAGACTCAAGGATTCCATTGAATCATTATGTTCATGTTACATACTACTAAACTTCTAAAACAAGGTATAGTCTGGTTTGAGTAAGTCTTTCTATCTATTTTCCATTCCTTGGACACTTGTGAGGGTTCCATGAAGCCTTGAACACCATTATAGATAAGAAGACAATCCAAAACAATATATTTACTCATGAAAATTCTTTGCAAAATAGTATCTAACCTCCAAATATGATATCTCAGTCTGAGAGGACTATTATGTCACTTAACACCTAAGCCTATAACATACCTAGAGCTAGTTCAAATATTCAAATTATACATTTGGAGGGAAACTCCCTATTATTTCCTATGGAGTCCAAATGGACTATTACAAGCTATGACCATCTCAAGTGGACCCAAGATACCCCTAGTCACCTAAGAAAGCCAAAATTTGATTATTAACAATATGTTCCTGCATCACCAGAGGAAGGATGCACAATGACTGAGAAGCCTTATTTTCAATTAAGGGCTTAGTTGTCATGCTTCAAAATTTTCAATTTCTCATGCTAGTTATTTTTTCCATTCTAGAGCTATTAAAACACCCTCTAAGAGAGTTTAGGAAAGATCTTAAGCATCCATAGGTGATGTCAAGGAATCTTGGAAGTGTTGAAGGTAATTTAGGAAGATTTAGGAAAGGTTTGATCATTCAAGGACTATCTTCTCAACATCGGGTTTTCTAGGTGCAGGAACAAACACTCTAATGGTGAAACCTAACTTCTCTGGAAGATTCCAGAGCTCTGTAAGGAGTTAGAAGGAAAAAAATAGGCATTGGAAAGCTACATAAATCCTCTACATGTTGGAGACATCCATTTTTCTCTAAGGCTTGAAGGTGTCATGAATAATTTCAAAATAGTGAAGCTTTCCCTTTTTGGTTCCAAACCAACACTTCACCAATGCAACACTTCATGACACCAAAACAAGGAACTACTAATCAAACTTCATGCTTCTTGATGATTGACACCTCATGTTGACTCCTATGCCACCTAGACACCCTTTTCCATCAATGTAACTTGACATCAATGACAACACCAATGACACTATGTCCAACACATGTGTTTTGATTTGTTATGTATTATAAGGAATTTCATGAGTGCATATATTTGAGTAGTTTTTTCCTTTGAGAGTTGTGAGGTTTATAAAATCTAATTTTGACACATCTAACACTCCTACAAATGTCAATAAACAATCCAAAAGGCCCCAAAACCTAAACAATGACTATATTCATTTCCAAAATAGACATCGATTGTAGAATTTAAATGCTAAAAGCTTTAGGCTGAATGTTGAAATCCTAAAATTACCTATGTACTGACCAAATTAGATTATAAAAAACTATCTCCTAAACCATGACTCATGGACTATGAGACTAGTTCCATAAGGTGCAGAGTGACCCTAATTTCTTATATTTACTAAAATAAATTTAAAAGAAATAATTTTAAACATATATAATAAATAATAATAAATTAAAAACTTATAATAAATGAAAAACATTTAAACATTTTTTTGTAAATAGAAGCATGCCAAAAAGACATATAATGTCTATACTATGCGGAACGCGTACACATTATGTTTTTTGTTTTTTTTTTCCAAGGCATGCCTCTAGGCTTGGATCTGGTTTGGATCCCCAAGCCTAAGGCATGGACCTACAAAAACACAACAAAACTATGTTTTTTACAAAAAATGGTAAAATACATATTCCATGATAATAAATCAAATTAAAACAATCAACCAATTTAATAAAAATATGACTACGAGGTTGAGAAAACTTTTTCTTCTTTCTAAAAATATGATTTTTCAAATTTTTTGACTAATATAAGGTTTCCATACTAATTATTTTCTAATTATGCCTTTTTGTAGCTATTTTTGGATTTTATACACATCTATCTTTCATCATGTATCTTTTTTTTTACTCATCGAAATTGAATAAAAAATTTTTTTCCAAACTAGGACTAATTCTATACATATTAAAAAAAAACTAATTTTTGATATTTTTGAGGTAGTTAGGGGGCACGGTCGGAGCTCCATTATTTTTCAAAATTTAAAATTTTGTACTAGAAAATCATTAAAAAAATACTCACTAAAAAAATCTAAAAAAATCTAGCCCAAACTAGATGCTCCTATTTATCTTTCTACAAAGGGTTTTCAAAAATACTAAATAGTGCTCAAAAATGGTGGGGGCACAAAGATTGTCTACTATGTTTTTTAACAAAAATAGGAGCATACTTGTTGGTATTTTAGTTATTTGAAACTAGACTCTTAAGTTGATTAAAAAATAGTAGCTTAACCATTTTGAAAAAAAATAACTAGCTTAGAAACTAGACTCAAAATGCTACGATTCATGTTGCACTTACCCAATATCTTTAACTCAAGCAAACTAAGTAATAAAATGTGAAAACCTAGTTGCAAGGAGGATAGAAAGAGATGTAGAATATAATAAATGTGTACATGGAAACAATAAAATCCCCTCCTATGAAGTGTGATGCAGAAAACCAACCCTTGTGTCCCTTGTGATGGTGCTAGATAGATGCAATGGAGATTTTAGATGCTTGATGGATGCAACCTTAGGTGGTGATAGTTAGGGCTTAGTGTTTAGTCCTTTATTATGATCACATAAATTTATATTTATATGATTTATTTGCTTTAATTTCATAATTAAACCCAAAAATGATGACTACTAAAAATATAAGATGTTCAAACGGCTAGAAAGGACCCAAAAGTTCCAAAGAAAGTACAAAGGGTATAGGAGTACCCAGGAGGAGATGAGGACACCCAACACCGGCATTATGGCTCGGCGTTGGTGCCCGGATGACAAATGTTGAAGAGTAAAAAGGTAAACTGAGTAAGTAAGGGTACAAGACTGAAAGTATCAATAGAAAGCAAAAAAAAAGTGGCCAAAGACATGGGTTAATTAGTATTTTTCTTACTTATGAATCATATGAATAGTAGTATGTGATTAGGACTAGATAGTTACCCAAACTATGTGATTTTGTGTCTACATCTAGTATCAAATGAAGAGAACATAGGTCACCCAACCACCAAGTTCTTTGCTTGTTCTCGTGCCTTCCAAATTCACTGAAGAAATTCCATGAGGAGCAACAAGAAATCCCACAAATAATAACGAAACCAAATGAAGTCATTTTCATCTCTTTTGACCCTTCGGAGCCTATTGGAAATATTGAATCTCACACAAACATTCCAAGGTTCAATTCCGGTCAAAGCCCTCAAGTTTTTTTTTTTTTTTGCACTTAAAAAAGTGTGGCTATGTAATGGGTACATCCTAGGTATGGATTTAAGTACCTGAGACATAATCGAGGCATGCAAATACATACTCACAGTGTACCTAAATCATACCTATACTTGTACCCATACTAGATACGTATCAGGCTTAGTACAGGGGATACTTGGCATTTTTGGTAAGTCTAGTTGACATTGGTGATGTATGTTTTTTTGGACCACTCTGGAACATGTCGTGACTATGTAAGTCAGAATCATCAACCTTTTTGACATACTTCCATATTATTCCAAAATTGGAGCTTTGGAGTAGGGTGTGAAGATACATCATGGAATAATAGAATGTGCTCTCTTCTCAGATGTAGTTGTGGCTGCTTTGATAGATAGGATTGCAAAATGTTGAAAGATACATAAGGCACATGAATTGTTTGAAAAAAATCTGAAGGAAGTGTGTTGTCATGGAATGTAATGATTGTATGTATGTTGAAAAATTCTCAAGAGGTTTTTAAGAAAATGCAATTGATAGGTGCGAAGCCAAACTCATAAACCTATGTTAGCATCATTGAACGTATCTATCTAGTACGTTCACTGAATATGCCAACGTGGCAATTTGACTCCTACCTGTTGTCGTTTACATCTTCCATCTTTGGACCTATTAATTATCATTATGTTACCCATATACCATCATTTTCTAAGAACTTTAGTTTCTATAGTACACGTATTTATTATGTTAGGAATTCAAATTTTATCATCCCTCCTTACAAAAACTTGAACCTTGAAAGTCCACCAAAACTACTTTGTTTCAATTTCATTATTTATCATGAAACCAATTTTTGTGAGGCATTTTAAAATCATGTTGGGGTATTTTCCAAGGAAATGGAACTACACGGATGATCCTATTGGAGTTGCATAATTGCATCCATGTGCAAGGAAGGTTAAGGGCTTATATGAGGGAGAGAATGAAGTTCAATATCAGGGGACTGCACATTTGTTCACCTTAATTAGAGCGTGGGGAGGTCGCTGCAGATGGATTATAGATCCACAAATTTGTGTGATAAGAACAACTTAGATAAAATTTTGGAGATGGACCTGCTAATACTTATTTCTATGGGAGTGAAAAAATATTCAAGGTGGAAAAAACATAAGAAATGTAAATTGGTAGGTAGTCGAAAAAGGTGCAACAGAATGATTTCAACGCATCATATCAAGAGCTGATGGATGAAATTCGACCCTTGGAGTTCAAAATGGCTCTAAAATTTCTCATTGAGATGGTTTTTAACAAAATTATCTCAGTAGAAAGGTGAAAAAAACATCTTCATACTGCAAAAAAACATCAACTAACTTGTAGATGTAAATCTGCAGCCAAAAAGAGTCAATTTTATTTTTTTAGTTCACCTATCAACTTACTTGTAAATGTAAATACATAAAAAAACACTAAATCAGTAAGGCATTATAATCAAATAGACATTTATTTTATCGATAAAAACTATCAATTAAAATGTAATTTGAAAATATTAAATCCTTCCTTAAGTACACACTATATTATTTTTTCTTCATCTCTGACGACCTCATCTACAGGAAAATCTCTATAGCTTCCTTAACTACTCCATGTGTGCAATAACTATAACCATGTTGGACCAACATACCACATCTCAATCAGTCAATTAGTCAAACACATAACGTGAATCCTCCAAAACCATGTTTTTTTATTTATATCAATCATTTTATTTTGCACAACAAAATTTGATAAAACTCACATCCAATTCCAACTATCTCATCATGGATTTTCTTACCCTCTTCCAAATTCCTCAATTTCCCAAAGGTTTTGACCTTGCATATTTCATCAAATAAAATATTTCCAAAGCATCTTCCGTAAGCTCATGCCTTTTATAACCCACAATCATGATTTTTCATGGGTTTATCATTTGGTTAGACATTTTGTCAGACAATTTTTGTGCATCCTCAAATTTTGTGAATTGAACACAACATGTTCTTAGTTTGGATGTTTTTTCCTTACAATTTAGTTGGATTTTGAACCACCAACTAAGCTCATATCTTCTCTTGCATTTTTCCATTTTCTTGGACTCTACCTTCAAGATCAGTTTATTCTGAATGTGTTTGAATTGTATCAACTATCTTGTATCTATATGTTACCTTTAATTTATTCAATCACCATGATAAGATTTACCTGACTTGATACCACTTCGATTTGGGCTCTTCACCGATTCATCATAGTTGACTACTCACCTCAACATATCATCATTTTATCCTTCAATACTCAGTCATGAAATCCTTCATATAGTCACCTTCTCAACTTGGATCTTATTGGTTTGACACTTGTGGTATTCACCTATATTCTACACATTGAATAGATAAGGTGTGCTTAATCAATACAAGTTCAACGTTTCTATAATTGTTAGGTTGTGGAGCCTGTTTTCATGTGAGAAAGTGTTGAAGACTATACACTAAGAGTACTGTACACTTTCCATAGTTTTCTCCGGGGAGTTCGGGGTTGGGCAATGGGCCCCGAGCCAGGGGTCTAGGGTGGCAGACCACTGAAAAATGTTTTTGACCTTAAAACATGCTCGATATATCGATAAACGTGATTTTCTCATATGGGCGGGATTTTTGACTCATAGGTTTATGGGACGGTTTTGGCCATGGTTTTGATACCCACAATTTTGTAAAACTACTTAAGCGGTGTCTATTTATATGGTTTTGTGCATAAGGTAGATATACTAAAAAATTGCTGAGATGTGTTTTGGATTCGGCTGTGAATTATGTAGAGTTTGTTGAGCATAGCTCCAAATAGATTTGGGTATTTTATTGAGAGAGCGGTGGCTTGTAATAAAATATGAGCAAGTGATTATTTTTGGACATATCCCAAATTGGGTGAACCACATTAAATATTGTCTCTTTGTGTTGTGTTATTTTATTCTCGCACTTTTATTTGAGATTTGTGATATTTTCTACATATTATTTTCTACTATTGCGATTATGTGAGGGATTATTCCACATATTTTATCCCTTATTTCCTAACAATAATGACATCTAGGTAGGGTAATACTTGGAGGTTTTATAAATTTATTTTTAACAGTAAGTTAGATGTTCAATTTATCTTCAAGAGGAAATCCATATTAAAATTTTGTGTCTATTTGAATCTCATTCTATTAAAAAGTTTTTCTTTTTCCTTGGAGAAATTGATTCACAAGACATCACTTTAGTAGTTGGCATAGCTCCTCTCCTTGACACTATCACTCCCCTCTTAGATCTTAGTGCCCCTCTCCTATCTAGTAGTGGTGAATTATTTGACTAGATCAACAATAATCATAATAGTGGTGGAAGTGGGTGGGGTTCCCTCGGGGAGGTTTGACAAAGATCCTCTCCCGGACATTTCCTCTCCCCTCCTAGATCTCATTTCCCCTCTCCCACCTACAGTGGAGAACTCTTTGACTGGATTAACATCAATGGTAGAAATGGTGGTAGTGGGTGGGGTCCCTATGCAACGGAAATTCCCTTAGTTTTTGCCATCTCTCCTCGGAACTAGTCTCAACAAAATATTGAAGAAGAAGAATAGTAGTAACAACAACATGATGGGTGGGATCCCATCCCGGACATGGCCCGCATCTCTAGCACTAATGGCCAAGGGGAAAACCCTGACATTCCTCTACCTCTTCTTCCTCTTACCACCATATTCTTTGTTGCAACATATGTTTCTTGGGCTTTTGTATATTTTGGTGCCTTTTACTTCTTGCACCTTTTTTAGTTTAAAATCACACTTTTACTACGTAGTACAAATTTTTGATGTCCCCTTAAGGTGATTTGGCCTTTTCTTGAGGCCTTCTTAGCTCGATTTGAATTGCATTCTATGGTTTGACTTCTTCCACCCATTTTTTGTATGAGTGGTAATGTACTATACATTTATTTTAATAAAAGTGCGGTTTTCAATTAAAAATAATAATAATATCTTGGCCATATGGTAATTTTTGGGCCCATTTTTTCTTGACTACTCCAGGTTGAGTGCGCTTAATCGCGCTAGCTCGATACCATGTACAATTTTCCGTCTCACCAAAAGCTCAAATTGGTGGTGGAGAGGTACCTCATCGTGTTAACTACCTGCTACTCCAACATTTTTAAGACTTACTTAATGATAGAACTCGATTGATTCCATTTAAAAATAAATAGTGATAATTTAATTAATTTTCTATGTGAAATGATTATTTACTAATGAATACCTTTGTTATGATAAGACAAAACAACAACCGAGAATGATGACAAATGACAAATTTGAAATATCAAAATAAATTATAATATTAACATGAAATCTATTCTGATCTCACCCATGAGATACTTCAACAAGACTATGGGAGAAACTTTACAATTACACCTCTTGATGGCTTCTTGACACACCTTTAGCGATGGCTTCCTTCACACACTTCCTCTGATATTTCTCACTACTTCTTTCTATGCTAAATGAGGGGGTGGCCTCTCTATTTATAGAACTTCCAGGCTTATCCATCCTATCTCTAAGATAGGATAAGAAATCCACTACGGCGAATCATATTCCATACCTTAACTCTTATACGTACATGTAAGCTTATCTGTTAAGATAAGATAAACCTTATCATTTACATGGGTTCCACATTTTTAGACTTTTTACGAATAAAATACACAAAATATTTATGACCTCACTCCTTGTCCTTATTACCAATATAATATTTCTAATTCCTAATCATGTAGACCCTACTTCTCTAATTACCCAAACTTTGACATTTTAACATTACTGGACCACTTACGACAAATATTTACTTTTTACAACATTCCTATTGTACTTTGGTATTCTACCGTACTCCACATTATTGGCGGCACCGTACTGACGGCGCCGTTATCTTCTATCGGACGCTACTACTAATTACACTTAACAACATCCTATTCCTAATACATACATTAATGAAATAGAAATTTTGGAGGAAAATTTTAGTGTCGACATCTTCCCCCTTCTAGCTTCTACTCCGTCCTCGGAGATAGACTATTTTAGTGCTTGGAAAATCTTGACTTGTCGTGGTTGACCCATTTCGTAATGGGAGTGCCATCCAATTCCTCCGGTCGTGCGTACCATTTTCATGCACAGCATTTCTTATTTTGTAGGGCCCCATCCATTTTGGAAGAAATTTTCTCTGTCTTCTTTTTTTGTATACGGAATCATATACTAGGACCAAGTCATTCACTTGAAATGGAGACCATCGGATCTTTTGATCAAAGTATTCCTTCTGCTTCATTTTCTTCTTATGGCTTGTATCCTTTGCTATTTCCCTCATTTCCTCTAGCAAATGAAGATGTACCAACCTTTCTTTTCTTGAATCACTTTCATCCATCCTTTCATTTTCATAACTCTCACGGTGGGAATATCAAACTCAATAGGAAGAAGCTGGATCAATGCCATAGGCCAACTTTGAAATGGGGAGTATCCTGTTGCTTGACTTTGATGTTGCCCTATATGCCCACAATCTTTGCATGAATCCTTTTATCCCATTTATGTACTGTGAAATGCATCTTTTGCTAGAATTTGACACAACACAAAAATTTGTTCGTTCCACTGTCCATTTGTGCTTGGCTTGTATGTTGTTGCCTTCACATTGCTTGATAGAAAACTTATTGACTAGGGCTTCTACCACCTCATTAATGAAGTGGCTTCCTTGATCTGTTACAATTTCTAATGGACAACCAAATCTGGTGACAATGCGTTCATATATGAACCTTGCCACTTCATCCATGGAAGGCTGTTTTGATGGCCTAGCTTGACCCACTTGGTTAAATAATCTGTGGCAACTACTGATATACTTATTTTGACGTGATGTAGTTGGAAGTGGACCTACAATGTCTATTCCCCATTTTTCAAAGGGACCAAGGGGAAGAATAGGACATAATGGAGCTGATGAAGTCTTACGGTTACCATGTGTTTGACAAATATCACATGTCTTACAATAATTATAACAATCTTTAAAAAGAGTGGGCGGTGATAACTGCATCAAGATCCTTCTTGCTGTAAGTTGTCCAGAGAAGTGCCCTCCACATGTACCATTGTGGAATTCTTCTAGCAGCTCCTTTCCTTGATCACGTCCAACTGCCCTCTTGTACTGTCCATCAGGTCCTATTCGAAATAATGCTCCATGCAGAATAGAATATGGACGGTAGCTTGAGTAATCTTTCTCTTAGTCTTTGCATTGGCACCATCGGGAAACTTGAATTCATTAAGATAATTCCAAATATCTATGTATTCACTAGGGATTGTGTCGAGGGAGAACAATCTTGCATCAGGAAAATCATCATCATCACAAGATGATCCTAAACCATCATAGGCTCGAGAGAGTGCATCTGCATTGACATGCTTCTTTCTGGCCTATCTATAATATCAAATTCAAATTCTTGTAGCAAAATTATCCATCTTGCTATCCTCCTGACGATGGGTTAGGCTTATTGACAATATATTTGAGATCACGATGATCCGTTACAACTATAAATTTCTGCCCTAGCAAGTAATTTCTAAACTTCTTTACTGACAAAAATGATAGCGAGCCTCTTTTTGATTCTGATATAGTTTACCTCGAACTTTGCTCATTTATGCTCCCAAAGTAAATTGGATGTTCATTCCCATTTTCATCCTTTTGGCTCAAAGTACTACCTAGTGCTGCATCGAGGCATCGAGTGTACACAATGAATGGCTTGCTCAATCTGGATTCTTCAAAGCAGGTGAAGACACCGGGCTTCCTTGATTGTCCAAAAGCTTCATGCGCCTTGTTTCTGGTTCATAAGCAACATCCTTCTTCAAGAAGCTGGGTTAGTGGTGTGCAATCTTTGAGAAATTCTTGATGAACCTTCTATAGTAACCCACATGGCCTAAAAATGATCTCAACTTACTTCTATTCATAGGAAATGGTAAATCTTTGATTTTGAAACTTTATCGGGATCGGTGCCAATACCATCTCTGGATCTGACATGCCCTAACAAAACGCCTTTAGAACATCCAAAGACACACTTTGTAGGGTTTAGTGAGGCTTGTGCTTCATCTAACCTTTGAAATGTTGTCTCCATCAGTGCGGGTGGTCCAACTTGCTCCCATAGATGCAAAAATCATCCGAAATACTCGATGAAGGTCCCGATGTAGGGTTCGAACACCTATATTCATCAAGCGTTGGAATGTTCTTTGGAGCATTACACAACCCAAAGGCATAACTCTATAAGCAAACGTTCCCCAGGAGTGGTGAGCGTGGTCTTGGTGATCTTTCTCTATACGAACTTGGTTGTAGCCGCTATATCCATCAGCAAAACTATAGCACTCCTGGCCAGCTACTTCGTCCAAGATCTGATCTGAAAATGGAAGAGGGTAATGATCCTTCTTTGTTGCCTTATTGAGCTTCCTATAATCAACACAAATGCGTAGCTTCCCATTCTTTTTATTGAGATCACAATGGGAGAAACCCATTACGAATTCTCCACAGACAAATATGAATCTGCATCAAGCAACTTATCTATTTCTTCTTTTACAGTCTTGGAAAAATTAGGATTCATTCTATATGGCATTTGCTTTATAGGCTTAGCACCATCTACCAGCTCAATACAATGTTCTACCCAACTTACTTGACGGAGTTCCTTGTAATCAAAAGTGAATAGGTGTATGTACCTTGAAAGAGAGTGGAGGTAGGATTCCTTCTCACTCTCCATCACGACATCACCAATCTTTATTTGTTGGAGACGATCATCAACTTCTTCTTGAGATAATTTTATGGGGTCATGAGTTGGTGTGGTGGAAGGATATCCATGGTTGAAACATCCACCTCACTTTCTTCATCTTGATGTCCACTTCACTTTGGTACTAGAGTAATCGAGAGGATGTCGATCATCGGTTTCATCACTTGAATCCACGAGTTCTACTTTATGATGTCGAGGATCACGTTTATCTTCACCCTCTCTCTACCACGTCCAAGTGTCATGAAACCTTCATTCCGGTAGTTTCTTGCATGAACTCTCCTTAGCCATGGTCTTCCCAGCGACATTGGAGTGCATGCATGATACCATTTTCATCACTGAAAGTCTACCACACATACAACACCCATATGAGATATTGCCACATTTGAAACTACACCTTCGGTTTAGTTTTCCCTTATTTAATGACCTTAACATAAGTGTTGAAGGGCGATCAATTTTAAACCCAACATATTCATTACTGAGACTCGGTCATTACATTAAGCTGCAGCACACCTCCATCAACTAAGACATCATGAATTGAAATACCATTACATAATACCTCGGCTTGTGGAGCATAGGGATCTGCCTCTGCCTCCAAACAGGGACCTCAACCTCCTTCCTTCTTGAGCATTGAGTCCACCTCGCAACTCCCGCCTCTTCTCAAAAGACATAGCCAAGAGTTGACCATATGTAATATTTGCAGGCCTTTTGGACAGATCTTCCAAGATGGAGTATGGTCCTTGCCCCTGTGAAATCAGAAAATCCTGCACACCCAACTTTCTTCTCCTATGTTTCTTACTAGTTTCTTCTTTCATCTTCTTAGGATCATTTCCATCTTGATTATCTTTTTCTTTCTTTCTTTTTGTTACAAACACATCTACTTCATTATTTCTGCTCTTATCTACTACATCAAAAGAATTCACAGGTGCTTTTCCTTTATCATTATCTCCCTTACCAGATGTAGAAGCTCTATCTGGACAATTATACTTATAATGACCCTTTTTATAACAACCATAACAAACAACTTCAGAAATATTTCTTTTTGGACCTCTATCTCCTCCCTGAGAACTAAATTCCTTTCCTTGAAGAAGATTAATAGTTAACTGACCCATCTTTTTGAGCAGATCTTCATACTCAGTAGATGTATTAGGAGAAATATTTGTGCTCACCGGGAGTGGTTGTGGATTCAGGACCAAAGGTCTTTGGTGTAGGCTCTACTTTAGCAACAATTTCTTTGGGCTCCTCTTCCATGCTTTCTTCTTGCCTTCTTGCAATCTCCTTTGCTTGTTCAATGGTAGTTTGGGCGGTCATACTTCACTCGTTGTCGATCTCGGCTTCATCCCAAGAATGAAGTGCTTACGAGGAGATTATCCACGCCATTCATCAACCCATCCGCTAGTCCTTCCTTAGGATCGGGCATCGAGCTTCCTCCTTAGCTCTAGAACACGAGCATGATAATCCCTTATCTTCTCCTTCTCTCCTTGGGATAGCTTTGTGATCTCGATCATGAGATCTGCATATTTTGTTGTTCACCAAATTCTTGAAAAAACTTTCGATTAATAAATCCCATGAATTTTCACATTATCACCTAGTGTTTGAAACCACCTAAGTCTTGAACCATCCAAAAGGTAGGAAAAATTCAGTCCATTGTTCCCTTCTTATAAGGCCATTACAAATACAAGATCGTTTAAACTCTTGAATGAAAGAAGAAGCATCTTCATTAGATTGAGCTGAAAAAATAGGAATCTTTCCCATTTTCAAAAGTAACCACCGTGAAATACCAACCCACAAGTCTGATTAACAAGACTATGTGCACAAATAATTGGAATCACTATACTAGAAAGTGACTTTACACCTTTCTACAGTAAAATAGAAATGACCACGGTAAACTATGGTAAAACTTGACTTACTACGGTAAAAACTAACTTTACTGTGGTAAACACTATTCACGGTAAAAGTGAAGTTCTTTGCGGTAAATACTATTCACGGTAAAAAGTGACTTTACTGCGGTAATTACTATTCCCAGCAAAAAGGACTTTACCAGGGTAACTACTATTCATGGCAAAAATGACTTTAACATGGTAACTACTATTCACGGTAAAAATGACTTTACCATGGTAACTACTATGCCTGTGATAAAAACAAGGTTACCCTCGATTAATTTTTGCCTAAGTGGGAATATCTCTCGAGAAAATCCACCAACGAGGAATGGTCGGCAGCGGAACCAAAATGTCATCACCAATCCGGCACTATGATAATTCTTCACGGGAACTCCTCGTCTTTATGATTATTTACTAATGCCTGACCTTTAGTTTGGTGGATGTAATCTGGAAACAAAACAACAACGAACACAAGAATACCATTGACTATGATAAGACGAATGATGACAAATCTGAAATATCAAAATAAATTATAATATTAACATGAAATTATTCTGATCTCACCCATGAGATACTTGACAAGACTATGGGAGAAACTTTACAATTACACCTCTTGATGGCTTCTTGACACACCTTTAACGATGGCTTCCTTCGCACACTTCCTACAATATTTCTCACTACTTCTTTCTATGCTAAATGAGGGGGTGGCCTCTCTGTTTATAGAACTTCCGGGCTTATCCATCCTATCTCTAAGATAGGATAAGAAATCCACTCGGCGAATCATATTCCATACCTTAACTCTTATACGTACATGTAAGCTTATACTGTTAAGATAAGATAAACCTTATCATTTTACATGGGTTCCACATTTTTAGACTTTTTACAAATAAAATACACAAAATATTTATGACCTCACTCCTTGTCCTTATTACCAATATAATATTTCTAATTCCTAATCATGTAGACCCTACTTCTCTAATTACCCAAACTTTGACATTTTAACATTACCGGACCACTTACGACAAATATTTACTTTTTACAACATTCCTATTGTACTTTGGTATTACCGTACTCCACATTATTGGCGGCACCGTCTTGTGGTGCCGTTATCTTCTATCAGGCGCTACTACTAATTACACTTAACAACATCCTATTCCTAATACATACATTAATGAAATAGAAATTTTGGAGAAAAATTTTAGTGTCGACAGTTGCAGGGAGGCGTCAAATAGCGAGAGAACACCGAGACAAATGATCCTCTCAAGAAAATGGTGAATGAATCCCCCATGGAGAAAAAGGAGTGGATGTTACAACAATTCTCCATATCCTTGAACAACTACAAATGGGAAATCCTACATCCTCCTCTATTAAGTGCCCGACACCCTTGAGGTTCAAGTAAATTTTGATATTCCTATTTTTAGGGTAAAATAAATCTTAATGGAGTGGAAAATTGGTTGGACCAATTATCCTCCTATTTTTCTATCAATAAATTAATTGATAGAAATTTTCAAGACATAAAACAACACAATATCCTTAAATATCACAATGGCCTACAATGGTACATATGAGAGGACATGGACCTCTTTAAATTTCATACCCTCGGCGAGGCATATAATTTTATGATCAAGATTGAACAAAAGCATAGAAAGAGAAATACAAATAACTTGCCTCTAAAGGGGAAAAATGATAAGGTAGGCCAAAACTGAGGCCAGGGTTAGAAACAGAAGGATTCACAAGGAAATAAAACACAAAAGGATCCTGGAAGATAGGGAAGTTATGCGACCTCCACAATACTAATTGTCATTCCAAGGAAGAATGTCGAGCCATCAAGTCCTTACTTGTTGAGTCATCAAATTCAACACCCACTGCTCCACCGGTGACACACCCGAGGCTAGAAATGAAGAAGATGAAATTATAGACACTGAAATGGATGTGATCATTTTCACCTCACAAGTCAAGAAGATGGATGAGAAGGAAAAGCTATTTCATTCCAATATTTGGGTAAAAGGTAACCTCTATATTTTATTCTTGATAGTGGAAGTCAAAAGAATTTAATTTATGTTGATGTTGTGAAAATTCTTAACCTTCTTGTAAAGCCACATCCACAACCATATAGTATCAGGTGGCTGAACTAAGGAAGATATATCCATGTCACACAAAAATTTATCCTCCCATATGTAATCAAACCATTCCATGATGAATTCCTATGTGATTTTGTTCCATTAGATGTTTATGATGTGCTCCTGAGCTAGTCATTCATATGGGATAGACATGGAATCTATGATTCATAACCTCTAAGGCTTGTTACCATTGCAAATCGGTGTCATTGGATACTCAAGGTCATTCCCTCCAATTTTGTTTCCCTCATTAGTGCCAAGAAATGTAAGAAGATGGTGGAGAAAATAAAGTAGTTTGTCATCCTGATGATCAAGCTAAATACTACCAAGAAAGTTGTTGCAAACACCTTGAACACATATTCAATACAACAAAAGAAATAGATGGACCAAATCATAGTTGAGTATGATGATCTATTCCAATCACCCACAAGAGTGCCACTTCAGTGTGAGGTAAAACATGTTATTGATTTGTTCTCAAGCTCTCCTTTACCCAACAACCATGTGTATCGTAGGTCAGTCCTTGAAAATGATGAGATCAAGAGGTAGCTCCAAGAATTGATTCAAAAGGGACACATTAGGCCAAGATATTCACCCCATGGAATTCCAATTTCCTTGGCACCAAAGAAATATGGAACATGGATACTTTGCATTGACAATTGGGCCTTGAACAAAATAACTGTCAATAATCGCTACCCTCTTCTAAGGAGTGATCATTTGCTATACCAACTCAACGAAGCAAAATTCTACACTCAAATTGATCTCAAGTATGGATATGGATATCACCAGATTCCCATCAATCCCATCGATGTCCAGAAGATTATGTTTAAGTCTCGAGAAGGTCTATTTCAATGATTGGTCATGCCCTTTGGACTAACTAATGCTCCCATGAATCTACACAAATTCCTTTGGAGTGTTCTACTTAGATGATACACTCATCTATAGTCAGGAATGGGAAGAACATCAATAACATGTTTGATAAGTATATCAAATGTTCAAACCCTTCAAAAACACAAGTTGTATGTAAATCTAGACAAATACACATTTGGGATTAGGAAGGTTTAGTACCTAGGGTACGTTGTGGATGAAGGAGTCCATGTTGACCCGAGAGAATATCAGATTATTCAAGAATGGCCTACTCCAAAGACTCTTACAGAACTTCGTAGTTTCTTGGGTCTTTCCAATTTCTATCCTTAATTTGTCTTAGGGTTTTAACATATTTATTTCCACTAAACCAAGTGACTAAAGGAGGAAATAAAACTAGATTCCAATGGGGAAGGTGCAATAGAGAGAATTTGAAGGTTTGAAATAAATTTTATGCTCGACTCCTATTCTCTCCTTACCTAGCATGTATCAACCTTTCGAATTGATGATAAACACATCTCAGTATGCCATGTGAGTAGTTATGATGCAACATGTCCAATTCTATGTTGCATATCATGTAGTGAAACATTCAATGACACATTCAGGAAGTACCCCACATATGATAAGGAGATTTATGCCATCGTCCAAGCCTGCAAGTAATGGAAACACTACATTCTGGGAAAGGAGACAATCATCCACATAGACCACATGCCATTGAAGTTCCTTCAGACATAGAGTAAACTAAGGAATGAAAGACACTAGAAGTGGGCCATGTACATGTAACAGTTCCACCTGATAATAAAACATAAGAAGGGAATTTCTAATTTAGCAAAATATTATCTGAGTTTCCTTGCAATTGCAACCCTCACAACTATCCTTGACCTCTACGGACATGAGACTTCCTATTGGTGTACTTTGTATGAGATGGATCCTAAATTTTCTGATACATATCAGGCCCTCCAAGGAGGAAAACATGTCCCTAATTTCTACCTATAGGATAACCTTCTCTGCCACATGGGACACATTTGTGTTCTAACTGGTGAACAAAAGAAGATGATATGGGAGGAACACTTTAGCAAGACAACTAGACACTTTGGCATGGACAAAACATTGGAAATACTTCAAAAGCACTTTTACTATCCCAACCTAAGGAATGATGTGGTTAAGTACATCAAATCTTGTACCCCTTGTGTGATTTCCAAACCAACTAATAAGAGGTAAGGACTGTATATACCATTTCCTTTGAACCAACTAAGCCTTTCACCTCCATCTCAATAAAATTCCTCTTAGGTTTCCAACTTCAAAACATGGAAATGATTTTTTTGTTTTAGTTGATCAATTTTCTAAAATGGCTATTATGATTGTTTGTAAGAAAAATATTTCTGTTGAAGAAACTACTAAACTCTATTTTAGTCATGTATAGATCACCTTTGGGCTTCCCAAGTCTATCATTTCGGATAGGGAAAATATGTTCTTGAGCATCTTATGGTCCACCCAATGGTGAATGATGGACACTAAGGTGATGAAGTCCACATCCTTCCACCTGCAGATTGATAGACAAACATAGGTGGTAAACCACCTGATTTTCCACATGCTTCATATATATCACTCCAAACACCCACTTACATGGGATGAGGCCCTCCCTACATACAACATGGATACAATTGGACCCTACACAGCTCCACCAAGCACATTCCATTTAAATTTTGTTACGGATTGCAGCCCATGACACTCATTGATGTATGCATTCTAATGCATACGATGGAATACACGTCTCATGGAAAAATGAAGTAGAAAAGGAAACAAGGTTTATTGTGTAACATTCCCATTTTAAGACTTTAGAAACAAGGGAAAAAAATTTTACATGCATAATGTTCTATGTTCTAAATACATAATTTAGAACACACAGAACATAACAACCATTCTTATAACAGATAACCATATGTAGTTGTAATGACTCGGTGAGCTACCGATCTATTCATTTCATGACGCGGTGAACTACCAATCTATTCATGATTACATTAAGTATTGAATACTTTTCCATATACTACATATACTTGGTTTTCTTACCCTATTCTAGGTATTGAGTGATCTATCTAAGGAACCTATCTAAATATCTGCTACCAATATTCATCTGCATCACGATCCTTAGACTAGGTAACATAGGACAATACAACCAGCAACTTGTGATACTTTGGCCAAATATTTCTAACATATTGTTTTTGTATTACTATTCCTTGACATACTCATCAATCTAGAATATGTCCTTTACCCCACTCTATTGTTATCTAGAATGTCCTTTACTGACTTCTGTTAGTCCACTTGCCCAAGGTTTAACCCTAGTTCAAGTTAACAACATAAGTTATGATAGAAAGAGGCTCACAAAGACTTAGGGTAAATGGGCATACTAGGTCAACCTAAGTCAACCCCGTGTGCCAAGGTACCCTGAGTCTTAGTGGGCTACTCCCTATCCTAAACATGCTACTAACTAGACCTAGAGAGAAACTAAGTTCAAGTCCTGATGTGTGTAGATCTAGATGATCAATGCAGAAGGGTGTTGCCACATGTCAACTACATCATTGTATCCTCGAGAAGATCCTAATCTTCTCAAAGGTACATCATTACAATTGGCATGTGCCAGCATCCTATAGAACAACCTCATCAAGATGTACATACCCCTAGGAGGTTATTACTATTTAATTAATTTGGATTATTAAAAATAGATTACAGCAACCTTGCCAAACCCTAATCCAACACTCCTTAAGTTCTTTTTCTATATCAGATTCGATTAAACGATAAAGAACTTCCTTAACACTTGTTTGCTTTATTTGCTTGTTTAGTTGGCTTAACAAACAGGTTATCCCAAAAACATGACAGCAATGTCATAAATTTCATTACAACGTATCTTAACCAGTCAAGGAGGTGTAGCATCACATAGGTCCATTAAGGTAGACTTCATGCTAAATGAAGTCTAATGATTATTGGTTAGCAATCATATCACCGTTCCTTTTAGTTTACAATCTTATGAGAGGAGGAGTCTTCCTCTACACACTTACATGTTTTAGGGTTATCATACCCTTTTTATCTTTCTCAATTACCATAGTTTTATTTCATGTTCATTACACACCAATTGCTATGTTAACTGATTAAGATAAACATTATCATATTCTAGCAACTTAACAAGTTGCATCTTATTTAGGGAGATTAATCTAAATCCCTTTATCCAACTTATCAAAGAATATCCAATTAAGCATAAAAATAATATGAAGAATATCAACCAGATAGAATTCCATCTCTTTCATAAAAGTACAAGATAATTTACACAACCAATACAAGTAAATTCTCAACTTTCAATTCCTCTTTAAAACTTATACATTTACAAGACTTATGCATTTAAGGCATACTGCATAACAATAGCCTTCAGTCTAAAAAGAATAAAACATTTCTTTTTTTTTGCAATACAACTCAAGAATGGATCATAATTCTTTTGAGAATTAGACTTAAATCAACCAATGCATCATATAAGTTTTGCCTTCTTTTATCACTTACGATGTCCATCTGCAAAATTGTTAGCATGAGTCAGTTCAATGAACTGAGCATGATAAGCACTAAGCATTAAAACGAGGTGCATTCCACTAATTGTTTCATAAAACAACTCTGCTTTTATGAAACAATTAATATGCATCATACAATATGCCAAAGTAACAACTTTCAGAAAGAACAACGATTAAGAGAATCAACTTTCATTATAAAGTAAGGAGCATAATATAACCTGCAACATCATAATTATATCATAAAACTTAATTGATCCTATCAATCACTTTAAGCAGTCAATCAGTCTTACCATTCAATTAATTCATAAACTTGGTAGAGAAGAAATACTCATGTATCTTTACCCAACAGCAAGGAGATTAGTTACAACATAACTTATATTAGTATACTTCATCCTTCCATGTAATCAAAGAAGAGAATCAAAACGTGTCTATTTCTTGACCAATTTCAATGGAGGTAAGATTCAAGTTTAGAATTCTCACCACTGCCTCAATCCACAGATGACAAAATAAGGAGTTCATAAATAAAGAGGCGACAACGAAACAAGAATACCAATTCATACCAAGCAGGTTAAACGGTCTAACTGAAAGTTTTACTAACTTCAGTCTATTAGAAGATTATAATTCAAAAAGGTCTATAGCCAATCTTTTCTAAAATACAAGCTATACTCAAGACCTAAATCTCTTAACCAATCCACAAGAAAATTTCCATCTCCGAAGAAGGTCAATAAAGAAAATTTCGGTTCAAGAACCTATACAATATTTCATTTCATTTATACTATGAAATGAAATCTATTATCTAATACAACTAGAGAAATTCATCAACTAGTTTCCCAAAAGAGTTCATGAACCGAATGTACAGTCAAGAATGCACAATCAAAGAATGCACAGTCAAAGAATGCACACTTCAATTTGTTTTTCAATCAAAACTATCAAGTTGGTTTCCTATTTCCATTTACCTAGTTCAAGAATGAATTCAAATCTCAGAAATACATACATCGTATAGTCCCCAATTGTATACTATCCCCAAGGTTCATATTCCTTTCTTCTCCTAAAACCGAAGGTTCATTCCATAGTCCCTTAAAGGAATAAGAGTTCACGAACAGAGAAGATATATAATAAATGCAGAAGGAAATTACAGACTCCAGGACTGAATTCTTATTACATGGCTTATACAGCTCGATAAAAGAAGGTAAGAAGTTCAAGTCCCAAACAAAACATATATACAAAGTAATCCAAACAGAGGTTTTATACCTATATATTCTCAAGTAAGATTCGATATATCAGTTTTGAATTCATCTTCCAACAAATTCCAATAAACCAATTAAGAAGATACAAAGAGAGTAATACAACTTCATGTGACATCAAAATACTTGTCTATTACCACAATAAAAGACCAACTAGACCCATTACAGGTCCTAATTCCTATGTCGATAAGAAAGTATTACCACAGTCAAGCTTCCCACACAACATGGTTTCACTCAGAATAGTGAAGAAGATTTCAAGGAGATCGCCAGATCGGCGTCAACTGAATTTAACACTCAAACTCCTATAGTGCAGACAGTCCAAAAGGAGGAAAGGCTTTTAAACTAAAACCCAACCAAACCCATCTTGCAAAATAGGTAACAACTTTGATTCCAACATAATCCAGAACATGCAATCAAGGAAAACCTTACCTTGTTTATCATGAGCTTTGAACACAAGTTCGACCTCACAAGACTCCCACACCGGTTCAGTCAAACTTGACATAATATACAAGCCTAAGAGAAACACGACGCCCGAATATGGGTTTAAACCAAGTCGCCAAGGCTTCAATAGGAGTATCAGTATTTTCAAATTCCCTAAATGAGAATAAAATTCCCGTTTAGAACACAAGTAAGTAACAAAGCTTAACCAAATGACAGTAAGTTCAGCATTTGAAAGAACTGAACACGAGTATAACTATTGAATACAAGGATTCAACCCATATTCTAAACTGAAACTTAGCTCCAACATAACCAAAACAATACAAGGTCCAAATAACAACCCATGACCAAAGCCGAAGCTTAAATATAAGCTAAGAACAAATACGAAACACAATTTCAAGATCACAAAATACAAGACCAACCAGAGATTGAGAACCAAACAAGCTACAAGCTGATTCACTCAATAGTAGTCTCAAATGTTAGTAGCAAGCTTCAAGTACGAGTCACAGAGTTTTATACTAACATGCAAAGAAATCACTAACATCCATTGCAGAGAAAGATCCCCAATAACTAACATTAATCATCAAGAATTTGTATTCCAAAACCCACCTAGATTTCATGAACACATGCAAGTAAATAACCAAATACATCATGCAAATATGAATTTCCAGTGAGTAGAGTTGTTTTAATGAATCATTTAGAAGAAATCAAGAAATCTTAATGGGTAGAGCCTATCATGCCTGATAGTGCCTCTATCAATTCAATGAAGACTTCCAGCTAAGTTTCCAACACCCTTTCTTCTCCAAGCAAGGTCAAACAACCATAATATTTTTCCACAATGCCTCTTATACACCCCTCGAACTGAAAATAGATCTAAGACTTCAAAAATAGCCATTAAGTGCAGATCAATCTGCTGGTTCAAAAAATAGATAGCTCCATGTAGAGAAAAAATCATGAAACATGCAAAGTAAAACAACCCCAGACAAATCCACTTGCATGCCTTCCAAGACGATTTGCTTGCCAGAACCGAGGCAAGTTAATGTCATTTAATTGCATGTTCCCACCTATCCTTCCTTGCCACCACCATTCAAAGTTGGTGAGACCACATTGAGCTTCCAAATGCATCTCTAAACTTAGAGACACTGCCACGTAGGTTCCTCCAAGTTTTTAAATAGCCCATGCCAAACTGGTAGTACTCTATGCATTTAAAACCTTATCCTCAAGATTAAATGCCATTGGAACCATCGTTGTAGAGCCATGCGACCACCAATTTCCCCTTCATACCCATTAGTTTAGGATAGATAGAATTTCTTAGGTTAGATCTTAGGTTAGCTTATAATATATAACCTTAGGATATAACCCCAACAATAAATTACCACCTTAGGTCTTAACACATAGCCTTAGGTAATTTCCCTTTTAGGTTAGATTTATTTTCAACCTTATAGTTTTAGGCATTAGGTTAATTAAAATAGTCTAACAATCTCTCCATAATCCTTTAGCACAAAGCTTAGGTTAGGATGCCAACCAAACAAAGTAGAATAGGAAGCTTAGGTTAGAATAAGAATTATATTAAGTAACATAGCTAGGTAGAAAATATTCTTACCTAGCTTAGGATTCCGTAGGATAATCCTTTAGTTTTAGGATCCTAAATCTTTCCTATGCCGTGAACAGGTTGTATTTCATTTACGTCAGCAATGTCCTACCATGATCGATCTCCAAAGACCCAAGCACAACATACAACTGAATGGAAACACGTTCACACAAAATCTAAGAACTTGTAACAACAAAGTTCAGTCATATGTCTCTCAATTTTACTGAATGTCAATTTACCCTTCATTCAACTGAGCAGATTTAAAACATTCATGAGTCAGATTAAGAGATTAGTTTGCAACTCTTAAACCAGATTGCAACTCATCTAAAAGAAGTGAAAAATGGATTCAAGGAAGCCATTCCATTTTAGTCTAATGATCTTAAGAGCAGAAAATATTTATCCATATCAAGCATGATCTCCATTAATCAAAAGAACACATCTTTTAAAAAAATCACCTGTCAACACTTGAAATGCAAAAGGGGGAATATAACCATTGTCAAGGGTGTTACATACTAAACAAATTTAGTACACTTAGCAGTAGTTCCGTGATATTTTATAGAAGATTAATGAAAAGTATAAACAATTCCATGATCAACACAAGGTTCCACATCATTTCAAGGTTGGTTATAAATTTTGGTTGTGGATTCAAAAGGAAAGGCGTGTAGGTCCACACAAGAAAATTTGACCTCTATGGTATGGTCCTTACACTATCACCAAGAAAGTAAATGAAAATTCTTTTGAGATTAGAAGGAATGACATACACAATAGATGATTCATTTATCTTGTGAATGGGAATAATAATGAAGAGCTTCCTAGTTACACATTAGTGAAAAAAAGACTTGAATATGAAAAGCCTCGCGTATGATTTTAAAAATATGGAATTATGTTAAACCCTAATTGCAAAGTAACACATGTAAAACTATGATAAACAACTACTATAGACAGGAGAACATGAGTAATAAGTTAGATAAATATGAAACCCTAAGTGCAAGATAGGGAAATATTGACTTAGTTGATTTATGTCTGATGTCGGGAATGCACATACTGGAAAAAATGATAAACATGAAGGGTAAATTGTCGCAACTATGCACAATAAATTTTAGAACTAACTGATGTGCCTGGACTCTAGCGCCTAGAGCAGGAAATGGGTGCCTAAGCACTAATGACCTCTATTGGGCTCTTGTGACTGCGTAGATGCTCAGAAACTTATCTTTCTAATATCGCAAGGTTTTCGTTGATAGTCGTTGGCCGCTTGTATGTCGTTGGATGATCACTGAATTCTCTTGTAACTTGTAAAGAGAATATGACCTATAAAACCCTCAAACTACATCAAATCCAAAAAAATATGAAATATAGGAGTTAGACTAACTTCAAAGGTCACCTAACTAATATGACTTATGAGTGAGTGTTGCATTACATCTCAAACTCCATGTAGTTCTTGTGAGTGTGTGTAATAATTGTGCCCTAGGATGCTCTTGTGCAAGTTGCACTTGATAGCAGGTTGTAGTGAAATGTAGCAATCTAGTAAAATGTGTGGATGGAATAATGAAATTCCCTTCTTATGAAGTGTATGCATAAAATGCAATCCCTTGTCCCTTGAATGAAATCTAGATAGATTCCTTTGATGCTCTGATAATGCCTTTGGATGTGCAACCTTAGGTGATGATAATAGATTCTTAGAGCTTGGTCCTTTATTATGGTCACATAGCTTTGTAGTTATATGATTCCCTTGGTTGAATTTTGTAATTGACAACTGGAAGGCTGACCCATAAGAAAATAAGATGCCCAAAATATAAAATAAGCCCAAAAAGAGTGAGTAAAGAAGAAAGAGGTCAAGGGTGCCCAGAAGGATGAGGGTGCTTGGGCGTTGGCATCCTGTCTAGGTGTTGGTGTCTATAGTCATAAGATAAAACAATAAAGTTCAGATTGGGTTGTAGGGTGTGTAAGGAAAAAGAGAAAGCAATAAAGACATAAAAGAGGCCCAATACAGTAGTCAATTACTAGTTTTCTCGCTTAGGAATCATATAAGTGCAAGTATGTTGTTAGGATCTAGAAATGTACCCAAGTGTGTGATTTTGTGTCTACAACGTACAAAACGATAGTTGCAAGAGAATATAATGATTATTAGACTCCATTAACCATGACAATCTATTCGATACCTAACCTTCCATCCTTGTCACGAATAATACAAACTTTTGCGTCCCAAGTAATCTCCACAAGCTAAACACCTTTGGAAGTCCTCAAATCTAGTGTAAGCCTTTAATGAATTTTATTCCTCCTCATGCACCATCTTCTACATTAACATGATCCTAATTTTAATTTATGAATTTGTTAACTATATAGTTATATTAACACTTTTAGGAACATAGATACTAAATGCAAGACTTATTTTGTAGTTGTAAAAGTAGATAATATATTTTATTTTCAAAATCATACCTTGTTAGAAATATTTTCTTAGTGTTCACATGTTAATGTGTTATTGTATGTGGTGTGTGAGTTGTAATCCATTAAAACCATTTAATAAAAAAATTGCAAAAAATAAAATAAAATTATAAATCAATATAGTACTAAAAATTTTGAATATAAACATATTACTAAATTAATCTATTAATATTTTCAAGTAATTATATTGTAAATACAAATACTAAACTAAATAAATTTTTAAATTAATACATTTATATTATATTATAAAATATATTTTAAAATAGAAAATATTAAATTATTAAGAATTAATAATAATTCTTAATTTGAAATGAAATTGTTTATCTTTCCTATAATTACATAGCATGGAAGGAAACTTTCTTTGCACCAAAGTTTTTAATTTGATAAAAAAATGTCTCAATAAATATTGATAAATACAAATTCTTATTGAATGCATCTGCAATGGATTTGCTTCCAAACTCCAATGTGTAAATGTTTTTTTAATTTTATATATGTAAATATGTCAAGTACTTAAAATTATCATCAATAATACTTAGGAATATGCAATCGCGCTTCTCTACGTACACAAGTTGTAAGTTTCTCTCTCCTACCTGATGTCATGTCAATGTGCCCAATATTAAAAGGACCAAAAAGACCTCACAAAGTAACTGACAGTAATGGAAGGTATTCGTTTGCACAACTTAACCATATGGTAGGACCCACTCTACCACATCAACAAAAATGAAAATGTGGGTAAGTGCACCAAGTTGGGGGCCAAAAGGGGGTCTTAAGTGGATGCATTTTTCTGAAAAAGTAAAAATCAAAATTGTATGAGTTTTTGAAATAGTTACACTCAAAATTGGAAGATGTTGTGTAAACATGAATCGTAGCATTTTGAGTCTAGTTTCTAAGCTACTAAATTTTATTGAAAATGGATAAGTTTAAGTGGTTCAAATAACTAAAATACCAACAAGTGCTCCTATTTTTGTTAAAAAACATAACATAGTGACTTTTGTGCCCCCACCATTTTTGAGCACCATTTAGTAGTTTTGAAAACCCTTTGGTAGAAAGATAGCTAGGAGCATCTAGTTTGTGCTAGAACTTTTTTAGATTTTTTTAGCAAATATTTATTTTTAATGATTTTTATATTACATAAATTTTATGTTTTGAAAAATAATGAAGCTCCAACCGTGCCCCCCTTACTACCTCAAAAAATATAGAAACTTATATTATTTTTTTGAATATGTATATAATTAGGCCTAGTTTGTGCTAGTATATTTTTTTCAATTTGATGACCCCAAAAAAGATACACGATGAAAAATAGACATATTTAAACTTCAAAAAATAGATATAAAAAGGCATAGTTAGAAAATAAATAATATGGAAACCTTATATTAGTCAAAAAATTTAAAAATTATATTTTTAGAAAGAAGAAACTTTGCTCTATGTCGTGGTATAAGTTTTTTAAACGAATTGATTGTTTTATGTTGATTTATCATGGAGGAAGTGGCATTTTTACATTTTCCTGCAAAACACATTATTTGTTGTGTTTGTGTAGGTCCATGCCTCAGGCTTAGGGATCCAAATTGGATCTCAAGCCTTGAGGCATGGCTTGGAAAAAGTGAAAACACAAAACACATACGCTTTCTATATAGTATAAACATTGTATATGCTTATGGAAAAATTCTATGTACAAAAATAAGGTAAGTATACGTTTTACTTTAAATTTATTTTAGTAAATATAAGAAATTAGGGTCACTCTGCACCTTATGGAACTAGTCACATATCCATTAGTCACAGTTTAGGAGATAGTTTTTTATAGTATAATATGGTCAGTATATAGGTAATTTTCAGGATTTCAACATTCATCCTTAATATTTTAGCATTTAAATTCTACAATTGAAACCCTAAACCATGATCCCTAAACCCTAAAACCTAAACCATAAACCTTAAACCATAAATCCTAAGCCCTAAACCCTAATCCTTAAATATTTAGCCCTTACCCATGAGCCCTAAATCCTAAACCTTGAGCCTTAAGCCCTAAACCCTAAACCCTAAACCCTAAACCATGAACCATGAGCCTTAAATGTTAAACCCTAAACCCTAAACCCTAAAAACTAAATCCTAAACCATAAACCCTAACCCATAAACCCTAACCCTAAACTTGAAACACTTAATCCTAAACCCTAAAGCTTGATCACTAAGCCCTAAACCATAAGCCCTAAATCCTAAACACTAAACCCTAAATCCTAAAAACTTTGACCTAAACCATTAGCCCTCAAACATGAGAACTAAACCTAAAACTATACACCCTAAAAACAAAATAATAAATCCTAAACCATAAACACTAAATCCTAAACCCTAAAACATAAACACTAAACCCTTAACCCTAAATCCTACACCCTAAACCTCAAACCCTAGACCCTAAACCTAAAAAATGAGCCCTAAACCCTAAACACTAAATCAAGAGCCCAAGCTCTAACCCCTAAACCTTAATCCAAGAACTCTGAACCCCCAACTTTAAGCCATAAGCCATGAACCATGAACCCTAAACCCTAATACCTAATCCCTAAACCATAAACCCTAAACCTTAAGCCTTGAACCCTACACCCTAATCCTTGAGCCATAAACCCTAAACCTTAAACCCTAAGCCCTAAGCCCTAAACCCTAAATCCAAATCCTTAAGCTCTAACCCCTAAACCTTAAACCTATAACTCTGAACCCTAAACCCTGAGCTATAAACCCTAAACCATGCACCCTAACCCCTAAACCCTAAACCTTGAGCCATGAGCCATAAACCATAAACCATAAACCTTAAGCCATAAATGTTAAATCCTAAAGGTCCCAAACCCTAAACCCTGAACCATGAACCATGATCCCTAAATGCTAAACCCCTAAACCTCATATATTTCTAGTAGGACTCATGAGTGAGTTCATCTTTTTGAATATCTTAGGACCATATTTCCTAGTCTTGTGCCTAGAACCATCATTAAGTTTGATTTTACAACTACCTTGTTTATGAGAGGTGGGCATTTCCCTCCTTCAAAATATCAACAGATGAAAGACATCAAATTTTGATGAATCTCTTTGAATTTTTTTCCTACAAAGTTGATGAACCCTTTTCAGTTGAATACTCTCTGTCAATACTAATAAGAATAAGACACAGAACATTACAATGAGTGAAATAGTTCACATGTAATGGGAAGAAGAAGATAGCTCTATATTGGGTAACATTTATTTGTATCAAATTGTTCTTGGATATCTGTAATTTCCCTCCATTAAAATATCAGTAGATGAAGGGCATCAAATTTTGATGACTCCCTTGAATGTTCTTCCTAAAAGTAGATGAACCCTTTTAACGGAATACTCTATATCAATATTTATAAGAATGGGTAAGACATAGAACATTACAGTTAGTAAATGGGTGAGACTAATCCATTAGCCTTAAACCAAGATCCCTAAACCCTAACCCTTAACCCTTAAACCCTAAACCCCAAGCCTTAAACCCTAAACCATGAACCCCGACCTTTAAACTATAAACCCTAATTCTTAAACCCTAAACTATAAACCCTAAACTATAAACCCTAAACTGTGATCCCTAAACCCTAAACCCCGAGTGTTAAAACATATATCATATACCATAAACCCTAATCCCTAAACCCTAAACTCTAAGCCCTAAATCCTAAACCCTAAACCCTAAACCCTCAACCATAAACCCTAATCCCTAAACCCTAAACCTTGAGCCCTAAACCCTAAACCTTAAACCCTAAACCCTAAACCCTATTCCCTAAGCCCTAATCCCTAAGCCAAAACCCAAAACCCTAAACCCTCAAACATAAACCCTTAACCCTAAACCCTAAAAACTAAACCCTAAGCCCTAAACCCTAAACCCTGAACTCTCAACCCTAAACCCTAAACCATGAACCCAACCCTAAACCCTAAACCCTAAACCTTGAGCTATAAATCCTAAACTATTAACCATGATCCCTAAACCCTAATCCCTAAAACCTAAACCCTAAACCTTGAGCCCTAAACCCTAAATCCTAAACCCTCAACCCTTAAACCTAGCTAAAAACCCTAAACTCTAAACCTTAAACCATAAACCTTAAGCCCTAATCACTAAACCCTAAACCCTAAAATATGAACTATGAGCCTTAAACTCTAAACTCTAAACCTTGAGTCCTAAAACTTGAGCCCTAAACCCTAAACCCTAAACCCCGAGCCCTAAACCCTAAATCATAAATCATAAACCCTCACCCAAAAGAAATTCCTAATAATATCATTCAACGTGTTTCAGTGTGTGGGAATAGTGTCTAAGGTGATCGATCAACTCATTTAGTTTTAATGAGAGATTACTTCCTCTAAAGGCCTAAAAAGACATTTTGGCCATTTTGTAGCTAATTGAACATCCTTCAGAACAAAGCTAAAATGAGCTAGTCATGTCACCGAGGTATCAAAGACCATCATGTGTGAAGTATTAAGGAAGCGTTTGTCTCCATAAGAGACATATGAGAAAAACATGTATGGGAATCATGAATTTGATTCCATGAAAGGATGATTTTAGAGCTAGGAAAGGTGATGGGATGATATTTATATGGAGCACCATATTTCTAAGAATGAGCAATCATTTGAGTTCACTTGATGCAATTCACTTGGTACTATTCGTAAAAACTCATTCAACACCTAGTAGTGTTATCACACCTTAAGGAGGAGGCACATTACAATCACCTCATTTTGGAAATAGGACAGGAATCCCATTCAGGGAACAATCCTCTATATACAAAGTGAGGATCTCTTTTTAGTAAGAAGTAGACAAGCATCATAGAGTTTATTCATGGTCACTAAAGTGAATTATGGACCAAATTTAAAAATTGGTACCAATTCAAGTAGTGGTAGGGAAAAATCCAATTTAGAAGGTCAAAAAACCTAAAAATGACTATATGCTTTCCCAAAACAAAGACCAACTACAATATATATGCCTTGAAAGTTTTAGGTCCTTTGTTGAAATCCTAAAATGAGTAAGTATTGACCAGATTAGATTTTGAAAAACTATCTTCTAGATTATAACTATTAGAGCTACGGGACCACTTCCATTAGGTGTAGAGTGACCCTAATTTCTTATATTTACTAAAATAAATTTAAAGTATAAGATTTATTTTATTATTTATTATACTTTTATTATTTCTTATACTTAAACATTTATTCTTGTAAGTATAGGACACCCATTTACACATACATAGTCCATAATATACAAAATTCATACGCATTTTAACTTCTCTTAAATGCGTACGTGTTTTGTATATTATGGAACACGTACGCATTTTGGGTTCTTCAAAACATGTACGTGTTATAGGTTCGGTAACTACCAAACCAAAAAAATTAAAACGCGTACACGTTTACGCTTTCGTCTATTTCGGGTTTTGTCTACTTTTTGGCCCCCAACTTTATGCACTTACCCACGTGTCAACTAGCTAATGCACTCCTATTAACATCATTGCAAGTAAAAATGATAAACAATAACAATTTCAAGCATATAAAATCACTACATACCCATATAATGAGCTTCTTTGACCTTTTTGTTTCTATTTTGTGTAATATTTCACTTTTATTCATCTTTTATATGTACGTATATGAGATTATGAATACAATGTTTGTTTGGGATCACCATGCTTTATTGAGTTTATGGAGGTTGTCCTTTTCTTTCTTGTGACAATAATTTTGGGAAAGGTTGTGATACTTCTTACTGAGTATTCTTGGAAATCTCCCTTCATATGAAGTATTTTTGTGGACTACCTTATCATCAGTCAAGATTGTTTGCAATAGAAGTCCATTATTGAGGACAATACTTTTGATCTATGCACATTTTGGGCTATAAACATAAGACATTCTATTGATAAAAATTTATGAAACTAGATCAAAGAAAATAAATATATTGTGAGAATTTAATTTCCAACTCGGGGAGTTACAAGAGCAATATGAGAGTGTTACTTTTCCATAAATTTACAATAGGTGTACCATATAATTAGAAGTTTGGTTTTTTAAGATTTTTCAAAGACAACGGGTTATAAAATAAATAACATGAAATTATTTGGATTTTTCAAGCTTCTTAATATAGACTTTATTATCAAACAATATTGAACATCATACCAAGCATAGTTCCATACAAGATGTCTAGATCCAATATGTTAGATTCTTTTGCAGTATGTCTAGATCCAATTTGTTAGATTTTTTTGCATGCATAGTTCCATACAAGAGGATCAAATGTATCTTTTGGGACTACATGTTTTGAGTATCCTGGGGGTGATATAATAAGAATAATAGGTTGCTTAATATTTCAATGCTATTGCAGTTCTTAATTTTGGATAGGAATAGAGCTTATTTGTTTTTTCCTGAACATTTCACAAAGTTTAAGAGTTAACAATTTTTTCAAATAACTGCAATGTAAAATTAAATATGTACTCATTCATGAACTTCAAAATGATGGGGTTTTGAAGTTCCATATGCTTTCTTTGTATGGAAGCATCCAAATCAATCCTCAAGTGTAACAACCACATGCTATTTTATCTGCTTAGAGCCAATTTTCACCACATCAATTAGAAGATAAATTATTTCTGATTCTTCCAAATTTAACAAGAAATTATTTCATCTTCTTCATTCAGGGAGCTCGGTCATTTGGACTCCATATATAAAAATATTTACTGGTAGGATGAGGAAGAGGAACAATCACGTGATTTTATCTGAAAAATTAAATATAATTAATTATCATGGGATATAAAATACATAATTTATTAGAAGACAACAAAGTTGTTGATCCTAATCACTAGAAAGCAATTTATAATACATAGATCCTAGCACTTGAATGTATAATTTATGCTTTTATATATTTATAACATTTGATTAGTTTGTAAATGTCTATAGGATTGGACTAGGATTACGAGAAAATCCATTGGATTGTAAAAATAATCTACAATGAAAAGGTTTATCAAGCTCAATCACTACTCTTTTTACTTTTGATTATGCTTTGATATATGTTGGAAAAAAATTGGATTTTGATGTTACACATGCGAACTATATTTTCAAATGCCTTTTCAAAATCTTAGTTGTGAATATCATGCAATCATTGTGGTCTATGAGATCACATTTCTTTGAGGAATTTTGTCAAATATTTCACATAATAATCATTAATGCAATATATGAGACCACATTTATTTGAGAAATTTTCTCATCCATGTGTAGTGACTCTCTCAAAGGATATTTATATTTGGTTTCCTTCCTAGTATTGTAAGTATTTTTTGGAAAATTCAAGTCATGTTTGTGAACCCAATGGTGGACTTACGGGCTTACCACTAATTATACCAGTGTTAGATACTTTTTCACACTTTTCTTAGATTTATTCTCTAGAACAACATCTTGGACAATTGATGTAGAAAACAAGTACATTAACTCAAGAAAGTAGTTTTTGTAAATTATCTAAAAATACTTGGACATGTGTAAAATGTATATGGCTTCAAAGAAATCATGAATTCAATTTTTATTTAATAAACCATTCAAAATAAATTAAAAAAAAAAGAAATAAAAATTTCAGCCTTTTGTTGCAGTAATAGAAGGGGGTCCTGTAATTAGTTTCTATACGATTTGAGAGGCTTCTTGTTAGGAGGAAAAGATCATGTTCATGTTCAAATTGAGTTTTCTCTAGATTAAATGAATAGTCTATGTACAAATCAAGCATCAAAGAGCACATGTCTAGTATAGACCTCTCATGGGAAGAATGAATCTTTGATGTTCGAAATAATATGTTTGACTATATAAGATTGATTTTGAAAAATAGAGGTTGCATTCGTATTATAATTTATTTCTACGCAATTCATTTTTGCAATAATTGGTGTCTTTACACTGTAGAAAAGATATGTTAAGTTGTTAGTTGTTTTTATGAATAAATGGAAAGTAAAGTGGGCACCTTGTTGGAGACATAGTTAGTATTTTGGTTACATAACCCATATCCACAAGTATGAAGTTACATATTCTATATGGAAGTGATTATTTATGTTTGTACATAGATATAATTACAATTCACTTGTCTAGGCAAACTTCCATCTTGCACCATAATAGGAGCTTTCAAACAATTCCACTAAATGCAACAAACATGTGTCTAATCTGATTGGTTTTCCTAAGCACATAGCTTCTCTCTTTCTGATAGCTTCAATGAATCCTTGCACTCTTATTCCACCAATTTTGATTCATTGCTGGTGGAATAAGAGGAAATATATGATAAAGGTATGTATAATAAATATAAATATCTATTTTGGTGGTAATCTATGTAAGCCATTGTTATACGAAAGGAAGCTATAATTTTCATTGAGCGAGATAGGATGCCTCTTTTTATTAGCATTGTTCTTTTCAAAAGAATGTGAAGGGTAACTCTAACAATTTGGGGGAGAATGTAAATAATAAAATGTAATAAAATTTAAAACGAAAAATTATGTAGGTCAGATTTAGGAAGAATACCTTTGATTAATATCCTATTTTGTCGAATCAGGGGAGAAGAAAAAGAGAGGGAGAGTAGAGATAACCGTAAGGCGGCGGTGGAAGTGGAAAGACCAAAGATCATAACTCCTACATTTTCCTTAGCTTCCACTTTGCACTTGGGATTTTAAGATGCTAATTATTGCATCCATAGAATCTAGGGTCTACATGATCAGGGCTTTGTTGTTGTGGTAGATGGAGATATTCAACAACGTCATCACAATGTTCTCTTGAGTTTTTATGTCCTCTAATGAGAGAAGGGGGTCCAAAAAGGGAACTCCCCGACCTCGATGATGTAGAAACACTTGTCCATCCCACACTTTACAAGGAGACGTAGCTCGTACGTGACCATTTTTTCACTTAGGGCATGTCACTACAAAGATTTTCGACCAAAAATCCACGACCAACTTTTTGGCTTCCAACAACACCCTCGTGCTTCTCCAACCTATCCAACAAATCTCCATGATCCTCACACCATTATTGTATCAAATTCTGCAACGTCTAGTTCAGAATGAGATTGGTATGTAACAAATCCTTCCTGCTCTTTGGGAGTGCCCCTCGTTAATTCAACGGGTTATGAAAAATGGTCATACATGCGAACCTAACCATTAGAGCTCCACACATAGAGGGGCCAATAGACCTTGTACATTTCCAACCTAGTGATTGGAGCTCCACTTACAACTTTCCTTGCCACAAATCTACCCAATGTTGATGTGTGGTTTACCTCCCTTCTAGTTAATGATAATATAGTATGAGTCTCGTGACTGTCCCAGTCATGTGGTGAGTGGTAGTCTGATGTGGTGGTCACATTCAACAAACCATAATAGGTCATGTATCCCTTTCACCTTTTTGCAATCAATGGCTTCAAACAAGTCATGCTTTGACGTCCTCTACTACCCTTACCACTTTTTACTTCACTAACATTGTTAGTTGTGGGAGGGGTTTTCCCATTATATACATGTCTTTCGACAGAAATATTGAGGAAAAAAATTAATTACTTTTTATTTCCCCTAGAAACCTTCTCATCACCATTATTAAAAATCGATAGCCTCCTTAATAAAATATTTCATGACTTAATATAAAATTCATGACTCATACAAATTGTTACTACTACCCAAAATTTATTTGTGGGGTTTGAACTATGGATACCTTGATTTGCAATGTATTTACTTAGCAAAACATGTAATTCCAACTATAAGGATAAGTATTACTGAATCTGATTTTGAAAAGTGATTTGCACAAATACCATACTAGATTTTTGTAAATAAGTGGCTAGGCTACTCTTTGTGAAAAAATAGCCTTTTTAAAAGCAGATCATCATCACAGCTACTATGAACCCACGTGCTTTGATAAAGAGTGAGTTGACGGTAGTGTAAATAGTGTGAGTGTGAAACCGCATGCCGAGAATAATTTATGGAACTACTTTGAAGTGAGTAGGAGTAAAACATTGTCAAATGTAGGATTTGCTTTTATCGTGTAGATTTTCCATTTGCTAGTGTCGATGGAAATTGGGAGATTTCATTACAAGATAGTTGAAGTATATAACACATTCAACATCGTTGTAGAGTACTACACAAGAGAGATATCAAACCATAAAAGAATATATGTGTAACATATAGATTCGAATGTGTGTAAGAACCTACTTACAAGAAATTACAAACTTTTTTCAAACAAATAATCTCAAAACACCGTGTATGCACAAAGTGTGTGATGTGATTTGACTTCGAGTTGTAAGTGTTATCTTTGGATATAAATGTATAATGTGGGAGCATGTGAACTATCATATGGTATTGTGATTTTTTCACTAATAATTATGTAGTATAGATTTGTGTTAGCTTATATATTTTCTTTGGAATGTTTAATTGGAGGGAAACCATATTTTGAAGTGATTTAAAATACTAAATTTGAGTTACAATATGACCATGGTGGAAACCAATACTTGAATATGGGTGAAAATGCTTGAACATTGAATTTCCTCATATATATATATACCTCATTCAAGGCCATATGTACATATTCACTCGAAAAATAGTTCCTCATGTCTCTAGTGTGTCATTTTAGGAACAAGTATAACAAATTTTTGCATGCTAATTGACTAATTGGAACCTAATTTTGTTGTGGTTATACTTTTGCATAAACGAGTGTTTCCCTTTCTACATTACATTATCCTGGAAGGGGTTTCACCTAACATGGAAGATAGAGTTGTTGCTAAAATATAATTCTCAAATGTATTTCCAAATGTAATATAATGCACATGAACTATTCACCAAAATCCCTCAAAACAATTTTTTTCAAAAGCTCCTTGAACTAATAAATCACTCTGGAACATGCCTTGATTGTGTAAGCTTCATTTATTTTATTACCATGCAACCATGCATGTGCACTATTTGATAAAATGCTTAGAATGATTGTTCTAAAGTCCATTATGGTCTACTTTGTAATCTGTAGCCTCTACTCCGAAATATCACAACTACAAATAAGAGAACATGTGTTTCCACTTAAAGCATTGATACTATTTCACTTACTGCAACCAATAGATGTCCAATATGATCGCTTCACCTTTGCTATCATACCCCCATCTTGTGCATGAATAAGATCTTTGAAACATGAAAATAAAACCAACCAAATCCTTATGGAGAACTAACTTTTATCGTTTTAGATACAAGTGCCATGGTAGATATGTATGCAAAATGTGGAAGCACATAAATGCCTCTTATAGCATCATGCCTAGAATTGATCATTATGTCTACATGGTTGACATTCTTTGCCATGTAGGATAACTTGAGGAAACTATAGACTTTATCATCAACATTCCAATAAAACTGATGTTGGTTATGTGGATCTTTTTGCTTGTTCCTTTAAAGCACATAAGATTATGGAGCGTGCTTAGTTATAAATACTTTTCTTTCTTAGTTAAATCTTCAAAATGCTGAAATTTATGTTCATCTATCAAACATCTATGCAAAAGTGTGCTTTGGTGGGGTGAGATCCAAATGGTAATGAGATTAATAAAGGATAGAGGAATTAAAATGGTGCATCAATGGTATTTGATTAAAGCAAGACAACTATTGGATCTGTCGAGAACCTTCATGTATGTGTTGATTTCTAAATCATAGCAAATTTTATCTCCAAGATTGTTACAAGACAAATTTATGTGAGAGATGAGAATAAGCTCCACCTTTTTTTAAAAAACACAATGTTTTTATAGATTTTATTGGTAATGTTATGTGAAGCAACATGTAGACATAGTTTGGCATTAAAACAAGGTGCACCATGTTAGATGTGTAATGCTAAATAATGGATCTCACATCAACAAAAAATTTTTAAAAGTAACTTTCCATTTACATGCCTTGAAGTTGTTTCACCACATGCAACCAACCATAGGATATGCACACCATGAGTTTTTAAAAGGCCTTTAAGATCTTTCCAGCATATGTAACTGGTAGGTTGTGGAATCTATAATATTTGTCAAAAAGGATAACATGTTGCTATGTTTCTATTATCAATCATTTTCACATTGCACTCCCAAAATTGTCCACCCTTTAATTCAATTCTTGAGAAAAAATGTAGTGTATTAATGTGATAAACACATATGGTAGGTGGTAAGAAGTGTTGATGGAAGTACAGGAAATTGTGGTATTTTCCATTGCCATCAAAAAATGGAATTTGATTCCTAAGTATATTATGAAGTCAATAGTACACAATGTAAAGGGGTATGAAAAATATGTGGAAAGTTATATTCATCTTTGAATTACATGTATCTAAAATAAATATATATGTAAATCCATAGAGAAATACAAGGAAGTATTTTTTTGGATGTTATAATTGCAGATGCTCTGTTTAATATGTATGTTAAGTTTTGAAACATGCAAAGGGCATGTGAACTGTTTGAAAAAATTCCATAGAAATATGTCATAGTATGGATTACAATGATTGCAATATATTCACAAAATGGGATTATTGAATATGCCTTGGGAACATTTAAATGTAAACAAGGACGTAGATAAATGACAAGAGTTTGACCAAATGAAAAAAATGATATTTTTTAGTGAATATCATAATTGTGTCTTACAAATATGTGGTCGGTAGAAAAATGAGATATTTGCAACTATGTATGGACATCCATCAAGGCATAATAAAAAAATTACAACTCCAACAAACGAAACAGTGTTATCCTCTCCGACGTAGTTTGCGCAACTCATGTGTAATTGCTAGTTATTCAATTCGTATTCTAAAGTTTACATTTATAAATTCGACAAGCTCTTAAATATTAATATTTAAATCTTATTCATCTAGCTTACCTACTTTCACTCTAATAAGCCTATCAAATATGATTAAATGTCATAACTTATACTCTTGTACATACGTGAGTTGTTCTCACAAATACATTAATTCACTCAATAATACTGATGAAACAAAACTTTCCTAATAGATTTCAAATCAAGATGAATAATAGGAATTGTATATAATCATGTGATGAGTGGTTGATGTAACAAGAGCCGCAAGGCCAGCTTCCTACCATATATGTTACAATTAGTTTGAAATAAATATTATTGATTGGCTAAACGATATATTTCTTAACAGTTGAAGGACAAAGGTGGAATGGACCAAGTGGAAGTTTTAAAATGGTGTTGTAGGTTTCAAGGCAATTTACCTATTTTAAGCTTTTAATTACTGCAAATCAGACATTGTAGGCTTCCCCAATAATCATTCTAAATATTGGAATCATATATCTTGTAGACGGTATACTAATCACTTAAACACTTAAAGAGGTGGCATAACAATTTAGCATGTCTATGCAATAAGCATTAATGGATAATGGTTTGCTTAACTAACATGAGATAAAATCGTGATGTGAAGTATTTTGAAGACTTTAGAAAGGGAAACAATTGTTAGCCATGACAATAGATAAATAGTAATTTTTAAAGGAGGATAGATACTTGTCCAAAAAAATGAATGAAAAAGCACCATGCATAAGTGGATCTATTATGTAGACACTAAATCACGCACTTTGGGTATGTTTATAGTCCTGATCACATACCACTATTCATATGATTCCTAAGCAAGAAAATTACTTATGGTGTTGTAGGTTTCAAGGAAATTTACCTATTTTAAGCTTTTAATTACTACAAATGAGACATTGTAGGATTCCCTAATGATCTTTCTAAAAATTGGAATCATATATCTTGTAGACGGTATAGTATACTAATCACTTGAACACTTAAATAGGTGGCATAACAATTTATCATGTTTATGCAATAAGCATAAATGAATAATTATTTGCTTAACTAACATGAGATAAAATCGTGATGTGAAGTATTTCGTGTAACACACTTAGCTCTAAGATCTGAAGTTCAATCTGCCAAGTACGACATTGTCAAATGTAGGATTTGATCTCATCGTGTAGATTTGCTAAGTGTGTGATAGTTGCCACTACCACTATCGATGGAAATTGGGAGCTTTCATTACAAGATTACCAATCATACAAGTTGCAAGTATAATGAATTAAACATCGTTGTAAGTACTACAAAGAGATATCGATCCATAAAGAATATACGTATGGATTTGAATGCGGGTAAGTACTTACAAGAAATTAAGAGCTTTTCCAAAGAGTATAATCTCAAAACACGTTGTACGCACAATATGTGATGTGATTTGACACTAATTTTTCAATTCATTATATTTTAATTCGTCGGATCCTCCGAGTGTTGGATTTTGACGTTCAATGTTACATGTCACAGTAAAATTGTTTGGCGGTCTAGAAAATTATATGAATGTCATTTGATGTTTAAAATTTAATATGCACATTAAATTTGTGTTTACGACATTCTCGAGGGGCCCTCCTTCCTACCGGGATGTCCTCTATCGAGTTGAGATTCAGTAGAGGTTTGTCTAATAACTAACAAAATACATAAATTGAGTTAAATTTTATTTGTATGTTGGTGTTCTTTGTAATATTCTCTTATAGTTATGTGACTTTTATTTAATTATGGATAATAGATTGGACTAATCAATTACATAGTTTTTCACATATTATTTTTTTCCCCAAAAAAATTAATGTTGAATTAATCAATGTGAAGATCCATAAACATAATTAAAGTTTATGATAATATTAATACAAAATTTAAAAACAAATTTAAAGAAAATGATAGAAATTACTCACTTAGTGCAAACTTACAATTATTTAGAAAATGAGTTCCATTTCCAACTTCCAGGCTTGTAAGTCCAATCTTCTAATTTCACCTTTCTTGCAAAATCCCAAATGCAATACATCTAGTTTATTACCCAATATTTATTGTGTCCATAAGTGTTTACACTACAATACTCATTTACCTACAGTACAATTGACGGTAGACCATTGAAGAAATCATGGCCACTCAGTAAGTATGATATATTTTTTTGTTCTTTCCTGCTTAACTAGGTTCTAGCTATTTCAGCCATTCCATGGAGATGTAGTATGGCCGTCCAGTCAGTCATTATTTTCAGTATTAGTGCATTTAATAAGGCACCAGTTTGGTGGATGTTTTCCATTTTTGTGGTTCAAGTAATTGACATAAGAGGTACATGTGGAGGCGGTGGTAGCATGTAGAAGATAACACCAATTTTTCACGAGTTTATGCATTTCTCTTCCAAATGGGTTTTATATGGGTAGAAGATCTGAAAACATGTGTTTGTTAGCTAAATCGCATTTCAAAGTAGATTGAAACTAGAGCATGTATTCCATATTTTTCTTTAATGGTTGTTGATGCCCATGTCTCTCGCATATGGATGTCTTGCTCTGTTTAGTGGTTTATTAGACGTGTATTTCCGATATATTGTGAAATATTAATCAACTAATTAAATCTTGTTTTGTGAATTGTTGGATTTGTAAATGAGGACACCCCCTCCCTCCTAATAAAACATTTATAAATGAAACTTAGTGCTCTATTATCCATGATGCTGGTGCGTTAGACACGCTTCGGGATGGTGACAAGAGAATTTGAAAGTGATGGCTACATAGTGTGGACCAGCGACCCAATGGTGGTGGGAGACACTAAAACACAACTTCAGTGCCATGCATTATAGCACATGTGATGTGGAGTTAGGATGTGACTTGAGGTAGGCTTGGTGGAGGAGACTCATAGTGTCGAGCGCGAGTAGAGTGGCAACCATATGAAGCATTGACACTTAACCAACAGCTAATCTTCACTCAATATGCACTTGGTCAATGTTGGTCAATGCATCATGACCATCCATTTCACAATGGATGGCCATGATGCGTTGACCAGAATTGACCAGTGCATATTGAGTGAAGGGTAACTTCTTCCTGAAACCTACGTGTGGCCTTGTTTTTGCTGAAAAAAATTTCATGTCACATTCACAATAACAAGTGAATACACAATAGCCACATTCACTCTCTCAAGCAAGTTTTTTATTGTTGTCTCTTTACCTCTTTTACTTTTGAAGATTTACCCACTTTTACGAAAGTAAAATTTACGACTTTCTTGGTTGTGAAGGCATGTTTTGATGCCCTTAAACATTGCATCCATGGACCCACTGTAGAATCTCTTTAATCACTCGTACACAATTGGAATTCTGGTAATTTTGTTGAACCAACTTATTTTTTATACCAATACCTCTAGAATCTACTAGAGGTATACACATAAAAATGAGGGGATCTGAGCAGCTAAACACAACACCTAGAAAGGTCATTTTCCTAATTTTAGCTTTCATGTTTTCCTTTCTACTTTGCTTTCAAATAATACATGTTTCATTTTACATACATGTTTCTTTAAAGTCACTTGCAAGATTTGTGATGTCAAAAAAATCCTACGTTACCAATTATACATATTTGTGGTTTAAAAAATCTGTGAGTTTTATCTCCAGAAATATCACGCTAACATGAGTCTTAGCTCTTTTTAAACATATAAATATATTATTAAGGGATATTTCATTTTTCAAATGATTATTGGTTGGTCATTTCAATAGTTCTCTTAGATTTTTGTAGCTAAAAAGGGTGTCTTTTTTATCATGTTACTCCAATAAGATCTTCCTGTCACTTTTAAAATTGTTTTTATCTACTAGCATTTCTAAATAAAGTTACAAGTTTTATGTTACTATATTACACTACATGGTTAGTTCTATTTCTAAATAATATATATATATATATAACTAAAAAGGGTGTTTTTTTTATCATGTTACTCCAATAAGATTTCCCCTGTCACTTTTAAAATTGTTTTTATCTACATAAATAAAGTTATGCAAGTTCTATTTATGTTACTATATTACACTACATGGTTAGTTCTATTTATCATATATATATATATATATATATATATATATATATATATATATATATTTCATGTATTATTGTCTTACTTGATCAAATTTGAAAGCTTTCCTATATTTTATTGTGAAGGGTTATGTTAATATTGACCTTTCATAAGTGACAAAGTTAAACAATATGTTTCCTTTTAATTGAGAAAATAAAATCTTAATTTTTTATTATTGGTAAATGGTTTTTGGGAGTCACCATACCCAAACAAAAAAACGTTTCAAAACTAGATTTACAAAGAAATATTAGTACAAAAGCAGTAACATCCATCCAATAGGAAGCATGAAAATAACAATCATGCTGCAACACAATAGCTTTGAAACCACATGAAACCATCAAAAATTGAAAACAAAAGAGAAATAGATATTTTCAAAGTTCCTTGTTCAAACCGTTGGTAGGTTTTAGTTTGTCATGTCCTTTCTTTCTCATGTCCACCACCGTCCACTCCTCGTTATCTTCTTTCATGAAGGCTAGAAGAACAACTTCAAGAGTCTTAATAGGGATGTGACCCTAAAGCAATGACGCACAATCCATCATAGATTCAACAATTACCCCTTGATTAGAGGAATCTTGTGATATCCCAGCAAATTCAAGAGGATTAGAGAACAAATGGATGGTTTTAAAGACTTTATTTTGCCTCCTCTAAAAATGTTGATTTTTCATTCGAGACCGCTAGGTCAGTCTGCACAAATTGCTCTTCCTTAAGAAGCACATATTCCTTGGGAATAATATGATTTTTCCTTCATGTAGGGACTTGAATTATATTTCCAATGGTATCTTGTTTTCCTCTTGAATCATCCCAGAGCTCCGGGAATCTTCTTTATTGAAGGTTAGGTGAATTTTTACACTACAAGCTCCTTGAGTCTTCAAGACACACTTTCATTGTTCTGATCCCAAACCTATCAAAAATTACAAAAATTCCCTAAAATTATACCATTGCACTTTATTCTATTTAAAAATAGCCTAATATGGCTTTGGGCCTCTTAATGAGCTCTAGAGAATGCAAACCTAATCCAGAAAGGCTAGGGAAGCCTCTCTAGGCTTAGCACAAACTTCCATTCTTGACAACATTTCAATGAATGAAATGGGTGACCTCATGACCATAACTAAAATACTTGGGGAGATTTTTTATCACAATATGAGGTCCCTCAGTGATGGGAAGGGTATGACACAGAAGGTAGGTTGACCGGAGGTTGACTCGAGAGGGGCTTTGGTCAAATTTTTTGACACTAGGGGATAGTTGTCATGTTTCAACATTGAATTGTTTCCTTGAAAAATATCATGAAAACACTAGGCTAGGATTCTTTTTGGTGCCCAAAAATCCTGGTGCTTCTAGGAAACATCAGTTTGAAATTGTCCCTTAAACACCCTCAGAGAAAAATAAGCTATAAATTTGAAGGGTTATTTATCGATCTCTGTAGAACCTTGAAAGGTTTTGTCTATACCTAAACCTCCATGTTGAGACCCTCTATAAAATATTTTCCCCAGTTCAATTTAGTTTTCTTGTTGTCCCATTGTTTGCAATGGTGTCAAATACTTCATTTTGAGTCAATGTAAGGCTTCTCAATCCTATATTTTGCAAATAGAATCTTGTGGCACCAAACAGATTGTGCCCACACATTGGGGTGGATTGGTAAACACCAAGTGAGTCTTCATTTTAGTGCCCAATGATCCTAGTGCTTCCTACCAACATCATTTGGGCATATTCCCTTAAGATCCATGAGAGAAAAACATGTTATAAATTTGACGATTGATTTATCGGTCTCAATGGCACCTTGAAAGGTCTCATTTAAACCTACACCTTTGTGTTGAGACCCTCTATGAAGGTTTGTCTCAGTTTTCCCCAATTCAATTTGATTCTCGCTATCCAATTTTTACAATGGTGCCAAATACTTTAGTTTGAGTCATTAAATATCAAATTTCAAGCATAATGTTTATGTTTCTAAAATTGATAGCGTAAATGGTACTATGTACATTACGTTTCAATGGAATGCAGTCCCCATTTTATTTTTGAATGTAAGAAATGATGAATTCATCAAGTAATCGAATGTGTAAGTACATCTCTCAACCCTATCTGACTGATAATGTTTTGCTTAAAAGATTGTATAATTTTTTAAAGGATAGATATGATCATTGTAGGTGTAAATAAGATCTAAAGACCTTATCACAAAATTTTAGCTATTGAAATTGAATTTTACTTCAAAAAATCCATTATATCTTTCTGAGACCATGTTTAAACCTTACCTAGGATTTTAGTGAAATTTTGTTTTTCAGGGATTTCCAAACTTTTGAAAGGCCTGAATTGAAACTCTAAGGTCTGATAAAGGATATAAACATAATTTTAGGGTTTGGATTTGAGGTGATACACTCCCCTGTTCACAATTTCATCCAATTAGATCCTTTGCATATCTCATCACCTTATAGACCCACATCTTTGTGTTCTTTACATTCTCCTAATGTTCATAGCTTCATTCAAGCCCCTCACACACTCACTCCATTTACCAAGTAGATTTCTTCAATTCTCTAAAAGTTGTTTGACGCCAATCTCATCACTCTCCCTCCCAAACCACCCTCGACATTACGGTTTTCCTCCTATGACACGTGTTCCTATTACCATAGTGACAGTCACTCCACTGAATCATGTACCCAACTATGTAATATCATTCAAGACCTTCTCTATAAGGGGGACATTGTTGTTGATCCTACATCTCCACAACCTTCACTTATTAACACTTATTGAATCACTTCACACAATATTGCTCCTGTTGTTTCATCACTTTCTTTATGGATTTGATGAAATAGATAAGGTGATGGGTCAAGGAGGAATACTTGTTGTAATGGTTGGTTGGAGGTCGTGCACACGTTCTGAATTCTTGATCCAATGCTAACTATGAGAGCTTCCTTTTGGCTAGGAGGAACTACCTAAAACACAAAAAAAGACCACAAAAGAGAGTTAAACAATATATGTCAGTGGGCTACCTAGTGTGTGCTAGATTTGGGAAGTATGATACTTCCTTGATGGTTGTCAACCCACTGTTTAATACAATTTAATGCAAGAGATAACATAGATAAATAAAATCCTATTGTAGTTGATGTGATTTAGGTATCTCATCCAAATATAATAAGCACATCTAATATAACAGGCTAGGTTATGATCAGATCTGGAAGTAGGGTAAGTAGTCAAGGTGTTGGAATAGGTCAAGGTCCGATTCTAGGTGGCTTGGATTTCTTGGGTGCAGGTTATTAGGTTTCTATTATTGGTAGGATTACCAAATACAGAGACCAATGTTGGTGAGGTATGACCAATGACGGTTAAGAGGGAACCGATGATGGTTAAGGTGGGATGGTAAAAATTCAATAAACTAGGTTTTGAGAACTTTTTGAGGTAAGACAGTGGGTGTGAGGAAAATGGCTAGGTTTGCAACGGTGTTGGGGGTACTCAGAGGTATTCAGAATCAAGTATAGGTGATTAAATGATTGTGGGTGATGGAATGGTTGGATTCATAGGAAGGTAACAAGGGTGGGATGAAAAATGCAAATAGATGTTGATAAATAGAGATGAAGAAACTTTGTAATTTGAATAAGTATGAAATGATGCAGGTTAGAGATACACTTACTGGTGTTTGTAGATTTTATGGCTGGATGATGGTGATGGTTGATCTGTGGAATGGTGCTCAGTGTCGTGACAATGCTTCCTAGAATGCTACCGTGCATACAAATACCTTCGGATCATCTTGGTGCTGGATATGGTTGTCTAGATGTGTGAAAGGGCTCTGGTTCTTGCTTACATGCATATCTCCTTCATTCTAAAAACTTGATAATGTGGCCAACCTCTCAAACAAGGTTACCAAAGTGAATATATGGTAACCGATAATGATTTAGGGTGATCGGTGTCGGTTTAGGGTTGACTGGCATCGGTTAAGGCGGAAATCCTAGGTTTACTAAAAATGACAGATCTTGGTAATCTTTTTGGCTAGGTCTACCTATTCTTGCGGATCAAAATGGGATTTTGCGCTTAGATAACCGGGAATATGGTTAGAGGAAGAATAGGCATGTGATTTTAGGGTTGAACTAAGTATTAGTTAATTAAGGTAGGTAGAAATAAGTCTTAGTTAGTTATGGAGAGTGAATGTTGAGTCCTAGTAAAGGGGAAATATGCTAAAAATAGGTTTTTGATGAGGTTTCTAGGTGAGGGGGTGGGATGAAGTGTCTAGGTGAGGTGGAAATTAGTTTTAATTAAGGTAATTAAATAATGAATGAAGTGAGGATGAGTATTACTTTAATTATAAATAATTAAACTAATATTAATGTGGGGTAAAAGGGTCATGGTTAGGTGAATATGTTTAAGTTGGCTATTCGAAAAGGGACCAAGGGGAGTGTGACCCAATTTTGGTGTCTACATTTTTCCCCTTTTTGTTGCATAGCTTGTATTGGTAAGTGATGCTGACAAAAACAAGAAGTGATTTCCCCATGTGTGGGTGAAGGTGATCCCCCTCAAACCAGGCACTAATGAGGTGTAATACGGAATTAATGAGTGGTTTGATAAATGTGTAGTTGGTGAAGATAGGTGGGGAAGGGTATGAGTACTATGGGAAAGGGTGATGGTCAATTTGGGTAATAGGTAATAGGTCAGGGTCAAAATCGGGTCATGGGTAATGATAATCAAATGCACGCACACGTATAGATTACAACACGATACCAGGTTAAAGATGTGTAAACTCTACATCGTCCAAGGTCGATAGGTTTATCCAAACAAGGGTGAAGTTATTCAGGTATCCAAGGTATAGGATATGGTTCGGAAACACAATGTAGGTTAGGTGCAGGAACATTTAGATATGTTCTGGTACACCAAAGGTTTTTTCAAAATAAATGGCATGACAATAGGCAAGGTATGGTTGGTAGGCTAAAACAACATAGGTAACAACATCGCAAGGTATAACGAGTACATAATGTCAATGGTCACACAAAGTAGGTCAGGTTCAGGTAAAATGGGTCATGACATGGGTAAGGCCAAGGTATATGTGAAATAACAAATCCCAAGGTATAGGTAGTGTGGGCTCATAGGTATGGTTCCATAGGTGTTCGAATGATAAAAGGTGTGTGATCACTAATGGTTGCAGGAAAAAGGAAGCTTAGCAATGGAAAATAGTTATAAGGGTTGATTGATGCTGGTTATAGGGTGATCGATGTTGGTTACCAAGGGCACAAATATGGCTGATGTTAATCAAGTTGGGTTGGGTTTATAAAATAAAAATTCCATATTTTATGGAATCATTGTTGTGTTGTGAATTTGGAAAAAATGACAGAGTTGTTGGACCTTTTTTACCTTTCCGAGAGAGAAGGACAACGCATTGTATCGGGAAGAGGTAGAGATTACGATTTGGTGATAGGAGCTAGTTGATGGGTCCATGAGAGTGGTGACATCAATTGTGATTGGTTGGAGATGAGGGGTGGATTGGGGCATGACAGAGGTAGGAGAGGGCTCGTGTGTGATGTCCTGCTTCAACTACCACTTGAGACCAAGAAACAAACTAAGAAGAATTATGGAGTTTTTTTTTTTATAGGAGAGTCTACAACCAAGTTGCAAAGACACTAGTTTGAAACTAAATAGGTTCCAAAAAAATTATGATTAACCAAAAACAAGATTTCTATTTTTATCTTATAACAAGTTTACAAGGCTCCAATTTGGAGGTTACAAGTTTTACTAAGGTTTAGGGAGAAATTTATCGCCAATCCTACTCTCTATCAAGCCCTAAACTTAAACTAGATTTTTACACACTTAGAATTATCAAAAAAAAAAATTAAACTAGGCTCATTGGATAGAAAATTTCCTCACCTTTCCAACCATATAAAGAAGTCCTCCTAACTCCTTGTAAAACTCAAGTTATGGCCGGGTGGAGTTTTAGGGGAAAATTTTCCCTAGAGGTCCGCGGGGATAGGGAGAAAATTGGGAAAAATTTCCCAAATGCCACGTGTCATCACGTGATTCATTCGGGCCGGTGGGTTGTGGGGAAACATTTGAAATTTTTCCCAAAAACAAAGTCTCAATTTTCCAAAGGAAAATTTTCCTCCATGCCTCCGCACTTATTCAAATGGCCACGTGGCGCTTTGTGATTCACCGCGGGCCAGCGGAGGAAAAAGAGAAATTTTTCCAAAGGGAAAAAAAGGTTAAGTTTTTCTATTTTGATCCATGCATCCCACTGCCACGTGTCAGCACGTGATTAGTTGGGGCCAGGTTTGCGGGAAATTTGTGAAAATTTTCCCAAAGCAAAATTTTCAAAAACTTAAGTTTTTATTAATGGCTTGCCCCTCCAAGATGCCACGTGGCAACTTATGATAGGATGAGAGGGTGGTGGGGCCATGGAAAATTTTAGGACATTTTTCCAAAGTTTAAAATTTAAATTTTTCTAAGGTCGAATTATTTCATTTTTGGTTTGGGATGGCCATTTTGAAGTAAAACTTCAAATGGCCATAACTTTTGATAAAATCTCCATTTTAGGAAAACAAGGACTTTCCGAAAGCTCTCGAGTCCTCTTTGTACAAAAATCATAAATTTTAGAATTTTATAAAGTTCAAAGGGTCAATTTTAAGGAATCCATCTACAGGGTTTTAAGTTACAAACTAGTAGTTTTTATAACTTTTAAGTTTTGTTCAAATTGATTTCTTTTCTCCTCAACATGCAAACAGAACATGGAGGGATGGTCTAGGATGAGTTTAAGATTGTTTTCAAGATTCAATTCATTGATTGCTTTCCCATTTACATTTTTACATCTTTTGATAGAATTCAAATTACGCAAGTATAATTTCTAGTTTTGAAGGGGATCTTGTTGTTCATTTTAATTGTTGAGTGCCACAAGGTTTCTTATACATTAGTACATCTTAATTTCATTGTCCCATTCCTTAATTTTAGTCATAACTCTAAAATGTACATCAGTTGCATTTTTTTTTAAAAGCCAGAGTTACAATTTAATATGCATATTTCAATTAAGGGAAAACATACCAATTTCCTCTCTCACTCATCAAATTGATTTCAACACACACTTACATTCAAAATGCAAAGTGGATTTCAATTCTAAGACTTAATTCAAAGTATCTAATTTTTGTTAGTTTCCTTTATACGTACTCTCTTTTCTAAAACACCATTTGCATGATATAACAGTCCTTAAAATTTACAACACAACAATGCAATTGAACAAGGAACATGATTCTTTCATTGATTTCAAACAACACATTACAATTTAACTCCTTCCAGTCGATTGAATTTTCAATTTTCAATTTCCAAAAGGATACAAGTATATCATTTCAATTTCATTTCATACAAGTAAAACAGAGAATTACAATTCTTCTCTACATTCCTCAAATTTGATTACATCTTTCAATAACAAGGTAAACATCTCACATATATATATCAATTACATTCATCCACTTGAGGTGGGTGGGGTTACATTAAAATTGCTCAAAGGAATGACTGTCAAACTGTATTCTTCTTTCTCCAAACAACAGACTTACTAATTTCTTCATTCTTGCAACTTGAATCACAAGGAAGGGGGAAAGGCAACGCTCTCCACCCAACCAAGACATCCAATGGGAAAATAGAAGCCATATTTCCCCATTGGCCCCTGAGCCCCAACCATATTGGAATGGAACATGATAAAACAACACATGGCAACATAGCTTCTTTCACATATAACATACATTCACATGCACAAGGAAATGCACAAACAAAAAGATGTAGTTCTCAACTAAAACAACAATTCCAATCAAAACAAAGGATCCTTATCCAAGCAAGTAAGCCAAGCAAGAGAAAGAACTATGGAGGTCTCCTTATGCCTCCCATGTTAAAATTGGGCATCCACCTAAAATAAACCGCCAAAACATAGACATCCCATAAACCTTATCCCTCCTCAAACCCTCCTTATCCCTCCTCCAAATTTATCCCTTATACCTCCCCAAAGTAAGAAATGCAAGAATATTTTTTTCCCTAGGTGGATCCCAACCAACACTCCCTCCACAAGATAAGTGCCAATGGTAAATCCCTTATCCCTCCTCTGATAAACCTCATAGTCTTCTCTCCACACCATGCCCTAAGCATTCCACCCATCCCTCTAAGAGTTGCAAACACAAATACATTCAAATTTCATGCTAAAAGAGGGAACAACAGCAATATTAAAAAGTGAGAGCCTACCTCTCCATGATGGAGACTTGCTTCCAAAACAGCAGTCTTTATTACATCAAAACCCAGTCCCAAATCAGCAAGGTAAATGTATGCACAATCAAATCCTCTTCTTCCACCAAGAAAGCTCCAAAATGCAAGAGAAATTTGACCCAAGAATGAAATTTCCAACCTTCAACAACCTCAAAATGAAGAGGAATTCAAATTTAAAAGGAGAGGGTGGAAGAGGATGATGTGGATTCCAAGTGGGATGCCACATCATTTTTCTTCCTTCCCCAAGAGTGCAATCCACATCAACAACAAATCACCATTAAAGAAAAATGACAAATTTACTTACATACACAATGTAGCCCATACCCCAAAAGGAATGCATTTCAAATTTGTAAGATAAGTGCAATCAATACTTACAATAAATCATGTCAAAATGTAATAAAATAAGTTGATTTTGACTCCAAATTAATAAACAAGGTTGGTGGAGGATTTTGAGAGGTGTGGGACAAGTTTAACTTGTCCCACAAGCCTCCAAATTTGTCCTCCAAGCTCAAATTCGAATTTCAAGAGAGAGATGGAGTGTTTGACCTTCCAAAATCTTCTTACAACCTCTTACAATTTCTTACACAATCTATCACTTCACTTACACAACCCATACTTGGTAACTTACACACTCTTTTAAAATGCATTTATTTCTATGACATTTATTTATTACAAACTTTAGACACAACCATATATTTAATTACCATATGGTTATAAAATATATAAATAAATTTCATTTTCAACCAAGACAATAACATTTAATTTCACCTTCCACATCCTATTTAATTTAATTAAATTTTAACTATATGACTCTCACATCATACTATCACTTTTAAATAATTAAAACAAAAGCACATTACAAATAAAATACACACAACAATAATTAAAAAGGGAACACATAATAAAAACACACATATGCCCCTATGGTCACAATAATGGAAATCCCCCCATAGAAAATCCTAACAACTAAACACACAATCAAACACAGTTGCCATGGTGACCTTGTTGATTTCACACAATTCCAATGTGGTTAGTCTCCAGTCCCCAACATTGTTGTGGTTTTAACCTGCAAAATGAAAAATACCTCCTTCGGCCTCGTGGCCACATCAGAACATCCAAATGATATAAGCAACATAAAATTATTAATTTTAAATCACAACAATATCAAGGATTCAATATTTATCATTAAAATTCAATTTGTAACTATATCATCATCCAATAGATTTCTATACTAGAGCTATTCATAATAATCAATGTCACATGTCTAAAATTAACATCAATAACTCCGTCCATGTCAACTAGTATATCATCATCCACATAATAATAAAAATGTCTCAATGATCCTCAAGCACAATAACTAAATCCAGATCAATATTAATCCATAGTCTAACATCTAACCATCATGCTAATCAAAACATGATAATGTCCATAATAATCCATGAGCTAGTATATACACATCCTGTTACATCAAAATATAATAATATCCAAAATATGATCAATAGAGTCAGGATCAGTATCTAAATAGTGTCAAAGGGAAGTGGGCACTACATCCCCCTCCCCTTAAACTAGACTTCCTCCTGAAGTCACTGGAACAAATGTGGAAACTGCACTCGTAAAGTAGTAGCATCCTCCCAAGTGGCTGCAGTCTCATCATATTTGTCCCACTACACTCATACCTGATCAATCTCTACCTCAAAGGCCCAGGGTCCTACGATCGATGATACAGATGGGCTCCACCATCACCTATCCTTGATCCTACACCTGCAATGATGTCCAATCCAGTACATGAGAAGGATCTATGATGTATCTCCTAAGAACAGAAACATGAAACACATCATGTACGCGAGACAAGCTGGGTGGTAATGCTAGATGGTAAGCCAACGGGCCGATACGCTCCAGGATCTCAAAAGGTCCAAAAAACTGAGGAGCTAACTTAGAACCTTTTCCATAATGGATCGAGCTCTTATGTGGCCTAACATGAAGGAAAACCTTCATGCCCACATCAAAATTACACTCGGTTCTATGTTGATCAGTACTTCTTCTACCTATCCTGTGCCTCCTGCAATCTCTACCTGATCAACACTACCTGTTGCTCCATGTCTTACAAAAGAGCTGGTCCTAAGGATACTCTATCCTCCAATCTATCCCAGCTAAGGGGTGTCCTGCACTCCCTACCATACAAGGCCTGAAAAGGAGCCATGCCTATAGAACTCTGGAAACTATTATTGTAGGAAAACTCCACAAGGTATAGATACTCCTCCCACTTAGACTGCTGATCCATCACATACATCCTGAGCATGTCCTCCAAAATCTGATTCACCCTCTCATTCTGTCCATCTATCTCTAGGGTGATAAGTTATGCTAAAGTTAATCTTCGTCCCGAGAACATACTGCATGGTAGTCCAGAAATGGGAAGTGTATAAAGGATCGCAGTCACAAATGATCTTCTGCGGAATCCCGTGCAACCTGACAATCTCATCCAAGTAAACACGTGCCACCACACTAGCTTTATAGGTGGTCTTCACTGGGAAAAGTGAGCTACTTTTTTCAATTTATCAACCGTGACCATGATGGCGTCATGGTGATATCTCAACATCGGTAATCCAACAATGAAATCCATGGAAATGGTGTCCCATTTCCACTCGTATAGCATGAGGATAGAGAAGGCCAGCTAGATGTTGATGCTCGGCCTTCACTTTCTAGCACTCTAAACAATGTGACACAAACTGAGCCACGTCCCTGCAAAGACCTCTCCAGTGATATAACTATCTCAAGGTGGCATGCATCTTCTTCACCCCAGGATGGGCTGAATAGGGTGCACGATGTGCCTCTGTCAAGATGTCTTGCCTCAAGTCTCCATCTCTAGGAACATAAATCTAGCCTCTGTGCTTGAGAAGACCATCTGCCTCTAGTGAGAAACCATCAAATTCCCCTCAAGGGGTCTCTGGGACTCAATCTCTGCTCGGGCTGTAATGTAGAAACTGTCAAGAGGAAGCTGCTGAAGGATCCTACTCCGTAAATTTGTGCTCACTAAAGTAGCCATGCTCAAATGCCTCCATCTGCTGAGGGCATCTGCAACCACATTCTCCTTCCCCTTCACATGCTCTATCTCCATGTTGTACTCACAAAGTAACTCCATCCAACGTCTCTGACGAGCGTTTAGATTGGGCTGTGTGAAAAGGTGGCGAAGACTCAAATGATCTATCCTGAGTGTGAATCTCCAACCAAGAAGAAAGTGTCTCCATCAAACTAAAGCATGCACAACTGCCGCAAGCTCAAGATCATGGGTAGGATAATTAAGCTCGTGATCCTTGAGTTTTGAGACTCAAAAGCTACAACTCTACCCTCCTGCATAAGAACACCTCCAAGGCCTGCCAACGAAGCATCTGTGCATACAAAGAACTCACCATGTGGATCTGGCACTGCAAGAATGGGTGTTGTAGTGAGATATTCCTTCAGTGTCCTGAAGGCCTGCTCACACCTATCTGACCAAACAAATTTCTTCCCTTTCCGCTGAAGGGAAGTGATGGGGTGTGCTATCCGAGAGAAGTCCTACACAAATCTCCTGTAATACCCTGCTAACCCCATGAAGCTGCGCACCTTTGTCACTGTAGTGGGTACTGGCCAATCCATAATGGCTCTAATATTGGAAGGATCGACTACGATTCCTTCACCTGAGATGATATGACCCAAATACTGAATCTCTGACTGAAAGAAGGCACACTTCTCCAAGTTCCCAAAAATTTGTTGCTCACGAAGACACTGAAGAACCTATCGAAGGTGCCCCTCGTGCTCCTCACGCGTACGTGAGTAAATCAGAATGTCATCAAGAAAGATGAGCACGAAGTGGTCTAAAAAGGTCCTGAATACCCCATTCATCAAACTCATAAACACAACGGGGGCATTCATCAAACCAAAAGGCACCACTGTGAACTCATAGTGCCCATACCTCGTACGAAAAGTAGTCTTATGGATGTTTGTCTCTGTAATCCTCAACTGATGGTACCCAGACTTGAGATCAATCTTAGAGAACACTATGGCCCATTTCATTTGATCAAACAAGTCATCAATGCACGGCAGGGGATAACGATTCTTTATCGTTACCTTATTCAGCTGGCAATAGTCTATGCACAACCGCAAGGATCCATCCTTCTTCTTAACAAATATAACCGGTGCACCCCAAGGGGATACACTAGGATGGATAAGGCCTTTCTCTAGAAGGCCCTCCAGCTGCAACTTGAGCTCACAGAGCTCTGGGGTGGTCATCCGATAAGGAGCTCGTGAGATAGGCTCTGCTCCTGGAACCAGATCAATATGGAAATCAATCTCACGTGGGGGTGGCATCCCCGGTAGCTCCCCTAGAAAAACATCTACATACTCTCTCAAAATGGGATGGTCATCTAGCGATGGCCCACTAGACCCATCCTCTGTCCGGTCACTAATCAGTGTGATCAGTATACATCCGACAACCCGTCGCACACATCGCTTGAGCTGCATAGCAGAGATAGTGTGAATAGAAACAAGTCTCCTGACCCCAGAAATCACCGACTCAACTCCAAGATCGTCTACACAAGATATAGTCTTATGATAACAATCCATCCTAGCCCTATGTGTAGACAACCAATCCATGCCTAAAATGACTCCATACGAGCCCAAAGGAAGTACACGGAGATCTGAAGTGGTGGTGAAAGGTCCCAAGTTAACAACACACTCCTTTACTAAGGAGTCTACCAAGACCTTGGCTCCCAAAGCCATCTCGACATCCCAACCATGACCCTGTCTAACAGCCACCAGCCTGCATCACTCTACTAAGGATGGTGCAATAAATGAATCAGAAGAACCGAGTCAAACAATATAGAGGTAGAACACCTCTCGATACTACCTGGGTCTCAATGACCATGCTCGGTGCTTGGCCCGGTAGTTCTCAACCACTGCGTAGATCCTGTGACTCCGTCCCATGTCTCCGATTGTAGGCTCTAAGATGGGTGCCTTACCCTTATTAGGGTTATGGGGGAAATCTCTCCAAAAGTGTCTCGCTACTCCACACCTGAAGCAACCACCTGACATCCTCCAAACTGTAGCACCGCCAGAAGGTTCCCTAGAGGTAGGTGTTGTGGACCCTGATGATCCAGCCATAGTCTGTTGTGGCCTCTATGGTCGAGCTCCTGCTGACTGAGCTCTAGCTCCACCCTGTGTCCTGGTGAGACCCCTTGGAGGCCCCATGCTGCGACGACCTCTCTGTGCATCAACTCTCTGAGGAGGCCTAAAAGGTGGGCGGGACTCACTATCTGCTGCTGTTATGGCCTGAAAGATGACTGTGAAGAATGCTGACCACCACAAGAAAGAGGAGCCGAACCCCTCGATCTACTATCCTGCAACTGCTGAATACGGCTCCTGACCCGGTCTCTAGCTGCTTGGGTTTTACCCCGAGTCTCCTCTGCAATGTAGGCCTTCTCAACGGCCTCTGCTAATGTCTGTGGGCAGTGGATCCAAACTGCACCTCCAATGTCTATATTAAGGCCCCGAATGAACCTGTGGATCCACACTGCTCATCTTGCATGTAATCAATGTACTGAAGTAGGTCCAGGAACCTACTCTCATACTCAACCACTGTAAGGGAAGCCTGTCGAAGGTCGTGGAACTCATCGATCCTCTGTTGTATGAATCTTTGTGGCAAGTATCTACTCTTGAATCTCTCCTCAAACAGCTCCCAAGTGACTATCTCTGAGTCTATGTGGAGCTTCTGCTCCTCTATTCTCCACCATACTCCAGCTCCATCCTTCAGTAGATGGATCGCAACATGAGCTTTTGTGTTGCTAGAACAAGGACAAAGCTTGAAGCAACCACTCAAGCTAACCAACCAGGCCTCTACCTGAATCCTCTTATGTCACCTGAATAATGTGAGGGCCTAAGCTTAAGGATTTCCCTGATGTGATCCGCAGCTGTGGTATGACGGCCTCTGGGCCTCTCTTCCTACTGCCCCCTGAGCCTAGGGCTCCGAGACCTCTCTCTATCCTGAAATATGGTCACCATGTCCCCTCAAAGGAGACTCTACTCTAGCTGACTCTCCATGAAAATTCTCTCCTCCATCCTCCTCACCATGTGGAGGAGGTGCATGTCCCTCAATGGAAGTATCTCTATCCTGTCTGCCTGAGTGCCCTCCTACTGATCCTCTGTGTAAGGCGGCATTAACATCTTGGAGGGTCTATAAAATATGTGGTAGGATAGCTGCTAAACCCTGGTTTGGTGGTGGTGGTGGTGGAGGTGGTGGTGGTGGTGACTCTGAGCCTCTGTGAACATTCCTCCTGCTCCGTCTGAGCTCCCTACATAGACCAGAGTGGGAGTTAGTTCATTACCTTGAGTTTTCTTCAGTTTTCTAAGTTTACTAACATGTTCAATTTTCAATTTGTTTTGTTTTCTAGATTATCAATTTGCTATTTTTAGGTTTCAAGTCTCAATGTTTTTGAGTGTGCCCAATGGTCCAAGCTTTTAAACCACTACTCTGATACCAAGTGTGATGCCTGCTTCAACTACCACTTGAGACCAAGAAACAAACAAGGAAAAATTATGGAATAATTTTTTTATATAGGAGAGTCTACAACCAAGTTGCAAGACACTAGTTTGAAACTAAATAGGTTCCAGAACAAATTATGATTAACCAAACATAAGATTTCCATTTTTATCTTATAACAAGTTTACAAGGCTCCAATTTGGAGGTTACAAGTTTTACTAAGGTTTAGGGAGAAATTTATCGCCATGCCTACTCTCTATCAAGCCCTGAACTTCAACTAAATTTTTTACACACTTAGAATTATCAAAAATTTCCTAAACTAGGCTCATTAGATAGGAAATTTCCTCACCTTTCCAACCATATAAATAAGTCCTCCTAACTCCTTGTAAAACTCAAGTTATGGCCAGGTGGAGTTTTAGGGGAAAATTTTCCCTTAGAGGTCCACGGGGATAGGGAGAAAATTGGGAAAATTTTCCCAAACGCCACGTGTCATCACGTGATTTGTTCGGGCCGGTGGGTCGTGGGGAAACATTTGAAATTTTTCCCAAAACCAAAGTCTCAATTTTCCAAAGGAAAATTTTCCTCCATGCCTCTGCACTTGTTCAAATGGCCACGTGGCGCTTTGTGATTCACCGCGGCCGGCAGAGGAAAAAGAGAAATCTTTCCAAAAGGGAAAAAAAGGTTAAGTTTTTCCATTTTGATCCATGCACCCACTACCACGTGTCAGCATGTGATTGGTTGGGGGTTACGGGTTTGTGGGGAAATTTGTGAAAATTTTCCCAAGGCAAAATTTTCAAAAAGTTAAGTTTTTATTAATGGCCTGCCCCTCCAAGGTGCCACATGGCAACTTATGATAGGATGATAGGGTGGCGGGGCCGTGGAAATTTTTAGGAAATTTTTCCAAAGTTCAAAATTTAAATTTGTCTAAGGTCGAATTATTTCATTTTTGGTTTGGGATGGCCATTTTGAAGTAAAACTTCAAATGACCATAACTTTTGATAGGAAGCTTCATTTTAAGCAAACGAGGACTTTCAAGAAATCTCTCAAAGTCCTCTTTGTACATATATTATCAATTTTAGAATTATATAATGTTTCAAGGGTCAATTTTAAGGAATTCATCTATAGGATTTTTTAAGTTACAAACTAACAGTTTTATAACTTTTAAGTTTTGTTCAAATTGATTTCTTTTCTCCTCAACATGCAACTAGAACATGGAGGGATGGTCAAGGATGGTTTAAGATTGTTTTCAAGATTCAATTCATTGATTGCTTTCCCATTTGAATTTTTACATATTTTGACAGATTCAAATTACGCAAGTATAATTTCTAGTTTTGAAGGGGATCTTGTTGTTCATTTTAATTGCTTTAGAGTGCCACAAGGTTTCTTATACATTAGTACATCTTAATTTCATTGTCCCATTCCTTAATTTCAGTCATAACTCTAAACACATCGCTTGCATTATTTTTTTAAAAGCTAGAGTTACAATTTAATATGCAGATTTCAATTAAGGGAAAACATACCAATTTCCTCTCTCACTCATCAAATTGATTTCAACACACTCTTACATTCAAAATGCAAAGTGGATTTCAATTCTAAGACTTAATTCAAAGTATCTAATTTTTTTAGTTTCTTTTATACATACTCTCTTTAATAAAACACCATTTTCATGATATAACAAATTTTAAAATTTACAACACAACAATGTAATCAACAAGGAACATGATTCTTTCATTGATTTCAAACAACACATTACAATTTAACTCCCTTCCAAACATTGAATTTTCAATTTTCAATTTCCAAAAGGATACAAGTATATCATTTCAATTTCATTTCATACAAGTAAAAGCACTTTACAATTCTTCTCTACATTCCTCAAATTTGATTACATCTTTTTCAAAAGGGCAACAAGGTAAACATCTCACATTATATATCAATTACATTCATCCACTTGAGGTGGGTGGGGTTACATTAAAACTTGCTCAAAGGAATGACACAAATTGTATTCTTCTTTCTCCAAACAAAATTGATTTCTTCATTCTTGCAACTTGAATCACAACAAGGAAGGGGGAAAGGGCAACACTCTCCACCCAACCAAGACATCCAATGGGAAAATAGGTTGCCATATTTCCCCATTTTCCCCAAGCCCCAACCATATTGGAATGGAACATGATAAAACAACACATGGCAACATAGCTTCTTTCACATATAACATACATTCACATGCACAAGGAAATGCACAAACAAAAAGATGTAGTTCTCAACTAAAACAACAATTCCAATCAAAACAAAGGATCCTTATCCAAGCAAGTAAGCCAAGAAAGAGAAAGAACTATGGAGGTCTCCTTATGCCTCCCATGTTAAAATTGGGCATCCACCTAAAATAAACCGCCAAAATATAGACATCCCATAAACCTTATCCCTCCTCAAACCCTCCTTATCCCTCCTCCAAATTTATCCCTTATACCTCCCCAAAGTAAAAATGCAAGAATATTTTTTCCTAGGTGGATCCCAACCAACACTCCCTCCACAAGATAAGTGCCAATGGTAAATCCCTTATCCCTCCTCCGATAAACCTCATAGTCTTCTCTCCACACCATGCCCTAAGCATTCTACCCAGGGTTCATTTTAAGAGACCTCCTGAAATCGAGGTGGAGAAATACCTTTAATATCCCCGAAACCGGTTTCACATTTCGAAGGTGAATTTTTTGGGGGTTGTATGAAAAAATTTCACCTGATTATCAAGCATTTTACGAAGGTTGCGAGATGCATGCGAGCGGATAATTCACCCTAAGTGACGCACGTCAATAGGTCTGGCTGACGCGCGTCACTTTCTAAAACTGACACGCATGTCACTAAGGTCTTTTGACACACATCACTACATTTTTTTTTACGCTTTCGATAGCAAAAATCTCTCAATCGCGTGTTTGCAATTTCCTCCGACCTCTACTTTCTCATCAAAAATCTTTCATGTTCGCGCATCAACAAACTTTTTTGTCAAAAGCGATACATGCTGCGTCAATATCTATTGTACCTCCTTGTCACAGCGTCAAAAAAAATAGTGACGCAAGTCAACAAAGCCTTAGTGATGCACGCCATTTGATTACAGACCCTAATGACGCGCATCACTAAGGTGTGATTCTATACGCAATGATGCACTAATCCTCTTGAGGTGGGCGGCGCGTCACTAAGGCATCAATAGGCCTTAGTGATGCACGTCAATAGGCCTTAGTGACTTGCGTCCAAATGCACCTTAGTGACACGCGTCAAGGTACATGTTGACGCGCAGCATCACTAAGGCCCCAATTTCTGATGCCTTAATACAATGGGTTCACTAAGCATGTCATGCCTTTATGCTGCCTTTAGTGACGCCATATCAATGGAACCTTAGTGACACATGCGCGTCACTAGGGTCCATATAATGACACGCATCATGTCACTAAGGCCTGCTGACGCGTGTCACTACATTTTTTTGACGTGTGACAAAAAATATCATGTTGCAAAAACCTCTACCCTCTTCTTGCTCATCGAAAAAAACTCCATGTCACTCGTCAACAAAATCTTTGTCATGCGAACTATGCGTCAATATCTACAGATCTCCTCTATGTTGAAAAACCCTCCTTTTCACACGTCAATAACTTACCCCCTTGTCGTGCATCTATAATATGGGATATATCATATTGTTGAAAAATGTGAAGTAGAAGTGTTCTACACTGGCAAATAATCTAGGTTTATATAGGGGATATTTTTCAAGGGTAGGCGGTTTTCCCCTAAAAAAAAATTAAAGTGTAATTTTTAGGCGAACAGTCAACGTCTCCGCAGTGCAAAAAAAATTCACCTTTTCAAAATTTTCAAAAATAGAATATTCGCCATATTATGAATATTCGCCACTAAAATTTTCCCTAATTCTACCCATCCCTCTAAGAATTGTAAACACAAATACATTCAAATTTCATACTAAAAGAGGGAACAACAACAATATTAAAAAGTGATAGCCTACCTCTCCATGATGGAGACTTGCTTCCAAAACAACAATCTTTATTACATCAAAACCCAGTCCCAAATCAACAAGGTAAATGTAAGCACAATCAAATCCTCTTCTTCCACCAAGCAAGCTCCAAAATGCAAGAGAAATTTGACCCAAGAATGAAATTTCCAACCTTCAACAACCTCAAAATGAAGAGGAATTCAAATTTAAAAGGAGAGGGTGGAAGATGATGATGTGGATTCCAAGTGGGATGCCACATCATTTTTCTTCCTTCCCCAAAAGTGCAATCCACATCAACAACAAATCACCATTAAAGAAAAATGACAAATTTACTTACATACACAATGTAGCCCATACCCCAAAAGGAATGCATTTCAAATTTGTAAGACAAGTGCAATCAATACTTACACAAATCATGTCAAAATGTAATAAAATAAGTTGATTTTGACTCCAAATTAATAAACAAGGTTGGTGGAGGATTTTGAGAGGTGTGGGACAAGTTTAACTTGTCCCACAAGCCTCCAAATTTTTCCTCCAAGCTCAAATTCGAATTTCAAGAGAGAGATGGAGTGTTTGACCTTCCAAAATCTTCTTACAACCTCTTACAATTTCTTACACAATCTATCACTTCACTTACACAACCCATACTTGGTAACTTATACACTCTTTTAAAATGCATTTATTTCTATGACATTTATTTATTACAAACTTTAGACACAACCATATATTTAATTACCATATGGTTATAAAATATATAAATAAATTTCATTTCAACCAAGACAATAACATTTAATTTCACCTTCCACATCCTATTTAATTTAATTAAATTTTAACTATATGACTCTCACATCATACTATCACTTTTAAATAATTAAAACAAAAGCACATTACAAATAAAATACACACAACAATAATTAAAAAGGGAACACATAATAAAAACACACATATGCCCCTATGGTCACAATAATGGAAATCCCCCATGGGAAATCCTAACAACTAAACACACAATCAAACATAGTTGCCATGGTGACCTTGTTGATTTCACACTGAATTCCAATATGGTTAGTCTCCAGTCCCCCAACATTGTTGTGATTTTAACCTGTAAAATGCAAAATACCTCCTTCGGCCTCGTGGCCACATCAGAACATCCAAATGATATAAGCAACATAAAATTATTAATTTTAAATCACAACAATATCAAGGATTCAATATTTATCATTAAAATTCAATTTGTAACTATATCATCATCCAATAGATTTCTATACTAGAGCTATTCATAATAATCAATGTCACATGTCTAAAATTAACATCAATAACCTATCCATGTCAACTAGTATATCATTATCCACATAATAATAAAAATGTCTCAATGATCCTCAAGCACAATAACTGAATCCAGATCAATATTAATCCATAGTCTAACATCTAACCATCATGCTAATCAAAACATGATAATGTCCATAATGATCCATGAGCTAGTATATACACATCCTGTTACATCAAAATATAATAATATCCAAAATATGATCAATAGAGTTAGGATCAGTATCTAAATAGTGTCAAATGGAAGTGGGCACTATAGCTTGAGTAGGCCATTGGTACAAAGTGTCCGAGATGTGCCACCATGTAGATGACACCGAGATGAGGTAGGATCTCTCCCTATCTACACATTTATGTTTAAAAACAAGGTATGGAAATTAGGTTGGGTAAAACCTTGTTGGGTGGGGGTTGATTTTGAATTTAGGGTTAATATTGAGGTAATGAGGGAAGGGGGAGGTCCCATGTAGGGTAAATAGGGGTGGGGATGAGTTTATGTTAGGTTTGGGTAGGGATGGGTAGGTAGTTAGGGTATTTTTTCAATGTTGTTTTGGGAAATGGTGGGGGTTTCAGGTTTTAGAAATGTGAAAGAGACCAATGTCGGTTAAGGGTGGCTGACGTCAATCAAACATAGCCAATCATCAAACAAGTGACCAATGTCACCATGATGGACCAATGCTAGTTAACATTTGAGAAAGGAAAAGAGAAAAAAATAGATCAAGAAAGGGTTATGGTGGGAGGGAAAGATAGTCAATGAGGTGTAAAGGCAAGTGTGGTGAGAATAGGTAGGGTAAAAGGTATATATGCTATAAGTTGAGGGGTGGGAAAGTGGGATGGGGGAAAGGGGTAGGTTGTTAGGGTTGTGGGGAAATAAATAATAAGAATGTTAGGAATAGGTTAGTCAAGTAAGTGATATGTTAGGTATGGTCAAGATTTAATAATGGTGTGGTTTGTTGAGTGCAGGCTAGGGAATAGTTGTGGATAAGAGATATGTTACCACCTCTATTATCAGTGGTATGAGGGAGAATGATGGTAGAGGAGTGGCAACACGTTATAGTTGTCTGCCTTATTAGGGTCAGATGATATATGCACATAGTTCAAGAGTTGAGCTTGATGGTCGCACTCATCGATAGATGGGATTTAGCGACCAACACATTTCATCTATCAATGGGTGAGATCACAGTCACCCTAGAGGACGTGTACATGATCTTACGGTTACCGATAGTGGGGATGTAGGTTTACTCTATTTCTTCAGAGGCATTAGAGGAGCTGATGTTGATGGTGTTTGGAGAGGGGATGACATAGATGAGGTTCCATAGTGTGAGCCTGAGCTATGGAGACATGTACATGGCCCATCATGAGGAGATGAGGTTAGTGGTCCTAATCATGAAGGTAGTGTGTTATTTTGCGCTACCAGATGTAGAGGGTGGGAGATTCCCACAGGTGCTGATGGGAGTTCTCCATGACATGATGGAGGATAGGACCCATTTTTCTTGGGCACCAACATACTTGGTGTAGTTATAAAAGGAGTTATGGGCCTACGGTGGTTGCAGAGGTTCATTTTGTGATGTACCTTTCTTCTTCACTCCTAGGCATATGAGCACATTATATGTGTGTGTCCATTTGGTATGCCCCACCGGATGCATTCATGGCAAGATTTTTTTAAGTTGGCTATAAGCATTGGGTGCCTATTGTTGGAAAGTGTAGGGCTACCCAGGATACACACGATGTAGCATACTACCGGCGTATATTAGAGGGGTTTTCCAGAGTGGACATTATTTGGAGGCCATATGTGGGATTCCCTTCCTACATGCAGATGGCAGTAGAGTTGGACGAGCTGTAGCTTCTCATATGGATAGATAGGCACCGTGTCAGAGAGCACAAGATGATACCCGTAGATAGGGTCCAAAGCGCTTTGGGTTGTCCCAGGATGTGCCTCCACCATTCCCTCAGTATAGGAGAAATGACATGGAGAGGAATATGCCTCTACCATAGTCGAAAATGTTGACAGGAAGGATGAGCATGAAGTGTAATGGTGGATTGATGATGCCAAATTTATAGATAAATAAATATAGTGGTGGTCGGTCAGCTACGGGAAACACCACCGAGGCCGTGGTAGCCATACTTGGTGACCCTTATAGTTCAGAGGGATACTTTGTAGGGGCAATTTTCCACTTTACAAGCCTAGATCACAATATTAGAGGGGTAATTGATAGGTTTTGAGGCACAGGTGGCCACATTATAGGCACAAGTGGTGGCATTACAGGCCTAGATTACCCAAGGACAGGCACCCATACAAGGTGGGGATGGAGGTGGTGGTAGGTAGCCAACCTACGGACATGTAGCAGGTTGTAGGGCCAATTGGTAATTGCACATGCACAAATTATGACCTGATAGGCCTAGGTCACAACACATGAAGCACCTCAAGCTCAGGGAAGGGTCCCATGGTACATGCATTAGTGGGATAGGGTACCATGGTATAGAGAGGAGGAAGGGCTCATAGGTATAGGGGCTAAGACCACCAATAGCAGGGCAGGGTTCACAAGTTGTTGCAAGACCCATGACATCACCATAGACAATATCGATGGCCAGATTCACGGATGCCTTGAATGAGGCCAGGTACTACAAGGATAATTTGACTTCTACCGGGATAGATGCCCCTTCCTATGTGGAGTACAGGGTATAACATGCCTTGAGTGAGAGGACCAGATCTTACACACATAGTGTAGAGAGTACAGGGGGTCGACGAGCCCATAGAAAGGGTCAGGGAGAGGCTACCATCTCATGGAGGGCAGACCTAGCTACAAGCCAGGGAAAGGTGAGGGCTAGACCCGTAGAGGGTGGAGAGATGGTGGCATGGTGCTGGGCAAGGGGAGAGGAGGAGAGATAGATGATAATGACATGGATATTAGGTGGGGTGACAATTAGTCACCATATATGTTCAGGATATAGATTTTTGTATATTTTTATTTATACCAGCCTGCGTCTTTGAAGATAACGAGGATGTACATGAGATTTTTATGATTTTTTTATTATTATACCAACTTGCATGTCGAAGATGTTGAGACTGTATATGAGAGGCATGTGTATTGGTTATGCTTATGTGTACATATGTATGGACACACATATTTAGATGATTTATATAGAGATGGTGATATTTATGGTATGATGTTGTGTTTATGTTGTAAAATTTGTCACTGTTATATGCATATGGGTGAAAACTAGGTGGATTAGGCATGATGGAGTTAGGTTGGTTTAGGCATGATGGAGTTAGGTTGATTTAGGCATAATAGAGTCAAGTCGGTGAGGCATGGTGGAGTTGGGTCAATTTAGGCATGATGGTTTCAGGTCGATGTATGCATGATGAATTCGGGTCACTTAGGCATGTTTTATTTAGGTCATTGAGGCATGGTGGAGTCGGGTCAATTTAGGCATGATGGAGTCGGGTTGGTTTAGGCATGATGGAGTCTTGCTTTTAATTTTAATTTATGTCCAAGTTATTAGTGTTTCACCTGATTCTTAAATGTTTCTTTGAAGTATTAATGAAACAAATAGGGTAATGGGCATAGGAGGAATACCTATTCAAATGTTGGTTGATGGGTTGTTGCGTGTGTATGACTTCTGAATCCACAACTGATCATGAGAGCTTCCTTTTGGCTAGGAGGAACTACCTGTAATGAAAAGCAAGACCACCAGAAAGAGTTAAACAATATGTGCAATGAACTACCTAGCATGTGCTAGATCCGGGAAGTGTGATACTTCCTAGACGGCTGTCAGTCCACTATTTTAAACAATTTAATGTGAATAATAAAGTAAATCCTATTGTAATTTGAAATGATTTAGGTATCTCACTTAAAACACAATAAGAAAGATCTGATCTAACAGGCTAGGTTAGAGTAGGATCCAAAGGTCAAATAGTTGGTTCTAGGTCTCTACAAGTTTGACAGAGGTCTCAAGTAGATCACAGGTGAATAAGGGTGAGGTGGAATTAGGTGGATAGGTCACTATTCTGAGTTGTATGGGAAAATACGAGACCGATGCCGGTTAGGAGTAACTCGACAGGTGATTAGGTGTAACCGGTCTGCATTCTTATGGAGTTCCTGGGAATGCCACAGAATGAGTTTTGGGTCTCCTTTGTGATTGCACAAAGGACTTTGGTTGGTCGGAATGAGGTATTGGGTGGTTTGGGTGGGATTTGGTGAGGTTTTAATGGGTATATGGAGGGGGAGTGTTGAAAGGGATCAATGGGTGGAAAAGTAAACAATAGGTGATAATATAATGACAAAATGAAATAAACTAGAGAAGTATAACATTTGCTTACTTGGATTCTGGTCCTGGATTCCTATGAGTGAGGGATGAAGGTCTTTGGTGAGAGGTTAAAGGTTGAATGTGATCAGCAATTGTAGGAGAACTTAGTACAGGCTGCATGTGCATTCCTCTTTGCTTGGTTAGATCAAATCATTGCTAGGATGGCTATGCAAGAGAAGAATGCTTGATCTCTCTCCTTGCATGCATGTTCTCGCTAGAATTCAATCTCAGAAGATGTGATATCTCTCAGGAAGATCTCAATGTTTGCCAACTTTTTCCAATTTCTGCCAACCTTGAAAATAAGGTTTTTTTGGGGGTTAAAAGGGTAACCGATGGCGGTTTTGGCTTAACCAATGACGGTTAGGGCTAACCAGGTGTTAGTTAAGGTGGGATTTCCTAGGTTTACTAAACTAAGGAGATCCTCTTGATTTTCTCAAATCTCGTGTCGTTAACCCACAGATTAAACTGGAAGCTTCTTGTAAGCATGTGAGAATGTGGTTAGAGAGAATGTAGGCATTGATTTTTAGGGTTTGGGTAAGTCTTAGTTAGTTATGGCAACTTACTAAGAATAGGTCTTAGGGTGAGTTAGCTTGATGAGGTGTCTAGGTGAAGTGTATGTGTGGATATTATCTAAATTAAGATATTTAAATAATAAATATGGTGAGGATAATGAATTAATTTAATTAAATTAATATTAGTGAGGTGAAGGGGGTCATGGCTAGGTGAATGTGATGAAGGGTGCTTATTTGTCAAGGGACCAAAGGGGAGTGTGACCTAATTTTAGTGTCTACATTTTTCCCTTTTTGTTGTGTAGCTTGTATTGGTAAGTGATGCTGATAAAAATAAGATGTGGCTGCCCTATGTGTGGGTGAAGGTGATCTCCTCAAACCAGAACCGATGAGGCAATAGGAAAAATCGGTGAGTGGTTTGATAAAGGGAAATGTGGTGAAAAGAAAGGTGGGTAACGGGGAAAGAGGAGCAACATCTACTCGGGTAAGCTAGGTAATGGGTTAGGGTCAAAGGTAGTAACAATCAAACACACACACATGTATAAACCGTAGCATGCTCTTTGGTTGAAGAGTTGTCAAACTCTACCCCATCTAAGCTTGATAGGTTTATCCAAACGAGGTTGAATTATTCTAGTATCTAAGGTATAGGATATGGTTAAGAAACATGACATATGTTAGGTGCAAGAATGTTTAGGTATGTTCGATACACGAAAGGTAGGGTCGGGATAAACAATCACGAAATATGCTAGGTAAGGTCATTAGGTCAACAACACATGTAACAGTGTTGTAAGGTATAGTGAACACATGAGGTCAAAGGTCACTAGCAATTGTCTAGGTCCAAATATCTAGGTCACAGCACAGGTAAGGCCAAGGTAGGGGTAAAATAACAAGTCCCCAAAGGAGGAAGAAGGGAGGTAGGAAATGATGAGGTTAGGAAGGGGAGGTAAATGGTGTGGGTAAAGGTGGGGTGGGGTAAATGACCAGGGTGAAGGTTGGGTGAGGCAAAAAGGAGGTAGGGGTAGGGTAAATGGGTGAAATTTAGGGCAATGTGTAGGTGAGGTTGACCGATGCTGGTCAAGGATAACCAACATCGGTATAGGTCAACCGATGATGGTTAGGTAGGGCATGCGACCGATGTTGGTCAAGGGTAACTGATGTCGGTTAGGTCGGGTTTGTTATAAAAACAAAAAATCCACATTTTTTGTTATTCATTTGTCTTTTCGTAAATCAAAAAAATGACAAAAGAGAGAAAAAGAGAGAAATTTTTCCGGATGGAATGGAGCATTAAGTTGGCGGTGCGAACAACGGGTGATTATTTGGGGAGAAGCGGTCCATAGGATCGAGTGAGGATCGAATCGATCGTAGGCATGGTTGAGTCAAGTCGATTTAGGCAAGGATCAAGTCGGTCCTAGGCATGGATAGAGTTGGGTTTTAGGCATTGATCGAGTCGGGTTTTAGGCATGGATCAAGTCAAGTTTATTAGGCATGGATCGAGTTAGGTTATAGGCATGGTTGAGTTAGGTTGGTTTAGGCATGGATCAAGTTAGGTTATAGGCATGGTTGAGTTAGTTATAGGAATGGTTGAGTTAGGTCGGTATAGGCATGGTTGAATCGGAGTTATATACATGGATCGAGTCGGGTTATAAGCATGAATCAAGTCAGGTTATAGGCATGGTTGAGTTAGAAAGTAGGTGAAGTTGTGATTCATTATTTTATGCAATGAATGATAATATGGGTCATATGTGAGATGTGGTATAATCTAAGCATAGTGATGATAAAGAAATGATAGGCGTAATAAATGTATGTTGTGATAAGGATTTAAAATATGAAGTAACTTGTTGTTTGTTTGGTTTAATTTCCAATTTGGGATAAAAAAGGGAAACTAAGTGAGGTGTGAGGAACATGGAAGATGAATTGTTTAGGGTAGAGAATGGCCGAGCTAACCTCCAAGGGCCCCATGCCCTCGGAGTGTTGCCTACATAGTCCTAGCAAAAGGGACCTCAGGCCGATGTAGTTCTCCCATGAGCTAGGGAAGAATATGAGGAGGTATGAAAATGAGTTAGTAGGTTTTAGGCATGGTGTGGGTTTTAGATCTATTAGGTGTGGGTGGATTATAGGTAAAGTGATGTAGGTGGGGTCGATTGTGGAAAAGAAGAAGATTACCCCAAAGGTAAGCGTCAGGACCAAGTCCTGTATAAGGTAATCAAAATGTAAACAAAGATGGTTTAAAAGATAAGAGGGGGCAATAAAGCCACCTGATTGGGTAGGATCATACCGAGTAGATCATACCTTGGAGGAGGTGATGAATGTAAGACCCTAAAGACATTACATGATTGATTGTTCTACGGTGAAAAGTAGTCACATGATCACCAAATGTCTAAGTTCCAAGAAGTCCCTTGAGGCAATAGGAAATGAGAGTGAGAATGAGAAGAAGGGAAAAAGGTAGTTAATTTTGTATGGTTTGAGGTACCATGTTGTTTGGGTAGGAGAACCTAGGGCACAATGGGTAAGTCCATGACTAAAACATTTATTATTTTGACTTGAGATAGACTGATCGATGTGGGAAGTCTATATGGGATGAATAAAATTTATCTCCTTGAGGTTTTCGTGAAGTTGATTGATTCGGGAAGCTTTGGTTGCTCTCATTTTTGTATAGCTTTACATAGTTGTCCTTCGAGGGAGCAGTCTATTTATAGTAGTAATTATCGAGAGGAAGATGTCCTTTTGAGGGAGTCATCTTTTGAGTGGAAGTTTGACTCAAGGAGTTATATCCCATGTGAGGGCTTTGAAGTCATGGAAAAGACCAAGGTGGAAGATAGGAATCTTGTTCAAAAGGCAAGGTGGAATGACCATGGGATCTCATCTAAAGGTAGATGAAAAGTATCCATGAGAATCATGCTATGTGTAGCACTATGGTACACATATTCAAGAGAAGATAACAAGTGATAGGTACTCACATGATTCTTGTTTAATCATTGGTGAGGTGTATGAAGTGAATAGCACATGAGAGACGAGATTGGAAAGAGAAAAAAGGTGAGGTAGGATGACAAATCAACAATAGAATGGTCAAAGATGCAAGGCATTAAGGGCTCAGGTTCAGTTTACCATCAAGTGAAGATAAAATATAAGCACCTGATCTATAAGTATGGGTCACGATGTATGGTCCAAGCCAATTAGGAGTAAATTTTCCCTGTTTATTTTTTTATGCTTTGGTTACATGTTGATTTTATTTCAGGACAAGGTCACCGAATTGAAAGGTCCATTCATGAACATGTTTTCATAGGCACATTTGATACGTTTTTAGTAAACTTGAAGGTGATCTAGAGCGTTAAGACAACATTCGTCTAGTAACTCTAACTGTGCTAAACGGTCCTGATGAAAGTCATCATCAGTGAGCATGTCATGGAGAGAAATGTGGAGTGAGGGAATCTAGACTTCGAGAGGTAGGACTGCCTCTATACCATAGACCAGAGAAAAGGGTGTGGCCACAGTGGAAGTGTGAATACTAGTGCGGTATGCCCACAGGGAAAAAGGAATGTGTGTATGCCAATCCTTCCTAGTATTGTTGACCACTTTCATGAGAATCTTGTTTAGGGTTTTGTTAGTGGATTCAGCTTGGCCATTGGTTTGTGGGTAATAAGGTGATGAGAAACTAAGTTAAATGCCAAAGGCATCATAAATTTTTGCAATGTTTTGTTTTCAAATTTTTTCCATTGTCACGATGAGGCGATGAGGAACACCAAAGAGACAAATGATAGTGGTTAAATAACTCGATATTTTCTCGGCTTTTGTGGAGATGAGTGGTATGGATTCCACCCATTTTGTATAGTATTTGGTAGCAGTGATGATCCATTGATGGTGTTGGGAAGAATGGGGATTGATTTCTCTAACAAGATCCAAACCCCATTGAGAGAAGGGCCAAAGGTCACAGGCGACCTGTAAGGCATGACTAGGTGTATAATGAAGATTGGAATGTTGTTACAATTTTACATAACATTTGACATAGTCACAACAATCATAGTTAAGGTTTATCCAAGAATAGCCCAAGTAAAGAATACGCTTAGTAACAGTAAGGCCACTGAAGTGACCTCCACATATGTCATCATGAACTTCCTTAATGGTATAAGGAATTTCAGAAATCGTGAGGCATTGTAAGAGAATACCATCAAAGTCGTGCTTATAGAGGAGTCCCCTAGGATGATGTAACAAGAGACCTTTTTAAGGAAGGTGTGTTGTCTGTTATGGGTGAGATCAGGAGGTAAGATGGAGATAGAAAGGTAGTCGAAGTATTATTTATACCAAAGGTCACTTGGGTCGATGTATTTGGGAAGCTAAGCAAGCCATGGTATCTCAGAAAATTTGTTGGTTGAACGTGGGATGGTTTGAAGGGTGTAACGATCAAACGGTGGTCAAAAGTACATCTATATGGTGTTTATACTTTTAAGTATCTCGTTATGACATTGGTATATACCATTGACTTGGTTTACAACCAATTGAGAATCACCAAAGATGTTGATGGATTTGACATCTAGGGCGTAGGTAGCTTGGAGACCTAGTACGAGTGCTTCATATTCGCAATATTGTTGGTGTAATCAAAATCTATCTTAAAAGACAAAGGAATGGGCTCACCATCAAGGGAATGAGGATAATACCAGCCCCACCCCATGCGACACTTAGAACCATCGAAGAAGAGTATCATTTGGTAAGGGGTTTTTCCAGGAAAGGGTAGCGATTGACTCATCAAGAAAGTGAAAATTAGATAATTGATCCGTGAAAATAGGTGCGTTAGCCAATTGGTTAGTAATTTCTTGGCCCTTGATGGACTTTTGATGAATGAATATGAGGTCAAGATCAGCTAAAAACATAAGCCATCATGCGGCATACTGATTTTGATAAGGTTTGGCATACATGAAGTGTAAGGGGTGTTGGTCACAACATAGGTTTTCTCAGTTGAGTAGGTAATGACGGAGTTTGGTGGCAACAAAACCTAAGGCTAAGCAAAGTTTTTCGGGATGGGTGTATCGGGTTTCATAGTCCAAAAGAGTATGGCTTATGTAATAAAACGCCTACTCCTGTGTTGTTCATTCTTGTGAGCGAGCAAGGCTCCCAAGGAATGATCGGTAGCTAAGATGTATAGGTAAAAGGTTGATCATATTTAGGTGGAATGAGTACGAGTGGATAGAGAAGGTATAATTTTAGGGCCTCAAAAGCTTTGTGGCGGTCATCATCCCATTTAAAGGAAACATCCTTCTTGAGCGAGATGATGAAATGGTTGACATCGATGAGATAATTGCAAAATGAAACTGTGAATAGAATGCAATTTACCTTGCAGCTATGGATTTGTGTAAGGTTAGTGGGCGGAGGCATTTTAAGAATGGCCTTGAATTTAGTAGGGTCAACTTCTATACCACATAGGAAATGATAAATCCCAGAGCTTTCTGAGAGAAACCGCGAAGACACACTTCTTAGGTCAAGGCAAGCATACACAATATTTAATGAGCCAGTCAAAAATGGTTTTGAGGATGGAAATGTGTTTATAGCAGCACTTAGATTTGGCCAAGAGATCATCCACGTAATCTTCCAATATGTGATGTATGATGTCATGGAAGATGTAAGTCATAGCCCGCTGATATGTGGCACTAATGTTTTTAAGGTTGAAAGACATGACTCGATAGCAAAAGATCTCCCAAGGGGTGATGAACAAGGTTTTGTGTTGATCCTCTGGGGCAAGTAGGATTTGGTTATAACCCGAGAAGCCATCCATGAGTGATAGCATCTCATGGCTAGTAGTAAGGTCAACCAACTGGTCAATACCAGGTAAGGGAAAGTTGTCTTTTGGACATGCTAGGTTGAGGTCATGGAAGTTTGTACAAATATGGGGTCCCCTATTGCCTTAGTGACAAGGACAATGTTAGAAATCAAACGAGGATAATAAATGGGTAAGATGAAGGAAACAAAAATAAGGCATTCAAGTTCTTCTTTGACAAGAAGGGCAATGCAAGGGTGCATTTTCCTCAATTTTTGTTTGATGGGTTTGGCATCAAGAATGGTTAGGATATTGTGGACCACTATGGTGGGGTCAATACTAGGGCATGTCTGTGTAAGACCAAGTGAAAACATGGTTATGATCTTTAAGGAAAGAAGTGATGATTTCTGTTCAGCGGCATCTAAAGATTGACTCATCTTTAGGATGTGTAGATCATCCTAAGTATGAATGTTGATCTCGATAGTCGATTCATTCAACATGGTTTTCATCTCGAGAAGGTAACGATCGATGAATATATGAGTCTTCGCACTGTTAGGTGAGTATATATTCATCATCCCGACATTGAATGACATTAATTGAAGGTGTATCATCATCGATCATTTCGTGATACAAGAAGGGAAGTGTGGAAGGGGCCTCACCTCACGTTAATAAGTCAGAGGCCCCAAGGAAATGGTGTTTATGAAAAAAAAAAGTTAGGAGGGATAGATTCAGGATCCATCGACTCCATCGGTGAGGGTGGTGATGAAGGTGGAGCGGGTGAAGAAGGTGGAGAAGTGCTAGTGTCCTTAATTAGTTCAATGTGGGCTGTTTGGTAGTTGGTTCAGAAATCTGATACCACTACAGGTCATTATGTTTTCGGTGGTACATGGAATGACATTATGGTGGTTTTGCTCATAAAATTCAAAACTAAAGCCCTTTTCCACGCACATCGATGCGAGAAGGTGTGGGCCAAATGACGATTGGTAAGTGATTGGAAGTCAATGGAAAATGGGTGAGTTAGTGACAGTGGTTCGGTGTGTAAGTGGTAGTATCAAGTCCCCATAGGTGAGACTAGTAAAAAGGTGAGGAGGGCCATAAAGGAGGCATTCTCCTATGCGATAATCATAACATGGGTGTTAGTGAAGGCTTTCATACTCATATGGAGTAAGGAATGTGTTGACACTATATAGGCGGTACTCCCCAAAGTGAGGCATTGAAAAACACATTCCAAGGGATCGGTGGTTGGTATGTAGGTAGGCTGGGATAGACAATGTGTCGAGTTCGATGCAGAGGTAGATTTAATAGATTAGGAAGTGATGGGTCAACCATGGAGGTTGTGGCAATGGTCAGTCTTGGTAAGTGGAGGTATAGGTGAAGTGGTGGTGGTTGCGAAGGTAGATGCTTTAATGGTTATGAGCACATCATTGGGTCGGTAAAGTATGTTGCATGTTTTAAAAGGTGATGGGTTAGCTAGAATGGTATAGGTGTATCCTTCATGTTCAAACTTTACACAACGATGCAAAGTGGAAGGAACACAATCCATGACATGAATCCGTGGCCTCTTAAGCAACAGTTATATTGGAATTCCCCCTCCAAAATGTAAAAATAATTATGGAATAGTACGGGGGCCCACACAAATGTGGAGGATGAAGGTGCCTAGTGTAGAGGTGATAGTGTCATTGAATGAATGCAACATGACCAGATGTTTATGCATGCATTTGTCAGGTATGCACATTTAGTGAATGCATGGGATGAAATGATGTTAATGCTAGTGCCCCCATCAATCATCACACGGTGTACACGTATGTCATGAATGTGTACAGAGATGAAGAGGGTTGGGTCTGGGTCATTGTTTTGGTGTGGTGTGATCTCTTCCTCTGAGAAGCTAAGGGAGGCTACTTGGTGAATAGGGCGGGGTGAAGATGAAGGTGGTAATTTAGTAAGAGAGGCTATATGATGGGGTGTGATAATGGAGGCTACGGGTGTAGGGTCATTGGGTAAAACCTCAATAGATTAAAGAACCTCCATGAGAGCTTGATGATGGGATTTCGAGGTTTGAATGAGGTCATATAAGGACATTTTGAGGGGAGATTGGTGTAATTGTTTGAGCATGGTGCAATGTGTGACACCATTAGAAATGGGGTACGTGGGGCTATAGATAGTGATTTTAGGTATGGGTGCAGATGGTATGTTGGGTATAGGATTGGTTGGTGGGTCAGTTGCCTTTTCTTTACCTTTATCCTTCTGAGCACATGTAGTGACGTGTATCATGTTGACTTGAGGGGAGTCGAAAATGGAGAAGGTGTAGGGTGAGTGGTATAACGACACGACGGGAAAAAACCTACCGGAGGAGAAAAACCCTGTGAGGTGAGTTGGGCACAATGACATTTGGGTGGTGGCGTGGCAAGTTCTCTAATGTGAACCATGTTAATTTAAAATCTTGGTGGTGGTTCGAGGAGCTATGGAGGTGTAGGTCATGGTTGTTGAGTGGGTAGTGTGGGAATGGGTGTCGGTGAAGCAGGGTCCTCATCGAGAAGGTCACCATCATCAAAATTGACTTCTGGAGGACACAACTAGATAAGGATAGCTTTTAAGGCCTTGTAGTTATCCACATTGTGTCCTGGAACATGATGGTAGGCATAAATTTTAGTATCATCAAACCCTTTTGGCTTGGGTTTGAGGGGGTTATAAGGTCTAAGTGGTGGTAATGTGATGACAGAAGTCTTAAGGAGGTTGGTTAAAATTTTGGCATAGGACCCCACTAGTGGATCACAATGGGAAGTAAACATGGGTTTAGGTGTAGGTGTGGTTGATTATTGAGGAATGGTATTTGGGTTCTAGCATAGTTTTGGGCATTAGTCGTGTCTGTTTGGATAGGGGTATGGTGGATGAACAGTAGGAGGGTGTATGGTTGTTCTAACTACCTTATTGTCGGGTAGTGCGGTTTTGTTTTTGGGTTACACCTTCTTGGGTAAAGGTGATATGGGTCTATGAAGTATAGAAGGAAAGGAAAATTGGGGAAGAGGAAAAGTTACCCACAGGAATAATAGAGGTGCTTATGAAGGTAGAGGATGCAAGTCATGCGGGAGGTGTAAGGGATATAGAGATTGAAGTGTGGTGGGTAGTGAAGGAGTTCTTTGAAGGTATTGGAAGTATGGGTGGTAGTGATGTTGTAGGTGCGGGTGTAAGTCATGTTGGGAGTCTGGGTAGGTTAGAGGTTTGTGAGGAAGGAATGGGTTGTTGTGCTTTTGGTTTATTGATGGGTGGAGGTTACTTGACCATGTTGGGAAGCTAAGGTCTTAAGACGAGATGAGATAGGTGCTTGTGTGAGTGGTGCGGCCGGGTATGAGTTCTATGGGTTTGGTGCTTCTATTTGGGTGTCGAGTAGGTGTGGTGTTGACTTTGGAGGATGTAGCTAAATCCAATTTAATAGGTGCATGAGTAAGGCTGGTGGTTAGGTGACCCCTAAAGTGGTAATAGGTTTAGTCGAGGCAAATGTTGTAGGTGTGGATTTGGGTTTAGATGCAGTTTGGGTTATGGGTAAGGGTGTATGTTGAGTTATGACGGGTGTCGTGGAAGGAATGGTGATAGAGGTGGTTATATTTGGTTTGATTGGTTGGAATACTTTTGGGTAGATAGTTGAAGTATCGGTAAGTGACATCTACATCTATGTTGAGACCGTAAGTAGAAGATGCCCCCATATCCACATAATCTAGGTGATCACCAAACGTGAGAATGACACGTCTATAGGTGGAGTTGATGAAGACCTAATGGAAATCCCAAGAAATGTGTCTTAGAGATGGGGAATTGGCCACTTCGGCTTCCGTGGGTAAGATAGCTTAAATTAGGTCTACGGGACTTTGGGTAGGCGATGGTAAATGCTCACCAAGAGGCAAAGGTATCTCAACTGGGTATGTCATAGGTGGAGGAGACAATGGATGCTCCTCTATGGGTGGAGGAGGTACTTTGGGTATCGGTTCTCTAAGTGGAGAATCCAAAGGTGAAATGGTCTCAATGTTAGCCGAAGACTCCTCCGTAGGTGATGAAGGAGATAAAAGGTGATCCTTTGCGGGTGGAGGAGTACGTGCGATGGGTTCCAAAGTGGAAGGAGGATTTCCTCTATGGAAGGAATGTGAGGTAATTAGGAGATGACAGTACATCATTAAAGATAGGACCTCGTGGGTATGGGTATCATGAGTTGAGGTCTCACCGATTTGATCAGATGAAGGGGCATGGTTAGGAAATGGTTTCTTGAAGATGTGTAGGTTTTGGTTGGAATGTGCATTAGGATTATCCATGGTTAACTCACCTTTCTTGATAATTTCTTGGACTATATTTTTGAAAGTGATACGATTGCCATCACTATGACCCTTTACTCGATGATAGTTACAGAAGTCATGTTCTTTATACCATGCGGGCATGGGGCAAGTAGGATCAAAACCAGTGTGTGGTTTTATAGGTGGAAGGGTGATGGCTCCTACTTTGATAAGATTTTCTAAGATAGAAGAGTAAGGTTCCCTATTGGGGTGTATTTCTGCTACTCTTGTCTAAATTGAAAAGTCTAGATGGGTGAGAGATTAGATGAGGGGGTAGCTTGATTTGATGGATGAGCTGGGCCAGCCTTGAGTACCACTATATTAGCGAGTGCCCTTAGCTTTTGAATAATTGTTTTGTGGTTTGGAAGAAGAAGAGGTATCATTCGACTTGAATGTTGAATTCTTATTACGTAATTGGATTTTCTTCTCTTTGATGGCCCGAATCTCTAACTTTCATGCCATAGTGAATGCTTCATCAAATGTTTGGAAGGTTTGGACCGAAAGGTCGGTGAGATATGTCTAGCACAAGCTTGTGTAAAGAGCTTGATGAGTTCTATTTATGGCAGTTGGAAGGTGAGTTGATTGATCAGGCTATGCCAGCGAGTGACAAAATCTATGATAGATTCATCCTCATACTGACACATGGAGTATAGGTCGGTCATGGTAACCTTCTTGATGATATTGATAGAGAAATGATCTAATAAGGCTTGGGCTACCTGATTAAATGAGAATATAGAGTGTCTAGGTAACCCACTATACCAATCTAATGCAGGTCTAGTCAGAGACATGGGAAAGGTTCACAATAGCAAAGCATCATCGTGAGTGATCAGATAACACCCGTGTTTGAATGACCACAAATACTATTGTGGGTCTTCCTTACTATTGAAATGATTGAATTTAGGTATTTTCCAATGCATGAGGTATGGATGAATAGGAATGAATGGGTGGATGGGTTTGTTGCAAATATCGTCATAGGTGAGAGTGTTACGGAGCGAGAAGCGATGCCTCCAATGTCTGCATCTTGTCCAACATTAATTTGATTAGTTCATTCATAGGTTGTGATGATTAAGTGCCTCCCGTGTAGTGTGATAGGGTTGGTTTTGGGCATCTAACGGGGTGGCACTCTAGTATATGGTGTTGCCATGTAGGTTGATTGGGAAGAAGGTAGTGAAACAGGGGGTATGTACCCGGAGGGAATAATAGATGAAACGGGAGGTGGCTGATAGTATGTATATGGAGGTGGAAGGGTCATGGTAACCCTAGTGGCAATGGGGGCTAATGATTGTGGAATGGAAAGTACCGCATTTTGAAAAGGGGTAGGGGTCACTGACACCGAAGGTGGTAGTGTAGCTACGAGTATGTGTGAGATATTAGGGGTGGGTAAGGTTACGTTTTGGGTAGTTGTTGAGGGTATGGTGGATGTGGCAGGTTCCATGGAGGTGGAAGACGTAGAATTCATAGTGGTATAGGGCCTAGCTATAAAACGACTAGGGGATAAAGTAGATGTGGGCAGCATGGAGCCGGATGGGGCCGATGCAGGAGTGGGAACAAGAGTTGGGGGATAGATATGGGCATGTCGTATATCAACTAACCCGAGGCATCTCGAGTGGATGAATGGGAAAGGTAAAACTACAAAGTGGCAAGGTTTTGGTCAAGGAGTCATGTGAACTCCTCATCTCCAGTAGAATAGTGATAGGTTAGATGGGATCCATGGCTGGTGATAAAATGGAAGGTGGTGAAGGACTAGGTGGGAGTGGTTGACAACTGGCATGAAATACGAGTGCGCTTGCTTATTTTTAGGTCAGCACCATGTGAACCAGTACTGATCAGGTAGAGCTACTTCTCTATAAATGACATAGAAAACAACAGGAACATGTGAATTTGATGGTAAAAAGTGTATTAGGTACCAAATGTGGGTTGGGAAATGAAACAAGCTAACTGATGTCGGTTAGGGCAAACCAATGCCATCAGGGGTAACCACTACCAGTCCACTATAGAAAATGGACAGTGAGTGAAAAACAAGGTAGGAGGTCAAATCTGACAGGTATGCCAAATCTGATGAGTTTTACAATGTCAATGGGAATGATGGCAGTGACAAGGACTGTGAAAAATGGAAGAAGATGAATAAAAATGTCCCTTTGGGTAGGTTAACAAAAGGACCTAGAACCAACGTTGGTTGGGTATAACCAACGACGATTAGAGGGTAAATGATGATAGTTACTATGAAATTGAAATAGTGATGAAAGAATAGTGGTTGTGAATTAAAATCTGATGTGGAATCAAACCCAAAATTCTGAGAATGATGATAATATGGTCCAGAACACTCAAGTGAATTCGGAAAACACTATCTGTGATGAGGAGCGTGTAAGGATGAACAAGAAAAAAAATGAAGAACGTGCTCTTTCACCTCAAAACACAAGCCAAGTAGAAACACTAAGAAAAATGTGATCCTAGGAGTGCCTTTTCTATTATGTTTATTGAGCTTATGTTATTTAAGGACTGACACATGAAATGTGAAATAGAGTTTTTGGTGAGGATGGCTTCCTACGAAGAAGGAGATCTAAAAGGTGAGGTTTCAGGTATGTTATTGTGGGGGCGGGCTTCACTCTAAAGTATGACTTGATAGAGTAGTGAGCTAGGGAGTACCTGCCAATCCTCATATCAGTGTGATCATTGACAAGCATTCCTAGGAAAGATGTTGTTTAAGAATATGTATTTGTTTTGAATTTTTGTAATTTGGCAAGACTCACGAGAGAGAGAGATGTGCTTTCTACGGTTCATTTGTCAACCATCAGCTGGTCATGACTTCCAGCGTATAGGTTTCCCTCAATTAACGTGACCTAATGTGATAAATCATAATGCAATATAATTATTTTTAATCCCAAATCGAAGTGTGAAATTGGATGACACAAATAGATGAAGAGGAAGAGAGATGCTCTTTCACTACCATGTAGAAAACATGAAGAAATGGTTCTTTTTAATTACACCAAAAGAAAGGTTCCCTTTAGAGAAAATAGAAAGAAAAGGTGGGTTACCAAGGAAGAAAATTAATGTTTATGCTTTTCAGAAGGGAAACAAACACACAACTTTTCCTAGGAATGAATACAATGCAACGAACCCTGGATGGGTCCCACCGGCGTGCCAAAATGTTTCACCTAATTCTTAGACGTTTCTTTGAAGTATTGACGAAATAAATAGGGTAACGGAATAGCAAGAATACTTGTTCAAATGTTTGTTGATGGGTTGTTGCACGCGTATGACTTTTGAATCCACAACTGATTGTGAGAGCTTCCTTTTGGCTAGGAGGAACTACATATAATGAAAAGCAAGACCACCAGAAAGAGTTAAACAATATGTGCAATGAACTGCCTAGCATGTGCTAGATCCGGGAAGTGTGATACTTCCTAGATGGTTGTCAGTCCACTGTTTTAAACAATTTAATGCGAATAATAAAGTAAATCCTATTATAATTTGAAATGATTTAGGTATCTCACTTAAAACACAATAAGAAAGATTTGATCTAATAAGCTAGGCTAGAGTAGGATCTAAAGGTCAAATAGTTGGTTTTAGGTCTCTGCAGGTCTGACAGAGGTCTCAGGTAGATCACAGGTGAATAAGGGTGAGGTGGAATTAGGTGGATAGGTCAGCATGTGCAGGTTGTATGGGAAAATACGAGACCAATGCGGTTAAGGGTAATCGCAGAGGTTAGGTGTAACCGGTGCGCTTATTATGGAGTTCTGGGAATGCCACAAAATGAGTTTTGGGTCTCCTTTGTGATTACACAAAGGATTTTGGTTGGTCGGGATGAGGTATTGGGTGGTTTGGGTGGGATTTAGTGAGGTTTTAATGGGTATATGGAGGGGGAGTGTTGAAGGAGGTCAATGGGTGGCTAGGTAAACAATAGGTGATAATATAATGACAAAATGAAATGAACCAGAGAAGTATAACATTTTACTTACTTGGATTCTGGTCCTAGATGCCTGTGAGTGAGGGATGGAGGTGCTGGTAAGAGGTTGAAGGCTGCAGGTGATCACCAATCGTAGGAGAGCTTCTGCATGGGCTGCATGTGCATTCCTCTTTGCTTGGTTAGATCAGATCATTACTGGGATGGTTGTGCATGAGAAGAATGCTTGATCTCTCTCCTTGCATGCATGTTCTTTCTGTAATTTGATCTCAGAAGATGCAATATCTCTCAAGAAGATCTCAATGTTTGCCAACTTTTTCCAATCTTTGTCAACCTTGAAAATAAGGTTGTTTTAGGGGTTAAAAGGGTAACCGATGGTGGTTCTGGCCTAACTGGTGATAGTTAGGGCTAACCAGTCGGTCAAGGTGGGATTTCCTAGGTTTACTAAACTAAGGAGATCCTCTTGATTTTCTCGGATCTCATATCGTTAACCCACGGATTGAACTGGAAGCTTCTTGTAAGCATACGGGAATGTGGTTAGAGAGAATGTAGGCATTAATTTTTAAGGTTTGGGTAAGTCTTAGTGATTTATGGCAACTTACTAAGAATAGGTATTAGGGTGAGTTGGCTTGATGAGGTGTCTAGGTGAAGTGTATGTGTGGATATTATCTAAATTAAGATATTTAAATAATAAATATGGTGAGGATAATGAATTAATTTAATTAAATTAATATTAGTGAGGTGAAGAGGGCCATGGCTAGGTGAATGTGATGAAGGGTGCTTATTTTTCGAGGGACCAAAGGGGAGTGTGACCTAATTTTAGTGTCTAAAATTGGTAATATGGGAAATAAATGATGAGTTATATGTAGATTTTCAAAATATGTGATATTATGGAAATGTGAAATGATTGATTAGATGTTGTTATGATGTGGTAACATGGTAGATATGTATGTTTGTATTAATTTCCAAGTGTTGTATAAAATGGAAACTAAGATAGAATATGAATAGGAAAATGGGGGAAAATAGGTTAGGGTAAAGAGTGGCCGAGCTAACCTCCAAGGGCCCCATGCCCTAGGAGTGTTGCCTACATAGCCCTGACAAAAAGGGGCCTTAGGCCGATGTAGTTATCCCATAAGCTAGGGAAGAATATGATGAGGTAGAGGAATGGGTTGGTAGGTTTTAGGTATGATTGAGTGTAGGTCATAGGCATGGTTGAGTTTAGGTCATAGGCATGGCTAAGTTGAGGTCATAGGCATGGTTGAGTCGTTTAAATTTAGGTGACGATGGTATGGTCCTGTATAGGGTGATCAATAAGTAATGAAGAAAGTGAATGGTAAGAGGTGGTAAAAGAGCCACCTAGTTGATAAGAACCTTAATGAGTCTATCATACCAAAGATTGGCTTATGAAAGTGAGACCCTAAAGGCATTGCATAATGGACTATTCTAAGGGTGAAGAAAGTCACATGATCACGAAATGTCACAGTTGCGGAAAGTCCCTTGAGAAAATAGAATAGTGGGGTGAGACAAAAATGAGGTGAAAATAGGTGGTTGAGTGTAACTTTAGTATACGACAACATGTTTACCTGGCAAGAAACCCATGATCAAAAATAGCAAGTCCATGACAAAAATTTATCATTTTCTTCATTTTTTTGTGTTGTTTTTATAGACTAATCGATGCGGGAAGTCTATATGGGATGATTATATTATCTCCTTGAGGTCTTTGTGAAGCTTCTGAACATTTTATTGCATTTTTGCAATGACTTTATATAGTTTTCCTTCGAGGGAGCAGTCTATTTATAGCGGTGAGATAGAGAGAAGAGATGTCCTTTTTGAGGGAGTCATCTTTTTATGGAATTTTGACTCAAGGAGTTGCATCCTATTTTTTTGGACATTTAAGTCATGGACAAGACTATAAAGGAAGATGAGGTTCTTGTTTAGAAGACAAAACCATAGTACACAGAGGTTAACTATGAAAGATATGGTTTCAAGTGACGAATGACCATGGGATTCCATATTTGAAAAAGATGAAAAGTATCCATGAGAATCATGCTATGAGTGGAGTTGTGGTACTCATATGATTCTTGTTTAATCATTGATCCTCAAAACAGGTAACATGGAAGGTGAATGGTGCTCAAAGGACAAGCGGTCCATAGACAAAACGTGATATAGGACTTGCTGTCAACAATAAAATGGTCTAAAATGTAAGGTATTGAGGGGCTCAGGTTTGGGTTTACCTTTGAGTGAATATAAAAATAAGCACCTGATCCATAGGTATGAGTAACGATATAGGGTCCAAGCCAATTAGGAGTAAATTTTCCTTGTTTACTTTTCTCTTCTTTGGTTACATGTTAATTTTCCTTCAAGATGAGGTCACCGACCTAGAAGGTTTGTTCATGGACATGTTTTTCATAGGCATGCTTGATACGTTTTTGGTATATTTGTATATGGTCAAACGCATTGAGATGATTCATCTAACAACTCAAGTTGCATTAAACAGTCCTGGAAAAAATCATCATTGTTGAGCATGTCTTGTAGTAAAATGCAGAGAGATGGAATCTAGACTTAGAGAGGCAAGATAGCCTCATTACCATAGACTAGAGAAAAAGGTGTGATAGCATTCAAAGTATGAATACTAGTGCGATAAGCCCACAAGGTGAAAGGAATGTGTGTATGCCAATTCTTCTGAGTATCGTCAACTACTTTCATAAGAATTTTGTTTAAGGTTTTATTGGTTGATTCCACTTGGCCATTTGTTTGTGGGTAATAAGGTGAAGAGAAACTGAGTTCAATGTCAAAAGTGTCACACAACTTTCGTAGGGTTTTTTTTATGAATTGTTTTTCGTTATCAGTGATGAGGCGGTGAGGAACACCAAAGTGACAAATGATGTGATGGTTGATGAATTCACATATTTTCTTGGATTTTTTAGAAATGAGGGGAATGGATTCTACCCATTTAGTGTAATATTCAGTAGCATTTATAATCCATTGATGGTGCTATGAAGAATGAGGATTGATCTCTCCAACAAGATCCAAACCCCATTGAGAGAAAGGCCAAAGGTCTCATGTGACCTGTAAGGCATGACTAGGTGTGTGATGAAGATTAGCATGTTGCTGGAATTTCATAAAACATTTGACATAGTCACAATAGTCATGGTTTAGGGTTGGCCAGTAATAGCCAAGGTGAAGAATGCATTTAGTGATAGCTAAACCACTAAAGTGGCCTCCACAAATTCCGTCATGAACTTCCTTTATGGTATAGGGAATTTCAAAACTTGTAAGGCATCGTAAGAGAATACCATCAAAGCCTTATAAAGGAGACCACCCATGATGACATAGCGAGAGAAACTTTTAAGAAAGACATGTTGTCCATTACGAGTGAGATCAGGAGGTAGAATGGAAAGGGATAGGTAGTCTGTAAATTGCTTATACCAAAGGTCACATGGGTCAGGTACAATGGTTTTGACGGAGTGGACCTCACGAGGTAAATAAGAGGGTGATTGTAACCTTTGTATTGTGACAAATATTTTAGAGTCGGCAGGTGAAGTAGGTATCTGAGAATCCAGAAGACCATGGTATCCAAAAATTTGTTAGTGGAACGTGGAGTGGTTTGAAGTTCATAATGGTCAAAGGTAGTCAAAAGTATATCTACATGATGCTTATAATTTTGAATTATTTCATTACGACACTGGTATATATCATTGACTTGATTTACAACTAGCTAGGAATCACCAAATATATTAATTGACTTAACATATAAAGCATAAGCATCTTGGAGACCCAATACGAGTGCTTTGTATTCAGTGATATTGTTTGTATAATAAAAATCTAGTTTGAAAGATAAAGGCATGGGTTCACCGCTAAGATGAATGAGGATAACACCAGCACCACCCCCATGCTGACACTTAGAACCATCGAAGAAGAGGGTCATTTGGTAAGTGGTATCATCTAAGGAGAGGGTAGTTATGGATTCATCTAGAAAATTGAAGTTAGAGGGTTAATTCCTGGAAAGAGGTGTGTCTGCTAGTTGGTCAATGATGGTTTGGCCTTTGATGGATTTTTGATGAATGAATTCGAGGTCGAGGTCTATGAGAAGAATGAGCCAATGTGTAACACACTGATGTTGGTAGGGTTTGGTGTACATGTAATGTAAAGGGTCAGTGTTAGTGATGACAAAGGTTTTGTGGTTGAGCAGGTAATGATGAAGCTTGGTGGTGACAAAAAAGGATAAGGAGAGTTTTTAGCATGGGTGTATCTAGTTTTATAGTCCAAAGGGTGCAGATTATGTAATAAATTGCTTGCTCTTTTTGTGTTTCTTATCACGATGAGTGAGCATGTCACATAAAGAATGGTCGAGTGGTGGAAATGTTTCAAGGCATCAAAGGCTTTACAACATTCATCATCCCATTTGAAGGAGATGTCCTTTTTGAGGAGGTGATGAAATGGTTGGCAACGGTTAGAAATCTACGAGATAAAATGACGAATAGATTGTAACTTACCTTGCAAGCTTTGAAGTTGATGGAGATTAGTAGGTGAAGGCATTTACATAATAACCTTTACTTTAGTAGGATCGACTTCTATGCCACACAAATAAATGATGAAACCAAGGAGTTTTCCTGAAAGTACCATAAAGACACACTTCTTAGGTTGAAGGTGAACACAATACTTGATGAGGTGGTCAAAGATGACCTTAAGGACTGTCGGTGTGTTCGACCGATATTTGGATTTAGAAAGAAGTTCATCTACATAATCTTCCAATATGTGATGCATGATGTCATGGAAGATATAAGTCATGGCTCGCTAATATGTGGCACCAACATTTTTAAGGCTAAAAGGCTTGACTCGATAGCAGAAGGTCCCCCAAGGAGTGATGAAGGAAGTTTTGTGTTGATCCTTTGGAGTAAGTAATATTTTATTATAACCCGAGAAACCATCCATGAGTGATAGCATCTCATGGCGAGTGGTGAGATCAACCAGTTGGTCAATTCCTGGTAGAGGAAAATCATCTTTGGGCCAAGCTAAGTTGAGGTCATGGAAATCCATGTAAATGCGGAGTCCCCCTGTCACTTTCATGATAGGAACAATATTATAAATCCACCAGGGATAGTCAATGGGTAGGATAAATGAAACTGAGAGAAGGAATGAAGTTCTTTGATAAGAAGAGCAAGGCGAGGATGCATTTTTACAGCTTTTTTTTATGGGCTTGGTATCGGGAATGGTTACTGATATTTTGGACCATGATGTTTGGGTCAATCTCGGGCATATCAAAGATAGGACCAAGAAAAATCAATGCTATGGTCTCGGAGGAAAGATGTAAAAGCTTCATGTTTATCGCGTCTAAAGATTGACATATCTTTAGAATTTGTGGGTCATCATGAGTATTAATGTTGATTTTGATGGTCGATTCATTCAACATGGTTTACGTCTCGGAAGGTAACGATCGGTGAATATAAGAATGTTCCGCACCAAGGTAGGTGAGGATAGAATCATCATCCTGACATTGAATGGTGTTAATAGAAGGTGTATCGTCATTGATCATATCAGGATATAGGAAGGGAATAGAAGAGGGAGCATTGCCATCACATTGATAGGTCAGAGATCCTAGGGAAATCATGTTTACGAATTTCTTTTTTAAGAGGAATAGATTCGGGATCTATGGACTTCATGGGTGAAGGTGGTAACATTGGTGAATGGGGTGAAGAAGGTTTGTCTTCCTCAATGAGGTAAATGTAGGCCTTCTTGGGAGGTGGTGTAGTAAAAGCTAATACCACTGTGATCGTTGTGTTTACGGGTGGTACGAAATGACAGTATGGCATCCTTGTTCATAAAAGCCAAAGCCAAAGCCTTTCCATGCACAGTGATGAAGGAAAGTGTGGGAAAAGTGGCGGTTAGTAAGGGATTGGAGATCAGATGAAAATGATCATGTTTGGGATGGAGGTTTGGGTGAATAGGTGGCAGTGTCAAGTCCCCCATATGTTAGGTTAGTGCAAAGGTGGGGAGGACCATAAGGGAAAACCTTACCTATGCGGTAGTCATAACAAGGGTGTTGGTGTAGGTTTCCATACTCTTGCGGAGTGAGGAATGTGTCGATATTGTATAGGTGGTACTCCCAAGAGTGAGGCATTGAAAAACACCTTCTAAGGGATCAATAGTCGATATGTGGGTAGCAGGATAGATGATTCATTAGATGATTGGGCAGGAGGGTATCGGTTGGTTGGAAAGTAGATGAGTCAGCTATAGAGGTTGTGGTGGTAGTAGGAATAGTAGGGTTAGATATGGGAGAGGTGGTAGCAACATTGATGGATGGGCTCGTGGGTGAAGGAGAAGTGGGGGTAGAAAATGCCTTGACTGGTACAAGTACATCGTTGGGTCAATACAACATGTTACAAGTTTTGAATGGTGACGGGTGGCAAGGATGGTATAGTTATGTCCTTCATGTTTGAATTTTACACAGTGGTGTAAAGTTGAAGGGACACAACCCATGACATAAATCTAGGGTCTATCAAGAAATAGGTTATACTAGAACTCCCCCTCTAAGACATAGAATAGTTATGGGACAATACGAGGGCCTACGTGAATGTGAAGGATAATGGTGCCAAGGGTGGAGGTAATGGCATCATTGAAGGAGTGCAACATAATCAAGTTATCATGTATACAATTATAAGGAATGTGTATTTGATTATACTCGTGGTAGGAGATAAAGTTAATGCTAGGACCACCATCGATCATGATGTGTCGTATGCGTATGTTATCAATATAGATAGAAATGAAAAGAGCAGAGGATCGGGTCATCCGACCGGGAGAGGTACAATCTCCTCATCAGAGAAGCTAAGGGTAGTGACTTGAGGAGTGGGCATGGGAGTAGAAGAAGGAGATGATTTGGTAAGCAAGGCCACATGGTGAGGGGTAATAATGGAGGCCACGGTGTGGGGTCATTGGGTAAAACTTCAATAGATTGTAAAACCTCTATAAGGGCTTGTCTATGAGATTTAAAAGTTTGGACGAGATCGTACAAAGACATCTTTAGAGGGGACTGATGTAATTATTCTATCATTATGTGATGGGTGACCTCATCAAAGATAGGGTATGTAGGTCCTCGAATGGTGATTTTGGGCATAGGTGCAGATGGTATATTGGGCACAGGGTTAATTGATGGGCTAGTTGCTTTTTCATTTCCTTTTTCTCTCTGAGCGTTGGTGGCAATGTGAATCATGTTAGTATGAGGGGAGGTGGATGGAGATTGTGTGCCATGAAGGGTATAATGACATGAGAGACAAAACCCTAGTGGTGGATAGGACCCTTGTGAAATGAGTAGGGCGCACTCACATTTGGGTGGCGATTTGGCCAACTCTCTAATACGGACCATGTTGATTTAAAATTTTAGAGGTGGATAAAGTGGTCGTGGGGGTGGAGATATTGATCACTGAATGGGTAAAGGATGTTGATGTGTGGTGACAGGTGAAGGTGAAACATGGTCTTCATCAAGAAGGTCATCATCACCAAAAAAATTTCAAGAGGACAAAGTTGGAGAAGAACATTGTTCAAAGCCTTTGTTAAGGAGGACAAAGGTGGAACATGGTACTCTCTCTCTCTCTCTCTCTCTCTCTCTCTCTCTCTCTCTCTCTCTCTCTCTCTCTCTCTCCTCTCCCTCTCTCTCCCTCTCCCTCTCTGCCTCTTCCTCTCCCCACTCGCTCCCTCTCTCCCTCCCTATCTCCCTCCCTCCCCTCTCACTCCCCCTCTCCTTCTCCTCTTCTTCTCTCCCTCTCCCTATCCCTCTCCCTTTCCCACTCCCTCTCCCTCCACTCTCTCTCCCTCTTTATCTCTCTCCCTCCCTTTCTGTCTCACTCTCCCTCTCCCTCTCCCACTCCCTCCACTCTCAATCCCCCTCTCCCTCTCCCTCTCCCGCTCCCTCTACTTTCCCTCTCCCCCGCTCTCTCTCTCTCTCTCTCTTCCCTAGACATACTCCACCTTCCCGCATCCATGCAACTTGCATAAAAATATCTACCAGAAAATAATTTTAAGAACCCGAAATCATTTTTTTGGAATCCTTCATAGCTACATAGATAGAATCATACACGAAGCCGTACCCTCAATCGGCTATGCAAAAACCAAACTTCAAAACTTCCTACCAATACCATTGGTCGACATTACAGTTGATCTAAGGGTTTTGGCATATTCTAGATCTAATGGTGTCATCCGTTTCACACAGAAATATAAGTTGCAAAAATATATTAAGAAATTTCATATATATAATATAAAAACCCTCGTTTGCAAAGAACACTTACAAATGGATGTCTACATCATCTACAACTCTGATACCATGAAATAAATGATAAGAATATTGTTCCAAGATGTAAAGATCTTATATGATCATAACACACCACATTTGACAAATTGAAATGAATTTGTCATAATAATTGTTAGTGCAAAATTACACCACCCTCTAAATGCTTGCAAATGAATTATCTAGGCAATCAATGTAATCTACTAACATGTGATTGTCTTAAGGTGTGGGACCCTTGTAGTTGAGACAAACCTCCAGAGAAGGTTGGTTCCTTCTCTTGTCTTTGGCACTAAACTACTCCTAAGGAAATAAATGCAACTAACTACTCCTAATCTATTGATTCCAAGGGACCAAGGTGAGAGGAATGCATGAAATGTAAATCCTAAACTAAGGGAGGTGATAACACCAAAACAAGACTAGAGAGATTCATAGTGAGTGAAAGTGGAGGAAAATGAGGTAGAAGAGGGAAGAAAGAAGTGCCACAGTCCCAAAACACATTCAAACCTCCAATTTCATGGAGCAAAATGAATTTAAACCCTGTAAAGGAACACATTATGCACAATATACCTGTAAATTATAATAGAAGGAAATAAATGCAATACAAATCAAGCTAGGGAAAGAGAAAGCCACAAAACACTAATTTTATTGCTTAAAATGATACACAATCCATTACAATAAGGCACAAGGCAAGAATCCTTTACAAAATTCCCAAATTCAAGGCCTACAGCTCACAAAAGTTCTAGAACAATTTTGGCAGAGTTCCTTTACATTCTAGAATGTCTCCCCAAAAATGAGGGGAAATTACATATATATAGAAAAAGGGGAGCTACCAACCGACAACCTTCATTAATTTCCTATAAGGAGGTATGGGCAACCATACCGATTCACTTTCCAATGGTATTTTTCTTGCACGAAAACATGGGTGTCATACCTCATTAAACAAGTTGTTGAACTACCATGTATGATGCTATTAATTCCCGACCCGTAGTTGATATTTCTTAGTGATGCCCGACAAGAACCACTTGTTGATGTCTGAAAAGAATGGAAGGATCATTGCCAATAAGGGAAGGAGTTATCATAGGACAACAAAAGTAGGTTGATGCACAACAAGAGGGAATGTTATCATGCGAAAATGAAGGCAACATGAAAGGGGAGGAGGTGACAAAAGTGTGACAACAAGGCGACAACCACATGACACCAAGATGACAAATGTGCGACAACAATATGGCAAAAACACGACAACAAGGTGGTAGATGCGTGGTAGCAAGGTTACAAATGTGAAATAATAAGATGTGGTTGACGTGTAAAAGTAAGGTGACAAACATGAGATGTGCGCCAACAAGGTGATAGAAGCATGACAATGAAAGGCATTTTCAAACCTTCACCGGACCAACTTTCACCGAGTTGACCCACCAACTCCCTTGCAAATTATATAACATCTAGAGTCACCAAATTCCTAGACCTATCAAATTGCCCATTTTGCAGGGGCACATAAAATGGACAACATTTTGGTGATTCACGGGGTAATCTTCCTACTAGATTGAAGAGATCAATGGCCTTGAAGCATCCATTGGGCATGGAGTCACCCTGGAACTCTGAAACTGATCTGAAACTTGAAATCTCATCCCTGAATCCATCTAAAGTCTTGAATGAGCCTGACACTTTTTTGGGTTGGTATTTGATTGTCCCCATGAAACCTTTCCTATAATTAGAAGGTGCAACAACAACAAAGCGTAACTATGTACAAAAAAAAAATCATACATATCCCAAATGGAATATGCAGAGAGTGCACAAGCACTTATTACAAAAGAAAACCTAAACTACAACACAAAAAAGTTCCACAAACACTTAGAGGAATTGAAACCTAGCTTAATATGTACAGAATGAGATTTAACCTTAGAAACAATGCTTTAGGTAGATCCTGTTGACTAGAATCTGAAATTCTTCTTTATCCAACCTTGACAATTGGAAATATTTTTTCTTTGCATCCTGAAATCATATAAGGGTCACTCCATATTAGATCAAACTTGGAGTGTCTTCCCAGTTTTTCCTGATTTGCATTCCACTTTAGCACCAAATATCCCTCTTGGAAATTCCTGGCCTTAGCATTCTTGTCAAATATTCTCTTTATTAAAGATTTATCCTTTTCCATGGTTTGCATAGACTGATCCCTGAGTTCCTCAAGCTCCATAAGCTCTGCATACCTCACCTACATGGGCTCAAACTCAGCCAACTCCAACTACTTGAGAAGCTCCAATGCTAGTAACTCAAGTGATATAGGAATTTTGCCTCCCTTCCATAGACCAACTTATATGGAGAGTTTCTTGTAGATCTCTTGGATGTGATTCTATCAGCCCATAAGGCTGATTTCAGCTTGGTATGCCATGTTCTCTGATTTTCATCAAGATTTCTTCTTATAATTCTCAACAAGTTCTTGTTCATGGACTCTACTTTCCCGTTACCTTGGGGGTAGTAGTTAGAAGAAGTGTTGAGATATATCCCATTTCTAACAGCCCATTCAGTGATCTTTGTGCCAAGTAATGCTAGAGAATTATCTAATATGATAGTGGCAGGCACACCAAACCTGGTTACTATCCCCTCATAGAAATCTAGTATGTTGGATTCATTTACCTCCTTGAGTGTTACTACTTTCATCCACTTGGTGAAGTAATCTGTTACTGTGAGTATCCACTTATGGCATTGGCTCGAGTTTAGATTGATAACTCAAATGAAATCCAATCCCCATTACATGAATGGTTGATCTACTCGAGATGGGATGAAGTGGCAGCATTGCTAGCCTCTCTTTACCTGTGAAGAATGCACACTTCTTGCACTTTTTAATCCATGAATAACAGTCACTAAACACTGTAGACCAGTAGTAACCAGCTCTCATGATCATGAGAGCTATTACTCATGGAGAAAAGTGACCTCCAGCTTCTCCATCATGAAATCATGTAATATTCTCTCCATCTGATCTATCTTGACACATCTTAGGAGGACACCATTCACATCCTTCTTAAACAAAACATTATCTATAAGCACATAGGGGATGCAATGAAACCTAAAATACCTCCTCCTGGCCTTTCTCAATCCTTCAAGGAAATGACCTATTTGAATAAAATGCACAATATCCTAGTCCAACAAGAATTAGGTGGGAAATTGGCTAATCTCTCTTGATTATCTTGCAACACCAAAATAACTTCTCCTTCATCTCTTGACTTGGCATGTTGATTGGAAGCCAACTTTTCAATAATACCCTTACCCCTAACCATCTTGGTTACTTTAATATCAATGGCATATTCCATGACCTTGGTTATCCAACCAACTCTTTTTTCATTAAGGTCCTTATTTAAAATAAATTATTTTACACCAGCATGTGTAACTAGTAGATGGATTCTGTTATTTGATATTAAATGCCTGAATTTCTTTAAGCTTCTTATCACAGCAAGGACATGTTTCTCATTGAATGAATATCTCACCTCATAATCCTCAAGGCCTTGGCTAAAGAATGAAATAGGGTGCTCCACTCCCTCTTGATTTAGTTGTACTAGTATTGCAGATATTGCATCTGTGCCACCAAAAGCATATAGAGTGAATTCTTTCAAAAAATATGGATTGATGAAGGTTGGAGCCTAGATTGATGGCCTAAAAACTCTCCTTGCCTTCTACCATCCACTTGAATGCCATACTTTTCTTCAACATCATAGTCAATGGCTTCACCAAAGTGGAAAAATCAGCACAAATATGTGAACAAAATTTATTCTTCCCAAGAAGCTTTGGAGAGCCTTCTTATTACTTGGAAGTGGTAGCACACGGATAGCTTCAACCCTTTTGGATTTATAATGGCCTAGGATCTTGGGCAAATAATGTGGCCTAGGAGCTTACCTTCATGTGTAAGGAAGACACACTTCTTTTGATTTAAAGACACTCTGAATCTTCTGCATATTTGGAAAACTTTCTTAGGTGGAAGAGGTGACTTGCTACATTTTTGGAGAATACAATGATGTCTTCTAGGTACACAAGAAATATATTTTTTATCAGCCCTTTGAACACCATATCCATAGCCTTTTAAAATTTGTTCCTGCATTTAACAATTGAAATGACATCTTCCTATAAGCATACATTCCCCACTTTGTGGTGAAGGTTGTTTTGAATTGATCTTCCTTTTTCACTATAATCTAGTTGTATCCCGAGTAGCCATCAATGAGTGAGAACCTCTCCGATCCAACTACTACCTAGTAGGATTTTCTCCATAGAAGGAAGTGGGTGATGATCTTTGATTGAAGCTCTATTTAAGTCCCAAAAGTCCACACATAATCTGATTTCCCCATTTCTCTTTCTTACTGGCACCAATTTTGTTACCCAACTTGAATGTTTAATAGGGAAGATGATACTTTCCTCTATCAACTTATTCAGTTCTTTCCTTATGAGGTGATCAATGTGAGGATTGATTGGTCTTTGTTTCTATCTAATAGGTTTGGCTCCTGGGTCCAATTCGATAGTGTGTTGTGCCAACTTTGGATTAAACCCCCTCAAGTCCTTGTAGCTCCATGGAAAGACATCTAGGAATTCTTGGCAAAGCTGTATGAATTCATATTTTTCTTGATCAATGCTTACATTTCCAATTTGAATTACTTTTCCTTCTCCCACTGAAATGGACTCTAAATATTCACCCTTTTCTTGAATGTTTTCCTTCTCCTTTTGAAACTGGTCATTGGGATTGAATATTGACTCCAATGTTACTAAGCCCTTTGGTAGCTTGTTTGTCTTTAATTGGACCACTTGATCACCATACTCCTGCTCTAACTTGTATTGGTTCCTAGGAGATAATTCAGCTTCTTCCTGTAGGAAATTTATGATCAGTTGATCACTCTCAAACACTTTCCAACTGGTGTTGTTTTCTGGGAACGCTTGCCTTACCACTACTTTGATGTGAGGCTAAGTTTGATCTCTCTTTATACTATCAACTACATCAAATGCTGCCCCAATTACTGCAAGCCTATCTGAATCCTCATTATTCTTCCTTGGAATGGAACTTATGTTGAATGCCTTAAAATCTTCAAAGAGATCTCATATCCGGTTCTTGTAACTCTTGAGAAGATCATTCTTGGCAACATTTTATCCTCTGACTTGATTTACAATTAGCTCACTATCTCCAAAAACCTGCAACTTCTTGATACCTCTTCTTCTTTCCCAGTGTAGTATGTGGATCAATACTTCATACTCACCTGTGTTATTTGAGCAATTGAATTAAAACCAAAAGCTGAGTAGTATTCATTACCTTGAGGTGACACAAAAATTTCTCCTCCTCCAACACTTTGTCTACTCCTCGAGCCATTGAAGAATAGCTTCCATACTTCATTATCATCTGTTCTGGTGAGGCTAGGAAGAGGTGTGTTTTTCTCATGCAAACAATAAATTCCCAACTCATCCTCCTCCATCTCCTTATATGGATCATAGTTGTGTCTTTTATTTTCCCATTCATCAAGAGTTAAGTCTGGAATTTTTCCAACCTTAGTATCTACTTCCTGAGTGCTTGGACAATCTTCTTGATCGAAAGTTAAGAAATTTGCATTGATTGGGCTTGGTACATGAGGTTCAATATGGAAATTTTTAATAGAATTAGATATGATTGTAGCCTTAGCTCCATACTTTTCTGAAGAGCATATGTGACCAATCAATTGATAAGTACCCCCTAATTTTAGCTGTGAAGTCCCTTGATAAGCATAAGGCAAAGAGTGGTGGCAAGTTCGATTGTTGATACATATTGCAAGACTGTGACATTGGGGCATTCATGCAGCGTGAGGTTCATTCCTTTGATTACTCAAATAGTTGTCACTGTTATCCTGTCAAATCACACTACACCTTTAGAAATTACTTCATACTTAATACCCAGTGATCATCAACTATCTTTTTAGGCATCACTGAGCTACTTTCTCTTGAATCAATCATGCAATTGTGCACAAGATTGCTTCCAATAATTAGATATATGTATAATGGAGGAGACTTCATGTTTTTACCTTGTTGACATCCTTGACTCCTTTCTTGTTTATTTTTATTGGTGAGCACTTTCTCTTGATCCTTGGACAACTTCTTTGATACAGAACCAATTTGTCATGGCTGCTTGTAACAAATCTCTTTGGCCCAGAATTTTCAATGACGCCCACATAAAAATTATTACATTGGTATTTTTCATTTGATCAATAATGTTACAAGAAGATTGGTTCTCCTTCTACTTCCCTTTACTTGGCACATCTTTCTCTTGCACATGGGCTACTACAATTGGTACTTGAGTTGGCCTAGAAGGTGGTTTGGGCTGATTCTGAATGTTTGGGGCTGCACTTGGGTTGCTAATACCCCAAAGTGTGATAGAAGGTTGAGAGGTACTTGGATTATATGACTTCCCTTCCTATATATTCCACTACTTGGACCTTGTGTTGGCTGCCACATCTTGAGAAGGGGACTAATTTATACCACAAGAAATCCTTTGCTTGCCAATTAACAAGTGTAGTCTCACTTGGAGGTGCTTCTTGAGTACTCTCTTGCTACTAATTTTCCTCTTGATTTGTTTCTTGGGACACACCAACCATTTTCACCATTAGATCTTGATTCAAAGCACCATTGAAACATGTTGCTTGATTGTGAGGTTGGTTACAGGAAGCACCATTCATATTCTTGTGCCATGTTGTTTTAAACTAGTACTAAGGCTCTAGATGTAGAGGCAACATTAGGATTATAAGGCTAAAATAGACTCATTGCTTGAGGTTTCCCTTAGTTTTGGTTAGAAAATTGAGGAGGTGGCCTATTTGGTGATATGGAGGTCTATTTGGTTGGGCTTGAGGCTGATATGGTATGAAATTTTGAGCTTGTTGCCTCTTGAGAGTAACCAACTAATTGCCTAAGTTTTTTAGTTGTTTCATAACCTCCTGGAGTTCATTTGAAGGGATAGAAGAAGAAGTGGAAGCTTCATTTGAACTATAATTTTTGGGAGCATGGATAGGGGCTATTGTAAGTGCTTCACTAGAGCTTAGATTCCCATATCCGGATAGAGAGGCATAGGTGGCCTAGGTGCAAGTTTACAACTTGGATCAAGCAATTATTGGCTCTAATAGTTATAGAATAAGTTGTAGGTAATGTTATCCCTCCCATATATTTAATCATTACATATATATCAGAATTAAAAGCTTTAAGGAAATAGAGGAATGCACTCAAGTAGTTGGTCTTACGGTAATTGGAATCATATCCCAAGTTCTTTGAAATCTAAAGTTGGAATCATCCATTTGTTCATTTGGTGTTCTCTTGATTGTGCTTAATTTCTCCAACAGAGATATATTATCTTCCTTTTCCCCAAACTAGACACAAAGAGTTGTGCATAATTGATCCCAATTCTAGATTGATCCTCCTCCTAGAATTATAAACCACTATAAAACTTTTCCTTTGAAAGAAGAAGCAAAAAACTTTACTTCCACATCATCTCAACAACCTCATGTATAACACAAACATTAGCAATGTCTTAGATGTGATCAATGTGAGTCATATGGTTTTCCCCAGTGAAATAAGGGATATTCTTCAATGTTTCCACCGAAACTAGATTTTGTACATTGAGGGCGGGTGGACTACTACCGTGAAATTTGCAAATGGATTTGGTGGTCATTATGGTGGTTGTTGATGTGTCATTCTAATCATTCTAAGGACTCTAGTTAATTAATAAAATGCCTACCAGGTGGAGGTGTTGACAAGGTTCTATTTGGTGGAGATGGAGATATTTGAAATCTTCTTCCTCTCCTTCCTCTACCTGGTGATAGCTGCAAGTATTCAAAAACACCTTCTTCTCTAGTTCTAGACCATGTCTGAACTCTTCTCATAGACTAAGACACACTTGGGCTGATGAAACCACTAGAGTCTTCCCTTTGGAGTCATCAGATGTGCTATTACAAAACCTCTAAAGGTAAAAAATACAACAAGAGCACACCAATATTGCTGCAATAAAAATGAAAACTTCTTGGTCCCACAGGCATGCCATAACTATTAGTACAAATTTATAGCACCCTTTGAATGCTTGCAAATGAATTATCTGGGAAATTAGTGTAATTTGCTAACATGGGATTGTCTCAAGGTGTGGGACCCTTGCAGTTGAGACAAACCTCCAGAGAAGGCTAGTTCCTTCTCTTGTCTTTGGCACTAAACTACTCCTAAGGAAATAAATGCAACTAACTACTCCTAATCTATTGATTCCAAGGGACCAAAGGGAGAGAGGAATGCATGAAATGTAAATCCTAAACTAAGGGAGGTGATAACACCAAAACAAGACTAGAGAGATTCCTAGTGAGTGAAAGTGGATGAAATGAGGTAAAAGAGGGCAGACATAAGTGCCATAGTCCCAAAACACATTAAAACCTCCAATTTTGTGGAGCACAATGAATTTAAACTTTGTAAAGGAGCACAATATGCACAATATACCTACAAATTATAATAGAAGGAAATAAATGAAATACAAATCAAGCTATGAAAAGAGAAAGCCACAAAACACTAATTTTATTACTTAAAATGATGCACAATCCATTATACTAAGTCACAAGGAAAGAATCCTTTACAAAATGCCCAAATTTGAGGCATGTAAGTCACAAAAGTGCTAGAAATTTTTTTCTAGAGTTCCTTCACATTCCAGAATGTCTCCCCTACAAATGAGGGGAAAATACATATATGTAGAGAAAGGGGAGCTACCAACTGAAAAACTTCCTTAATTTCATGTAAGGAGGTATGGGTAACCATACCGGTCCACTTTCCAAAGCTAATTTTCTTGCATGGGAAGCATGGGTGTCATACCTCATTAAATCATGTATTGAGATACCTTATACGATGTTATTAATGCATGACCCGTAGCTGATATTTCTTGCATGATGCTTGACAAGAACCACCAGTTGACGCCCAAATACAACAAAAGGATCACCACCAATAAGGGAAGGAGTTTTTACACAAAAGTGAGGAAACTTTGTCACATGAAAGCAAAGGGAGGTTGACGACGATAAAAGGGAATATTGTCGTGTGACAATGAAGGTGACATTATGGGGAAGGACGTGAAAAATGCACAACAATAAGGTGGCAGATGTGTGACAACAAGGTGACAAGTATATGTGACAACAATATGGTAGCACGTGATAGTAAGGTGATAGACACACAACATCAAGATGGAAGATGATGTGGCAATGAAGGTGGAAGATGCAAGACAATAAGGAAACAAACATGTGACAACAAGATGTGGTTGACGTGTGATAAAAAGGTGGAAGATGCATGATAATAATATATGGACACACGATAGCAAGGTGGTTCCAAACCTTCACCGACCAACTTCAATTGAGCTGACCACCAGCTTGCCCCTATAGATTATAACATCTGGAGTCACCAAATCCCAAACCTATCAAGTTTTCTATTTCGCAGGGGCGTAAAAAATGGACAACAATAACCTTACAAAAGGATTTGCAAAAAAATGAACAACAATATCATATATTATTATGGAACTCTATTAAGTAAAATGAGAATGAACCTTGCTTATATAAGCAAGGAAGATCAATCTAAGAACCAGTTAAGGCCATAGATTAATTCATAGATCAAGGAAAGAATTAGTCATCAAAGAACTAGTCAAGACCATAGATTTAGGAAAAAAACTAGTCATAACAACTAGATAATATCTAAATAAGATAAAATAAATATCCACACATAAGTGGGTGGGGATAAATAGAATAGAAGGTAAATAATGTACCTATGTGAACATGAGCTAAGGTAAATACCTACTCTAACATAAAACATACCCTTAACATGTTCATTGTTATAGGAAAATGGTTAAGTCAGGTTGATGATGATCTGGACACCTTTGAATGAAAAAAATACCATTTCTTGTTCTTTTATGTGTATTAATAGTGTGACTTCCACTGAACTTGCATTATTGTTGCATTTTTGCTTCATAAATGGAGCGTAACTACCGCGTGGTTGTGTCCCAATAGCATCAAAATGAGGATTCCTAATAGTTACAAATGTTTGGGCTTCTCAAAATGGTTCAAATCATCTTACTTACATACTTTTGCAGAACAACTATAAATATGAGTGCATTTATTCATTCTAAGCATGTGATTTTGGTGAATTCAAGTGTGAGCAAAGGAGGAATTCAAAAAAATCCTGTTTTGTTCATAAAGAGTTGAGTTCTTTCTTTTTTAGGATTGTAAGCGAGTAATAAAAGTAAAAGAATCTTGAATCCTTCTTTAAGTTCATATCTTGACAGTAAACTTGTATTGTTTTGGAGATTTACATAGTGAAGAGATGCAGTTGCTTATCTAGTTGGAGTTTTTCCCACTTTGGGTTTCTCCAGGATAAAATTGTCATCTCCTTGTCTTACATCTATCTTTTTTTAGTATTGTGTGAATAATTATTACATAATAAACTAGATATTAAGAGCTTATTCAAATTATTCATTCATTATCATGACATAGGATATGTTTATTGTTTAAAATGGGTAGTTTACAGATTAGAGAGAGAGAGAGATACACCTTGAAATCCCTTAAGAGCCTTGAGAGAAAAATGGAAGCTCATGACACTAAAACCATTGTGCCCACACATTGGGGTGGCTTGGTAAATGGTAGGTGAGGCTTCGTTTCGGTGTCTAACGATCCAGTGCTTCTGACAACATTGATTGGAAGTAGTTCCTTAAGAGCCCTGGGAAGAAAAAAGGATATAAGTTTGGCAGGTGACTTCTCAATCTTCATGGCACCTTGAAATATCTCTTCTAGACATACACCTCTACATTAAGACCCTATAAAAATTCCTATCTCATTTTTCCCCACTTCAATTCAGTTTTATTGTTTAAAAAGAAAGGTTGATACATCTTCATTTGCTTTCGAACCCGGGAAATAGCAAAGGATCACCATAGTCCCAAGTGTTTGCAATGGTGTCAAATACTTTAGTTTGAGTCGATGTAAGGATGCCTAATGCCATATTTTATAAATGGAAGCTCTTGGAACCAAAAATACTAAAAATTTGCATGTTAGGGTATCCTAGTAAACATTTGGTGAGTCTTTGTTTTAGTGTCTAATGATCCTAGTGCTTCCCGGTGACATCAGGTCCATCATAGTCCCTTAAGAACCTTGAGATAAAAATGTGATAACAATTTAACAGGTGATTTCTCGGTCTCTATAGCACCTTGAAAGGTTTTTTATGAACCTACACCTATAAATTTATACCCTCTATGAATGCCTATTTAATTTTTCCGAGGTTTAATTTATTTTTCTTTTTGTCTCATTATTTGCAATTTCAAATACTTTGCTTTGATTCATTATAAGGTTCTTGAGTGCCGTAATTTACAAACAGAATTTCATTGTAGAAAATGGACTATGCGCATATGTCGGAGAATCTTGGTAAACTCACTAGTATAAAAACTAGTCATAACTAGATAATATCTAAATAAGAAAATAAATATCCACACATAAGTGGGTGGGGATAAATAGAATAGAAGGTAAATAATGATTTGTTTCAATTCCTAGTGATCCTAGTACTCCCAGAGTGTGCTTCGAAGTAACATCTATGGTGTAGTCCCTTAAGCACCCTCTAAGAAAAATAGGCTATAAATTTGACGGGTGATTTTTGTATCTCAAGTGGCACCTTCAAAAGGTATCATATATACCTACACCTCTATGTTGAGACCCTAGATGAATTCCTATCTCTACTTTCCCATGTTTAATATGGTTTTCTCGTTGTCCCATTATTTGCAATGGTTTAAAATACTTCAGTTTAAATCATTGTAAGGCTTCCCAATGCCATATTTTGTAAATGGAAGCTCATGGAACTAAATAGAATGCACCCACACATCAGGGTAGCCTATTAAATTATAGGAAATGATTTTTTTGTGACTAATGATCCCAGGTGGTTCCCTTCTCGAAAACATTGGTCAAGTGTAGTCCCTTAAGAGCACTAAAATTAAAACATGATATAAATTCGATGCATTATTTCTTGGTATCCATGACACCTTGAAAGGTCTCTTATGGAGATACACCTCCACATTGAGACCCCGTATGAATTCATGTCTTAGTTTTCCCCAATTCTATTTAGTTTTCTCACACTCCCATCATTTACAACAGTGTCAAATACTTCAGATTTGGGTCAATGTAAAGCTTTCCCAATGCCATAATTTTGGAAATGGAAGCTCATGGCACAAAACATAATGTGCCTATAAATTTGACGGGTTATTTATCGGTCTCCATGGCACCTTGAAAGGTATATTTTGGAGCTACATTGAATCCTTGTGTGAATTCATGTCTCGGGTTTCCCAATTCAATTCAATTTTCTCACGGTTTTATTGTTTACAACGGTGCCAAATACTTTAGTTTGAGTCAATGTAAGGCTTCCCAATGTCATATTTTACAAACAGAAGCTCATGGAACCTAACAGATTATGCCCACATGTCGGGGTGGCCTAGTTAGCGTTAGGTGTTAATGAGAAAAAAAATTTGATATGAAAAATTAAGTTTCTCCACCAATGATCATGGAGCTAGGTGCCTTTGCATTGAATGGTACAAATCTAATTATTGAATGTAAACTAATCTAATCTTATTTGAATGTTGTGGGTTGGCCAGATATGTCAGGTATCACATAGGAACAATCCACTGAAACTATGCCAAAGTAATCGTACATGGTACAAGGGAGGAAAATAAAGTGATGAGGGGTTAAGGAGAGAAATTAGGAAAAGAAGGTTATTGCTGTGAGTAGGCCAGTTGTAGATTTCACACCCAATAACCGGAGTAGTTCAACATTCAATATAGAAGAAAGCAAAAATTAATTCGTTAGTGGGACTAATGAATTAAAGACGCAAATTTCATTAGATTAATCTATCAAGGATGCAAAGTTCCTTTCCAACACTATGATTTCAAATTGCATGAAAGAGAGAAATAGAATAACACATAATAAAAGGGAATGGAAGAAATGTAGCTTTTATTTCTTGTGCATTGATGATACAAATATCAACAATAACAATCTGAAATTTCTACAATATAGATGCTATCAAAATATGGCATTTTCAAGATCCTTTGGAATGAAGAAGCCATCTTAATTTATAAAGAATGTGAATTAATGCTTTACCTACCCCTACGTGAATCATCGTGGTCTCATTCACTTGTGAATTTTCACCTTCCTAGGAAGTGAGAAATAAGTTACCTATTTATAAATTAAAGGGACTATTACAATATAACATTATAAAGTTACTTAAGTGAATGAGATAAAATACAATGATTATGCCCAATGAAGAATTATAAGGTGGAGAGAAATAAGAGGGAGAAAGAGAGAATAAGATAGAGGTTGTTATATTTGATGAAGAATCCCCCTATGATTAAGAAATTTGTTGATTCATGGTCCTTGATGAGAAGTTTCCGAAATGGAATCTTTCTCCTCAAATTCTTGGCTAAACCAAACTATCGCAGCTATCAACATATTAGTATATGGGATGCAAACGCATCCCAACACCTTATTCTAGGTCCCTTGGACATCACTAATTTTCTTGCATTGATGCATCCATTTTTCATGAACCATTACAATTGTAGCAATGCAACTTCTGATATTGACTAGGGACTCTAAGTTATCTTCATTGAAAAGAGAGAGTCACTTGCCTCTTTCTTGATCAACATTTGAAACGAGACAATAAGTTCTTCTAATGATGAGTCCTCAGTGAATGGAGGGAACTTAAGCCTTTGAACATAATTTTAGATATCATTTAAGATCTCAAAAGCATGTTGTCCACAATATTCCAACTCGGAGATTGCACTCTTGAGTACTCCATATTTCATATCCATGATGCGTATCCAAACTTGAGACATGTTCTTTGTAATGGATGTGAACATGTTCTTACTCATGAGGGTGTGAGAGTCGAAGGAGATCATTTTGGGTCATAGTGGAAATATTTCATCTAAGTGAATCACCTCTTTGGAAAACTCCTCTCTTTCTTTTTTTACTTTTGACAACATTACAAGAACATACTTGATGAGAGAAATGATATCTAGAAACAATGCCTTTCCTTGATCAATGATTTTCTCAATCCATTTCTCATTGGCCTTCCCCTACACCATATATCCTTGGGCCTTCTTGAATGCCTCTAGATTAACATTATTGATTGGACGAATGTCTTTGATTGGAAGAGAGGATGTTGATTCATGTTTTGAGAAGGGTTGAATATTAACACTGATAACTTTTACCTATTCCTCCAATTGCACAATTGTTTTCTTGTATTAATCATTTTTATAAATAAGAAGGGAAGAGGATTCTTTGAACATATGGGAATCACCCTCATGTGAATCTTGACCCAATGAGATGCGAGGTCAATTCATAGTCTGATAGATTCATGTCCTCGATATTATTATCAATATTAGGCCTAAAAACTTCAACATACTGATTACATGAGATGTCATTGAAGAAGTGGGAAGTTTTTTTAGCCTTCTTTCTTCTCTTGGACTCAAATATTCAAGAGATTGCTTCAAGAATAGGTATGATAACAAGATGTGTTGTGTTTGGCTCACTATTGATCATTTCTTAACTCCATGGGAATAGTACAAAAGGTGTTGAAATGATGTTTTTCATTGGATAATTCTCAAGAGCTTGTTGTGCAATCAATTTGGGAATAAGGTCTAGATAATATGGTGACCCAATTAGCTATGTATCGGACTTCATAATGATTCATGAAAAATTAGTTAGGGTTTAAGAGTATTAGATGATGATATCAAAAAGAGGAAGTTGGTTTGAATGGGATTTATTTATGGGGATCCTCAAGGAGGAGTAGAGAATGAAGAAAAGGAGATACATTTTGTAATAGATAAGTTTTAAAATAAATGTAATGGTACTCTGTTTTTGTGATGAACATTTGTATTGAATGTTTGTCTTGTAAAGTTGCTTGACATCAGTATTGAACTTATCTTCATTATAATGATAACAGAAACATGTTTCAGAGGTTAGAAACTTGTAACAAGGTTTTAAAAATCTCCATGTAGGATTTATTACAAGTAAGAATGCTTACAAAACATTGTGATTGAGTTGTATTAGGTAAAATTGTGTGAAACCCACTGTTTGATTGAAAAGGATGCAATATATTTGTTATAAGGTGTCTTAGGGTTTTATAAATAATTTATACCAAGTTAATAGTGAATTTGATCATTAAAACTCTAAACACCTATATAGTCTGTGTATTTTCTTTTAATGTGTGTGTGAATTGGCATACAGATCTTAGTGTACCAAGGTTTGAAATGTACTAAACACATTTGGGAGTTTTGAATGTGGTGATAAGGAACTTAAGATTGAAGTAAATCTATGACAAGGATCACCCTTGAGCAAAGAAAGAAATATTTCATAACAACTCAGTATTGTCATGGTAACTCAGTCCCACTGTCACCTACAAGAAAGAGATCAGAAAAATGAATTAAGGAGAAAGTTTGAGAATCTCTACACCATACTAGTAAGTTAATCATGAAGCTCATGTTGAAATAGACCTTTGGTTCAAATATTAATTCTTGAGAGTGATTTTTGAAATTTTTGTAACCATTATAAGCTTCTCGAGCTTTCCTAAGATGCACAGTCCAGTTTTGGCTAGGGCACGAGGTTTGGGATAGCAAATGAGAGAATTTTCATGAAGCTCCCTTACTATTAGAAGAAGAATTAGAGAGTTTCAATGGTGGAATAATGAATTATTCTTACCAGTTCAAGACTGAGACATAAAACACAGTTAAAGACCTAAGTACTAGGACCTATTAATAAGGGAAGCCCTATTTTTCTTTGGAGTTAAACCTCACAACTTCACAGTCCTCAAGAAATCAATAATGGGTGATGGAAATTTCTAAGATTTAATCCTAGAAGTGTGAGTATTGGAAGTTATTAGAGATTCCAATCTATACCAGACCTAGTAAGACCTTGGAAGCAAAATTGCAAAGTGTGAAGAACTAGGAGTTGAACTAAGAATTGAGTTTTCCAATTTTTCAAGCATGATGGGGATGGAAAGGATGAAATAATGGATCTATTTAGACATTTTGTATCCTTAGAACCCTAGGTGCATGGTTGGTAGAGGCTACATTGCCTTAAGGGTTTGAAGACAGTTTGGGCTAAAGTGGTAGAGGTGAATGTTTTTTATTTCCTTGAATGCATGAAAAGATGAATCTAACAATGTTGTAAGGTGAAGTAGAAGGAGATCCTACAAAGGAAGCACTAAAGGAGAAAAGGAGAAAAAATTGCATGTTGAGAAGGAAGGAAGCTAGTCAAGAAACACTATAAGGCAAAATTGGACAAGAACAAGAATGAATTATTTTTATAGTTCAAGGTGATGGTTGGTATAACTCTTGTTTGAGGTTTTGCTACGGGAAAAAGTAGGAGAATACTCTTGTGAAGGATAATAACATGTCAAGATAGCTATTTGGGCTCAAGAGCTAGTAAGTAAGTATGAAGGTCAAGACAAGAGAGGTAAGCACCAAGAAGGAAAATATTGTGGGTGATGAGTTTGAAGGTTGAAATATTATTATGAAAGTGCTAGGAAATTGTGTAAATTGGGAAGGAGTTGGATCAACCTCTTAGCATCAAAATAAGACAAAATATCTAGTTTAGCCATTTGTAGGCATGAGAAATATCTTTATGTTATAGAGTTTGATAAGGTTGTTGATTAGTCCTCTTGAATAACTTGAAATAATGATGAATGGTATATTTTTACTGCATCAGAACCGGTGTATCCTAGAAGGACCGTGATGGTTGGGAAGTGGAATGACATCACCAATAATATCTGACAACCCACTTGGACATGTGGGAACCATCAATTTAATGTCACAATGTAATAATTGAAAAATATCACACTAGATTCCCTGATACTGGTGTTAATTGAAGGATTTTACAATGTTTCATTTTCCCCCACCGTAAAAAACAAGTGAGAGATGGTAGAAACCAAGAGAGACATTTTTAGGTTTACAATATTCACATCTGTATGTTTAGACGAGACATTCCTAGGCTCCATAGTTTTGTAGTTATCACCAATCAAATTTTGACAACTTTTGTCTCTCAACGCGCTTAAGAGACATTGTTGGGTCGGTGTATCCTAGAAGGACAAGAACGGTTGGGTAGAAAAGTGAAACCACCAATAGTGTTTAATATCCCACTCAAATGTGTGAGAACCATCGATTTGGTGAAACCAATTTTAATTGAAGGTTTTTGCCACGTTTCATTCACCACCACCATGAAAAAATGAGCAAGATATTGGAAAAACATAGAGAGGATTTTATAGGAGGACCATATGTGCATCCGTAGGTTTAGACGATACATTCCCAGGCGCCATGGTTTTTTAATTATCACCCATTAAAGTTTGAAAACGTTTTTCTCTTAGGGAGCTTAAGAGACATCACCAAACTAGTGTATCCCAGAATGACCAATACAATTGGGAAGTTGAATGAAACAACCGCTAGTTTCTACCAGCCCACCCGTACATGTGGGAATAATCGTTTTGGTGCCACGAGGTGTCAATTAAAAAATATCAATCTAAATGCTTTGACACTTATGTTAATTTAAATTTTTTCCACATTTCATTCACATCCACCATGAACAAACGAGCAAGAGATGGGAGAAACTAAGATAGGATTTTATAGACAAACCAAATGCACATCTATTGATTCATACAAGACATTCTCAGGCACAATGGTTTTCTAGTTATCATTCATCAAAGTTTGACAACTTTTTTCTCTCATGGTGCTTAAGTGACATCATCATATCGTTGTATCCTGGAAGGATTGGTGCGATTGGGTAGTGGAATGAAACTACCAATAGCATCTAACAACCTACTCAGATGTGTGGGAACCATTAGTTTGGTTCCATGAGGTGTCGATTGTAAAATATCACTCTATATGCCCTCATACTGATGTTAATTGATGGTTTTTGCCACGTTTCAATTACCGCCACCGCTAACAAATGATTTAGAGATGGGATAAACTGAGATAGGATTTTTAGACAGACCAGATGTGCATCTGTATTTCAGATAAGACATTACCATGTACCATAGTTTTCTAGTTATCACCCATCATAGTTTAAAAACTTTTTTACTCAAGGTGCATAAGAGAGATCGTCGGACCGATGTATCCTAGAAGGATAGAGACCATTGAGCAACATTAAAATGCCACCAAAGGCATCTAATAACCCACCTAGATATGTGGGTACTGTCGATTATAAGTGACATCATCATATTGGTGTATCTCGGAAGGATTGGTGCAATTGGGTAGTGGAACAACACTACCAATAGCATCTAATAGCCCACTCGGATGTGTGGGAATCATAAGTTTGGTTCCATGAGGTGCCAATTGTAAAATATCACTTTGTATTCCCTCATACTGATGTTAATCGATGATTTTTCCATGTTTCAATTACCGCCACTGCAAACAAATGATGGAGAGATGGGATAAACCAAGAGGATTTTTTAGACAGACCAAATGTGCATATGTATTTAAAACAATACATTACCATGCGCCATAGTTTTCTAGTTATCACCCATCATAGTTTAAATTTTTTTACTCAAGTCGCATAAGAGAGATCATCGAACCGATGTATCTTGGAAGGATAGGGAAAGTCGGAAATAGAAAAACACCACCAATGGTATCTAATAACCCACCTACATATGCGGGTACCATCAACTCTCTCTCTCTCTCTCTCTCTCTCTCTCTCTCTCTCTCTCTCTCTCTCTCTCTCTCTCTCCTCTCCCTCACACTCCCTTCACTCTCTCTCTCCTCTCTCCTCTCTTCTCTCCTCTCCTTGCTCTCTCTCTCTCTCGCTCCCTCCACTCTCGCTCTCCCTCTCACTCTATCTCTGCTCCCCCGCTCTCTCTCGCTCCCCGACTCGCTCCCTCTCCCTCCCCCTTTCCCTCCCTCTCCCTCCCTCCACCTCTTTCTCCTCCTCTCCTCCTCCATCTCTCTCCCTATGCTCTCCCTCTCCCATTTTCTTTACCACTCTGTTTCTCCCCTTAGCCCTCCCTCTCCCCCACTCTCTCTCCCTCCCTTTCCCTCTCCCTCTCCCACTACCTCCACTCTCCCTCCCCCTCTCGATCCCTCCACTCTCCCTCTCCCTCCGCTCTCTCCCTCCCTCCCTCTCTCCCTCCCTCCATCTCTCCCTCCATCCCTATCTCGCTCTCCCCCTGCCCCTCTCTCCTTAATGTCTCTCTCCTCTTCATCTCTCTCCATATCTCTCTCTCGCTCAATCTCTTTCCCACGTTATTGCTCTCTCTTCCACTCCTCCCTCTCTCTATCTCTCTCATGTTCCCTCTGTCTCTGCCTCTCTCTCTCTCTCCCTCCCTCTCCCTCTCCCTCTCCCTTCATCTCCCTCTCCCCCACTCTCTCCCTCTGCTCTCCCTCTCCCCACTCTCTCTACTCTCCCTCCCCCTCTTCCAACCTCTCCCTTCCCCTCTACTTATCTCTTTCCGCTCCCCTCTCTCTCTTTCTCTTTCCGCTCTCCCTCTCCCTTTTTACTCCTATCTCTCCCTCCGCTCTCCCATACTCTTTCTCTCTCTCCCTCCCCATCTCCCTCTCGTTATCTCTACCTCTCCCTCTCTCTCGTCCCTCTCTCCCTACCCCTCTCCCACTCCCACTCTCTCTCCCTCCCCGCTCCCTCCCTCACTCCCTCCCCCTCTCCTTCTACCATTTCCTCCATTCTCCCTCTCCCCCACTCTCTCTCTCTCCCTCTTCCTCCGCTCTCCCTCTCCCTCCCTCCCTCCCTCCCTCTCTCTCCTCTCCTCTCCTCCCTTTCCACCTCCCCCCCTACCCCACTCCCCCTCCCCTCTAGCTCCCTCCCTCTCTAACTCTCTATCTATCTCTCACTCCCTCCCTCTCACTGCCTCCCTCTCCCTCCCCCTCTCCTTTTCATGCTCCCTCTCTCTCCCTCTGTTCTCCCTCTCCAACCCTCTACCTCTCGCTCCCCCTCACCCTTTTCTAATCCCTCTCTCTCCCCTCCCCTCTCCCTCCCTCCCCATCTCCCTCTCCCTCTATCTCCCTCTTCCCTACCCCTCTTGCTCTCTGCTCTCTCTCCCTCCTGCTCCCTCCTCTCTCCATCTCCCACTCTCTCTCCCTCCCCCTCTTGCTCCCCCTCTCCTCCCACTTCCTCCACTCTCCCTCTCCCCCAAAACTCTCTCTCCCTCTTCCTCTGCTCTCCCTATCCCTCCCTCCCTCTCTCCCTCTCCATCCGCTCTCCCTCTCCCCCTCCCTACCACACTCCCCCTCTCCCTCCCGCTCTCCCTCGCTCCCCTCTCCCTCCCCCTCCCCCTCTCCCACTCCCTCTACTCTCCCTCTCCCACTTCCTCAAATCTCCTCTCTCTCCCTCTCCCTTTCCCTCGAATCTCTCTCATGCTATCTCCCCCTCTCCCTCTCCATCTCCCTCTCCCTCTCCCCTATCTCTCTCTCCCACCCTCCTCCCTCCCGCACTCCCTCTGCTCTCCCTCCCCACACTCTATCCCTCTCCCCCTCTCTCCCACTCCCTCCGCTCTCCCTCTCCTACCACTCTCCTCCCCAAGATCCTCCCTTCACTCTCCCTCTCCCCCACTCTCTCCCCAGATCCCTCCATTCTCCCCTCCCCCTCCCTCTCTCCCTCCACTCTCCCTCGCTCTCCCTCTCCTCCCGCTCCCTCTCTCTCACTCTCTCCCTCTATCTCCCCCTCTCACTCTCCCTCTCCCCCACTCTCTCTCTTTCTCTCCCCCTCCCCTCTCCCTCCAACTCTCTCTCCCACCCCCTCTTCCTCTCACTCTCTCCCTCCCCCTCTTCCTCCCACTCTCTCCCTCCCCATCACCCTACCCCTCTCCCTCTCCATCTCACTCTCCCTCTACTCTCCCTTTCCCACTCTCCCTCCCGCTCTCCCTCAATCCCCTCTCCTCTCTCCTCTTCCTCCGCTCTCCCTCTCTTCCCTCTCTCTCTCTCTCCCTCTTCCTTTGCTCTCCCTCTCCCTCCACTCTCCACTCTCCGCTCTCCCTCCCTCTCTCCCTCCTCCGTACCCCAATCCCCTCTCCCTCTTGCTCTCTCTCCCTTCCTCCCTCTCGTTCCCACTTTCTGCTCCATCCACTCTCCCTCTCCCACTTCCTCTACTCTCCCTACCTCCACTCCACCTCTCTCCCTCTCCCTCCACTCTCTCGCCCATCTCCCTCTCTCCCTTCGTTCTCCCTCTCCCCCACTCTCTCTCTCTCTCCCACTTCATCTCCCTCCCCCACTCCCTCCACTCTCCCTCCCCCTTTATCCCCCTCCCCCTATCTCCTCCATCCGCTCTCCCTCTCCCCATGCTCCCTTCGTTCTCCCTCTCCCCCAGCTCTCTCTCTCTCTCTCCCCACTCTCCCTTCCTCCGCTCTCCCTCGCCCCACTCGCTCCCCCTCCCTGACCTCCCTTCACTCTCCCTCCCCCACTCTCCACCTCCCCTCCCTCTCTCTCCCCCTCCCCCTCCCTCTCCCCCACTCCCTCTATCTCACTCTCTCCCTCTCCCTACCCCTCCACCTCTCGCTTTCCCTCCCCACCGCTCTCTCTCACTCTCACTCTCCTCGCGCTTCCTTCACTCTCCCTCTCCTTCCCCCTCTCCCTCTCCCTCCCTCTCTCCTCCTCTTACTCCATTTCTCTCCTTGTGCCCTCCCTCTCCCTACCTCTCACTCCCCTCTCCCTTTCAAGCTCCCTCCCTCCCTCTCTTCTCTCCTCTCCGCTCTCTCTCCCTCCATTTCTCCCTTTCGCTCTCCCTCTCCCACTCTCTCCCGCCTCCCTCTGCTCTCCCTCTCCTCCCTCTCTCTCTCTCCCCTCTCTCCTTCCCCTCTCACTCCACTTCTCCCTCTCTCGCTCCCTCCGTTCTCCCTCTCAATATACCCCCACTCTCTCTCTCTCCCACTCCCACCCCCACTCTTTCACCCTCCCCTTTCTCTCTCCTACTCTCTCACCTCTCTCCTCTCACTCTCCCCCTCTCCCTCCACTCTCCCTCGCTCTCTCTCCTCCACTCTCCTTCTCCACCTGCTCCCACTCTCCCTCCACCCACTCTCTCTCCCTCTGCTCTCCCTCTCCCACCACTCTCTCTCCCTCCCTTTCCCTCTCCTCTCTAGCTCCCTTCACTCTCCATCTCTCTCCATGTCCCCCTTTCTCTCTCTCACTCGCTCACCCTCCCCACTCTCTCCCCCTCTCCTCCACTCTCCCACTCACTCTCCCTCTCACCACTCTCTCCTCCTCCCTTCCCCTCTCCCTCTCCGGCTCCCTCCACTCTCTATCACTATCTCACTCCTCCCGCTCTCTCCCTCCTTTCCCTCTTCCTCCCTCACCCTCTCGCTCCCCTCTCTCTCTCCCTCAATGTCTCTCTCCATTTCACTCTACCTCTCCCTCTCCCTCTCCCTCCCTCTCTCCATCTCTCTCCATGTCCCTCTCTTTCCAATGCTCCCGCTCTCTCTCTGCTCCCCTTTCTCTCTCTATCCCTCCCTCTCTCTCCTCTCTATCCCTCTCTCTCCCTCTATCTCTCTCTCCCTCCCTCCCCTCTACTCCCCCTCTCCCTCTCCCACTCCCTCCACTCTCTCTCTCCACTCTCCTACTCCCTCTCCCACACTCCCTTCACTCTGTCTCTCTCTCTCTCCCTCCCCTTACTCTCTCCCCCCCCCCTCTCTCTCCCCGCTCCCTCCACTTTCACTCTCCCTCTCACTCTATCTCTCACTCCCCCACTCTATCTCACTCCCTCTCCCTCCCTTTTCTCTCCTCTCCTCTCCCCACTCGCTCTCCTCCCCTTTCCCTCCCTCTTCCTCCCTCCACCTCTTACTTCCCCCTCTCCTTCTCCTTCTCCCTCTCTCCCTACGCTCTTCCTCTCCCACTCCCTTTACCACTCCCTTTCTCCCCCTCAATCCTCCTCTCCCTACTCTCTCTCCTCTCTCTCTCCACTCTCCACTCTCCTCTCCCCCCCCTATCGCTCCCTCCGCTCTCCATCTCCCTCTCCCTCTCCCACTCCCTTAATGTCTCTCTCCCTCTTCGTCTCTCTCCATGTCCCTCTCCATGACCCTCTACCTCTCCCTCTCCCTCTCCCTCCCTCTCTTTGTCTCTCTTCATGTCCCTCTCTCACTCCCTCTCTTTCCCACGTTATTGCTCTCACTTCTGCTCCTTCACTTTCCCTCTCCCCACTCTCCCTCCCCACGCTCTCTAGCACTTCCCCCCCTCCATCTCTCCCTCTCTCTCCCTCTCCTCCCACTACCTCTCTCTCACTCTCTCTCCCACTCTTGCTCTCCCTCTCCTCCCTCTCTCTCTCTCCCTCTCCCCATGCTCCCTTCACTATCCCTCTCCCCCCACCCTCCCTCTCCCCACCCTCACTTCGCTATCCCTCTCACCCCACTCTCCCTCTCCCCCACTCTCTCTCTATCCACTCTCCCCCTACTCTTTCTCTCTCCCCCTCCCCCCTCTCTCCCTCCCCCTCACCCTACCCCTCTCCCTCTCCATCTCTCTCTCCCTCTCTCTCCCTCTCCCACTCTCCCTCCCACTCTCTCCTCCCACTCTCCCTCCCTCACCATTGCTCCTGTCTCTCACTTCCTCTACTCCCCCTCTTCCTCTCCTACTTCCTATGCTCTCCCTCTCCCCCTACTCTCTCCTCTCCCTCTGCTCTTCCTCTACCTTTGCTCTCTGCTTTCCTCTTCCTCCCTCTCCCCCTCCCTCCTACCCCAATCCCACTCTCTCTCCCTCCCTCCCACTCTCGCACCCACTTTCCTCTGCTCTCCCCACTCTCCCTTTCCCCGCTTCCTCTACTCTCCCTCCCTCCCTCCCCTCTCTCCCTCTTCCTCCACTCTCTCGCCCCTCTTCCTCAAGTCTCCCTCTCTCCCACTCCCTCTCTCACCCTCCATTCTCCCTCTCCCTCTCCCCCGACTCTCTCTCTCCGCTTCATCTCCCTCCCCCACACTCCCTCCACTCTCCATCCCCTCGCTCTATCCCCCTCCCCTATCTCCCGCTCCTTTGCTCTCCCTCTCCTCACGCTCCCTCCGCACTACCTCTACCCCACTCTCTCCCCTTCCCCGGACTCCCTTCACTCTCCCTCTCCCCAAACTCCTACCCCTGCTCTCTCATGTTCCCTCTGCTCTCCCCTCCCCACTCTCTCCCTCCACTCTCCCGCTTGCTCTCCCACTTCCCCGCTCCCTCTCCCTACACCTCCCCCTCTTGCTTTCCCTCCCCACGCTCTCTCTCTCTCTCTCCCTCTCCCCATGCTCCCTTCGCTCTCCCTCTCCCCTCTCTCCCCCCCCTCCCCTCCCCCTCTCCCCCTATCTCACTCACCATCTCCCTTTCTCGCTCCCTCCTCTCCCTCCCTCCCTCCCTCTCCCTCTCCCACTCTCTCTCCCTCTCTCTCTATCCCACTCTCCCTCCTCCCTCCCTCTCCCCTCCCTCCCACACTCACTCACCTCTCCCCCCTTCTCTCTCCCCTCTCTCCCTCCCCTCTCACTCCACCTCTCCCTCTTCCGCTCCCTCCTCTCTCCCTCTCCCACCCTCCCCCACTCTTTCACCCTCCCCCTTTCTCTCTCTCACTCTCTCACCTCGCTCCTCCCTATCTCTCTCTCTCGCTCCACATCTCCCTTGCTCGCTCCCTCCTATCCCTCCCTCCCTCTCTCCTCTCCCTCCCCCCTCTCTCTCCCACTCTCTCCCCCTCTCCCTCCACTCTCCCACTTGCTCTATCTCCTCTGCTCTCCCTCTGCCCTGCTCTCTCTCCGCTCCCTCTCCCTCCCCCTCACTCTCCCTCTCCCTCTGCCTCCCTCCCGGCTCTCTCTCCCTTCGTTCTCCTCTTCCACTCCCTCTCTCTCCTCCACTCTCCCTCTCCCCACTACTCTCTCCCTCCCTTTCCCTTTCCCTCTCCCTCTGCTCTCTGTCCCCCTCTCACTCCCCGCTCTCTCCCTCCCTCTCTCCTCACTCTCCTCTCCCTCTCCCTCTCCCTCTCCCCACACTCTCTCCTCTCCTCCGCTCTCCATTCTCCCTCCCTCTCCCTCCCTCCCCTCTCTCACTCCCACTTTCCTACTCCCCACACTATCCCTCTCCCTCCCTCTGCTCCCCCTCTCTCTCTTTCCCTCCACTCTCTTGCCCCTCCCCTCAAGTCTACCTCTCTCCCACTCCATATCTCACCCTCTGTTCTCCCTCTCCCTCTCCCCAAGTCTCTCTCTCTCTGCTTCATCTCCCTCCCCCACTCCCCCTCTCCCTATCTCCCTCTCCTTCGCTCTCCCTCTCCCCACACTCCCAAGGCTCTCCTTCTCCCTCGCTCTATTTTTCCCTCTCCCCACTCTCCACCCCCATCTCTCTCTCTCCCTCCCTCCACTCTCCTTCCCCCACTCTCTCCCCCTCCCCACGCTCCCTTCTCTCTCCCTCTCCCCCAATCTCCCTCCCCCACTCTCTCCCATTCCCTTCGCTCCCCTCTCCCTCCACTCTCCCACTCGCTCTATCTCCTCCTCTCTCCTTCTCCCCCTACTCTCTCTCCCCTCTCTCTCTCTCTCTCTCTCCCCACTCTCTCCCCCTCCCCACGCTCCCTTCTCTCTCCCTCTTCCCAATATCCCTCCCCCACTCTCTCCCATTCCCTTCACTCCCCTCTCCTCCACTCTCCCACTCGCTCTATCTCCTCCGCTCTCCTTCTCCCCCTACTCTCTCTCCCACTACCTCTCCCTCTCCCTCACTCCCTCTCCACTCTCCCTCTCTCTCTCTCTCTCTCTCTCTCTCTCTCTCTCTCTCTCTCTCTCCCTCTCCCTCGGCTCTATCCCCTCTCCCTATCTACCACTCCCTCGCTCTCCCTCTCCCCACGCTCCCTCCACTCTCCCTCTCCCCACTCTCCATCCCCCACTCTCTCTCTCCCTCTCCCCACTCTCCCTCCCTCTGCTCTCCTTCCCCAACTCTCTTCCCCTCCCTACGCTCCCTTCTCTCTCCCTCTCCCCAATCTCCTCCCCCACTCTCTCCTTCCCTCCGCTGTCCCCCTTCCCTTCCTCTCTCCCTCCACTCTCCCTCTCTCTCACTCTCCCTCTCCCCCACTCCCTCTCCCTCACTCTCTCCCTCTCTACCCTCCCTACACCTCCCCCTCTTGCTTTCCCTCTCCCATAACTCTCTCTCGCTCTCCTCTCTCCCACGCTCCTTCGCTCTCCCTCCCTCCCTCTCCCCCTCCCCCTCCCCCTCTCCATTCTCCCTCTCCCCATGCTCCCTTCTCTCTCTCTCCCTCTCCCCAATCTCCCTCCCCCACTCTCTCTAGTTCCCTCCACTCTCCCCCTCAACCTCCCTCTCTCCCTCCACTCTCCTCTCCCCGCTTGCTCTCCCTCTCCCCATGCTCCCTCTCTCTCTCTCTCTTACCCTCTCCCCACGCTCCTTCACTCTCCCTCTCCCCCACTCTCCCTTCCACTCTCCCTCCCCCTCTCCCTCCATCTCTCCTTCTCCTTCTCTTACTCCCTCTCTCTACTTGTGCTCTCCCTCTCCCTCCCTCTCCCTCCCCGTCTCCCTTTCTTGCTCCTTCCCTCTCTCCCTCCCTCCCTCTCTCCTCTCCCTCTCCTTCTCTCTCTCCCTCCATCACTCCCTTCACTCTCCCTCTCCCACTCTATCACGTGCTCCCTCCACTCTCCCTTTCCCCCTCCCTCCTACACTCGCTCACCTCTCCCACTCCCCCTCTCTCCCTCCCCCTCTCACTCCACCTCTCCCTCTCCTGCTCCCTCCACTCTCCCCCACTCTCTCTCTCCCTCCCACTCCCTCCCCCACTCTTTCACCCTCCCCTTTCTCTCTCTCACTCTCTCACCCTCTCCCTCTCTCTCCCAATCTCTCTCCCTCCACTCTCCCACTCGCTCTCTCTCCTCCACTCTCCCTCTCCCCCACTATCTCTCCCATTGCCTCTCCCTCCCCTCACTCTCCCTCTCCGCTCTCACTCCCTCTGCTCTCCCTCCCCCTGCTCTCCCTCTCCCACCACTCTCTCTCCCCCTCCCTTTCCCTCTCCCTCTCTCGCTCCCTCCACTCTTTGTCCCCCTCTTTCTCCGACCGCTCTCCCTCCCCTCCTCACCCTCTCGCTCCCCCTCCACCTCTCCTCAATGTCTCTCTCCTCTCTGTCTCTCTCCATTTCCCTCTACCAATTTATAGCATGAAGTCAAGGTGAAGTAAGAGAAGGTGGGATTATTGCAACTCTATGAGTTTCCCTACTTCGGAAATCCAGAGTGCCTCTATCAGTGGATAATGTCATGCGTGCATGAAGACCAATTTCACTTTATGGGGTGTAAGATGTGCATAACCCCTCATCTCATTTCAAGATTCACAGGCCTTATCTATGAGGGAGAAAGCTTAGAGGATGACCTGTGTGACAAGGAAGTAATTAAGGAAACAGTGGCTATGTATGCGTACAAGAAGGGGTCAAGGTATTTTGATATCGGGGATATCCAAGACCTAGTAATGAGAATGGTCGCATGCCTAGTAACAAAAATCAACACGCAAGAAAGATGGATGCAGGTAAATAAGTCTTGGTTGAATGTTTGTAGAAGAATATCAAAGGGCACCATCTACAATCTATCTACATACATTATAGATGAAATTATCACCAGCGCATAGGAAGGAGATAAGATTCTCTTTGGTAATGTCCTCTTAACCATTGTGTTCTCGAAATTAGAGTACCAGATGCAGTAGAAAAGTTTGTTTGGGAGTACCTAGAGGAAGACCCCTTGCCTACAAAAATATTTGAGAAATACACTTGTGATAGCATGATGCCCGTTCACAAGATGCATCTTGAAAAGTGGTATATGCACTTAAGGAATGCACTCCCTCCCTCTCTCTTCCTCCCTCTCTTCGTCTCTCTCCATGTCCCTCTCTCCCTCCTCTCTTTCCCATGCTCTAGCTCTCTCTTCCACTCCTCCCTCTCTCCCTCTCCTTCCCTCTCTCTCCCTCAATCTCCATCTCCCTCTCCCTCTCCCTCCATCTCTCTCCTCCCACTCTCTCCCTCCCCCTCCTCCCCTCCCCCTCTCTCCCTCCCACTCCCTCTCCCTCTCCCTCTCCCTCTCGTACTCTCTCTCTCCCCACTACCTCCACTCTCCTTCTCCCACTCTCCCAGCGCTCCATCTCCTTCTCATTCTCTCTCTCTCTCTCTCCCTCCCTCCCTCCTCCCTCCGCTCTCACTCTCTCTCCCCCTCCCCACTCTCTCTCTCCCTCCACTCTCCCCCTCCACCTCCCTCTCTCCCCTTTCTCTCTCTCTCTCTCTCCTTTTCCCTATCCCTCTCTCCTCGCTCTCCATTTCTCTGTCCCCTCTCGCTCCCACCCTCCCTCTCTCTCCCCTCCCCCTCCATCTCTCACCCTCTCACTCCCCCCCCTCCTCTCCCTCTTTGTATCTCTCCATTTCCATCTACCTCTACCTCTCCTTCCCTCTCTCTCGTATCTCTCCATGTCCCTCTCTCACTCCCTCTCTTTCCCATGCTTCTCTCTCTCTTCCGCTCCCTACTCTCTCTCTCACTCCTCCCTCCCTCTCCATCTCCTCTCTCCTCTCCCTCTCCCTCCATCTCTCTCCTCCCACTCTCTCCTACCCCTCTCCCTCTCTCTCTCTCTCTCTCTCCCTCCCCGCTCCCTCCACTCTCCCTCTCCCTCCCTCTCCCTCTCCTCTCCCTCCCTCCCGTTATCTCTCCCTCCCTCTCCTCCCCCACACTCTCTCTCTCATATTCCTCTATTCTCCCTCTCCCTCCCTCTCTCCCTCTCTCTCCTCCTCCCTCCTCCCCTCTCTCTCTCTCCCTCTCTCTCTCGCTTCCTTCGCTCCCCCACTCCCCCTCTCCCTCCTCCCCCTCTCTCTCCCTCCCCCTGCTCCCCTCCCCTCTCTCTCTCTCCTCTCGCTCTCCCTCCTCCCTCTCCCCCCCTCTCCCTCGATCTCCCTCTACTCTTCCTCTCCTCCCCTAATAAAATTTTTTTCGCTTAAAAATATATAAATATTGTTTTATACTAAAAATAAATATATATTCAAAAATCAAAATTTATATATACACTTGTTTTCTAATACTACACTTTGACATTTTTGCTTTGCCATTGTACAAATAAAACATTTATTTAAAATACGCATATATTACACGCTTTGTCATTTTTGGTTAACAATAATATTACATTGAAACTTAAATATATTAACATAAATTAACAAGAGTATTTATGTTTACAAACTTAAATATATTCACATAAATTAACAAGAGTATTTAAGTTTACACAATAGTATTAATCTTATGTTAATATAAATTAGCATTGCACAAATGTAACTTATATTCCATGTAAATAAAAATAATATGCATGACACACCTTGAAGTTGAATATTTTTAAACAAAAATTATTCATAATTGTTCAAATTAAATTTTATATACTTAAATAACTATAATAGTATTAATCTTATGTTAATATAAAAAATATAAATTAGCATTGCACAAATGTAACTTATATTCCATGTAAATAAAAAATAATATGCATGACACACCCTTTTATAATTGAAGTTGAATATTTTTAAACAAAAATTATTCATAATTGTTCAAATTAAATTTTATATACTTAAATAACTACATTATTATTTATATCTACAATTAAATGAAATTTATATTCCATTTAAATAAAGAACAATATTTATAAAATAACATCATTTAATAAGTAAAATTGAATATTCATAATAATTTAAATATTAAATTAAATAACTACATTATTTCACTTCTTTATTGTGTCCTCAATCCAATACAATATTGAGTTAAAAAAACAAACTTCTTTCAATTCTTTATACTTAATACTTTTAATAATTGATTTAAAATTTAATTTATAAAATTTTCTATCCAACAAACCAAAAATCTATTCAGTTTAACAATAACACCAAACATATTCATAATTCAGTTAGTAAATATCTAATTCCCCAATCCTGTTGTCTCCAACCTTTAAAAATCCTACCGATATTCCCAACCTTTACAAACTGCTTAAAACTACAAATAAAATCCCAGAAGATAGCAATCTCAACAATTTAACAAAAAAAGCTAATTTAACTACTGTAAGTATGTAACAGTGACATGTGTTCTCTCGGAGGGAAATATGTCAGATAAAAATTGTGTCAGAAAACACTAATCATACATCATACAAACAGATTTCAAGAAAAGGCGTTAGGAATCAAAACACACCCATTTGCTTTGGTTTTGGTTTACTTTTTAAAGGCATCGTTAGGAAATTAGATCTTAACATGAAAATCATGACTGGGTAGGTAATTCATTCACAAAGTAAAAGAACTTGGTGATATTTAAGCAAAAAAATTCTGTTGTTTTATTTCTCGAAAATAATGTGAAATAAGATACATTTACAAGATTCTAAAGAACTAAAAGGAATTGCATTAAACACATTTATATCCAATGCAAACCAACACACTTCCAGGCTCTAAAGCAGGCAAAAAGAACAACATATCCCACGGATCTAAAATAGGAAGAGTTTACATAACAATATGCATGTCAAAGCAATTTATTTTCTCTAGACGGATTTCTATAGGATAATGTTTACATCAAACAAGAGAAAATGCAAATGCAATTATTCATTCATAGTAAAAGAACTTGGTGATATTTAAGCAAAAGAAATTCTATTGTTTTATTTCTCGAAAATAATGTGAAATAAGATACATTTACAAGATTCTAAAGAACTAAAAGGAATTGCATTAAACATGTTTATATCCAATGCAGACCAACACACTTCCAGGCTCCAAAGCTGGCAAAAAGAACAACATATCCTAGGGATCTAAATTTGGAAGAGTTTACATAACAATATGCGTGTCAAAGCAATTTATTTTCTCCAGACGGCTTTCTATAGGATAATGTTTACCTCAAACAAGAGCAAATGCAAATGCAACAATGCATCATGTTCTCAATGTATCCAACATACATTTCAAACTATAAGCAACATGAAGGAACATAACAGTGCACATTGACACACATGAACATGAAAATAATAAAAAGGAGTCATATTTGTTTGTTTTTTAATAACTAGTGGTAAAAAAAAAACACTTATATAAATTTGGTACACCAGAATAACATCAAATAACAACGGTACAAAAGTTAAGTAAACAATGATATATCTATGAAGATAAACGCAACATCATTTTCTCTTTTCCATGTACCATGGACCCTAACCAACACAATTGAATCAAAAAAATAGAAACATATATGAATGTTATTATTTCTTGGCCCAAATAATTTCCAGTGATAAAAGCTAAATCTCAAACCAAAGGCCATAAAAAATAGGAAATTGGCATCACGACTAGGTAGGTAATTCATTCACAGTAAAAGCACTTAGTGATAAATTTACACGACACTTATCTCTTAACAAAACAAAATCTTGGGACAATCCTCATGTAATCATATATCTTTATTAAGCTGAAACGTACCCTTATTAATATGCAAGTTCTCACTGTCTACACATTAAAAATAGACTGCACAAATAGAGAGTGAAATGAGTACTTAGATATTACAGTTGAAGCAACTTGTAAGCAAAAATATGTTTGATGTACTCACACTCTTCTCCATTTCTCCTCTTAACAAAATTATAACCATCTGTTATAAATGGATGAATCAGGGAAAGATTATACATCCACTGTGCCCTGCTGATTCTCATAAAACAACAAAAATTCCTTATAGTTAAACCACATCCACAAAAACTAAAGCAGAGTAGAAAATAATAAACAGCAGAAAACATCACGCTGCTTGGTATTTGATCCATATTATAGGAGAGGGTGTAGTTTACTAGTTCAGGTCTCTACAAGCAAACATTATCAAATGGGTCATTTACTTTTACTTACTAATTAAAAGCCCTCTATTAACAACAAAAAAAAAATAACCAAAACAAGGTAAATGATTAACAACAAAAACTTCAAAACAAGGTAAATGATTAACAGAAAACGTCATGCCGGTACCTTGGTATTTGGTCCTTATTGCAGAGGGTATAGTTTATTGGCCAGATTACAATTTATTTGGTCCTTATTATACATCCATTATGCTTTTTAAGATTCAAAATTAGGAAATTTTTCAGAAAAAACCTTAATAATAATAAGGGGGCAGGGAATAGAATATCCCCTGAACCACGAAACTTCATTTTCAGTGTATTCCCCGAAGAGCTCCATTGCACGACTGGCTAAGTTTTTGTTGACCCCACATTCATAATAAGCATTTTTTTAACAGTTTAAAAGCAGCATTGAAGTACATTATTAGCTTAATGTCTAAACCCTAAAATCTTCAGCTTAATTTTAGAAGACTTGTGAGTGAATATCTCAAGAAATCTCCTTAAGATTTTGTGTGTGCACATAAGGATGCAACCAAGATCTTAGATTTAATTGAAATATAAACGGTCCTTTGGGTTATGGGCAGATTTTAAATAGAAATACTTTTAAAATATACTAGTAAAAAATTTACCGTAAACAATGTTCAACTAGTCAAAAACACCACAAAATCCTTATAGTTAAACCACATCCACAAAAATCAAAGCAGAGTATCTGCTTAACAATATAAAACATCATACTGCTTGGAATTTGATCCATATTATTGGAGAGGGTGTACCATATTAGTTCAGGTATCTACAGGAAAACATTATCAAATGGATCCTTTACTATTACTAAATAAAAGCCCTGTTAACAACCAAACAAACAAAACACAGTAGATGATTAACAATAGTAGATGTTACTAAATAAAAGCCCTCTGTTAATCAAGATGCATCCAAGATATTAGATAATGGGGAGCTAAACAGTGCTTTCCAAACAAGGATTTTGAACATATACTCGTAAAAAAAAAAAAAAACAATGAACCTAAACCATATCCACAAAAAACCAAAACAGGGTAGATGATTAACAACAGAAAACGTCATGTCCAAATCTCAGTTTAAAATATACATGGCCAGTCGGAGCAGAGGTTTAATATATCAAGCGAAAAATCCATCTAAATTAATCAAATTCGAGCAAAAACCTGTCTAAAATGAACATAAGATCCGACCAGGTCCAGGTGACAGGTAACCGGGTAACTAAGTTTACCCTACAGGTGGCCCATAACCTTATTAAAAGGGTATAAAATTACAATAATATCCTGAATAAAGTGATGGTTATCATATAAAAGTCAGATTATATAAATGTGAAATCTAATGCACAAAGAAATAAATAAATAATGTGAAAGTTTACACTTGAAAGCGGGGCAGTACCTTGACCAAGATAGCAGTAAAAATAAATACATCCTGAATATTATGGATGTCAACAAATCAAAACAAAATTACGCAAATTCAAAACCTGGTAAAGTATCCTAAGCGGAGAAATCCATATTTGAACCCAGAAAGGCTAATAAACCTTAATAAATCCATATCTGAACCCAGGCAGGCCATTAATATATATATTTGAACCCTAAATAAATTTTATAAACCGCCCAGATCTGAATCCTGAGTTGGATCAAAGTAAACTAGTACATGTTGCTAAATAAAACTAATAGCCCTTAAATCTCTGGGGAAATTAAACTTATTTAATCCTAGACTCGTCTACAAAGTTACCTGCATTATTTAACTTATACGAAATTTATAAACCCTTTGTGTGAAGGAAATAGTGTATAAAAGTGAATATATATAAAAGGAGGAAAGATCGATTTTCAAGGGGGAAATGTACTTATTAGGTAAGTCCTAGACTCATCTACATTCAACATTGAACAAACACAGCCAACCTAAAATCATCTACATCATGAATCGTAGTAAAACATGAATAAAGATTGAACAAAAAAATGGTTTCAAAATGATGTAATCGTAATTTGAATTATTATGGAAAAATAAGCAACTCAAATCTGCATATTTAGTAGGAAAGAATCTTACTCTCTTAAAGCAAGAGATCCATCGCCTCCTCTGTTCCGGTCTCTGTCTTGTGCTGCGCTGCTTTCTCTCCTCAAATAGAATACAAACAACTCTTAGTAAATATACGGCAAAAGCTGCTCAAGCCTCCAATAAATACAGATAAAATGACTCACAACAAATCAATAAACACAAATACAACTCGAAACACACACAGATCAGGAACAGAAAACATGCACACAGACTTCAAAAATGAAAAGAATGCAAATCCTAACAAAAAAATGAGAGACTTAAAAAACGCACAGCATTGGCAGCAGACCCCCAAATCTACATAAGAAAATGGAAATGACACAAAACAGTATCAGAGATGGTTTTATAGAGCTATGTTAACGGCTCTTACGCTATGCTAAGCTTTTTTTCCTTAACAGTCACACCTATGCCTACGCTAATCTTAACAACAGTCGCCTACAGCTGTCTTCCACCTGCCCAGCACTCATGTGCCCGCTCCTTCCAACGGATATTTTAGAATCCTCTAGATGGTAAAGCTTCTAGGGTAGGTATTTTGAAAGTCTCACGCAATAAAAGAAAAACTTTAAAATAGATGATTTCTATGCTTTTTTTACTCGAACTTTCATAGGGAGTCTTTAAAACAATAGAACAAATTTAGATATGGCCATGTAGATTCTTAATAGTCCGAATTGTATGCGGGTTGTGTAATGGAGACGCCCGAAGGTGAAGTTCAATATGTAGGAGTGAAAATACATGGGAAAAAAAAGGTGGTACAAAAATTGAAAAAGGAGCAGGACAAATAATTGAGGGCATGGGAGAATAGTAGGGGATTTATGTTGGGATTGATCATGCGAAGGAAAACCATGCGTAAAAGGAATTTCTAAGGAGAAACATAATTTTAAAATGTCTTAGAATGGGAGTTTTAGAAAAAGGTAGGACATCCATCAAAAATATTGAAAATGTATCTGAATTGTGGAAGTATACACAAGGGAAGTCAACTATTTTATAGAACACCTGAAGGAGATGTGATCTTGCGGAACATACCATGACCATGTAAGCTTCATATTTCTTTTATTAGCATGTAGCCATACAAGTTTAGTGGATGAGGGTTGTAAATACTTCAATGACATGAGGTTGCAATTTATGTTCTTCTATTGAACATCTATGCAAAAGTCTGCAATGTGGGGTGATGTTCAGATGGTAAGGATGTTGATGAAGGAATATAGAGGAATTAAAAAGATACATGGATATAGTGGATAGGCGCAAAAGAATCAAGTATTTCCAATACATAGGAATACCTGAAAGCCAATTGTGTGAAGGAAATGCACGCTTTAGTGTATAAGAGTGAATATATAAAAAGGAGGGAAGATCAATTATTGTATCTGAAGAAAGATGATATTATTGAAGCACGAGAAAAAGAGAGTTTTATTTAGTAAAGATAGGAGGAAACAACAGTTTGGAAACATAAATATTTGGAGAATCGTTGAATTCTTGAAACATTTCTGAATGTAAGAAATATAATTTTTTATCTGTGAATTTAAGACTTATCTCGTTCTTTATCTTTATAAGTGATAAGTAGATTTTATTTGTTGGATCGAAAGTTTTGGAATGATACTAAGTATGATTTTAATGTTGTTGAGTGAAAATTTCTCTCTGATTTACAAGGATGGATTTTCAATAATAAAACAAATAAAGTATATTGTGTAATGTCGAGGTGTCAAAGAGATTCTTTGTTTTCTTCATTTAAAAATATCGTGTACTTACTCTAGCTTATTTTCTTCGACCAACTTGCGCACGATAGTAATGATGTTGTTGTTACTAGATTTTGCTTGACCGTTTCCCTAAGGATAGTTTTTCTGTTGAACAATTTCTTAACCTTTCATTGGTGTTCCTCGATCATGTTTGGTACTTGACTTCTCTATTCTTCAAGCTTGCTTAGGAAGCAACTTCTCATAATTTAAGATATGATGTACTTACTCTAGGTTGAAGTAGTTGATTTCTTGCCAATTTATCAGTGGAATTTTTAAAGAAAATAATCATCAGCCATTTATAAATTGAAAAGTTTTGAACTTCAAACATTTTACATCTAAATGTGTTCTCACCCTCCTTGCAAAGTCCAGAAAATAAATAGAGACGATACAGATTCCCACTTATACCCACAATAAAAAAGACCATAACTAACTACATCACATTCACATACGGAAATGGAAAGTATTCAAAGATCTGTATAACATATAGAAGATTCGTAACAATTTGTTAGAACAATAATATTAAGTGATCATAATATTTAGTTTATAATTAAATAATATAGAATATAAGTAATTCTTTATTATTTAATATAAACTCTATATTAGGTTATTAGTTATTTATTAACTAAATATTAAATCGGGGACATATTATATGTAATTTCGGGTTTAAAACAGGGAGCAAAAGTATTGGTACCAAAGCGGGTTAAAGTATTGGTAAAATAATTTAATTAATCCTAAAGTCATGTATTAATGTTTTTGGAGATCTGTGTGTGCGGGTGAAAAGGTAAGGATTTATTACTATATGAAATAATTTCCATTTTTTATATAGTTTCAAATGTTTGGAGGTTAAATATTTCGAAGGTAAATTCAGAGACAAGTTTCGTAAAAATAGGGATTTCAATTTATTTCATTGGACCGGTGAAATTACTTGTCCCCTCTGTAAAATTCCATATTTCTTGTATTCTCATGTGAAATCATGTCCCCTTGTACCTTTTAAAATAAATGGGTTGTGTTTCAATTGTAAAAACTATAGTCTAAAAACTATAACATAAATACCTATGTGTATTCCGCCACATTTAATTTAATACCTAATATTAAAGTTATCTAATGTGGGTATTTCCTATAGTTTTCAAACTATACCTAAAACCTATATGTCTACCTAGGGCCAAATTATAAATCAAACTTCATACAAAAATTTAACCTAACTTTATGCGGCCCCAATGAGTCTCACACAATAAAATAAAAATTTAAAATAGATGATTTCTATGCCTTTTTAACTCGAACTTTCATAGGGAGTCTTTAAAACAATAGAACAAATTTAGATATGGCCACGTGGATTCTTAATATTACCAATTGCATGCGGGTTGTGTAATGGATTCAAAAATAAAGCATGCAAAAAAAGAAGTTGACGCTACACATAGGTGAAATTTCCTTCAGATTCTTGAAACATTTGTGAATGTAAGAAATATAATTTTTCATATGTGAATTTAATACTTATCATGTTCTTTATCTTTATAGGTGATAAGTAGATTTTATATGTTGGATTGAAAGTTTTGGACTGATATTGCATATGATTTTTATGTTGTTGAGTGCAAATTTCTCTCTGATTTACAAGGATGGATTTTCACTAATAAAACAATCAAAGTATATTGTGTAATGTCAAGGTGTCAAAGAGATTCTTTGTTTTTTTCATTTAAAAATATCATGTACTTACTCGAGCTTGAAGTAGATTTTCATAATTTAAGATATGATGTACTTACTCTAGGTTGAATCAGTTGATTTCTTGCCAATTTTATCCGTGGAATTTGTAAAGAAATTAATCATCAACCATATATAAATTAAAAAACTTTGACCTTAAAACATTTTAGATCCAAACGTGTTCTCACCCTCCTTACAAAGTCCAAAAAACAAATAGAGACTATACAGATTCCCACTTATACCCACAATAAAAAAGACAATTCCTAGCTACATCACATTCACATACGAAAATGGACAAGCACTCAAAGATCTGCGTAGCATATAGAAGATTTTAACAATAGGAGGCCACAAATTTATAAGAACATAGAGCGAGTTTACTAGTAAAAGATCTTATGTGGGTAAGAACTCCACTTGAGTGTAACATACACAATTGTCTTCAACTTTAAAATTACTTGCCAACACTTATGTGATATTAGATGGTCAATTACTAAGAGACATTTATTTTTCATTTTAAGGAAGAACATTAGTCACGATCTATTTTTCAAAACATTTAATTCTAGTTGGAGCTAGTGAAAAATCTTACATTAAAGAGTTGAGTGCATTTATGTGCATCCAACACTAAAAGGGTCATCAAGAACATATATATCTAGCATCTTAGTAGATATAATGAACAAATTGTATTCTTTTATTTTGTCCACCACTTAAGTTGATTCCCCTTTCTCTAATCTTTGTCTAATCCTTAAGAAAAAACAATTGCAATTCCTTATTCAAAGCACGGGCTTCAAGAACATTTTCATACTTGCTTCTATCCATCATTTTCCTGAAAAGTATACTATCTTCATTTTTTCTAGTTTGAATTCATGTAGTGTGTGGAACATAATATTTGGTACCTCTCATCTTCTCAATCCCTGCTATCTTGGGTTTTTCACCCAAAATACAGGACAAAATGTGCTTTGTTTTCCTGAACTAACTGACCCACAAATTGTAACTTTTATTCCTTGTGTTACATGCAAATTTATCCCTCTTAATGTTGATATTTATGAAAGATGATCCCATGAAAACACTACATATTTGATCTCAATTGCAATGTCATTTGAATAACCCTCGGGTGCCTTTTTTATTGCATTGGATTGAAGCTCTTCTTTCTGTAAAATGTGGAAATTTTAACTAGTGACACTTTCATTTGAGAAAGCATCAAACTAATTCTGGGAGATTATGGATAGAGGCCTGAAGTATCTTGAAATTTGTCAAAGTAGAAAGAATGAACACTTGCCATTAGAGGGATCCCCATTAGCACACATGAACCAAAGGTAATAGCCACAAACTAATTAACTAAAAATGGAAATTTTATGTTATGGTAGTTAATCTAATCTAGGAGGACATATAACATAGTATATAAAGCATCATGTAAATGAAATAAGTAATTAAACTAATGGAAATAAAACCCTAATGAGCAAGAAAGAGTGAGGAAGTGACCTAGTTGATTAGACGAAGTAATGAGACTGTGTCGTAGAGATGATTGTGAAAATTGGATGCATGAATGACTATTTTGGAGCCCCAAAAAAGATAGATCTGGACTGTATCTCAAGACCGGGGTTTCCTTAAAAGGGACTAGGGCACTCTAGTGTGCAATTAGATGTGTTGGTCTATGTAGAAGCTCTAGAAAAAAATTTCACAGGTTCGGTAGATGATTTTGAAACCCTCGTTGTTGATCGCATTAAGTTCTTTGCTTCGCTTTAGATGTCGTCGTTGCTCCAAGATGAATAAAAGACCTGCAAAACCCTAACAAGTATCAATTCCCTAAAAAAGAAGAATTCATATGAGTAGGTCAAACTGACCTCAGCTACCACAATGGTGGACTTACTAACTGAGAGTTACACTACATTCCAGACCCAAATGTACTTCTATGTGTGTGTGTATACCCTAGGTTTCTCTTGTGTTAGTCACACTTTGTGTAATAGCGAGCTAACTATGTGTAAGAAAATGTAATAAAATGGTGCATGGAATAGAATGAATCCTCCCCTATGATGTGTGTGATGTAGATGACCCAAGCTTTGTCCCTTGTGATGGAGCTATATGGATGGAATGATCTCTAATGCAATAGATGGATACAACTCTAGGTGGAGTGATAGTTCTTGGTCCCTCATTATGGTCTCATAACTTTATATGTATAGGGTTCTCTTGATCTAATTTTGTAATTAACCCCAAAAAGGCCAACCACAAGAAAATTCAAATGCTAAAATGGTCATAAAGAGCCCAAAAAGTGGAAGGAAAGAGAGAAAAGGATTAGGGCATCCCGGTGCACCTCATCAATTCTAAAATGATGGGAAACGATGGAAACTAACTAGGCATGTGTTCATTTAAGATCGGAATGACGCCGAAAATAAATAAAATATGGCCAAAGGACTGGGGTTAATTAGTACTTTCTTCACTCAAGAACCTTCTAAATAGTAGTATGAGACCAGGACTAAAATAACCCAAAGTGCGTGATTTATTGACTACATTTGCTCCCACTTTATGTTGGTGAGCTGAAATCTCGGTAATATAAAGTAGATAGAGATGCGTACCTGAATACCATGTAGATTGATGAAGAATATGTGCAAGGACTAGAAAAAGCATGGAATGACAAAAGATGATGGAGCGTGGAAACTAAGGATGAAAAATGCAAAAAGTGATGAGAGTGAACCTAGGGTGGAAACGCGTGTGTTGTTGCCGATGTGTGTGAACATGCATGGTTAGTATGCAAGGTGTACCACCGCAAAGTGTTGTCATTGTTGTTTTTGTCGTCATCGTTGTTGTTGTCCCCAATTTGACCACTTGTTTCTCATACAACCGGACTGTAAGGAGAAATCAATCAAGTACTAAAATATATATGTATGTAAAATGTAAAAATGCTATGTATGTGAAAGTATGTAAAGTACACAATTATAAAATACATAAAATAAAAAGTGTAAATGGAACATGTGCACTTGATCCATGTCGAGAGAAAGGGTTTAGAAGGATATCTTGTACTTCCTGGTTTTTTTGGTGATCTGACTCCATAGACTGAAGAAGTATAGGGAGGAAATGCTCTGTGTCCTCCAACCTTTAACTATTTCCCTGAACTGTATGAATAGATCTCTGTTGTGTCTTAGTTTTTGAGCAATTTGACACCGGCGATAGAAGAAGTATAGGGAGGAAATTATCTATGTCCTCTAACCTTTAATTTCTCCTCCCAATGGTAAAGGCACCATGTCCTATAAAATCCACTTGTGTATGGAGTTCGTAGACTAGTTTGAACTCACTTGTTATATGTAAACCCACAATGCCAAGGGTGTAAATTGCGTTGAACTGTACCCATAATGCCAAGGGTGAACAACTGGACTTAATCAACCTGATGTCAAGGGTGAACAAATCCGAACTAAATTGAACCAAAATGTAAACATGTCAGTATAGACTATAAAACCCTAAATGATGCCCCCTCTTTAGGGGCACATGTGACATCGCTGATTCGAGAATGCAGCCCCAAAAGAGGACCAACCGCACTCTAAACTTTGTACCCTATAGAGGGAAGGGGACGCGCATGGTAGAAACCAAGGTGTGCATAAACAAGGATGGATAGCTAAAATAAGTGTTAGTATGAAAGCGCATGCATGTAGAAAACAATATGTAAGCTAAGCAGACAATGTGTAAGCTACCAAGAAAAGTAGTGTAAACACACAAGAAGACAAGTAAGCCACACCAAGTTGGTTACAAACATGGGACATCACTCACGATGTTGCAAGACACGCAAGGCCATCATGGTCGTAAACAACAAGCAAGTGTGCACACTAAACATAGGGAAATGCCCGCATACAATAGCAATGGCAAAGTATAGACAAACAAACAAATATTCTTGGTAACATGTAACATGTAGATCCTTAGGTACAATTGGAATTAAACCAAACCTTGGCTAATTAAGGGGTTAACTTATGGGTAGAAAATGGTAAGTAACTCCTTACAAATGAAATTGATTTGAAATATGTTGACTTTAGAGAACCCAGTAAACTAAAAAATTGGTTCCATAATTCCTTGTTATGTCGCTTATGAAATTGAGAATAAAAGAAAATTCACATGTGGAATGGTGAAATGTAGAAACATGGGATCTTACCTTGAACACAAATCACTTGTGGTTCATGTGTAGTTTATAATACTTTTGTAACTCCTTTTGCTATAAAACAATGCTAATAATGAGACCATAATGTGATGTAAGAGTAAAACATACAAGAGTGAAATGAGATTTGAGGTTAGGAATAATGTCACTCTTGGAGTCCTTATAACTCAATTAGACATTTCCTTGTGTTAAAAAGAATATGAATTGCCTTGGTGAGATCAACTTCGAGAAAACAAAAGATATTTATAAATCTAAATAAAATTTCTTGACTTGGAAATATTGAATGGATTCAACAATTTATCAAACTATTTTTAACTATGATGGGAAATAAGGACACCGTGATCAAAAATGTTTTGGGAAAAGGTATCTTGAATCTAAATCTGCCTCAAATCCTAAGATTTATGTCTTGACATCATGTCAAATTCACTATTGTAGTAAGGGTAAAATTTAAACATTGAATAAATGTTTGAGAAACATAAGCTTAACATAAGAACGAGTGAATTAAGAACTTTGTATGTAATTTGAAATATGCCAAATAATTATGTAAGTTATGGAGATTTTTGTAAGAGATAAAGAGCCAACTTAAATGGTTGAACTATAAGTTGAATATGAAATGAATTTAAGAATCATTAGGTGGAAAAAGAATAAAATTATCCTTGCATAATAATGTTCTTGGAATGTTAATCATAACTAAGATGGAATCATGGTAATGATGTGTTGTGGGTTTTCCAACCCTTGAATATTTTTCTTGTGGTTGGGTCATTGCTAACATTTTTCATTGGGGAAAGTGTGGCATCAACATGTATATGGTGTTGTCATGTATCTATGTGAGCCTATGACTTATGTAAGTGTCTTACGCTTTGTTGAGTTTCTCTACTTAGAGCCCTTGTGGTGTTGTGTAGTGAGCAATGTAAGTTAAAAAAATATCCTGGTATTTTTACTATTATATTTGTGGGTGTATAATGTGGCATTACATTTGGTATTAGAGTGGAGGTTCATGCTCTCAACATCCTTTGAGATGGATTGGAGTTGTGATGATTTTGCATGGTTTTGGTGGATATTGGAAGAGTAATGTGAAAAAATGTTGTAATTGTGATATTATGAACACACATGTTGTGCATGTCACTTAGTGCGTATTTGTTATCATGTTGATGTGCCTGTGATGAGAGTATTCACTCTCTTTTCTTGGATTCTATGAAGAGGTCACGTGTGATGTACTACCTTGTGTTGTCTTTGAAAAGATTGTTATTGTGGATTGCAAATTGTTGGAGCATTTTGGCATTATGTGATATGAAGGTGTATTGATGTATTGCATGACAAAATTATTGTAAATTGAATTGATTGTATCGTAATGTCATCACCATGTTGTGATGAATCAGTGTGTCACCATGTTGTGATGAATTAGGTGTATCAACATGTTATAATTTTAATTGGCTATATGTTGTAATCTTAGACATTGTGTTCCTCATACGTATAATTCATGTAATATGTAATGGTTCATGTTGTGATTTAGGGGCATATGGTAAATGTATGATCCCTACTATATAGTGATTACACTTTGGGTGCAATATGTGGTAATGTGATGTATCATAACCCGTAAAAGTAATGATTGTGTTATACCCTATATATACCATGCGTGAGACGTTATGGTTAATTTGTGTGAATAACCATTGTATTAGTGATGTAGTTATGTGTTATGTTGTGAATCCAACACTAACCGACCCTAAGGGAAATCGGTAAAAGGTGTATGTTTGGAGTGAGGAAATGTGTACCATTGACTAGTCACTCGAGTCAGTACAAGATAGGAAGTGGAGTCTTACATAGGCTGAAAACCCACTTTTGTTCATTTGGTATGTATGACACTTGCTCAACGGGTGTCATGTATATTGTGTTTCGTGGACACCTTAGGCTCAGTAGATGGTGACTTTTACTCCTTTCTATCTCCCTATATGGTTATCGTATGGATTCAACCTAAGTGTAGTGATGACTATGTTGAGCCTTATGGAAGCAGTGGAGGGATAATTTAGACAGAGATGATGACAATTTTATTATTTGATATGTTATTTTATGAGCTAAGGCTCGATGTCCGAGTTCCAAACTCGTTGAGTACCCCTTTGGTGGTCGTATAAGGCCACATAGTTATTGTGATGTGTTATTTCTCTACACATATATTATTCGTAAATTGAACATTCTCCCTTTTCTTGCTAGGACCAACAGTTTTCTTGATTGACATGTTCTTTTATTTTGGGAATTTATTTGGTTGTTGCATTAACATGTGGATTTTTGCACTAACTATGGCTATTTGGCCATTTGTTTTACTTAGTTTTATATTTTATTTTCATGTTTAAAGGTTTTATAGCCTAGCCCAAGGCTTGGGATTTGTGCCACTTGGAATTTGAAATGGATTGTTACGTTGGTTCTAATGCCGTAATATGTTGGAATAGGGTCATGGGATTCACCATGGATTGGTAGAACCTATGGACCCACTACATTGTATAGGGTACTCCCCAAGGAGTTACCGATTACTAGTGGGTTGTCAAACCACAAGTTATTATATCACTTGGCTTAGAGTGTCTAGACTCTATACACCTAGGGCTATAGGGTGGCTGGCCTCTTTGGGGAGCGAAATGAAAAATATATATCTTTATTTTGTTGCTTTGGGAGGTATATGTAGCTTCCTTGTGATGCTTTGGAAGGTATATGGAGTTGTTTTTTGCTTTGGGAGGTGTATGGAGTTGGTGTTATGATTTATATGTACTCTCACCTTAAACTCATATATAGGTGGGGTGTAGATCCTTAAGTGTAATTGGAATTAAACCAAACCTTAGCTAATTAAAGGGTTAACTTATGGATAGAAAATGTAAGTAACTCCTTACAAAAAAAATTGATTTGAAATATGTTGAGTTTAGAGAACCTAGAAACCGAAAACTTGGTTCCGTAATTCCTTGTTATATCGCTTATGATATTGAGAATAAAATAAAATTCACATGTGGAATGGTGAAATGTAGAAACATTAGATCTTACCTTGAACACAAATCACTTGTGGTTCATATGTAGTTTATAATACTTCTCTAACTCCTTTTGTTATAAAACAATGTTAATAATGAGTCCATAATGCGATGTAAGAGTAAACCATACAAGAGTGAAATGAGATTTGAAGTTAGGAATAATGTCACTCTTGGACTTCTTATAATTCAATTAGACATTTCCTTGTGTTAAAAATAATATGAATTGCCTTGGTGAGATCAACTTCAAGAAAACAAAAACATTTATAAATATAAATAAAATTTCTTGATTTGGCAATGTTGAATGGATTCAACAATTTAGTAAACTATTTTTAACTACGATGGGAAATAAGGACACCATGATCAAAAATGTTTTGGGAAAAGGTATCTTGAATCTAAATCTACCTCAAATCCTAAGATTTATGTCTTGACATCACGTTAAATTCACTATTGTAGTAAGGGTAAAATTTAAACATTGAATAAACATTTGAGAAACATAAGCTTAACATAAGAATGAGTGAATTAAGAACTTTGTATGTAATTTGAAATATGCCAAATAATTATGTAAGTTATGGAGATTGTCATAAGAGATAAAGAGCCAACTTAAATGGTTGAACTGTAAGTTGAATGTGAAATGAATTTAAGAATTTGTAGGTGGAAAAAGGATAAAATTATCCTTGCACAATAATTTTCTTGGAATGTTAATCATAACTAAGATGTAATCATGGTAATGATGTGTTGTGGGTTTGCCAATCCTTGAGTCCTTTTCTTGTGGTTGGGTCATTGCTAACATTTGTTCATTGGGGAAAGTGTGGCATCGAAATGTATATGGTGTTGTCGTGTGTTTATGTGAGCCTATGACTTACGTAAGTGTCTTATGCTTTGTTGAGTTTCTCTACTTAGAGCCCTTGTGGTGTTGTGTAGTGAGCAATGTAAGTTAAAAATATATATCCTGGTATTTTTATTGTTGTATTTGTGGGTGTATATTGTGGGCGTAAAGTGAATATGTAAAAAGCTAGTAATAAAAAGTAAATACCCCTGAGATAATGCAATATGTTGTGGATGGGTGGGATGGAATTCAAGATGGAGTGATAGGAGCTATGTTCCCCCAGCAAGTGGAATTTTATGTAATGAGGTTCATTTTTTCCCCTTAGCAGTCAAGATTGAACCGTAAACAAGAGTGTGTCATCAAGAAATGGTCGCAGCATGTGTTGTATTTAGTGCGTTGTGATGAGGGTGTATATGTATATGATGAGATACAACATATAGAAAGAGATGTGCATGAACCCTACAGCCAAAGCATGTATCATGAATTGATGAATGGATGAGTGATGATTTATCCCTAAGCATATATCACTACATGATGAATGAACAAGTGATGATTTATCCCTAAGTGTATATCACTATATGATGAATGAACAAGTGATGATTTAGCCCTAAGTGTATATCAATATAAGATGAATGGAAAAGTGATGATTTATTCCTAAGCATATATCACTATAAGATGAATGGTAAAGAGTTGTGATGTAACCTAAGGTGTATACCACTACAAGATGATAGAATAGGTGATAATTTATCCTAAAGTGTATGTCACTAGCCTAGGAACACCGTATGATGGAAGGTCGCATGATGAGTGTAAGGTCCATTTGACTTGTAAACCCTTGGCAATTGAGTATGGATCGAGGAACTAAAGTACGTCATAGGGTGGTGAGTGCATCATGCGTAGAAGATGATGTTGTATAAGTGTAGTGATGAAAAATGACCATGTGGTGAAAAGGATGTGTAAATACATAGTATGTAGGATGCAATGTTGTATGTGTAGAATATATAAAATGTAATGCATAGTGTGCGATGTAACATGTGTAGATAGACTAGTAATGTAATATGTATGATGAAATGATGCTAGACGCATATGTAATGAAGATTAGGATAGAAAATGGATGATATGAAGACGTGCAGTGTATGATGTGACTATGTATAGGATATGCGTAGATAGCCTAATAGTGTATGTAGTGTGTAATATGAATAGTGTATGATCCTAAACATATAAATATTGGAAGACCAGTAGAATGTGTGATGTATAAATGCATAAAAGTTGAAATGTCATAGATCAAGTGTAGAATGTATGATGTATGTCGTGTGATATGTGTGTTTCACCAAATTATTAATAGATTTAATGAAATAGATAGAGGGAGATAGGCCAAGGAGGAATACCTATTTGTGATGTCGGTTGAAGGTTGTGCACGTCTTGACTTCCTGATCCAATGATGATTGTGAATACTTCCTTTTGGCTAGGAGGAACTACCTATAAAGTGCAAAACAATACCACCAGATAGAGTTAAACACAATAATGAGTGGACTTCCTAGCGGATGCTAGATCCAGGAAGCATGGTGCTTCCCGAACAGATGTCACCCACTTTTATATAACAATATTAATGCTATTTGAAATAAACATGAAATAACAATCTTATTTGAATTGAAACGATTTAGGTACCTTATACAAAAAAATAAGAAAGGTCAGGTAAAAGGTGGTTGAGGTCAAAATGGGTCTAGGTGATGGACTGGTATTGGGTGGTAGATCTAGTACAGGCTTTTGGTGAGGTCTGGAAAAGGTTACAAATGATTATAGGTAGTTTGGGAGTGGGTATTAGCTTGTTGTCCTAAGCTAGGTTATCAGACATAGAGACCGATGTTGGTCAGGGTATGACCGATGACAGTTTAGATGTGACCGATGACGGTTTGGGATGGATAATGGTAGAATTCCAAAATGGATGTCCAAACTCTCTCTGTGTCTGCACAGAGAGTTGGGAAGGCATGTGGTGGGATTGTAGGTGGGGTACCAATCTTGGGTAAGGTTCTATGAGGTTTTGGGGTGATAAAGTCAACTTAGTGAAATTTTGTCAGAAGATACAATAACTAGTGTTAGTCTAGTGACCGATGCTAGGTGAAGGGGAAACTAATGATAGTTAGGGTGACCAGCGTCAGTAGGGCGGAATGGTGGAAATCAAATAAACTTGGTTTTGAGGGCTTCTCTATGATTACACAGAGAATGGGGGAAGGATGGTTGGGTTTATAAAAATGCTAGGAAGGCTCAGGAATGTCTAAGAGTCAGGTATGGGGAGCTAAAAGGGTTGTGGGTGGTTGGATGGGTGGATTAACAGGAAGGTGGGGATGGTAGAATGCAAGGGAGAATATGATCTAATAAATAGAGGTAAATAAACTAAACTCTAAGTAATTGTTGACATTTTTTGCACCTCGTGTGGAAAAAGGTCAACTAAAAACTTTTAAAAGTTTCTTATTTTGGTTAGTTACGAGTTTGATTATGTTGGGATAGCCACTTCGGATTAAGATACAATTTTTTAATTGTTCAGTTTCAGGTAGTCTTAGAAGTCATTTGGAATCAAAACTACAGCTTGAGTACAATTTAAGAATGTCATGCCTCATAGATGCAGCCATTCCATTTGAAACCTTCGTCAGAACTATGTAACAGCTGTAAACAACCATTGCAGGGCCCTGAGGAAGGTAGGAAGGGCAACATGTATCAGACATGATGTTCTAAAGCTGCAGATAGGTGGCACTTTTGAGGGATAGTTTTCACTTTTAACAATCAGTTTACATTTTCTGTGATCCATAATAAGGTACACTTGATTGTTTATTTATTTATATGATTAAGTGAATTATTTAAGTGTTTTGAGTTGTATAAGTTCATTCATTATCCATACAAATGAAAGAAAGTATAGAAAGGAAGGACATACATCTCATAACAGAAAGTTTTTTCATTTATTCATGAGGAATAATAGTACATATTTTTCTCACACAAGCCGTGAGAAATAACTAAAAGGAAAAACAATGCATATATTTATGAAGTTGAAAATGTAAAGAGGTAAAAGAAACATGTCATTACCTCAAGGAGTGTTCTTCTCTTTCTGAACTATTGTTCCAGCTATCCACTGCAACTGCATCATGGTACTAAAAAGGAGAGATAAATGATCATCAATACTGAGCTCAGGGTTTAGTTTAACTCTTTATACTTCCAACTTCATAAATTCATGCATTGAAAAGTGCAACAAAGGTGAAGTAGAAGAATCGCCAAGAGGTCAAGTTAATCAAGGGAGATAAAAATTGCTGCTGAAACAGAATGAAAAAGGAATTTTGGGAAAATTTTTCTAGGGCTTCGCCATGAAAAATCAACATTTCAAATTTTCCAGCATGCATGTAAAGTTGTAATGAAGCTCAAATATAGTATTTAAGCAGAAAAGGAAAAGAAACTACAACATTCCAACAAAACTTCAAAGTTTAGCATACAAGAATTTGTGAAACAAAAATTCTAGAAATAATGTGTCCCTTCCAGGTTCTCAAACAAAATAAATGATTAACTTCTATAGTTTTCATTTCTCAGAATCAAATGTTTCAAAGTTATTCACAATAGAAATAAGAATGATGTCCAAAGTACAAAGTTGCAGAAAATGGAGAAATCAATATCAAGCACATAATTTTACAAAATGACAACCATCATGTGGTACTATTTTCAGAATAAAATGTACATCATTTTCAGGAAGTCAAGGTGAGAAATACTACGTCACACAAGAATCCAAGCTATAATACTTTGTAAAATCCTCTATTGCTTTGAAAGAACATGATTGAGACTTTTCAACTCAAAAATGCCACTATAGGTTACACGAGACCAAAACATAATCCATTTTTATAAATGAGGATCAAAGTACAGTTGTGTCATTTGAAGCTCACAAATAAATAAGCATGATGCAATAATATCCACACCTCTACCTTGCTATGAACATCATCAATTACTTCAAGTTTGAATATTCAATATAAAAAGGATTTTTCAATCTTCAAAGCACAAAGTATATTTTGGATCTAAATATGCACAGGATGAAGGAAATAGATCTATTAACGTAAAGAAGAAGATGCAGATTCAGTCCAACAGAAAGAAACAAAAATTCCCAGTGAAGGCCCATAATAAGATGGAAGGGACAAATTCTTTGAGGCAAATATCAAAGTAAGTTATAGGTTTGAATTTTCAAGCAAAAAACTGAAATACTCAATTACAGAGCAATGGGAGCAGATAATATTCAACATGCTTTTATATCAACAAGAATACCTACACTTGGGTTATCAAAAACAAGTTTTTGAGCTACAGTTAATTATATGTCGTCACATATTATGATCATTTCAAGAGCCATCAATATTTTGTAAATTATTATAGTTCAAAACTAGAGAACTCACCAGTTTGAGTCGAGTTGAGGAAAACCCTCAAAATATCAACGAAGTGTAGAGGAAAAATAAACATCCAGGATGATTTCTAGTTTAAAATTTCCACATATCACAAAGAAATGCAAAATAAAATGAGTATCAGTTTTAGAGGTCAAAATGTCAAGACCAAGTAATAGCAAAAACTCAGGGTCAAAACTTACCAACTTCATCAAACAGTGATGCAAAGAGAGGGAGAACCGAGCTCAATCGGTCAATAGCAGCCATATTATAGAATCCTCATAGAGCTTAGATTCAGAGTAGAAACTCAAACACCCAAAGAAGTTGTAGAGAGCTCGAGTTAAAATGAATGGCCAATAAATATTCAGAAAGGCCGAGCTCCAAGAGAACAACCATGGCGGCCAATACAAAACTGAGCTCAAAAACACTAACAATGGCAGCATTATTATAGAAAACTCACTCAAAAGAATCACATAATGTAGAGAACCATTTTTGCAAAGAGCTAAGTATAGAATAATCAACAATGGCACTCCCATAAATGCTCAACGAGCTCTAACAATGGCGTTTAGCAAAAAAATTCTAGGGCTTCGCCCATGAACCAGGAAACTAAATTAAATAATCATAATGTTCGAGTTACCTTTACCATACCAACTCAAGAGTAGAGTCAATGAAACCCTAACCGAGGGTCAAGCATCAATCATTAAGCTTCAACCAAGTACGAAGATCAAAGGCCAAGGATCGAGCTCCAGGCTCAAAGCAATTAACCACAGTCATGCCCACCGACCACATTAAACGTCAAAGCCAAAACCCTAAACCATAGGTTCAAGATCGATGGCCGAAGATGAAAAAGGACACAGATTGATGGCCCAAAACAATCAACAAATATCAAAGCAAACTCAACTTGAGTTACATATGCCACCGACAAAGTTACCAAGGGGTGAGTCACCGTGGGGGGGGGGGCAGCCCCATGTTTGAGTAAAATTATCATTGCATTGACTTTCCAAAGTCTAGACCATAGTCCATATCCCAAATAATCCAAAAGCTGACAAGGAAATAATAATCAAAGTGGCCGAGTATTATAATGTGTCATATGTGTATTCAAAGGGGGCCAAATTCATTGGACTATGTTAGTACTATAGTCTAAGGTCAAATAATCAAGAGTGGCCAACCAATGAAGACTAATGGTCAAGTTCAAAGGTGGTCCCCACTAGTGGGAAGGTTAGAGATAATTTACATTGTGCTATCCATGTGATCACTAGAAGACAGAACAAGTGTCAACATCAGAGACAAAGGTGGTCCCAATCAGGATAGATATTTGGATGAATTGTTTTTGCAAAGTTGCAATTAATGTAATTTATTTTTTCTCAATACACAAGATTATTTTTGCATGCCTTCACAACAGGACAGAAAAGAGAAATAGACAGAGTTGCATGTTCATGGAGAGAGACTTGCCTAGTAAGCAATCTTATTTTTAGCAAATTATTCACCTTCTTTCTTAAAAATAGAATAGTCAACTTCAAATGACCAATCAGAATTGATGACTATAATGCCTATTTGTAGTTGCATACTCTATTTTTATTCCTTTATCCATTATTAAATAAAGGATACAAATAGGATGCATGGGCGAGTACAAGCCTTAGGCTATTTTTAGGAAGAAGGTGAACTTTTTTGCTATATATTGTGTGCCTTTGCAAAGCACAAGGAGGACTTCTAGAAGACTTTTTGATATAGGAGTACTGAAGCAAATTTTTCCAAGTTTGCCTTCTTAGTGTGAAGAATTTCTACCTTACCAATTATTTGCAGTCTTGTGTATGTTTCTATTAGTCTTGTGAATGCAAATTCCCTAATCAATCATCTTACCCTGCTGCAAATTTAATATTTTTCTAGCATAATTTTAATGTGCATGTTAACTTATCGCATTGTTGTGATATTCTTCCCTCAAGAAAACCAAGTGTCTCGCCTTAAATTTATCAAAGACTGTTGGTTCATGCACAAAAAAATCCTTCACATATCAATTGTGCATATACTCACCAAAGCCCTCATACAAATTTAGTGTATCACCTTAGTTTTAATTATTTTATAGTTGTCTTTTACCCCTAACCCCATAATCAATTTAGGATACATCAACAAGGATACCGAGACTCACCTCAAAATAGGTATACCCACAGACTTGAGGTGTTTCCATTATATCTACAAAAGAGAGAGATCAAATTTTACAAGCTTAGAAAACATGCAACCATCTCTCTACAGGGTGCACTTTTGAGAGATAACAGAAACATAGAATAACATAGATCAAAACATACTTGTATTTGTAGGCCTAGTTGGTGGAAGATAACAATGGTTGATCTATGAAATTAGTGGTTAGTGCCACAATAGTGCTTCCCAGAATGTTACCGTGAATTCCAATGCCTTCATATCAGTCTTGGTGCTGGCTAGGGGTGTCTAGATGCATAAGAGGGATTTGGTTCATGCTTTCATGCAGATCTCTCTCTCTCTCCCAAAACTCAAAATTTCCAACCTCTGGAACAAGGTTTCCAAAATGAATATATGGTAACCGATGACGGTTATGGTGACCAAAGTGTCGCCAAAGTTAACCGCATCGTTAAGGTGAAAATCCTAGGTTTACCAAAATAGCAGATCTTGGCTATCTTTTGGCCAGTTCTTCCCATTGGTCCCGATCTAAAATGGTATTTAACACTTAGATAAGTGGGCATGTTGTTGGAGAAATAATAGGCATCTAATGTTAGGGTTAGACTAAGTCTCAGTTGGTTAAGGTAAGTAGAAATTGAGTCTTAGTTAAAATAAACATGCTAAGAATAGGTCCATGATGAGGTGTCTAGGTGAGGTGTAAATTAATTTAATTAAAGTAATTAAATTAATAGATAAAGTGAGGATGAACATTAATTCAATTGTAAGTAATTAAATTAATATGAATGTGGGGTAAAGGGGTCATGGTTATATGAACATGCTATGTTAACTTCTCGAAAGGGGAACAAAGGGGAGTGTGACCCAAATTTGGTGTCAACACTTTCCCCTTTTTCACCTAGCTTGTATTGATAAGCATATTTCACCATTTTATTTATGTTTTGAATGTGAGGAAACAAATAATGTTATGGGATGAGGAGGAATACATGTTATGATGATTAGTTTGGAGGTTGTGCACTCGTCCTAACTTCTCGATCTAATGTTGATTGTGAAAGCTTCCTTTTGTCTAGGAGGAACTACCTAAAATAGAAAACAAGACCACTAAAGAAGAGTTAAATAATATATGACAGTGGATTGCCTAGCGTATGCTAGATCCGGGAAGTGTGATACTTCCTAGAGGGATGTCAATCCATTATTTTTATAAAATAAATATGAAATAACTGAAATACGTACATAAATTTTGATTTGGGTACCTCAGATAACTATCATTGTCAATCCAATTAAATACTAAAAACTATGCGGGTCAAGGTCTTTAGGTTAGGTTATAGGTTGTTTAGTTGGTCTGCAGGTCACAAACAAGGTCTTAGTAGGGTTGGGTAAGGTGTTTGGGTTATTTTGGTAGGTAGGTTAGTTACTAGTTTACACAATGTTGGTAGGCACAGAGACCAAAGTGTTGTTCGTATGACCGACCATAGTTAGGAAGAACCGACATTGGTTTTGGGTAACCGCGCTCGGAGAGGCGGATGATAAAACTCAATAAGATCTTATTAGGGGTTTGAGTTGAGGTCGAGGAAAAGATGACAAAGGCATGACAAGGTATATGGGGATATTAGGAACACTCATATATATGTAGAGGTCGGTATAGGTGGTTTTATGATGTGGGTGGAGGAATGGTTGAGTTTACAAAAAGAGGAATAGTGGGGAAAAGGGAATGCAAGTAGAAAATGACAACAGAGATGACAAAAACCTTTAAAATAGGACAAGGATGAAATAACACAAGTGATAAACGTACTTATTGGTGTTGCAGTCCAATGGCTATGTGGTGGTGATGATTGATCGGTGGGATGGAGCTTGGTGGCACAGTGGTGCTTCGCAGAATGCTACCATGATAGTAATACCTTTGGATCTATCTCAATGTTGGTTATGGTTGCTTGGATGTGTGAAAGAGCTCTGTTCTTACTTGCATGCGAATCTCCTTTTGCTCCCAAAATTTGAGAATGTGAATACCCTCTCAAACAAGGTTACCAAAATGGTTATATGGTAACCGATGACGGTTCTTGTCGACTAGCGTCGGTTTAGGGATGACCAAAGCATTGGTTAAAGTAGGATTCTCTAGGTTTACTAAAATGATAGATCTTCCTTCATTTGGGTCAAGTCTAGCCATTTATTCACATATCAAAATGGACATTATATTTTTATGAGTAGGAAGGTGGTTAGAGGAATAATAGGCATTGATTTTTAGGGTTGAACTAAGTCTTATTCATTTATGGAAACATGCTATGAATAGGTCTATGGTGAGGTGTGCATCCATTTAATTAAAGTAACTAAATTAAATTAATAAATGGGGTGAGGATGGGTATTAATTTAATTGTAAATAATTAAATTAATATTAATGTGGGGTATAAGGGTCATGGTTAGGTGAATGTGTTTAAGTTGGTTATTCGAAAGAGGACCAAGGGGAGTGTGACCCAATTTTGGTGTCTACATTTTTCCCCTTTTTGTCACGTGGCTTGTATTGGTAAGTGATGTTGAAAAAAATAGGAAATGGTTGTGTCGAGTGTAAGTGAGGGTGGTGTTGCCCCAAGCATGGGTGAAGGTAACCCCCCTCAAACTAGGAACCGATGGGGTGTAAGACGGAATCGGTGAGTGGTTTGATAAAAGGAGGAGGTGGGAAAATGAAGGTCAGTGGGTGCATTAGGTAAAGGGTAAAGGTAAAATCAGGTAAATAGGTAAATGGGCCAGGGTCGAAGGTAGTGGTAGTTGAACGTACACACATGTTGGAAACTACAACATGAAACCAAGTTGAAAATCTTTCAAAATCTATGGCGTCTAAGGTCGATAGGTCTATCCAAATAGGGTTGAAGTGATTCTGTATCCAAGGTATAGGATATGGTGCATAAACACAATGTAGGTCAGGTTCAGGAATGTTTAGGTATGTTCTGGTACACCAAAGGTTAGGTCAAGATAAACAACACAACAATAGGCAAGGTAAGTTCGATGTAGAACAACGCGGGTAATAACGTCACAAGGTACAACAAGCATGAGGGTCAAAGGTCACAAAAAGTGGTTCAGGTCAAGGTATATAGGTAATGACACGGGTAAGGCCAAGGTTTAGGTAAAATAACAACTCCTAAGATGCATTAAAGGCAATGTAGGGGTAGGATGGGTTTGTAGGTATGGTTCAATGGGTTTCGGGATGATAAAAAGGTGTGTTGGCACTAATGGTTGCAAGAAAAAGGAATCTTAGCAAGACCAAATAGTTATAAGGGTGGACCAATGCCGGTTATAGGGTGACCAATGTTGGTTGGCTAGGGCACAAATAGGACCAGCGTCGGTCAGGTCGGGTTGGGTTTATAAAACAAAAATTCCATATTTTATGGAATCATTGTTGTGTTGTACCATTGGAGAAAATGACAGAGCCGTTTGACTTTTTGTGCTTTTTCTAAGAGAGAAGGACATGGCATTGTACCCAGTTGAGGTGGAGAGTACGAGTGGTGAGAGGAGCTAGGGAGACAGGTCCACGAGCTTCGGGGAGTGATTTGATAAGATGGAGGTGGGGAGAGAATTTGGTGATGGTAGAGGCAGGAGAGGGGTCGTGTGACCACCAAAGTCTGAGCAGCTCGACATGCCCCCATGGAGACGGCATCATGATGAGGTAAGATTTAATCTCATTCTTTGTTGGTTAGGTGATTTTGTTTGTAGAAATCAGGTCTGGGTAAAATGTGTTTGGGGGAAAATTAAATTTGAATTTGGAATGTATAGGGAGAAAATAGGAAGGGAGGAAGGTGTATGTAGGTTAAGGAGGGGTGGGGATGGGTTGAGGGGAGATTTGGGTAGGAATGGGGGTAGTTAGGTAGAAATGGTGAATTTTTAGAGAAATAGGGTAGGGTTTTACGGATTATCACCGCGATGTGATCGACGCGGTCAAGGGTTGACCTACATCGTGGGAATTAGCCAAATTGGTCACGGATGGGGTGACCAATTTCAGTTTTATGAGACTAGTGCCGCTAATAGAACCAATGTTGGTCGAAATTAGTGAAAAATAGGCCAAGAGATGAGATAGGGTGGGTGGGGGAGATAGGTCATGTGATAGGAAGGTATTGTTGACTGAAAATAGCTTGGGAAGGGGTACAAATAGGTATGGTCGAGGGGTGTGAACTTGAGATAGGGAAAGGTAGTCTGTTAGGGTTGGGGTGGGGAAGAGAGGTCATGAGTGGGAAAGGTCTTGGGAATAGGTTGGGTGGTCGTAGATGAAGTTGGGTATGGTCAAGGTCTAATGATGTTATGGTTTGTTGGATGCAGGCAAGGGACCAGTTACATGATGTGGATAGGGTACCTCCCCTGCTATTAGTAGTATGAGGGAGCACGATGGTTAAGGAGTGGCACCATGTTGCAGACATGGACCTGATTAGGGTTAGACACTATCGGCACGTGGTCCGAGAGCCAAGTTTGATGGTCACCCTCATCGATAGATGGGATTCGGTGACCAACACATTTCATTTGTTGATAGGTGAGATGATCGTCACCTTAGAGGATGTTTATAGGATTCTACGGCTACCAATAGTAGGGACATAGGTGTATTCTATTTCCTTAGAGGCATCTGAGGATTTGATGTTGGCATTGTTCGGTGAGGGGTTGGTGGAGTTGAGGTTCCATAGCGCCAACATGAGTTATGGAGATATATACCGGGTCCATCATGAGGAGATGAGGCTAATAGTTTTAATGATGGAGGCAGTGTTTTGTTTTACACCACTAAATGCGGAGGCCGAGAGATTGCCATGGGCTTTTATGGGGGTTCTTCATGATATGATGGAGGATAGGACCTGGTTTGTATGGGCACCAACATTCTTGGTGCAGCTTTATAGAGAGTTACGAGCCTATGCGCGATTACGGTGGTTCACCTTATATCAGAGCTTCCTTCTTCATTATTGGGAATACGAGCACATTGTGTGTGTGCATCTAGTGGGCATGCCCCAACCGGATGCATTCAAGGTCGGGCATGGTTTGGGTGGGCTACAGGCGATGGGTAGCTAATGTTAAAGAGCATCGACTTCTAGGGCTACACATGATGTAGCATATTACAAGTGTGTATTAGAGGGGTTGTCTGGTGTGGAAATCATATGGAGGAATTATGTGGGATTCCCATCATATAGGTAGATGGAAGATGAGCTAGAGGGGTTGTAACTATTGAGGTAGATAGAGGGGTGCCTATCAACACCAAAATTTTCCTCCATAATTTTTATTTCATTAATATATGTATTAGGAATAGGATTTTGTTAAGTATAATTAGTAGTGGCATCCAATAGAAGATAACGGCGATGCCGGTATGATGCCACCAATAATGTATAGTATGGTAACAGTCAAAGTATAATAGGAATGTTGTGGTAAAAATTAAATATTTATCGTAAGTGGTTCGGTAATGTTAAAATGTCAAATTTAAGGTAAGAAGAGAAGTAGGGTCTACATGATTAGGAATTAGAAATATTATATTGGTAATAAGGATAAGGAGTGATGTCATAAATATTTTGTGTATTTTATTTGTAAAAAGTCTAAAAAGGTGGAACCCATGTGAAATGATAAGGTTTATCTTATCTTAAAAGATAAGCTTACATGTAAAGATAAGAGTTAAGGTATGGAATATGATTCTTCAGAGTAGATTTCTTATCCTATCTTAGAGATAAGGTGGATAAGCCTGAAATTTATATAAATAGAGAGGCCACCCCCTCATTTAGCATAGAAGTAAGTAGTGAGAAATATTGTATGAGTAAGTGTGTGAAGAAAGCCATCATTTAGAAAGTGTGTTAAAGAAGCCATTAAGAGGTGTAATTGTGAAGTTTCTCCCATAGTTATTGTTGGAAGGCAAATGGAGTTAGTAACACTTGAAGTACTTCATGGGTGAGATTGTAACAATTTCATGTTGATATTATAATTTACACTTATATTTCAGATTTGTCATCATTCCTTCATATCATAGTCTATGGTATTTTTGTGTTATGTTTGTTGTTGTGTTTCCATATTACATCCACCAAACTAAAAGTTGTGCATTAGTAAATAATCATAGCACGAGGAGTTCCCGGTGGAGAATTATCATAGTGCCGGATTGGTGATGACATTTTGGTTTTGTTGCCAGGACCATTCCTTGTTGGTGGATTTTCTGGAGAGATATTCCCACTTAGTCAGAAATCATTTGGAGGGTAACCTTGTTTTTACTGTGTATAGTAGTTACCATGGTAAAGTCACTTTTTACCATGAATAGTATTTACCATAGTAAAGTCACTTTTTACCATGAATAGTATTTACCGTAGTAACTTCACTTTTTATTGTGAATAGTGTTTACCATAGTAAAGTCAGTTTTTACCATAATAAGTCAAGTTTTACCATAGTTTACCATGGTCATTTATATTTTACTGTAGAAAGGTGTAAAGTCACTTTCTATTATAGTGATTCCAATTATTTGTGCACATAAGTCTTGTTGATTGTACTTGTGGGTTGGTATTTCATTGTGGTTACTTTTGAAAATGGGGAAGATTCCTATTTTTTAACCCAATCTAATGAAGATGCTTCCTCTTTCATTCAAGAATTTAAACAATCTTACATTTGTAATGGCCTCATAAGAAGGGAACAATGGACTAAATTTTTTCCTACTTTTTGGATGGTTCATCCCTTAGGTGGTTTGAAACACTAGGTGATAATGTGAAAAACTCATGGGATTTATTAATTAAAAGTTTTCTTGAAGAATTTGGTGAACAACAAAAATATGTAGATATCTCATGATCGATATCACAAAGCTATCCCAAGGAGAGAAGGAGAAGATAAGGGATTATCATGCTCATGTTCTAGAGCTAAGGAGGAAGCTCGATGCCCAAATCCGAAAGGAAGGATTAGCGGATGGGTTGATGAATGGCATGGATAATCTCCTTTATAAGCACTTCATTCTTGGGATGAAGCCAAAGATCAGACAACGAGTGAAGTATGACCACCCAATGACCCTCGAACAAGCAAAGGAGATTGCAAGAAGGCAAGAAGAAAGCATGGAAGAAGATCCCAAAGAAATTTTTGCTAAGGTAGAGCCTACACCAACACCTTTGGTCCAGAATCCACAACCACTCTCGATGAGCACAAATCTTTCTCCTAGTACATCTACTAAGTATGAAGATCTGCTCAGAAGATGGGCCAGTTAACTATTAATCTTCTTCAAGGAAAATAATTTAGTTCTCAGGGAGGAGATAGAGGTCCAAAAAGAAATATATCTAAAGTTGTATGTTATGGTTGTCATAAAAAGGGTCATTATAAGTATAATTGTCCAGATAGAGCTTCTACATCTTAGTACAAGAGAGATAATGATAAAGAAAAATCACCCGTGAATTCTTTTGATGTAGTAGATAGGAGCATAAATAATGAAGTAATGTGTTTTGTAACAAAAAGAAAGAAAGAAAAAAAGATAACCAAGATGGAAATGATCCTAAGAAGATGAAAGGAGAAACTAGTAAGAAACATAGAAGAAGAAAATTGGGTGTGTAGGATTTTATGATTTCACGGGGCAAGGACCATACTCCATCTTAGAAGATCTATCCAAAAGGCCTACAAATATTACATATGGTCAACTTCTTGGCTATGTCTTCTGAGAAGAGGTGGGAGCTGTGAAGTGGACTCAATGCTCGACGAAGGAAGGAGGTTGAGGTCCATGTTTTGGAAGCAGAGGTAGATCCCTATGCTCCACAAGCTGAGGTATTATGTAATGGTATTTTAATTCATGATGTCTTAGTAGATGGAGGTGTTGTAGTTAATGTAATGACCAAGTTTATAATGAATATGTTGGGTTTAAAAATTGATCACCCCTCAACACTTATGTTAAGGTCATTAAATAAGGGAAAAACTAAACTAGAAGGTGTTGTTTCAAATGTGGCAATATCTATTATGGGTGTTGTATGTGTGGTAGACTTTCAGGTGATGAAAAATGGTACTGTTGCATACCCAATGTTGTTAGGAAGGCCATGGCTAAGGATATTTCATGCAAGAAACTACTGGAATGAAGGCTTCATGACACTTAGACATGGCAAAGAGAGGGTGAAGATAAACGTGATCCCTCGGCATCATAAGGTAGAACTTGTGGATTCAAGTGATGAAACTAATGATTGGACATCCTCTTATTACTCTAGTACCAATGAAGTGGACACAGAAGATGAAGAAAGTGAGGTTGATGTTTTGGTCATGGATATCCTTCCAGTCACACCAACTCATGAACCCATAAAATTATCTGAAGAAGAAATTGATGATCGTCTCCAAAAAATAAATATTGGTGATGTTGTGATGGAGAGTGAGAAGGAATCCTACCTCCATCTCTTTTAAAGGTACATACACCTATTCACTTTTGATTACAAGGAACTCCGTCAAGTAAGTTGGGTAGAACATTCTATTGAGCTGGTAGATGGTGCTAAGCCCATAAAGCAAATGTCATATAGAATGAATCCTAATTTTTCCAAGACTGTAAAAGAAGAAATAGATAAGTTGCTTGATGCAGGATTCATATTTGTTGTGGAGAATTTAGAATGGGTTTCTCCCATTGTGATCTCAATAAAAAAGAATGGGAAGCTACACATTTGTGTTGATTATAGGAAGCTCAACAAGGCAACAAAGAAGGATCATTACCCTCTTCCATTCTTAGATCAGATCTTGGACGAAGTAGCTAGCCAGGAGTGTTATAGTTTTGCTGATGGATATAGCAGATACAACCAAGTTCATATAGTAGAGAAAGATCAGCTAAAGACCATGTTCACCACTCCTTGGGAATGTTTTCTTATAGATTTATGCCTTTTGGGTTGTGTAATGCTCTCGGAAATGTTCTAGTGCTTGATGAATAGGGTGTTTGAACCCTACATTGGAAACTTCATCAAAGTATTTTATGGATGATTTTTACATCTATGGGAGCAAGATGGACCACTTGCACTAGATGGAGACAACATTTCAAAGGTTAGATGAAGCACAAGCCTCACTAAACCCTTCAAAGTGTGTCTTTGGATGTTATAAAGGAGTTTTATTAGGGCATGTTATATCCAGAGATGGTATTGGTACTAATCCTGATAAGGTTTTAAAAATCAAAGAGTTACCATTTCCTATGAATAGAAGTAAGTTGAGATCATTTTTAGGCCATGTGGGTTACTATAGAAGGTTCATCAATAATTTCTCAAAGATTACACAACCACTAACCCAGTTCTTGAAGAAGGATGTTACTTATGAACCAGAAAGAAGGCACATGAAGATTTTGAACAACTAAAGGAAGCTTTGGTGTCTTCACCTATTTTAAAGAATCCATACTAGAGCAATCCATTCATTGTGTATACTAATGCTTCAAATGCAACACTAGGAAGTACTCTGAGCCAAAATGATGAAAATGGGAATGATCATCCAATTTACTTTGGGAGTAGACAAATGAGTAGTGCTGAGGTAAATTATACTGTAACTGAAAAAGAGGCTCTAGCTATCATTTTTGCTGTAAAAAAATTTAGAAATTACTTGCTAGGGTAGAAATTTCATAGTTGTAATAGATCATCAGGCTCTAAAATATATTGTAAATAAGCCTAACCCATCAGGGAGGATAGAAAGATGGATAATTTTGCTACAAGAATTTGAATTTGATATTATAGATAGGTCGGGAAAGAAGCATGTCAATGCAAATGCACTCTCTCGAGCCTATGATGGTTTAGGTTCATCTTGTGATGATGATGATTTCCCAAATGTAGCATTGTTATCCCTTAACACAATCCCTAGTGAATACATAGATATTTGGAATTATCTGAATGAATTCAAGTTTCTTGATGGTGCTAATGCAAAGACTAAGAGGAAGATTACTCAAGCCATTTGTCCATATTCTATTCTACATGGAGTATTATTTTGAATAGGACCTGATGGACAATACAAGAGGGCAGTTGGACGTGATTAAGGGAAGGAGCTAATAGAAGAATTCCACAATGGTACATGTGGAGGACACTTCTCTGGACAACTTACAACAAGAAGGATCTTGGATGCATGTTATCACTGGCCCACTCTTTTTAGAGATTGTTATAATTATTGTAAGACATGTGATATTTTTCAAACACATGGGAACCATAAGACTTCATCAGCTTCATTATGCCCTATTCTTCCACTTGGTCCCTTTGAAAAGTGGGGAATAGATATTGTAGGTCCACTTCCAACTACCCCACACCAAAATAAGTATATTGTAGTTGCCACAGATTATTTAACCAAGTGGGTTGAAGCTAGGCCATTGAAAACAACTTCCATGGATGAAGTGGCAAGGTTCATATATGAATGCATTGTCACCAGATTTGGTTATCCATTAGAAATTGTAATAGATCAAGGAAGCCACTTCATTAATGAGGTGGTAGAAGTCCTAGTCAACAAGTTTTCTATTAAGCACAGGAAGGCAAAAACTTACAAGCCAAGCATAAATGGATAGGTGGAACGAAAAATTTTGTGTTGTGTCAAATTCTAGCAAAAGATGCAGCCTTACAGGTACATAAGTGGGATAAAAGGATTCATGCAGCATTGTGGGCATATAGGGCAACATCAAAGTCAACAACATGATACTCCCCATTTTAGTTGGCTTATGGCATTGATCCAGTTCTTCCTATTGAGTTTGATATTCCCACTATAAGAATCATGAAAAATGAAAGGATGGATGAAAGTGATTCGGTAAAGGAAAGGTTGGTACATCTTCATTTGCTAGAGGAAATGAGAGAAATAGCAAAAGATACAAGCTATAAGAAGAAAATGAAGCAAAATGAATACTTTGATCAAAAGATCCATTTGTCTCCATTTCATGTGAATGACTTGGTTCTAGTATATGATTCCAAATACAAAAAAAAAGGCAGAGAAAATTTCTTTTCAAATGGATGGGGCCCTATAAAATAGTAGTTGTGCATGAAAATGGTACATATCGACTGGAGGAATTGGATGGCACTCCCATTACAAAATGGGTTAACCACGACAAGTTAAAGATTTTCCAAGCACTAGAATAGTCTACTTCGAGGACGGAGTAGAAGCTAGGAAGGGGGAAGATGTCGACACTAAAATTTTCCTCTCGTAATTTCTATTTCATTAATGTATGTATTAGGAATAGGATGTTGTTAAGTATAATTAGTAGTGGCGTCCGATAGAAGATAATGGCTAACGTGTTGCCAGATGCGATGCCACAAATAATGTATAGTATGGTAACAATCAAAGTACAATAGGAATGTTGTGGTAAAAAGTAAATATTTGTCGTAAGTGGTTTGGTAATGTTAAAATGTCAAAGTTAGGGTAAGTAGAGAAGTAGGGTCTACATGATTAGGAATTAGAAATATTATATTGGTAATAAGGACAAGGAGTGATGTCATAAATATTTTGTGTATTTTATTTGTAAAAAGTCTAAAAAGGTGGAACCCATGTGAAATGATAAGGTTTATCTTATCTTAAAAGATAAGCTTACATGTAAAGATAAGAGTTAAGGTATGGAATATGATTCATCAGAGTAGATTTCTTATCCTATCTTAGAGATAAGGTGGATAAGCCTGAAAGTTATATAAATAGAGAGGCCACCCCCTCATTTAGCATAGAAGGAAGTAGTGAGAAATATTGTATGAGTAAGTGTGTGAAGGAAGCCATCATTTAGAAAGTGTGTTAAAGAAGCCATTAAGAGGTGTAATTGTGAAGTTTCTCCCATAGTTATTGTTAGAAGGAAAATGGAGTTGGTAACACTTAAAGTACTTCATGGGTGATATTGTAACAATTTCATGTTGATATTATAATTTACACTTATATTTCATATTTGTCATCATTCCTTCGTATCATAGTCTATGGTATTTTTGTGTTATGTTCGTTGTTGTGTTTCCAGATTACATCCACCAAACTAAAAGTTGTGCATTAGTAAATAATCATACGAGGAGTTCCCGTGGAGAATTATCGAGTGTTGGATTGGTGATGACACGCCATGTAGAAAAGCATGAGATGATACTATTTGACAAGGTCAAACGGCAAATTTGGCTCTACAGGATGTACCTCCATCATTTACATGACAGAGGCATGACATGGAGAAGGCCTATACCTCTACTAATGTCGAAGGCACCTAAAGGTAGGAGAAGCATGTGACAGACGGTGGATTGATGTTCCAGGGTTATAGACAGTACAAATATTGGTGGGTAGGGCAACTACAGCTAGTACCGCCGAGGCCAAGGCATCCTCACTTAGCTACTATCATAGTTCAGAGAGACACCCTACAAGGGTAGGTGGCGACTCTGGTTACACAGTTGGGGATAGTGCAGGGACAACAGATAAGATCGTAGGGATAGATTACCACATTACATGCATAGGTAGTAGTCCTACAGCCTAGGTTACACAGGGGCAGGTACCTCCATAGAGCAAATATGGAGATGGAGATGGAGTACAGGTTGTCACCCTACAGGTGTAGGTTACATGTTTGTAGGGCCATTTGGCCACTACACATGCAATAATTGTGGCCCTACAGCCCATGTACAGACACAAGCACCTACACAAGCTCAGGGAAAGTGTCTCATGGTATATGTACAAGGTCGAGGTGATGGTACCATCACATATAGTACCGATGGCCGTGTTCGAGGATGCCCTAGAGACACAAGATATTATCAAGATCACCTGATGGTTGTAGGGATAGATGTCCCTACCTATGCAGAGTATAGAGCACATGAGGCTTCAAGTGAGAGGACCCAATCTCCACTCACAAAGGTGTGGAGATTACAGGGGCAAAAAACCCGAGACAAGGTCGGGTGAGACCACAAGTGCATGGAGGCTAACTCTAGGTGAGGTACCAGTAGAGGTCAGGCCAAGGCCCATGGAGAGTGGTGAGATGCTAGCGGGATGCCGCACGAGAGAAAAGGAGGAGGAGGAGATAGGTGAGACAAGCATGGAGGATATCCGATAGGGGATGCCTGATAGTTACGCATGTACCTCCATTTTTGTGTATTTTTGGCATATACCAGCCTACGTGCTGAAGATAGCGAGGATGTACATGAGAGTTTTTGAGATTTTTGTATTTATTTGTATATGTGTACATATGTATGTATACACAAACTTTCTAATTTATAAATGATGATATTTATGGTATGGATGGTGTACTTGTTTTTAATTTCCATTATTATGTGTGTATGTGATGGAAACTAGGTGAATTAGGCATGATTGAGTCAAGGTCATTTAGGCATGGCAGAGTGAGGTCAATAGGCATGGTGGAGTTAGGTTGGTTTAGGCGTGATTGAGTTAGGTTGATTCAGGCATGGTGGAGTTAGGTGGGTTTATACATAATTGAGTCATGTTTATTTAGGCATGGTGGAGTTAGGTTTGGCATGCATGATTGAGTTAGGTTGATTTACGGCATGGTGGAGTAAGGTGGGTTTAGGCATGATTGAGTCGAGTTGTTGATTTAGGCATGGTGGAGTCAAAGTTGGTTAAGGTGTGATTGAGTTAGGTTGATTTAGGCATGGTGGAGTTAGGTTGGTTTAGGCATGATGGAGTCTTGTATTTAATTTTGATTTAATGTCCAAGTTGTTGGTAACATGGGAGAAAAATGGTGATGTATATGCATGTTATGGTTTAAATTTCCAAATATGTGCTATAGTGGAAATGTGAAAATGATAAATGAATGATTTGATGATGTGGTAAAAATGTGTATTAATTGATGCTTGTTTGGTTTAATTTCTAATTATTGATATAAAATGGAAACTAACTAAGGTAGAATGTGAATAGGAAAGTGAAAGGGGAAATTGGTTAGGGTAAAGAGTGGCCAAGCTAACCTCTAAGGGCCCCATGCCCTCGAAGTGCTACCTACATAGCCCCAACAAAAAGGGGCCTCAGCCGATGTAGTTCTCCCATAAGCTAGGGAAGAATATGATGAAGTAGAGGAATGGGTTGGTAGGTGTTAGGCATGGTTGAATGTAGGTCATAGGCATGATTGAATGTGTAGGTCATAGGCATGATTGGGTGTAGGTCATAGGCATGGTTGAGTTGTTTTAAATATAGGTGTCGATGATCTAGTCCTGTGTAAGATAATCAATAAGTAATGAGGAAGGTGAATGGGAAGAGGTGGAAAAAGAGCTACTTAATTGATAAGATCCCTAATGAGTCGACCATACCCCAGATGGGCTTATGAACATAAGACCCTAAAGGCATTGCATAATGGACTATTCTAAGGGTGAAGAAAGTCACATGATCATGAAATGTCACGGTTGCGGCAAAGTCCCTTGAGTAGAGAGGAAATTAGGATGAAAAGGAAATGAGGTGAGAGTGGGTGGTTTAGCGTAACTTAGTGTATGATAACATGTTTTTCTTAGCAAGAAACCCAGATCAAAAATAGGCAAGTCCATGACAAAAATTTCATCATTTTCTTCATTTTTTTTTTTTTAATAGACTGATCAATGCGGGAAGTCTATATGGGATGAGTATATTATCTCCTTGAGGTCTTCATGAAGTTGATCGATGTGGGAAGCTTCTGGATATTTTATTGTATTTTTTTGAATGACTTTATATAGTTTTCCTTCAAGGGAGCAATCTATTTATAGTGGTGGAAATAGAGTGAAGAGATGTCCCTTTTTGAGGGAGTCATCTTTTGTTGGAAGTTTGACTCAAGGAGTTGAATCCCTTTTTTTTTTGGATGTTTAAGTCATGGACAAGACTATAGAGGAAGAGTAGGCTCTTGTTTAGAAGACAAAACCATAGTACACAGGGTTAACTATGAAAGGGGTGGTTTTGAGTGATGAATGACCATGGGATTCCATCTTGAAGAAGATGAAAAGTATCCATGAGAATCATGCTATGAGTAGAGCCATGGTACTCATATTGAAGATAAGGCTGAAAGGTGATGGGTAATCACATGATTCTTGTTTAGTCATGGATCCTCAAAAATGGGTAATATGGAAGGTGAACAATGCTCAAGGGATGAGCGATCAACTGATAAAAAGTGATATAGGACTTGATGTCAACAATAAAATGGTTGAAAGATGCAAGGTGTTGAGAGGCTCAGGTTCGGGTTTACCTTTGAGTGAAGACAAATGATAAGCACCTGATCCATAGGCATGGGTAATGATATAGGGTCCAAGCCAATTAGGAGAAAATTTTCCCCGTTTACTTTTCTCTTCTTTGGTTACATGTTGATTTTCTTTCAGATGAGGTCACCAACCTGAAAGGTTTGTTCATGAACATGTTTTCATAGGCACATTTGATACATTTTGGTAGATTTGGAGATGGTCAAGAGCATTGAGATGACATTCATCTAATAACTCAAGTTGCGCCAAAAATCTTGGTGAAAGTCATCATCATTGAGCATGTCTTGTAGTGAGATGCGAGAGAGATGGAATCTGGACTTCTGAGAGGTAAGATAACCTCGGTACCATAGACCAGAGAAAAAGGTGTGGCAGCAATCAAAGTGTGAATACTAGTGCGATAAGCCCACAAGGTGAAAGGAATGTGTGAATGCCAATCCTTTCCAATATCGTCAACTACTTTCATAAGAATTTTGTTCAAGGTTTTATTGGTTGATTCTTGCTTGCCATTGGTTTGTGGGTAATAAGGTGATGAGAAACTGAGTTGGATGCCAAAAGTGTCACATAGCTTACGTAGGGTTTTGTTTTTGAATTTTTCCATTATCAGTGATGAGGCGGTGAGGAACACCAAAGTGAAAAATGATGTGATGGTTGATGAATTCACATATTTTCTCAGCTTTTGTAGAAATGAGGGGGATGGCTTCTACCCATTTAGTATAATATTCAGTAGTGGTTATGATCCATTGGTGGCATTGTGAAGAATGGGGATTGATCTCATGACAAGATCCAAGCCCCATTGAGAGAAAGGCCAAAGGTCTCGTGTGACCTATAAGGGCATGACTAGGTGTGTGATGAAGATTAGCATGTTGCTGGAATTTTACACAAATTTGACATAATCACAACAATCATGGTTTAGGGTTGGCCAATAATAGCCAAGGTGAAGAATGTGTTTTGTGATAGCTAAACCACTAAAGTGGCCTCCACAAATTCCATCATGAACTTCCTTGATGGTGTAGGGAATTTCAGAACTTGTAAGGCATCGTAAGAGAATACCATCAAAGCCACACTTTATAAAGGAGACCACCCATGATGACATAATGAGAGACACTTTTAAGAAAGGCACATTGTCCATTACGAGTGAGATCGGTGGGTAGAATGGAAAGGGAAATATAGTCTAAAATTTCTTATACCAAAGGTCACGTGGGTCAGGTGCAATGGTTCCAATGATAGAGTAGACCTCATGAGGTAAATAAGAGGGTGATTGTAGCCTTTGTATTGTGACAAATATTTTAGAGTCGGTGGGTGAAGTGGGTATCTAAGAAGCCAAGCAGCCATTGTATCCACAAACTTATTGGTAGAATGTGGGGTGGTTTGAAGTTCATAATGGTCAAAAGGTGGTCAAAAGTATGTCTACGTGATGTTTATACTTTTGAAGTATCTCATTACAACAACTGGTATATACCATTGACTTGGTTTATGACCAGTTGGGAATCACCAAAGATATTGATTGACTTAACATCTAAGGCATAAGCAGCCTGGAGACCCAATACGAGTGCTTCATATTTAGGAAATATTGTTTGTACAATCAAAATCAAGTTTGAAAGACAAAGGCATAGGTTCACCATCAAGAGGAATGAGGATAACACCAGCCCCACCTCCACGCTGACACTTGGAGCCATCGAAGAAGAGTGTCATTTGGTAAGTGGGTTCATCTAAGGAGAGGGTAGCTATGGATTCATCTAGGAAATCAAAGTTAGAGGGTTGATTCTCGAAAAGAGGTGTGTCTACTAGTTGGTCAGCGATAGCTTGGCCCTTGATGGACTTTTGATGAATAAATTCAGATTCGAAGGTCGGAAAGAAGCATAAGCCAACGTGTGGCACATTGATGTTGATAGGGTTTGGCATACATATAGTGTAAGGGGTCAGTATTAGTAATAATGAAGGTTTTGTGGTTGAGTAGGTAATGGTGGAGTTTGGTGGTGATGAAAACTAAGGCTAAGCAGAGTTTTTTGCATGGGTATATCTAGTTTCATAGTCCAGAAGGGTATGGCTTATGTAATAAACCACTTTCTCTCTGTGTTGCTCATCACGATGAGTGAGCATGGCACCTAAAGAATGGTCAGTGGTGAAAATATATAGGTAAAAGGGTGGTCATCCTTAGGAGGAATGAGCACTGGTGGTTGAAGAAGGTATTATTTTTTAAGGCTTTAAAGGCTTTATGGCATTCATCATCCCATTTGAATGAAACATCCTTCTTGAGAAGATGATGGAATGGTTGATAATGGTCGAAAAGCTGTGAGATAAAATGATGAATGGATTACAACTTACCTTGTAGGCTTCAAGTTGATGGAGATTAGTAGGTGGAGGCATTTCTAGAATAGCCTTTACTTTAGCAGATCGACTTCTATGCCATGCAAAAGAAATGATGAAACCAAGGAGTTTTCCTAAAAGTACCACAAAGACACTTCTTTGGTTGAAGATGAACACAATACTTGATGAGGTGGTCAAAGATGACCTTAAGGATGGTCAGGTGTTTGGCTCGATGTTTGGATTTGGAAAGAAGATCATCTACGTAATCTTCCAATATGTGATGCATGATGTCATGGAAGATGTAAGTCATGGCTCATTGATATGTAGCACCAACATTTTTAAGGCCAAAAGGCATGACTCGATAGTAGAAGGTCCCCCAAGGGGTGATGAAGGAAGTCTTGTGTTGATCTTCTGGAGCAAGTAATATTTGATTATAACTCGAGAAACCATCCATGAGTGATAGCATTTCATGGCCGGTGGTGAGATCAACTAGTTGGTCAATGCCTGGTAGGGGAAAATCATCTTTGGGACAAGCTAGGTTGAGGTCATGGAAGTCCATGCAAATGTGAGTCCCCTATCACCTTTGTGATAGGAATGATGTTAGAAATCCATTGGGGATAGTCAATGGGTAGGATGAAGGAAACTGAGAGAAGGCATTTGAAGCTCTTCTTTGACCAGAAGAGAAATGCGAGGATGCATTTTCCAGCTTTTTTTGATGGGTTTGGCATCAAGAATGGTTATGATATTGTGGACCATGATTTTTGGGTCAATACTAGGCATATCGGCATAGGACCAGAAAAAGCATTGCTATGGTCCCAAAGGAAAGAGGTAAAATCTTCTTCTTAGTAGCATCTAAAGATTGGCCTATCTTTAGAATGTGTGGGTCATCTCTGAGTGTTAATGTTGATTTCAATGGTCGATTCATTCAACATGGTTTGTGTCTCAGAAGGTAATGACCATGGTGAATATAAGAATCTTCCACACCAAGGTAGGTGAGGATGGACTCATCATCTTGACATTGAATGACATTAATAGAAGGTGTATCATCATCGATCATGTCAGGATATAGGAATGGGAGAGAAGAGGGAGCCTCATCATCACGTTGATAGGTTAGAGGTCCCAGGAAATTGTGTTTACAAAAAAAAAAGTTAGGAGGAATAGATTCGGGATCTATGGACTCCATGGGTGAAGATGGTGACATGGGTGAATGAGGTGGAGAAGGTTTTCTTCCTTAATGAGGTCGATGAGCCTTCTTGGGAGGTGGTGTGTCAAAATCCAATGCCACTACGGTCATTGTGTTTATGGGTGGTACAGAGATGATATGATAGTATGGTGGCCCTATTTGTAAAAACCAAAGCCAAAGCCTTTCCATGCACAATGGTGAAGGAAAGTGTGAGCGAAGTGGTGGTTAGTAAGGGAGTGTAAGTCAGATGAAAATGGTTGTGTTTGGGATGGAGGTTTGGGTGAATAAGTGGTGATATCAAGTCCCCATACATTAGATTAGTGTGAAGGTGGGGAGGACCATAAGGAAAAACCTCACCTATGTGGTAGTCATAACTAGGGTGTTGACGCAGGTTCCCATACTCTTGCGTGAGGAACATGTCGATATTGTATAGGTGGTACTCCCCCAGAGTGAGGCATTGAAAAACACCTTCTAAGGGATCAATAGTCGATATGTGGGTAGTGGGGATAGATGACTCACTAGATGATTGGGAAGTAGGTGAGTCAGTTGTAGAGGCTGGGCGGCAGTAGTAGGAATAACAGGGTTAGATGTGGGAGAGGTGGTGGTAGACTTAGTGGATGGGCTTGTGGGTGAAGGTGAAGTGGGGGTAGTGATAGATGCCTTGACTAGGTACAAGCACATCATTGGGCTGGTATAACATGTTACAGTCTTAAAAGGTGATGGGTCAGCCAGGATGGTGTAGTTATGTCCTTCATGTTCAAATTTGAGGCAAGTGGTGTAAAGTCAAGGGACACAACCCATGGCATGGATCCAAGGTCAAAAAAATAATTATTATACTAGAACTCCCCTTCTAGGACATAGAATAGTTTCGGATAGTGCGGGGACCTACGTGGACATGGAGAATGATGGTACCTAGGGTAGAGGTCATGGCATCATTGAAGGAGCAACATAATAACTAGGTTACCATGCATGTAATTGGTAGGTATGCACATTTGGTTATATGCATGGGAGGAGATGATGTTAATACTAGCACCACCATCGATCATAATGTGTCATATGTGTATATTATCGATATAGATGAGAGATGAAAAGAGTGGGATCGGGTCATCAGACTGGAAGGGAGTGATCTCTTCATCCAAAAGTTGAGGGCAGGCTACTTGGTGAGTAGGTGGAGGTGTAGAGGAAGGTGACAACTTAGTGAGAGAGGCTACGTGATGAGGGGTAATGATGGAGGCTATGGGCATGGGGTCATTTGGTAAAACCTCAATAGATTGAAGGACCTCCATGAGGGCTTGACGATGTGACTCAGAGGTTTGGATGAGGTCATATAAAGACATTTTGAGGGAGGATTGGTGTAATTGTTTTAGCATTGTGTGATGTGTGACCCCATCGGAAATAGGATATGGGGACCTCGAATGGTGACTTTGGGTGTGGGTGTAGATGGTATGTTGGGTACAGGGTTGGTTGATGGGCTAGTTTCCTTTTCTTTTCGAGCTTTCCTTTAATAATCGAGGGGAGGTCTTTCTAGGTATAATGACATGGGTGGGATAAAATGTGAAATGATCATTTGTTGATTTTATATTGTTGATTTCAAATTTTGGGGTGGATAAAAGGGTTGTGGGGGTGGAGATATTGGTCACTGAGTAGGTAATGGAAGAATATTTGGGGAGATTGGTGAAGGTGGAATGGGGTCCTCATCAAGAAGATCATCATCATCAAAATTTTCTTTCAGGAGGACATAATTGGACAAGAGTGGTTTTTAAAGCCTTACAGTTCTCTACATCATGTCCTAGCACATGATGGTAGGCACAAATTTTAGTTTCATCAAACCCTTTGGTTTGGGTTTGAGTGGGTCATAAGGTCTAAGAGGTGGTAATGTGATGACATGAGGTTTCAAGGAGATTGGTTAAAATATTGGTGTAGGACCCCACTAATGGATCACAATGGGAGGTGAGTGTGGGTTTGGGTACAAGTGTGGCTGATTGTGAAGGAAGAGGCTTTACAGGAGGGGGAATGGGTTGGTCCACTAGTTTGGTATGTGGAGTGGTCTTAGGTCTTGTGGGCATCTATTTGGGTAAAGGTGGGGTAGAAGAGCTGGTGATGGAAGGTTTGGTTGGTTTGACTACCTTATTGGAGGGTAGTGGATTCTTAGCTTTGGGTTGCACCTTCTTGGGTAAAGGTGACATGGGAGTAGTATGATGTAGAAGGAAAAGAAGATGGTGGAAGGGGGTGAGTTACCCATGGGGATAATCATGCAGTAGTGGTGGTTGGTAGAGATTGGGTAGAAGGTGTGAGTGGAAGAGAGGAGAGTGTCATGGGTAGTGAAGAAGTTATGGAAGGTAGTGGTGGTATGGGTGGTAAGAAGGTCACGGGTGATGGCGGGGGTTGTGTGGATCACTTGGGTATATTAGAGGGTCGTGATGAGGAGGTGGGCTATTGCTGCATTCTTGGTTTACCGGTGGAAGAAGGTTGTTTGGCCAGGGTTGAGGGGTGAGGTCCTAGGATGGATGGAAGGGGTGAAGGTGATAATGGTGTGGTAGGTGAGGTTGGTGTATGAGGCCTAGCAGGTTGGGTCTTCCTTTTAGGCATAGGAATGAGTTTAGTGTTGGTTTGGGAAGATGTGGCTAAATCTAATTTGATGGGTGGATGAGTAAGGTTTGATGTCAGCATGACCCCTAAGGTAGTGATGGGTTTAGGTAAGGGAGATGATATAGGCATGGGTAGGTGTTTGGGTATAGGTGTGTGTTGGGTTGTGGGTAGAGGTGTGTTGGGTTGTGGGAAATGACATGGAAGGTGTTCCAATAGTCATGGTTGTGTTTGGTTTGGTCACTTGAAACACTTTTGGATAGATTGTGGAGGTGTCGGTGAGTGACAACTACATTTGGGTTGAAGCAGAAGTAGAAGACATCCCCAAAGCAAGGCTCTATCAACATAATCCAGGTGATCGACCAAGCATGAAAATGGTACTGTTGTAAGTGGGGCCGATGTGGATCGAGTAGAAATCCCCATAAAATATGTTTGAGAAATAGGAAATGGTTAGCTTCAGACTCTGTGGGTAAGAGAGCCAAAAGTAGGTCAACAGATCTTGGAAGCCAATGGAGAATGGTCACCTAAAGGAATGGTGTTTCTACAGGATCCTCTATGGGTAAAGGAGATGATGGGCAAGATGAGGTAGACTCTCCTTGTGATGGTGTAGGGAGTGGACATGTGTCCCCTATGGGTAGGAGAGGTGCTACTGATGACTACTTGGTAATTTGAGAGGCAAGAGGTGAGTGCTAATTATGGGCTCTTTCATGGGTGAAGGAGAAAATGAAGGGGGTTCCTCTGTGGGTGGAGGAGTAGATGAAATAGGTTCCTGTGTAGGTAGGGGAGTTTGGGCTAGGATTTCATCTATGGAAGGAACAGGGGCAATTGGTAAGCAATTGTATGTCATCAAAAATAGTGTGGACCTCACGGACATTGCTATCATTGGTTGAAGTGTCACCAGTTTGGTTGGAAGATGGGGCATGATTAGGGAATGGTTTTTTGAAGATATGTAGGTTTTGGTTGGCTGGTGCATTTGGGTTATCCAAGACTAGATCTCCATTGTCTAACATTTCTTGGATGATATTCTTGAAGGTGATGTAGTTACCATCACTATGACCTTTGACATGATGATAGTTGTAAAATCATGTTCTTTATACCACATGGGCATGGGGTGATCGGGTCAAAAAAACTAGTGTGTGGTTTTATAGGTGGAAGGGTAATGGCACCAGCCTTAATAAGATTTTCCAAAATAGAAGAATATGGTTCCCCTATTGGGGTGTACTTTCATTGTTCTCATCTTGAACTGGAAAGTTTGGATGGGTGAGAGATTAGCAGAAGGTTTGGCTTGGTTTGATGGGTGAGAGGGTCCAGCCTTGAGAACCACAATGACATTGGTAGATCCTTTGGATTTTGAATAGTTGTTCTGGGGTTTCAAAGATGAAGAAGCATCATTTGATTTGAATGCGGTGTTTTTGTTACGTAGCTGAATTTTCTTCTCTTTGATAACACGAATCTCCAATTTTTGTGCCATGGTGAATGCCTCATCAAAGGTGTGGAAGGTCTGCACCTGCAGGGTTGGTGAAATGTGTCTAGCGCAAGCCCGAGTAAACAACTCTATGAGCTCAGTTTGAGGTAATTGAAATGTGAGTTGGTTAATTAGGCTTGCGCCAATGAGTGAAAAGTCAGCGATAGACTCATCGTCATCATATTGTCGAGTGGAGTAGAGATCAGTCATGGTGACTTTCTTGACAATGTTGATTGAGAAGTGGTCTAAGAAGGCTTGGGCTACTTGATTAAATGAGTAGATGGAATGTCTAGGTAGCCCACTATACCGTACCAATCTAATGCAGGTCATGTCAGGGACATCGGGAAGGTCATAGGAGTAAAGCATCATCATGGGAATCAGTAACACCCATGTTTGAAAGACCACAAATGTTGTTGCGGGTCTTCTTTACTATTGAAGTGGTTGAATTTTGGCATTTCCCAATGTACATGGTATGGGTGAATAGGAATGGATGGATGAATGGGCTCATTACAGATTTCATCATATGTGAGGGAATTGTGATGAGCCAAGAAACCGATGCTTCTAATGTTTGCATCCTTTCCATCATTAACTTGATGAGGTCATTGGTAGGTTGTGATAAGAGGGTGCCTCCCATGGTGTAAGAGGGCTGGTGTTGAACATGTGATGTGGGTGGCATTCTAGTGTATGGTGATGTTGAATAGGAAGGTTGAGAATGGGGACCGACATGGAGGGCATATACCCAGAATGAATGATGGATGAGATAGGGGGTTGTTGATAATATGTATATGTAGGTGGGGCAGTCAAAGTGACTCTAGTAGTGATTGGGGGTAGAGACTGCAGGATGGAGAGGAAAAGATTCTGGAATGGGGTAGGGGTCACCGACACCATGGGTGGTTGTGTTACAATTGGTATATGTGAGATAATGGGTGTGGATGGGGTTATGCTCTGGGTGGTCAATGAAGGAACAACCAATACTACTATGTGTGACTGATGTTGCAGATGCAATGGTCATAGTGGGTGTGGGGCCTAGCTGCAAAACCACTAGGGGTAAAAGTAGGTGAGGGTAATGCTAACTAGTAGGGGCTGATGCAGAAGTGGGGACAAGGGTAGGAGAGATGGATATGGCATGCCATATATCAACTGACCTTGAGGAATCCCAGAGTGGATGAGTGGGAAAGATAAATTGTAAGGTTGTGGGATTCTGATCGAGGAGTCATGTGAACTCCTCATCACCTATAGCAATGGTGGTAGGTAGGGAGTTGGATCCATGGGTGACAGGATAGAAGGTGGTGAGGGACTAGGTGGGAGTGGTTGATGGCTGGCATGGAATATAAGAGCATTAGTTTGGTTGTGAGTCAACACCATGTGAATAAGTGTTGACCTGGAAAGACTATATTCTATAAATGACACAAAAACAACAGAAAACAAAGAAAAATGAGGCTAGGAGGGTGAATTTGGTCAAGGTTTGGATTTTGAAAACCAAACACAGACACCGATGATGATGGTCAGGATGACCGGTGATGGTTAGTGGGGAACCGATGTCGGTCACGCAAATCAAACCGATGCGATTATGTGGAAAAACACCAGTTTTAGAAAGTGAAACAGGACTTGATGAATGTGTAATGGAAGTAGTGTTGTATGATAGTAATACCAATAAGAGGAAAATATGTTGGTGCCCTGAGGGCCAAAATCATAATAGAATGAGTGAATGAAGACTATCCTAGGAAAAATACCTAGAAAATCTAGAAGCCGACACCGTTATGGTTAATCGATCGATGGTCATGATGATGAAACCGATGATGGTCAACTGGACTGACCACACACGGTTCTTATGAAATTTAGAGAGAATGAAGAAAACTAGGTTTTGTGAATTAAATTAGGTGAAGAATCAAACTCAAGAATCTGAGAATGAAAATATGGGGCCCTGACACACTCAGATAAAGTCAAAATACTCCAACTATGATGGTGGAGTGTGCAAGGAAAAAAAAAAAATGTAGAATCATAGCCTCTCACCTCAAAACACAAGTCAAGAAGAAAGCTAAGAAAAACACAATCCTAAGAGTGATTTTTTTATGTTTGTTTAGCTTATGCTATTTAGAACTAACCATGTGAATTCAGAATATATTTTTTGGTTGGGAAGGTGTCCTACGAAGAAGGATATCTAGAAGGTGAGGTTTCAGGTTATGTTATGGTGGGGGGTCTCTCTCGATGGGGTACTAGATAGAGATAACCAGCTGGGGATTACCTATCAATCCTCTGATCATGTGATCATTGACATGAGGTTTCCCAGGTAAGATGTCATTTAAGAAAGTGTGTATATTTAAATTTGTGTAGTTTGGTGGAAGAAGAAAGAGAGTGCTTTCTATGATTCTTTTACGTCAACCATCAGTTGGGCATGACTTCCAAGCATATAGGTTTCCCTCAGTTTAATGTGAACTAAATGCAACATACAAGAAATGCAATGCAAGTGTTTTAAAAACCAAATCAAAATATGATATTTTGATGAAGCAAAATGATGAATAGGAAGGAGGGTGCTCTTTCACTAAATGCAGAAAGAAAGAAGAATGATTCTTTTTAAATGCACCAAAAGAAATATTTCATTTAGAGAAATTAGAAAGAAAAAGAGGATTACTAGAGAAGAAGATTTAGTGAATAACGATTTAGAAAGGAAACACACAAGATGCAACCTATATGAAAATAAAGGGAACCCACAAATGAGGGTCCCACCGGCATGCCAAAATGTTTCACCATTTTCTTTACATTTTGAATGTGACAAAATAGATAATGTTATGGGCTGAGGAGGAATACATGTTATGATGGTTGGTTTGAAGGTTGTGTGCATGTTCTGACTTCTCGATCCGATGTTGACTGTGAGAGCTTCCTTTTGGCTAGGAGGAACTACCTAAAATAGAAAAACAAGACCACAAAAGAAGAGTTAAATAATATATGACAATGGACTACCTAGCGTATGCTAGATCCGGAAGTGTGATACTTCCTAGAAGGGATGTCAATCCACTATTTTTATAAAACAAATATGAAATAACTAAAATATGTACATAAATGAATCTAGTGCTAGTATTCTAATTTGGGTACCTCAGATCACTATCAACGTCGATCCAATTAAATACTAAAAACTATGCGGGTCAAGGTCTTCGGTCAGGTTGTAGGTTGTTGGTTGGTCTCAGAGTCATAGACAGGGTCTTAGCAGGGTTGGGTAAGGTGTTTGGGTTGTTTTGGTAGGTAGGTTGGTTGTTGGTTTACACATGTTGGAAGGCACAGAGACCAGATGTCGGTCGGTATGACCAACCATGGTTAGGAAGAACCGATGATGGTTATGGGTAACCAAGCATCGTTGGTAGAGGTGGGATGATAAAACTCAATAAGATCTAGTTGTGGGGTTTGAGCTTGAGGTCAGGAAAAAGATGATAGAGGGCATGACAAGGTATATGGGGATCTTAGGAACACTCAGATATGTAGAGGTTAGGTATAGGTGGTTTTATGATGTGGGTGGAGGAATGGTTGAGTTTACAAAAAGAGGAATAGTGGGGAAAAGGGAATGCAAGTAGAAAATGACAACAAAGATGATGAAAAAAACCTTTAAAATAGGACAAGGATGAAATAACATAGGTGATAAATGTACTTACTATGTTGCACAAGTCCAATGGCTAGGTGGTGGTGATGATTGATCGGTGGGAAGGAGCTTGGTGCCATAGTGGTGCTTCTGGAATGCTACCATGAGAGTGATACCTCTAGATCTGTCTTGATGTTGGCTATGGCTGCTTGGATGTGTGAAAGAGCTCTGGTTCTTGCTTGCATGTAGATCTCCTTTTGCTCCAAAATTTGAGAATGTGGCTAACCTCTCAAACAAGGTTACCAAAATGGTTATATGGTAACCGATGATGGTTCCTAGTTGACCGACGCATCGGTTTAGGGATGACGATGTCGGTTAAGGTGGGATTCTCTAGGTTTACTAAAAATGACAGATCTTGCCTTCATTTGGGTCAGGTCTGTCCATTTATTCATGGATCAAAATGGACGTTATATTTTTATGAGTGGGAAGGTGGTTAGAGGAATAATAGGCATTGATTTTTAGGGTTGAACTAAGTCTTATTCATTTATGGAAACATGTTATGAATAGGTCTATGGTGAGGTGTCTAGGTGAGGTGTGCATCCATTTAATTAAAGTAACTAAATTAAATTAATAATAATGGCAATTGAACACATGCACACATATAGAATGTGACACGGTACCGGGTTATAGAGCGTGTAAAATCTACATAGTCTAAGGTCGATAGGTTTATCCAAACAAGGTTGAAGTGATTCAGGTATCCAAGGCATAGGATATGGTCAGGAATCACAACAAGGTTAGGTGCAGGACGTTAGGTATGATCTGGTACACCAAAGGTATGGGTTAGTTTGGATAAACGACACAACATTAAGGTAAGGCAAGGTCATTGGGATTTAAAAAACGTGAGTGGCATTATTACATAGTATGTTGGGTAAGTGAATTTGGGTGTTCGAGAGTAGGGTATATTGTGTAGAGGGTGAGCAGTAGTCAGCCAAGGGCGGTGTGTGATAGGTAAGGTTGTAGGCATGGCCCATTGGTGTAGGTGGGTGATATCTGAGGGCATGGGGCAATGGGTAGGGTTATAGTGAAGACCAAATGGTCGTAGGTCATGTAAGAGATAAGTGGCATCCAATGCATGCACATGTATAGATTGAGATAAGGTACCATGTTGAAGAGCACAAAAACTCTACATTGGTAAAGGCCGGTAGGTTTATCCAACAAGGGTGAAGTGATTCAGGTATGTAAGGCATAGGATATGGTCAGGAATCACAACAAGATCAGGTGCAACATGTTAGGTATGATCTGGTACACCAAAAGGTATGGGTTGGTTTGGATAAACAACACAACATTAAGGTAAGGCAAGATCTGGAGGCTAGTCAAAGTAAGTATCATATCATGAGGTAAGATGGGTATAGGCAATTTGAGGGGCATATGGGGTAAAGTGGGGTATAGGTTATTAGGGCGGGTGGTGTAAATGGGGTAGTGGTAGGGGCCAAAGTATGCCCCAACCGATAATAAGGTTGGGTGGGAGGTAATGAGGGAATTTAGAGTAGGAAAAATGAAGAGGAGAGTCCAAATGGGATGTAAGAAACCTGACCGATATCGGTCATGTGAAACTGATATCTGTTCATTGAAATAATACCAGTCCATGTGAACCGATATTGATACACTAGGGCATGGTACCGATGTCGATTAGGGTGGACTGATATTGGTTCCTTGTCAATGGGTTAAAATTTAAAACCCATGGTAAAAGTGTTCATTTGAGCATTTTACTTGGTGAAAATGGCTCTGAGGAAGAATAGTCAAATGAGTGTCGAAGCAAATGGGATCAGGTGTGAATTGAGGTGGATTGGGTGAGAGGTTAGTGATTATTGGAGCAAGGAATATGCGTCCACATGATCAAGTGGAACAAGTTGATTCACTGAGGATTGGGAGATCAATTTTAGACATGGTGGTAGTGGGAGGGAGAGGCGAAAGTCCACCATTTTAGAGATCGAAGGTGCTAGTGAGGAGGAGTCAAAGGGATGAGGTAGGTTCTAACTCCTATTGCGTATTTAAAATTGAATTTGTTATTAAAACGAACATATGGGGGAGAATTTTGAAATTTTGAAAATGTGGGTAAAATGCACTGATTTGGGTATGGGAAGGGTGGAATGTAGGTTAAATATGGGTAAAAATGAATTGGGGTAAGGTTTAGGTTGTTTTTAGGTCATTTTATAATTTTAGGGCCACGGGGTTTAGCTTTGGGGCTAAACCAGAAGAAAGCGACGCCGATTTGGGGCTCGGTTGATATTGGTTATGTATTACCGACATCGGTGGGGGAAAACATGACCGATGGTGGTCATAGGGGACTGACATTAGTCGGGGTGATAGATGATGGTCATGGGTGACTGACATCGTGTAGATCAAGAATTTCCGTGCTTGTTATCTATCCAAGTTAATGCACCAAACTAAACACAAAAACCCTAAAAACTCAAATAAAGTCGATACCTGATTAATGAGACAAGATTCAAATGCGTAGATGAAAAGAAATCCTAGTGAAATTAAGATGGGTGCACATGAGCAATCCTACGGAGTAGATCCAAGAAACCTACGATGCACGAATTACTTGATAGAAAAAGATGACGTTAGAAGATATAAGGTGAACTACCTGGAAAGCGGGTCCGGGAAGCGATGAGCTTCCTCGAAGATGTCAGTTCACATTTTCAATCAAGAGTAAAGACATACATGATGAAAGATGTAAATAAATATTTATATTTTCTGATTAAAAACAGCAGATAGAATGTAAAACCACAATAGAAACTAAAAGAAAGTAGGAAACTATAAAAAAAAGTTGAACTTGTGTTACCTGAGTTCTATACCTATCTGTAGACTGGTTAACATCGATCAGATGGTGATCGGTGTCAATTGATGATAATCGGTGTTGATCGACTAGGTCAATGTCAATCAAGGGAAAATTACGAGAAACTTGATTGTTGGTTGATGTAGACTAGATCATGGAAACCTGCAGGAGCTACAGAGATGTGGATAGAGTTCCACCTTGGCTGAATGGAGAAATGGAATCTCCAAGAGGCTGAAGAATCTTCACAATATTGACACTGCTACGAGGGAAAAGTGATAGTGCACCTCTCAGGGATTAATCTGAAAGAATGCTCTTTCTCTCGATTGACAATTCAAAGGCTCTAGGCTCAAACTTTTTGTTGTTTCATCTATCTCTCTGTCTCTCTCTCTAACCAGAACTAGTTTAGGTATGGGTATTTATAGTCGGCGCCAAAATTTTTGAGGTAAAATCGGTGCGATTCTCAAAGAAAAATCGGCGTCGATCGAGTACCGGTTACAAGGTCACCGATCAGGGAACAAACTCCCAAAGTGGCAAAAGGATTAAACTGTGAGAATAAGAATATTATCCTCCCAACTCAAATATGGGAAAATTCCCACTGCACGGTTTTAGGAGAGGAGGAATAGGTGGAAAAAATGATACGGGAGGTTAGAAATTGATATGGGGTAGATAAGTAGTTGAAATAAATGTAAAAAGTTTAATTAAATAGTTAATATTTAATTATCCATGAGTGAAATATAATGGGGTGAAATAAACTTAGGATAGGTGTTTTAATTAGATAATTAATTAATACCCTAAGGGAGAAGTGGTGCTATAAAGGGGCCCAGGTTACCCAAGAAGGTAAGTGAACACATGGGACACTAAATTGGGTAACCAATTTTAGGTGTCTACATTTGCCCCTTTTTGTCGAGCAACTTGATAAGCAAAGCTGACGAGACAAAAACAAGGAGTTGGAAGAAAGGAAGAATAGAGACTATGTGATCCCCCTCAAACTAGGGATGGGATGGCCCCAAAAAATCCAACTGATCCCGAGTTTGAAAAAGGTAGATGAAAAAAATAGAAGAGAGGATGCCCCAGCTAGACGTCTGGAGTAGATTGGATCATTGATGACGCACGTAAAAAACAAAAAAGGTAAGTGACCTAAGGAACTCACATTGGTAGGGCAGACTAGACGGTCTTCATATGAGATGACGTTAGTGGCTACAAACTTGTGAGTTAAAGGTGACTGCAAGATCATAACAACCAAATAATGACACATTGGTAGGGACAACTAGACAACCTTTCGAATGAGATGACATTAGTGCCTACAGACCCACTATCTCTAGGTTGCAAAAAAACGTGAGTTACCCATGTATAGGGAAAAACTCGGAATGGGTGATAACACCAAAAATATGCACCAAAAGGTGGAAATAAGGTCATAACAATGATCAGATAAAAAGCCAAGCATCAACACTTAGATAAGCAAGATGAAGTGATGGCCTCGAGAGGAGAGCCACCATGGAAATTGACATATGGCCACTATAGTGGACTTTGTAATAGAAATGTTGCTAGTTTAGGTAGAACAAGTGTGCTATAGGTGGCACATGCAAAAGATATAATGATGAGATGCCCCAAGTAGGGAATGACAAGCAAAGTCATGCTATGAGTGACACACGCGTGGGGTAATGTAAGGTGACAAGGTACAAGTACCCAAAATAAAGGCTCAATGATGGCGACAATGTGTTATGGGTGACACATGTGTAAGATAGGATAAGCAGATGAGAACTAAGTGTGTCATGGTATGATGAGATGACAAAATATATCAAAATACCCGATCGGCACCAATGGGCTCCAATCGGTGTCAACTACCCCTAATCGACATCGACCACAAAAATCGACACCGACCAAAATAATCAGCGCCGACCACTCCGAAAACCTATAAATATAGAAAAGGTGAATGCTAACGATTCATTTGCACTTGTGATGATTGATTTAGAAAAAGTCAAAAGTTGAATTTGAGCAACATGGAAGCTTCTGGGAGTGGTCAAAAGAGGAAGAGGACGTGACTAGGGGTAAGTGGTCCTCCCCAAGCTTTGTACTTTTGTGTAATTTTGTAGTAGGAGGAACAGGGTTTTTTTGGTGATCCCTTCTAGTCGGTGCTGATTGAAAAAATCGGCGCCGACTATTATGCATTTCATCGATTGTAATATAATAAATTGCGCCAACATAAAGTAAATAGTACCGATGGAAAATAGTTGGTGCCGATGGGAAATATGAGACATTTGGAATCTTTTGAGAAAGATTTTGATGAAAATTTAATGATGTTGATTTTGATAAATTCAAAACTAATGACGATGTTTGATGTGATGTAGGCACGAGAGGTCCTACACATGTGGGATGTTATTCCTGAGCTACTGGAGACTATACCACTAGATGTGACAGATGTCGATTAGTGCCATCTAGAGTTAGCCGGACTAGGGGGTTTCCATTATTATGAACGGGTGCCCCGAGATGTGGAGCTTATATGAGCATTGGTGTAGTAGTGGGATAGCTAGACCTGCATATTTTTGTTTCAGATGGGTGAGATGACCATCACCCATGAGGACATCTATAGGATCCTCAAGTTGCTGATTACAGGGGGCCTGATAGAGATTACTCCCCAAGAGCAAAGAGAGAGGGCCCCCGATACGGTTATATGGGGACAGGGTAGATGATGCAGAGATAGTGTCTAGGGCTATGAGGATAGCCTCACAGTACCGACAGGATGACCCCAGGAGTAGATTGATAGCCTTGATCTAGATGGCTATCTCATATTATACACTACCGTTCCAGAGGGTGGATGGTTCCCTACTACTCCTACTCGACTGTGTCTGCGATATCTTAGAGTTCATGCAGGTGTTTGCATTTGCTGACGCGTTACTGGCACAGATATATCATGAGCTGTGGATGTATACCACAGTAGATGGACTGGGATAGATGTCAGTTTTGTACTCCACTATTGGGCTTACGAGCATATATCAGTGATTAGACCATCCATACTTCCATGGATGCTAGGAGCAGAGGGAGCCCTTGATTATGGATTTCGATGATGGCGGGTAAACATGGCCCCTGAGATACAGGGAGATCATCAGAGTGGTATGCCCAGAGATTCAGACTCTGACACTAGCACAGTTATATGGAGGCCATACAGGGTCTACCCTACATGGGTCAGACAGGACACCCACCTAGTGGAGCTGAGACGCAGCAGAGTAGTCAAGGGCCATAGGCCAGATATTTTAGAGTGGGTCCCATTTTTACAGGTGATGAGATAGTTTGGATTGATACAGATCATTCTAACTGTATATGTGCCATACAGACGGGATAGCAAGGAGACAGATATGTCGACCGATACTGGTCCCAATAGATCCACTCAAGGAGGCCCTACCTCCCATATATGATGATGATGATGCAGGAGTAGATGAGGGCTACGAGGCATGGTATCATGAGGAGCTACCATGACATCTCACAACATCTGCGGAGTCAAATGAGGAGGATACAATGACAGAGCTAGAGAGACTGCAGGGAGAGCATGTTGCCCTAGTACAAACACACCAGACTACTCTCGAGGAGATTAGGACTCTGACAGAGGAGAGGGACACCTTGATACAGAGAGAGAGACCACTCATCAAGAGCAAGATATAGCGATCCAGTAGAGGGATTGATATCACAGACACAGAGAGGCCCTCAGGGCCAAATATGGTGATACATGCACCACCTCAGAGTTAGGGGCATAGGGTGTGGTAGCAGGAGGACCACCACCACCAGCCAGCAATGCGCCATTGAGAGCACCCGACATGGTGAGTCTAAGTACCTATTAGGCTCTCCTTACCGAGGTGAGATATTACGAGGATGTTTTGACACAACATGCCCCAGATGTGCCTCGTTATGGAGCGAGGAGGAGGACAACTACCGCCGGTGGTGCATCGAGGGTGCGAGCACTGGGGAGACCGAGGAGGTCATAGAGTCATGACTGCAGGGCACCTCCAGCTCTATAGGTGTTGGTCAGGAGAGAGTGCCCATGCCCAAGGAGGGTGGAGGAGACAATGTGTTCCACCTATCTGATTTTACTATATAGAGATATGATTTGTAGAGAGATACTGATGTAGCCTCGATTTGAAGGCATTTTTGATATGATGTACATGGCTCGATTTGAAGCCACTCAAATATATATATATATATATATATATTTTGTGTCATGTGATTGTACTCATGCTTTTAACTTTGATAGATACAGATAGATAGATGTGATTTAATTTTGATTTGTCATAGATGAATATTTGATCAAATTAACATGTTATAGATAGATGGATCCACATAATATACGTAACTTTGATGTTTTTTAGATGAAGTAGATAAGATGAGCATAGATAGATGATAGATTTGATTGATTAAATTAACATGTCAAATGTCAATTTAACTGGATAAATAACAAATGAACAGGGGTAATGTCCACTTGGTTTGATGAAAAGAAAGCAATGCAATGATCTTATCCCTTAGAAATAAAAATCACTACACCTAGATAGGAAAAATAATGATAAGTTGGACCCCTAACCGACCATAAATAGAGACCTTGATGGTAAATCGAAAGACGATGCACACAAGGCCATAGACACGGATAAAATAAACCTGACACTAGTTAGTCGCAAACCACATCTAGGAAGGAGATAAGGACGAGAGATAGGTATGCATCTCATCATAACACATGAAGGATTAAGTACATGCTCATATGGGGAAAACAGGGTCTCCATATGATCGAAAAGGTCTCCATTCAAAGTCATATATTTTTTCTTTTTGATAGAAAATTAAACTGATCAATGCGGGTAGTTTGCTAGATATGGAAAGACTGATCAATACGAGAAGTCTTTCAAAGATGCTAACAAATGAACAAACTGCCAAGAGAGGAAGTTTTTACTGTAAAAATGTCATAAAACAAACAACCGGCCTTCAAGGGAGTGGTTTGTATTGTGAATTTGATGGCAGCCATCCTTCGAGGAATGGTCTACATTTTTTATTTTATTTGATAAGGCATGGATAGCTATCCTTCAAGGGATCAGTCTATCTTTTGGGACTATGATAGCATCTTTTTTTTTTTTTTTTTGAAGAAGTTGAGTTTAGACCAGATAGATTAGATAGACAAGGGGAAGAAAATGTATATAAGCATGTACTCATGCCCCAAGTGGATTTGATCAAGATGAACACCTAGGGAAGATGGAGTAGTGATTAAGGTATTCCTACCATGAGAAGGAACAAATCCGTAAGGAAAATGCCATGATTAGAGCTGTGGTACTCATATTTAAGGTATGAAAAGAAATAACGTGGAGAACCACATAGTTCCAAATCACTACGAAATGCATGATTGGTTGCAGATGGATGAAAGATCTATTTTGCGACTAAGATCGTGTAAGATAGATTTTAACAAAATAAGGGCCTTAGATGCAAAGCATTAAGAGGTTCCATTTTAGGTATACCATCCATGGAAGATAGGTGATAAGCTTTGAACCCATACTTGTGAGTGACAACATACGGTCCCATCCAGTTAGGAGAAAACTTACCACATTGACTCCATTCCAGAGTAGTGACATTTTGGTTTTCTTTAAGAACAAGATCACCAACTTAGAAGTCACACTACTACAAATGTTTGTTATAAGAACATGCTTGACATGCTCAAGATAGACTTGATGATGTTCAAGAGCATGTTGAGATGATGTTCATCTAACAACTCAAGTTGTGCTAGATGGTTTTGACGATAGTCCTCATCAGAGACAAACTCTCTGAGAGAGATGCAAAGAGAGGGAATCTGAACTTCCTAATGAAGGATAGCCTCAAACCCATAGATGAGAGAGAAGGGAGTAGCACTAGTAGGGGTATGAATGCTAGTCTAATAAGCCTAGAGAGAAAAAGGGATGTGTAATTGTCAATCCCTACCAGCTCAACTAGTTACCTTTGTGATGATATTACGTAAAGTTTTATTAGAAGCCTCAGCTTGGCCATTAGATTGTGGATAGTATGGAGAAGAAAAATGAGTTTAATATTGAAGGTGTCACAAAGTTTCTATAAATATTTTTTTTTGAAAGACTTTCCATTGTCTGTAATAAGTTTATGAGGAACACCAAAGCGACAAATGATGTGTTGATAGATAAAATCAACGATAGGTTTAGCTTTGGTCGATGAAAGAGGAATAGCCTCCACCCATTTAGTGAAGTATTCTATGGTAGTAATGATAGAGTGATGTCACTACAAAGAGCGTGGATTGATGAGACCAACGAGATCAAGACCCCATTGTGAAAAAGGCCACAAATCTATTGCAGTTGCAAAATCCTGACTAGGGATATGTGTGAGATTAGCATGTTGTTGACACTTGACACATTTCTTGACATATTCGTAGTAGTCTTGATTAAGAGAAGGCCAATAGTAACCTAGACATAGGATGTGCTTAGCCACGGCCAAACCACCAAAGTGTCCACCATAGATACCATCGTGGACCTCCTGAATGGCTTTAGATGATTCAGGGGTTTTGAGGCACCGAAGAAAAATACCCTCAAAACCACATTTGTAAAGGATTCCACCTAGAATAGTATAGCAGTTTGTGTGTTGGATAAAAGATCTTCTGCCATTGGAAGTCAAATCTGGAGGAAGCACTGAGTAGGATAGATAATTGAAAATGTGTGATACCACTCATCTTGAGTGTTAGTTGTGACAGCGTTGATCGAAGTTAACTGCCTGAGATGAGATGGTTGGTCTAAACACTGAACAACCACATAAATTCGTGAGTCTTTAGTGAATGGAGGAATAAGCGAGGCTAAAGAAGCCATCATATCTATAAATTGGTTTGTAGTGTGAGGAATAGCCTGGATAGTAAATTTATCGAAAGATTGAAGCTAGAAGAGAACAATATCATGATATTTTTGAAGGATATCATTTTTACACTGATAGACACTAGTGACTTGATTAACGATGAGTTCAGAGTCACCGAAGATGTTGATATGGTGAGTGCCAAGATTAATGGCATTTTGAAGACCTAAAACAAGGGCTTCATATTTGGCCATATTATTGGTACATTCAAAGTTAAGCTTGTGTGTGATAGGGATAGGTGCACCCCAAGGAGGAATCATGATGAAACCTATACCTCCCCTTGCTTAACACTTGGACCCATCAAAGAAGAGTTTTACTTTAAATAGAGACAGACCAAAATTGATTTGTTAGATGTATTCATCTGAAATTGAGTGAGGGGGACTTGAGTGTCCGGAAGAGGGGCATCAACCAATTGATCAGTGATAACCTGACCCTTGATAGATTTCTACGAGATGAACTCGAGGTCAAACTCTGTCATGAGCATGAGACAACGAGTGATACGATCACTATGATAAGGTTTCGCATGCATTATCTTGAGTGGATTGACACTTGTAACAATATAAGTTTTATGATTAAGGAGGTAATGACGATGTTTTAGAAGTCACAAAGAAGAGAGCACAACATAACTTTTCAGCTTTGGAATAGTGAGTTTCATACTCATGAAGAGTGTAACTGATATAATAGATACCATGTTCTTTACCATTAGCATCTCGATGTGAGATCATGGCTCCTAGAGCGTGGTAAGTCACAGAAATATAAAGATAAAATGGCTCCCCCTCACATGGAGGTGTAAGCACGAGTCGAGGAAGAAGATAAGCTTTTAGATCCTCAAAGGTTTTTTGAAATGCCCATCCCATTCAAAATGAACATTTTTACGAGAGGAGATGATGAAAAGGTTGACAACGGTCTGAAAGTTGCGAGATAAAACAACGCACTAATTGAAGGCATCCTTGAAGACCACGGAGCTACTTTAAGTTGGAAGGAGGAGGCATCTCAATGATAGCCTTTATTTTTGTGGGATCGACCTCAATACCCCTGATAGAAATGATAAAGCCTAAGAGTTTACCAGTGAGAATGCCAAACACGCATTTAGACGGATTTAGGTGAAGAAAAAATGAATGAGTCTCTCAAAGAGAGGCACAAGGACAAGAAGATGATCCTGAAGGTGTTTGACTTATCGAGGAGGTCATCGACGTAATCTTCTATAGTTTTGTGTATGAGGTCATGGAAGATGTAGGTCATTGCGTGTTGATAAGTTACCCCTATGTTCTTAAGACCGAAGGGCATGACGCGATAACAAAAGTCCCTCAAGGAGTTATGAAGGAAGTCTTATGCTGATCCTTTGGTGTGATGAGAATTTCATTATACCCAGAGAAACCATCCATAAGAGAAATAATTTCATGACCTATAGTTAAGTCCACGAGTTGGTCGATATTAGGTAGAGGGAAATCGTCTTTCAAGCAAGTGAGATTAAGATCCTAAAAGTCGGTGTAAATTCAAATTTTCCCAGTAGCTTTGGTTACTGGTACTACATTTGAAACCCATTGTGGATAGTCAATGGGTTGGATGAAGTTGGCAGAAAGTAAGCACTGCAACTCTTCTTTAACGAGGAGAGCTACACAAGGATGCATCTTACGTAGTTTTTGTTTAACTAGTTTGATGTCTGGAAGAGTAATGATATTTTGGACCACAATGTTAGGATCGAGGCCTGGCATATCTTCATATGAATAAGAAAATGCTTGGCGATGGTTGGAAAGAAAGGCAGTGAAGTCTCCTAACTCCTGTGGGTTAAGAGATTAACCGACCTTAATGATGCGAGGGTCTTCAGAAGTCCCTATATTAAGGTCGATAGTGGCTTCATTGAGAAGCGTAGATGTGTCAGAAGGAATGGTTTTAGGAAGATAAGAATCCTCTACCCCTAGATAGGCAAGGATAGAATCATCATCCGAACATTGGATAGTATTGATAGTAGGAGAGTCATCTCTGACTATTTCAGGGAAGACTAATGGTATGGAAGTGGATTTTCCATTAGTCTTATAGGTTAGTGGACCTAAGGAAATGGTATTGACTAAAAAAAAAGTTAGGTGGAATGGAAATGGTGTCATCCACATCAAGCGATGCTTCAAACCTGATGGGAGAAGATGGTTCCTCAATGGAAAGAGGCTTAGCAAGAATGGTGATGGTGGCTTTCGAGGGAGGTTTGAACCCTAAACCAAATTTTTGATGTGGTTTAAGAGTTGGAATGGATGCGAGGTCATGCACACCCTATTCATACTTTCCTAGGCCAAAGCCCTTCCACACGCATCGATATAGATAATTTTTGCGAATGTAGGATTCTATAGATAATCAAACCCTACCGAATAGGGTTTGGCCCTAGGAGGAGAATCTAGATGATAGTGAGGTGTATCAAGACCACCGTAGATGAAGTCACCATTTGATTGGGCACTCGGTTAATATCCGTGTTGTTTGTCTAGCCTACCATACTCATTAGGTTTGAGATGGGCGTCAAAAGAGAGAAGGGGAAGCTCTCCTAGTGAAAAATACTGCAATGTATCTTCCAGATTTTGTAGATTTGGTAGTTTTATTACAAGTATGGAAGAAGATGAAGCCTCGTCAGGAGAATCGTGTTCACCTTTAGAGGGACAGACCCTGTGGTCATGTCACATTGTGTGGATGGAAAAGGTTCTCTTGGATGAGTATAGATTTTTCCCTCATACTATATTATATACATCGATGGAGGGTTGATGGGACGCAATACATTGTACAGATCTAGGAGCATCCAAGGATCATATTATAGTGGAATTTCCCTTCGAAAATGTAGAAAATCTTGTGAAGAAGTTTCTTGCCTACCCGAATGGGCAGGACCATAGTTCCTAAAGTAACTATCACTACTGATCGTTAAATGATCGAAGGGTGAAAGGTGGTGGTGACACTACATTCTTTGGTAACTTAAGTTGCTCAAATGTGTGGGAGGAAATGACATTGAGTGCAAAGTGCCACCATCAATCATAGTGTGTTTTAATGTAGTGTTATTGATTTAGACTGTGATAAAGAGAGGATATTCTAAATCCTTAAGAGAAAGGGGAGGAATTTCATAATCCTCAAAGGAGATGGTGGTTAATAGTCTATTCAATCCAACAACCATCTTGAAGGATGGGGTTCATATGAATTCACCGCGAAGTGCGTGCATTATCAATTAGAGCTCAGCGATGCTAGGAGATGATCAATGAGCTCAAAAAGAGAAATTTTGACTGGAGCATGGGTGAGTTATTTCATAACACTCTCCTCAATTGACACAGGAATCTAAGACCGAGGTGAAGCATGAATAGAGACCCAAGGTCTCAAGGTCGATGAAGAAGGAGGAACTCCTTCAGGGCAATAGAAATAAAGACTCATGGTCAAGAGGCTATAGAAGATGATGGATTATCGTACCATTGTGTTCTAGTGGTGATAATGAATTTTGTCATTTGAGAAGGTGGAAGATCATCCGGAGTGATATCAATAGAATTGGGGGCCCGAGTAGACCATTCAGTGCTCGATGTAGTTGGGATGACATGAGACACATGTTCATCCTCATCCAACAAGATCACTTTCTTCCAAGAGGTCATTTAACGATAGATCAGAGGGCTTTACATCCCTGTGTCATGACCTGAGTGTGATGGTAAGCACAAATCAAATCGAGTTGAACCATGAAGGTTTTACTCCTTTGGGATTATAGGGTTTGATTGGAGGAAGAGATTTAGATGAAGATTGATAAGTTGGTGAAATATTTCAATATAGAATCTAGTAGATGAAGATGTGGATAAAGGTGAAGAAGGCACCTCTTTAGCCTTAGTAGACTCGCCGAGGTAAAAGAGGTTTGCATATCTAGTTTGACAATATTTTTAGGGATTGTTTCTCTTTTCTGAACATTAGGAGAAGCAGCCTTAGGTGCTTGAGATGGAAGCAAGTGAGGCAAGATTGATTTTAGCAGAGGAGGAGCTCCTAAGATATATTTTAAAGGTGAAAAAGACATGACAAGTGTTTTAGTCTTTATAGATGAAGAAGGTTACTTGGTGAAAAAGCAGACGGTGATTTAGATAAGATTGATTTAGATGGGGGAGGAGCTCCCAAAATATATTTGATAGGCAGCACAAAAGGTGCTTTGGTTTTTAGTGACAAAGATGATGGTTCTAATAAAAGAGGTGATGCCTTTCTAGTAGGTAAATCCACTTTACGAGGCACCGGTGAAGATGGTGTTGTAGAAGAAGATGCCTTTTCAGTGGATAAATCCAATCTTTTATGAGGTGTAGAGAGGGATTTTTGAGGAAAGGCACCAAGAGTTTTGATGGTCTGAAATATTGGTTTTCCCTTTTCAGGGATGGTGACAACTTTGACCGCATAAGGTGATTGTAACCATTTCAGAGGAAGTAAAGGAGACAATACCGATGATGTAACCCTAGGCTTAAACTCCAATTATTTATGTCTAAGTCTAGGAGTTAGAAGTATAGGTGTCAATGCTATCTCTTTAGATGTTTCCTTAATAGGAAAGGAAGCACTGGTGGAAGAGGTAGGTAATGAAGAAGCAGCCTCTTGTGAGGAGGGTACTTCAGACACAGTAATTGTGGGTGTAATTACTATAGGAAAAGAGACAGGAAGAGTCAAGATCGAAGATGCTTCCAAAGGCATAGAAGTTGGTACAACTATGGGTACATTGACCAAAGGCATGGTCATGGAAAAAATGGGAGCAAAAGAAGTAGAAGTATCTGTAGTGGAAACTTGAAGGGATGTAAATGACTCAAGCACCAAAAGAATATCTGATGACGAGATAGATGAGGATGATACTATCTCGTATAGGTGGAAGATCTGATAGAGAGGTAGAAGGAGATGATTCTGCTTTTAAAAACAAAGGAAGACTCAAAGATGGACCCTCTGAGGAGGGTGGAATCTTAGAATTTGAAGGAGTGGAAGGAAGTTCTGATTCAGTCGACACGTTTGTGGATGGCTTAGAATTAGGAGAAGAACTATCAACATAAATGACGTTGATAGTATGTGTGTTTGGTTTTTGAGACCCCAAGCATCATTTTTGAGGAATGATTTGAAAAGGTTGTTTAAAAACATCGAGCGCTTGATTTGGGGGCATTACGATTATCTAGAATGAGCTTTCCTTTATCAATGAATTTTTGGATTTTTGAGATTTTTGAAAGTATGACATCGTTCAATGTTTTGGTTCTCATCAAAATTTATAATAGGAGGAAGTTCGATCATGTGAACTTCCAACATTTTTTCTAAGATAGAAGCATATGATTCCCCCAATGAAGTAAAAGATCGAGATGATGGAGGTCCTTTTCGAGAAGATGAAGAGTCTCTCCGAGGTGTTTGATTAGAAGTGTTATCAGATCGTGATGTTTTTAATATGATAGCATTGGTGGACCCCTAATTCTTGTCTTTATTAGAAGAAGAAGGGTTTGATTTCGTAAACCGAGAAAAATCTGGTTTAGACTTAGAATGAAGTTTTAACTTCCCTTGTTCGATGGCACGAGACTCAAGTTTGCATGCCATCGTAAAGGATTCTTCAAATGTATAAAAGGTTTGAATCCTTAAAGTGGAAGAAATATGATTAGCGCAAGATCGAGTAAACAACTTGATTTGCTAAGATTGAGGGAGGGAGAAGGACAATTGATTTATTATTCCTCTCCAACGAGTGAAAAAGTCTATAATAGACTCATCATTGAATTGACAAATGTTATAAAGATCTGTGATCGAGATCTTATGTGTGATATTTATTGAGAAGTTTTCAACAAACATCTGGGCTAATTGAGAGAAGGAAAATAGAGAATGTTGGGGTATGTTATTATACCAGTCTAAAGCGGCCCCGCTAAAGACATAGGAAAGGTATGGAGCATAAGCTCTTGGTCCTGGACTATAAGGTAGCAAGCATGCTTAAATGCTCGCAGGTGTTGTTGAGGATCCTCCCGACTATGAAATTTTGAGAACTTAGGAAGTTCCCATTGGGGAGGATAAGGCTTAAAAGCCACTAATGGATGAATTGGTTCATTACATACTTCTTCAAAAGAGTATGAAGGGTGAGCCCCTTTGGTAGAGGCTTTGAGGTCTATGATTTTCTTGAAAAGAAGTTGGAAGACATTAGATTGTGGATGGGGCATGTTGATATGTCCCGTATGAAAAGCGAATGGTATGTTTTGCTGAGGCGTTAATGGGGGATTCATTTTCTGATTAATAGGATGATAAGAGGAATAACTAGGCATTCTGGGTGATGCCCACGAGGTATTTGGTATGAGGGATCTTGAGTATAAATAGGATATGAGATGATGAGTGGTTGAGAGAAAGGGGGTTGAATGAAAGATGGAGCCTATGGTTGGTGGGTTCCTACACTTTCCGATTGAATCGGAATGGATTGAGGAATGTGGGTGTTGATTTGATTTGATATGGTGGGAAACAAACTCTAAATGAAGCTTTTGACTGCCAAATTAGTTATTAATGGTGCCGACACCAAAGGATGGGTAAAGGTCACTATCGCTAGAGCATTAGAAGAAAGATCAGCTGGAAGATGAGAAGGAGGAACCGACTGACTCGTAGGAGGGGGTTGGCTCACAGAGAGATACTGACCCTGAGACGCAATAGATGGCATAGAAGAATTAACAGTAATTTATGGGAGTGTGGACACACTCATCATAGTTAAAGAAGAGGGCCTCTCGAAAGTAGGTTGTGGGGTAGCCGAGGTAGCTACGGTACTAGGGATAGGTAGGGTCATTTGAGAACCAGTCGACATGGTTAGTGGAAGAGAAAAAGGAGGCATAGATGCGCCACCTTCTTTAGTGGTTTGAGGTGAGAAGAAGCATGCTAACTACTCTATGAAATCCTAGATAGCTCATGAGAATAATCATACACTGTTGGATCGGTGGTCCCCGATCGAGATATTTGAATAGACTTATACACTAAGTAATCCATAAGGGCTACCGGGTTGTGGTCAAGAAGTGCTTAAAATTTGGGATCTCCATGAGTAACGTACTTTATATCGTGGCGAGATGACACCTCTAAAGGATCGGGGAAGGTGTCATGATGGGATCACTTTAGGATGATAGAAAGGACTATATGACCAAGATGGGGAACCAACTAACAGTGGTCCTGAAGAAGACCCAAGGGGTGCTGAAACATCCACATTAGCGGGGATCTTAGATGAGGAAGAGACCAGTTGAGCCATTTTTCTAGATTGTGACTAGGTGATGACCATCATAAACAAGCAAAAAACACAGAAAGAGATTGACCTAATTGATGCACAGACAATTCAAGCAGCATAGGTGATTATCTCTTTTAAATTTTCAAGTTTTTTACAAAAGAAAATTTTAGGGAAGGATTTTTAGAATGGGGACTACTCAATTGGCCAAACTAAGGATGGTTTGGGGAATGTTTTGGTGAGGAGTCCCGAAGGCACTTTAGTAAAATACTGGTATGTGGCTTGATATAGGGGCCTACCCCTGCACTTCACACACCACTGCAATAAGGGAGTCGGGTGCTTTTCCAATATATACTAGAACTTCCATGAATTTATAGCTGGCCCAGTACCATGTGTAGGCTCTTCCCCTTGGATGTCACTTCCAAGTAGGCAAGGCCATGGAAGGAATTTTTATTTAAATGCTTTATATCTAGTGATTTTGGCTTTGTGTGCAAGGGTGAAAAAAAAATCAAATAGTGTCACTACCGATTTTGATCAATTTTCCAACCTATTTAGAGAACTAGGTGAAGAACATACAACAGAAATGAAAAATAAAATGTTCTTTTTAAGCACTAAAACCGAAGTGTTTGATTTCAATGAAGATAATTCAAACAAGTTCTTTCCTAATGCGATTAATTCATTTTAAGGACCAAAACCGAAGTGTTTGAGTGTGATAAAAACAAACAAATAAGTTCTTAAAAAAGAGAAAACACCGCAAAAGATAAATACCTATAGATTTAGCTCTCCAAGGTGTGTAGACTTCAAAAATCATGTTGTTGAGCTCTTCCCCTCAAAAAATCCCATGAACAAGCAAAACGCTTCACAAGACAAGGTTAAGCAAATACGCAAACAAATCCAAAAAGATATATCTAGATAACTAGATACTAGTAGAAGAGAAATTTCTATTTAAGAAACTAGAAAACTTTCAAGAAATGACAATTTCACATAAAGAGATGGATCAAAAATGCAATCTTGAAATCAAATGAAAGATTTACTAATCTTAGAAATAGAAATGGGAATCTAGATATGCAAGAAAGAAAGAACTTTGACTTTGCAAATTATAAATGAAAGAAACAAGACCAAAATGAAGAAAGGAAATGCTTAAGGAAAATTGATGAAAATCAGTGAAGAAAAAGAACAAAAGCTCAAAACTGGAAAAGAAATGAACTTACCAATAACAAACTTCGGTGAGCTCCCACCGTGCATGCCGAATGTAGATCAAGAATTTCCATGCTTGTTACCCGGCCCAAGTTAATGCACCAAACTAAAACAAAAACCCTAAAAAAATTCAAATAAATCGATACCGATTAATGAGACAAGATTCAAAGGCGTAGATGAAAAGAAAGCATGCTGAAATTAAGATGGGCGCACACGAGCAACCTTGCTAAGTAGATCCAAGAAACCTGTGATGCACAAATTACTTGACAGAAAAAGATGACGTTAGAAGATATAAGGTGAACTACCCAGAAAGCGGGTCCGAGAAGCGATGAGCTTCCTTGGTAGATGTCAGTTCACGTTTTCAATCAAGAGTAAAGACATACATGATGAAAGATGTAAATAAATATTTAGATTTTCTGATTAAAAATAGCAAACACAATGTAAAACCACAACATAAAAACTGAAAGAAAGCAGAAACTATAAAAACAAAGCTAAACTTGTGTTACCTAAGTTCTATACCTATCTACAGATCGGGTCAAAGCATCAATCAAATGGTGATCTTCGTTGATTGATGATAATCGGTGTCAACTGGACTAGTTGGCGTCAATCGAGGGAAAATTATGAGAAACTTGATTGCTGGTTGATGTAGACTAGATCATGGAAACCTACAGGAGCTGCAGAGATGTGGACAGAGTTCTGCCTTGGCTGAATGGAGAAATGGAATCTCCAAGAGGCTAAAGAACCTTCACAATATTGATGCTGCGAGGGTAGAGTGACGGTGCACCTCTTAGGGATTAATCTGGATAGAATGCTCTTTCTCTCGATTGATAATTCAAAGGCTCTAGGCTCAAACTTTTCATTGTTTCATCTATCTCTCTGTCTCTATCTCTAACCAAAACTGATTTTAGGTATGGGTATTTATAGTTGGTGCCGACCCGTAAAATCGGTGCCGTTCAAAAAATTGGCATCGACCGAGTATCGGTCAGCGCCGATATGGGAACAAACTCCCAAAGTGGCAAAAAGGATTGAACTATGAGAATAATAATATTATCATCCCAACTCAAATACGGGAAAAGTCCTGTTACATGGTTTTAGGAGAGGAGAAATAGGTGGAAAAAATGATACAGGGAGGTTGGAAATTGATATGGGGTAGATAAGTAGTTGAAATAAATGTAAAAAGTATAATTAAATAGTTAATATTTAATTATCCATGAGTGAAATATAATGGGGTGAAATAAACTTAGGATAGGTGTTTTAATTAGATAATTAATTAATACCCTAAGGGAGAAGTGGTGCTATAAAGGGGCCCTGGGTTACCCGAGAAGGTAAGCGAACACAAGGGACACTAAATTGGGTAACCAATTTTAGGTGTCTACACATCGGTCACTATAAAAGGTGACGGGGCCAAAATAGGCTAGATGCAAAGGGTGAAGATGGGGTGGAAAAGAGAGGGTAGGATAAACAGATAAAAAATGAGGGAATAGGGATCAAAGAGGGAAAAAAGTAGGTGGGAAAAGGTGTAGGTAAACGTAGGTAGGGGATAAGTGGGACTTAGGTCACGGTGAGAATGGGATTCAAGTAAGTGGGAATGGGATAAATAAGCAATCAGGGATAAAGTAGGAACATGATAAATGTGTATGGAGTAGCAAGGTATAGATTTATGTTGTTGACAAAAAAGGAATTAGGGCCCTGACATTATTGAGTTGGTTGGTTGCAGGCATGACAATAGTTGATGTTATGAGATAGAGTACCACCCCTACTAGGGGAGTTGAGGCGCAATGTGATGGAGGAGGAGTGGGCCCACATGCGGAAGGTAGGGCTGATCGGGGTCAGGTAGTACAGATAAATCTGATGGGATATTACTCTCATGGTCACTCTCATCAATAGATGGGATGTAGCGACCAACACATTCCACCTTCCTACTTGTGAGATGGAGATCATGTTAGTGGAGGATGTATACACTATTTTACGGCTGTTAATTATTAAGGAGCTAGTTTATAGTGTATATGTGGATGGTTCCTTCAAGGCGATGATTGGAGTGTTCGGGGAGATGGCTAGTGAGTGACTAAGCACAACGTGAGCTTGGTGTATGGGGTGATGTATGTCACACACCCATAGGAGATACGGCTAGCCATGCTGATGATGGTGATAGTGGGGTGTTATGCACTTCCTGATTCATAGGGTGGTTATTTTCCTAGGTGTCTAATGGGAGTATTACGAGACATGATCGAGGAGAGGGTCTACTTTACATGGGCGCCACTTATTTGATACATCTATACATTGAGTTATGGGGCTATTAGAGGATGCGTTGATATGGCGTGTGTTGTACCTTCCTTTTACATTATTGGGCCTATGAGCACATTGTGGTAGTGCATTCACGATTACTTCCGTAGCGGACCGGCATTGTGGGGGCAGGTGGGTAGGATTCGTGTGATGGGTGGTCCCATGAGGTCAGCCACGAGTAACATAGGTGTTATATGATGTGGCATATTACAGGTGGGAGTTAGAGGGGCTATATGCAAGAGACATAGTATGACAACCTTATGTCAGATTTCCACCATCCAGAGACATGAGGCAAGAGATACAAGGGTCAGAGCTGGTGCAATGGATACAAGGAGATGTGTTGATGAGCACAAGATGATCCTAGTAGACATATTCGATGACAAATAATTAGTGCAGATGTGCCGCCACCATTTCCATAGTATCGACAGGATGATGTGGAGAGGCCTTTGTCTCCACCTCACCCCACGAGCCAAGAAGTCGGGAGGAGTTACATGTGGATGATAGGATAGATGATGTAGGCATACCCGATGGATACAAATGTTGGTGGGTAGTAGAGTTACTGACAGCAGCACCACCATGGTCAAGGCAGCCCACTTTGGGACTGTGATAATTTAGAGAGATGCACTACAAGGACAAGTGACAAAGCAATGGTGGTGTGTAGTTGGCGATGAGTACGCTTAGAGGTAGCCACCTTGACTAGGTAGGTGACTATGCTATAGGGGAAGTTGATTGCTACCCAAGCATAGTTACAGTACATTCACGGGGTCAAGATCCTGTATAGGATGGAGGATAGATAGTTTCCTTGCAGCACAGTCATAGGATTATAGGGGTAGTGAGACACATCCTAGGAACATGTGGTGTTTTTACAAGCTCGTGTGGTAGCAGGAGATTGAAACATGCATCGGGACAAGGTCCCATCATACAAGGGTTGTCATCGGGACAGGGTCCCATGGTAAAGGTAGCATAGGGACAGCTTGTCCGTGAGGCCGATGGTAGCGAGCGGCAGTAGATATGTGGATGTGAGGCCGATGGCACTACCTCGAATAGTATCTATGGTGAGGTTCGGGAGGCCTTGAATGAGGCTCGTTATTACTAGGATCACCTTATGACTACATGCATTGAGGTCCCATCCAACATTGAGTATAGAGTCCTACAGGTAGCGAGTGAGAGGACTAGATGTTGAACTCATAGTTCGAGAGCACATGGGGCCAACGAGACAAGATACGGGAGCTCAAGGTGAGGCTACCAATTCATGAAGAATAAGGCCAAGTGAGGGCCAGGGGAAATTAGACTCGAGGACCCTAGAGGGTGAAGAGATGTTGGTAGGGTGACAAATAGGGTAGGAGCAGGAGACAAATAAGATTGGCCCCGAGGGTCTCAGGTGGGGTGATGTGTAGCCACCTGAGAGGATCAAATTTTTTATTTTATATATATATGTGAGCCTCGCATACCAAAGATATTGAGGTTGTATTTATGAGAGTTGTGATTTTGAGTATGGATACTAGCCCGCGTGCCGAAGATATTGAGGTTGTATGAGAGTTCTTGTGAGATTTGATGATGATATGCATATCTAGCACATTCATTGTATTGAGATACAAACATGTTGATTGGTGATATATGGATGCTTTATGGTGTTATTTATGGCTCATATGATATGATGTTAATGATGAATTGGGTTGTATTTCCTTTGGTTATGGTGATGTGGATTTTAGACGGTTCATGATAGACATGGTAGAGTCAGGTCGTAGGTATGTAAGAGTCAATTCATAGGCATGGAAGAGTCAGGTCTAGGCATGATGGAGTCAGTTATCTAGGCATGATGGAGTTAGGTCATAGGCATGATGGAGTCAGGTTTGTTAGGCATGGTGGAGTCAAGTCATAGGCATGATGGAGTTAGGTTTGTTAGGCATGGTGGAGTCAGGTTTGTTAGGCATGGTGGAGTTAGGTTTGTTATGCATGGTGGAGTCAGGTCATAGGCATGGTGGAGTCAAGTTTGTTAGGCATGGTGGAGTCTAGGTCATTTAGGCATGGTTGGGTTGGGGTCCTTTAGGCATGGTTGAGTCTAGGTAAGTTAGGCATGGTTAAGTTGTGGTTTATGGTTTTGATTTAATTTCCAAGTTATTGGTAATCATGAGAAATAAATGATGATTTATATGTATGTATGTGGTTTAAATTTCCAAATATTTGATATCATGGGAATGTAAAATGATAAATGGATGATATGATGGTGTGTTAAAAATGGTAGGTATGTATGTTTGTATGTTTTAATTTTCCAATTGTTGTGTAAAATGGAAAAATCACTAAGGTAGAATGTGAATAGAAAAATGGGGGAAAATTGGTTAGGGTAAAGAGTGGCCAAGCTAACCTCCAAGGGCCCCATGCCCTTGGAGTGCTACCTACATAGCCCTAGCAAAAAGGGGCCTCAGGCCGATGTAGTTCTCCCGTAAGCTAGGGAAGAATATGGTGAAGCAGAGGAATGGGTTGGTAGGTTTTAAGCATGATTGAGTCTAGGTCATTTAGGCATGGTTGGGTTGGGGTCATGTAGGTATGGTTGAGGTTAGGTCATTTAGGCATGGGTGATTTTAGGTTGATTTTGGTGAAAGAGGAATCCCCAAAATGTAGGTGTCGATGGTCTAGTCTTGTATAGGAAAATCAACAAGTGATGAAGAAGGTGAATGGTAAGAGGTGTATAGGAAAATATGTTGCATTTCATCCTTGTATGCTTTCGTCTAATTGATAAGAACCACAACAAGTCTACCATACCAAATATGGGCTTATGAATGTAAGACCCTAAAGGCGTTGTGTGATTGACTATTCTAAGGGGGAAGAAAGTCACATGATCACGAAATGTCACATTTGCGACACGTCCCTTGAGAAGGTAGGAAATTAGGGTGAAAAGGAAATGAGGTGAAAATGGTTGGTTTTAGTGTAACCTGGTGCAAGACAGCAGCCTACTTGGCAAGAGACCCAAGATCAAAATAGGCAAGTCCATGACAAAAAGGTTATCTTTTTCTCTTTTTGCTCTTTTTTTTTGATAGATTGATCGATGCAGAAGTCTATGTGGGATGAGTATATTATCTCCTTGAGGTCTTCGTGAAGCTAATCAATGTGGGAAGCTTCTAAATATTTTATTTTGTTTTTACAAGGATAGTATTTTTTATGACAAAATATGTGCATGTATGGCTAGCTTTGTATAGTTGCCCTTCATGGGAGAAGTCTATTTATAGTGGTGAGATAGAGAAAAGAGATGTCCCTTTTAAGGGATTAATCTCTTTTCTAGAATTTTGACTCAAGGATTTGAATCTCATTTCTCTTTTGAAATTATTTTTCTTTTGGACGTTTAAGTCATGGACAATACTATAGAGGAAGATTAGGCTCTTATTTAGAAGAAAAACCATAGCACACAGATGTTAACTATGAAAGAGATGGTTTCAAGTGATGAATGACCATGGATTCCATCTTGAAAAATATGAAAATTATTCATGAAAATCATGCCATGAGTAGAGTCGTATACTCATATTGAAGATAAGGCTAAAAGGTGAAGGGTAATCACATGATTCTTGTTTAGTTGTTGACCCCAAGAATAGGTAATATGAAGAAAGGTGAAGTGTTCTCAAGGGATGAGATTGAAATAGATATAACGTGATATAGGACTTGATTTAATAATAGAATGGTCGATGATGTAGCCTAGAGTTTACCAAATAACCCCCTAGTCGCGATGGTACATCACTCATCCTAGACTCGAGCACTCACTAGAAGTGCGCAAAGGTACCAGTGTCCCTCTTTAGGGTTGCTGTAGCAATATTTTAGCATGATGAAGAAACATATAGGTCCATAGCTAATCCATCATTCTACAATCCATGCTACTTTCATATTTGTGGAAAAACAAGTTTAAATAGTAATCATGATTGAATCAATAACATGCACTACTCAATTACACACAAGAATGACACTTAGATTCAGCCAATATCTTCCATCTATTAATAAACATAGAAGCTCCTTACAATAATGTCAATTTATACCAATGTGTATGTGGATCTATTATAGTAGTCCCATTGTATATAACTCTCTCTCTCTCTCTCTCTCTCTCTCTCTCTCTCTCTCTCTCTCTCTCTCTCTCTCTCTTTGTGTGTGCATATCTTTTACTACGTACTTCATATCATATATATAGGGTGGGGACTTTCCCTTCACTACTCATCTATTCTAGAAATAGCCATGCACTGTGTACAGGCATAGCCACACATGAAATTGTGTTATCTATAGACTTCTTGCAGTTAATTGTAGTGACAATCCTATTCTTAGCTCATCTCCATGCAAAATGCTTCGATCTGATCCTCCAAAGATAGACTATGTGTGGCGTGCACATCCCTGCATCATTGGTGTGTTTCACACACCATCTTCTAAAAATAGGTCGTCATGCTCAAAATCAGCTAAGTCCCAATAGCTTAACTTTCCTCCATGCACGGGTTCTTCCTTTCCCTCCAAGCCATTGATCTTGGCTTTCTCTCTCGCATGGACTCCTTTTGTGATCTCTAGCAAGTATCCTATTATCAACATTACCCCACACTAATCTCATTGTCATCTCAACAATGGGTATCTTCAACAATTGCAGTAAAGAATATTGAATGGAAAGAATAGGAAAGAATGTAGATGAATAAAAATTTGTTTTAAGAGGCAACATCTTATGTATCGAGATGAAGGATCAACTCGGATACTCCTCTTTTATTCCAGCCTCCAAGGTCTGTCATTCAGTGAGTGCTTATTTTGCTTTCTTTGGAATGTCCATAGAAATGGATTCCAACTCATCCCTCGTAATCTATCCTTTTTCATTCTATAGAACTAATACAACGTTGGACATAGATTTCATTCTTCCTTCTAAAAGATCCATCTTCTACGTAATTAGCTTCCCAAGCTCTTCCAACTGAGTCTTATGTGGCTCTTACATTGCTACTAGGGCCTTGTTGTTGTAGGCTCACAGCACCCCTGGACGCACATCAGGCTTCTAGGTTGATGTTTCAGGCATCCAGTGTGATTGCACAACATGGAAACCTCTCTCCAAGTGTGGGACTTGTTAAACTGAGAGAGGAATCTCCAGATTAGAGGTTGGTTCCTCAAACTCCTCTGATTTAGATCTAATGCTTGCACAACTACAGAGGTTCAGATTCTAATCCTACTCTAAATTGCAAGGAGACAGGGATAGAAGTGCAAAAATTGAAACTAACTAAAGATGGTGATGCACCAAAAGGAGTGGTGAAACATTTATGTCATGCAAATAGACACAAACCAGAGATTGCAGCATAAAACATACACAGGCTGATAAGATATAATTTAGGATCTGAAATGAAGCAAACAATACAAACAAAGGACTGAAACTCATTCACAAAGCTTGCATTATCATTTCCAGTGTCAAAATCACTGCATTACAACCTCAGAGAGGTAAAAACTATTACAGTCTTTGGAGAGGTCTGATTCTTCAAAAAAATCACTTGCTGGAGGTGAAAGAAGAAGTTGCTATGTCCAAAAATGTTCCCCTTTAGAAATGAGCCAAATCTGGCTTTTACATTGCATGGGTCGAGCCCAGGAGACAGAAACGTACAAAAACATGAGAGCCCATTCCTCCTCAACTACAGATGCATTAAAATAGCATGGGATACCTTACAAACCCATACCCTGTCAATTTTGACCAAATTACAGGAGAATGCGACCCATTCTGCATTAAATTTGGTCGCTGAAATGTCACTTCTGGCCATGAACACGCGTCAGAGCTGTTTCTTAACTTTCTCTCTCCAGACTACACCAAAATTCAAGATTAACCCTAGAATCATGTAGATAATTTCATAAGCTTTCCGTTGATATAAAGAACATGCAAATCTGAGCTCTGGATCAAAAGATATGGAGATCTGAAGATTTAGGGCACAAAACAGGCAAAATGTGTTTTGAAAATTTTTCCCGCGCTCTGCCACCTGGATGACACGTGGCAAGCACTGATTGGATGTGTAATTCTCTCTCCTCTACTCACCCATGGGTTTTCCTTGAAAATTTTGACTTTTGATGATTTTGGAACATTTTTCACTTTTCCCCGCGCCCCCACCGAGGACACGTGGCATGCATTGATTGGAGGACAGGGGCGGGGTCTTCCTTTACTTTTAGCTTTTTGGCCGAAACTTTTACCAAATTCTCTAACTCCTCCCCAGCTCCATGCTTCCCTATTCCATTGGACACGTGTCCAATTCCTATTGGACACATGTCCAACGCTCAAACCTTGCCCTTTGAACTTTTGGATGTTTCCCCAGACATGTGTCGTGATTTGATTGGTCTCGGGTCCCAGCCGCCTTTCGTGTCTCTCGCGTCCTCACGGCCCGGCTGTCCCAAACTGCTTGGGACAAATTCCTCCGATCCGCCCGAAATGGGCTTCCTTGTCCCTTTTCTACCGATGACATGTGGCATAATGTGATTGGCTCTCGGCTCCTTTGGCTATCCGCGTCCTCCGCGTCCTCACGGCCCGGATGTCCCAAACTAAAGTTCTCTCGTGCTGGCCAATCCGGGCGGTTCGCGTCCTTCACGTCCTCACGGCCGGATGTCCCGAACTGAAGTTCTCTCAGCGCGCCAATCTGGGTGGTTCACGTCCTTCACGTCCCGATGTCCCGATGTCCTGCATCGTTACGCTTAGCAGTTAGTCGATTTTCCTCTGACCTTCGGCCGGTTCACCTTTATCGTTTCGCATGTCGTCACGGCCCGATGTCCCTTTACTCTGCAGACTACCTGGGCCTTTCGGCTGATTCGTGCCCAAATGTCCCTCATGTCCCGACTGTTATGCAGGACTAGGACTTAGCCATTTTTCATGATTTTTCCTGGCCCAAGCTTGTTTTCTGTAACTTTTTCACCTTTTCTCAGAACTTTCTCTTTTCTTCTTGGACAGGGAGTTAGAAAAAATATGAGGGGACCCTAGAAACATGATTTTTTCCCTGAATCAATCTATTTTCCTGGGACTTGAGAATTTAATGCATGTTATCAAAATTACCCTGGGGGTGAATTTTGGATAACAATTTGGCAACTCAATGGGGGTTACTCTCCCGCTAGGTAAAGATACCAGCTTGCACAAAAGCAGTCCATTGGGCATGGAGTCATCAAATATTCAGTTTAGAACCCCAACTAACTCAGAATGTGTAAGGAGGAAGATGGAATATCACCTGATGAAAGCAAGGACTGCAAAACATCTCCATGGATACAGCAAGCTGTGCCAAAGCACTTAGGGAAAACAAAACTAACCTACAGCAAAACAATGTGCACAACACTTGGAGGAATGAAAATCTAATCTAATATTTACAAAGTAGTGAACTTCCCTCTAGAAGCAACGCTTGAGATAGATTCCATTGACTGGAATCTATAGTTCTTCACCATCCAATGAGGCCAATTGAAAAGCATTGTTGTTCTTGCACTTCGTGACCATGTATGGGCCACTCCAAATGGCATCAAATTTTGAATGCCTTCCCAATGTTGCTCTATCCACATCCCATTTCAACACTAGATCTCCAACTTGAAAAGATCTAACCTTGGCCTTTCTATTAAAGGTCTTCTTGATCAAAACTTGATCCTTTTCCATTGCTTGGGATTCCTGATTTCTTATCTCTTGCAACTCCATCAACTCTGCATACCTCACCTCCATGGGCTCAAATTCAAGAAACTCCAGCTGCTTCATGAGTTCCAATGTTGGCAACTCAAGTGACATGGGCAAGATTGCCTCTCTTCCATAGACAAGCCTAAATGGAGAGTTACCTGTGGATCTTTTGGGAGTTATCCTATCAGCCCATAAGGCTGATTTCAGTTTGGTATGCCAAGACCTCTGATTCTCGTCAAGAGTCCTCCTAATGATCCTCAACAAGTTCTTGTTTGTAGACTCGGCCTGGCCATTACCTTGGGGGTAATAGTTTGATGAAGTGCTTAGGTAAATATCGTTCTTGACAGCCCACTCAGTCACCTTAGATCCAATAAATGCCAATGCATTATCAGAGATTATTGTGCAGGTACACCAAATATGGTTGTTATCCCCTCATAAAATTCTAAGATGCTAGACTCATTTGCCTCTTTGAGTGCTACTGCTTCTATCCATTTGGTGAAGTAGTCTGTGGCTATCAAAATCCATTTGTGCCCTTGGCTTGAATTGGGATTAATGACTCCAATGAAGTCCAAACCCCATTGCATGAATGGCTGGTCAACTGAGATTGGATGTAATGGAAGGGTAGCAAGTCTCTCTTTTCTTGTGAAGAATGCACAATTCTTACACCTCTTGATCCATGCATAGCAATCACTAAAGATCTTAGGCCAATAATAACCAGCCTTCATGATTTTTAGAGCTATCACTCTTGGTGCAAAATGACCACCAGCTGGTCCACCATGAAACTCTTCCAACACCCTTTGAATCTGATTTGTGCTAATGCATCTCAACGAACACTCCATTTACATCTTTCTTGAACAAAACTCCATCAACAATGGCATACGGACAGCCTGCAATCTGAAGTGTCTCCTTTGGGTCTTGTTCATCTCCGGAGGGCATAGGCCAGTGCCTAAGAAGTGCATAATACCTTGGGTCCAGCAAGGAGTGGGGGCAGCATTGTCTTCTTCTTGCTTGCCACTTGGCTCATGGCTGTCCTGACTGTTAAAACAGCCTCTTCTTCAATGCATACTTCTTTTTGCTTCCCCAAAACCAGCTGCTCACACAATCCTTTCCCTCTTACCAGCTTGGTGATCTTGATCTCAATGTCATACTCCATGACATGGGTGATCCAACCTACCCTTTTCTCATTCAAATCCTTGTTGAGGAGGAAGTCCTTAACCCCAACATGTGAGACCAGCAACTGGACCTTGTTGTTTGAGACTAAATGCTTGAATTTCTTCAAGCTTCTAATTACTGCAAGCACATGCTTCTCAATAAAAGAGTATCTCACCTCATAGTCATCTAGGCTCTGGCTGAAGAAGGCAATTGGCTGCTCATCATTATCCTTGTTCTGCTGTACCAAAATGGCAGAGATAGTGTCATTACCTCCAAATGCATAGAGGATGAAATCCTTGGAGAAGTCCGGGTTGATGAGAGTTGGTGCTTGAGAGATAGCTTCTTTGATTGCTTCAAAACTCTCCTTGCCTTCTGCTGTCCACTTAAAAGCCATGCTCTTCTTTAACATTTTGGTGATGGGCTTAACAAGGGCTGCAAAATCTGGGACAAACCTCCGAACAAAGTTTATCCTTCCCAAGAAACTCTGAAGGGATTTCTTGTGGCTTGGCAATGGTAGTGCTCTTATGGCTTCAACCCTCTCTGGATCAATTGCTAATCCTTCCTTGGAGACAATATGGCCAAGGAGCTTTCCTTCATGTGCAAGAAATATGCACTTCTTAGGATTCAAAGACACTCCAAATCTCCTACACCTCTGAAACACTTTCCTGAGGTGAAAGAGATGGTCTGCTACATTCTTTGAGAAGACAGTGATATCATCTAGGTATACCAGCACTATCTTGTTGATCAAGCCTTTGAATGCCATATCCATAGCTCGCTAGAATGTTGCTCCGGCATTCGACAGTCCAAATGGCATCTTCTTGTAAGCATATGTGCCCCATTTTGTAGTGAAGGCCATCTTGAATTGATCTTCTTCCTTCACCATTATCTGATTATAGCCTGAATATCCATCTAGCAATGAAAACCTTTCTGAACCAGCTACAACCTGCAATATTTGTTCCATTGATGGAAGCGGATAATGATCTTTGAGTGATGCTCTATTTAGATCGCAAAAGTCCACACACAATCTTATTTCTCCATTTCTCTTTCTTACTGGCACCAAGTTTGCAACCCAACTTGAGTGTTTGATGGGGAAGATGATACTGGCCTCAATAAGCTTGCTTAACTCTTTTCTCATGAGAGGTTCAATATGGGGATTCACTAGCCTTTGCTTTTTCCTGACAGGCTTGGATTCTAGATCCAACTCAATAGTATGTTGTGCCAACTTTGGGTTGAAACCTCTTAGATCTTTGTAAGTCCAAGCAAAGACATCTGGGAACTCTTGACAAAGCTGAACAAAATCAGATTTCTCTTGTGAGGTACTTACTTTGCCAATTTGCAATGTTTTGCCTTCTTCCACTAAAATAGGCTCTGAATCTTCACCCTTTACTTGAATGTTCACTTTCTCCTTCCGGAATTGATCATTCGGTTGAAGATTGACTCCAAGGTTATGAGGCCTTTTGGTAATTTGTTAGTTCTCAACTGCACCACTTGGTCACCATACTGCTGCTGCAACTTGTCTTGATTCCTGGCGGAGAACTCAGCTTCTTCTTGGAGGAAATTAACAATTTTCTGATCATTCTCGAAGACTTGCCAACTTGTATTGTTATCCGGAATAGCTGGTCTCACAACCAATTTGATATGAGGCTGAGATTTCTCACTTTTGATACTTTCTACAACATCAAACGCAGCCCCAATTGCTGCTAGCTTGTCAGTGGCTTCATTCTTTTTTCTTGGGATGGAATTGATGCTAAAAGCTTCAAAATCTTCAATAAGATCCCATACCCGATTTTTGTAGTTCTTCAACAGATCATTTTTGGCAGCATTTTTTCCTTTGACTTGGTTTACAATCAGCTCACTATCACCAAATACTTGCAAGTTCTTTATTCCTCTCTTGATTGCCCAATGCATCCCTTGCACCAAGGCTTCATATTCAGTAGTGTTATTGGAGCATGCAAACTGAAATCTAAAAGCTGAATAGTACCTTACTCCTTGAGGTGAAACAAGCATAGCTCCACCTCCTGCACCTTGTCTACTCCTTGATCCATCAAAAATAGCTGCCATACCTCATTGTCATCCTTGTGGTCTGGCTTAGTGATGCTAGGAATAGGCTGATTTTCTTTGTGTATACAATAGACTCCTCAGCTTTCAGATTCTTCCACTTCTTGATAAGGATCAAATGCATGTATCTTGTTTGCCCATTCATCAAGAGTTAGGTCCAGGATGCTTCCAACCTTAGTGTCATCCTCATCGCTGCTTGGGTGATCCTCTTGATCAAATGCTTGAGCAATTGGCATTAATCGACTTGGAGTGTAAGGCTCAATGTGGAAGTTTGCACAGGTTCGACCTGATTGTAGCCTTAGTTCCATACCTTTTCTCGAACAAAGCATGTGAGACCAATCAGTGAGAAAATATCCCCAATCTTGGCTATGAAGTCCCTTGACAAAAAAGGGCAAAGAGTGGTGGAAGGTCTATGACTGATACATCTTGTAAAACAACAACATTTGGACATGCATGCAAGGTAAGACTCAAGTTTCTAATCACTCCAATCATTGCTACTCGCTGTCCCATCCAGCTGCACTACCCCTTTGGATATGACTTCATATTGAAGTCCCAATTGATTTGCTATTTGCTTGGGCATTACTGAACTACTTGCCCCAGAGTCAATCATGTAATTATGTACCAACTTGTCTCCTATGATCAATGAAACATAAAATGGAGGGGGCTTCAACATTTTACCTTGTTGTCCTCCATGATTTCCTTCAGGCTGGGCAGCATTTGTGAGTACCTTCTCTTGCATTTGGACCTGTTGATTTGAAGTTGACCAGTCCTTCATGGCAGCTTGTAGCAAATCTCTTTGGCCTGGGATAGATAGGGATTCCCACATTGATATATTGACGTTTGTCTTCTTCATCTGATCAATGATACTGAATGGTGATGAAGGGTCTCTTTGCTGTCCCTTTGCTTGCACATTCACTCCTTGTATGTGGGCAGCAACAACTGGTATTTGAGTTGGCCTAGGGGCTGTTCTTGGCTGCCCTTGCATTTGAAATCGACTTTGCTTGCCAACCATTTGTGGAGCCATGGAACGTTGTGGATTGGTTGGGGCTAATGGTTGTTCTTCACCCAAATTCCTCCTTTTTGACCTTGTGTTGGCTGCAACACCTTGAGAAACTCACTTGATTCATGCCACAGAAATCTTCTGCTTGCCAGTTCACCAATGTGGTGTCATTTGGGGCTGATTGTTGTTGGAATGTTTCTTGTTGTTGACTGTTTCCTTGATCTACCTCACCCTCCACACCAGTAGTTATCACCATTAGTGCTTGATTCAAAGCACCATTGAAGCACATGGATTGGTTATGAGGCTCATTGCATGGAAAACACCAATCATACTCCTGAGCAATGTTGTTTTGTGTTGGCACCAATGCCTTAGAGGCAGATATGGCATTTGGATTATATGGCTGAAATGGTCTATTGGCAGGAGGCCTTGTTTGATTCATATTTGCAACTGGATTAGGAGGCCTTTGTGGTTGGTATGGCTGCCTATTAGGCTGAGCTTGGGGTTGATAAGAAGGTCTGAAACCTTGGGCTTGTTTCCTTTTGAGAGTAACCAGCTCATTACCTAGGTTTTGCAATTGCTTCATGACCTCTTGAAGCTCATTTGGGGCACTTGGAGATGAAGTGGATGCTTCGTTTGAACTCTAATTTCTAGGAGTGGGAGAAGGAGCCAAATTAGGTGCTTGGTACCGTGTTTGGGCTCTCTAAACTTGGAAACAGTGGCATGGGGGTCTAACGGTAAGTTTGCCACTTGGATCAAACAATTTTCAGCCTTAATGGCAATGCTATAAGCCATAGGGATAGTTATGCCTCCCATGGACTGAATTGACATAGAAATATCAGAATTTAGAGCCTTGAGATAGTAGAGAAAAGCACCTTCTTGCTTTGCTGGCTCGATCACATCGGAATTCTCTCCCAATTCCTTTGAAATCTGAAGTTGAAATTGGTCAGCTGCTCATTGGGAGCTCTCTTGATGGTTGTCAGCTGCTCCAAAAGAGACAAGTTGTCTCCCTTCTCTCCAAATTGCTCATGAAGTGCTATACACAGCTGATTCTAATTTGTGATAGAACCAGCTCCAAGGCTTCTAAACCATTGCAATGCTTTACCCTTGAATGAAGACGCCAGCAACTTGACAGCCACTTGCATTTCATTGATTTCATGGATCGCACAAAGGTTAGCAATATCTTTAACATGATCACCTGGAGTAGTCTGATTTTCTCCAGTGAAGTAGGGGATGTTCTTCAAGGCTGCAATAGGAATTGGATGTTGTGCATTGAGGGAAAGTGGGCTGCTGCCTGTGAAGTTGACGTAGGGATTGTTCTGAGCCATTCTGATTGGTCTTAAAACCCTTGTTGACTGAATGAAAGGCCTACCAGGTGGAGGAGTTGAGAGAGTTCTGTTTGGTGGAGATGGAGACCTTTGAATCCTTCTTCCTCTTTGCCTTCTTCTTGGAGATAATTGCAGTATTCAAACAACACTTCTTCTTCTCCAACTCTTGACCTTGTGGTGATTCTTCTCATGAGTTTTCAGGGCCTCGCACTTTGTTATCCCGTAAAAATCGAAGGCAATTTTACCGATAACCATCATCTTGAAAATTTTGTTTCGATCCTCGTTAGGGATCCTTCGCGTTCAAACATCGCAAAATCCTCCTCGGAAAACTAGTTCTTTGAACTTAGTCTTTTTGAGCCTTTTTGGTGGCGCATGTATTTTCATCGTAACACATACTTTTGGTGCGCCCCCTTAAAAGCCTTTGGCGCATGGTTTTCCATGTTAGCACGCTTCTCGGTGCGCCAAAGGCGCATATAGTCTCCATGTTACACCAAGTTTTGGTGCGCCAAAGGGCGCACATAACTTTATGTCGACAACGAATTTGGTGCGCCAAAGACGCGCTCATTCTTAAGTTGCCATTTCTTTCCATGCGCCAAAGATCGCGACACCTTCCTCGTTCGACAAACGATTTCCATGCGCCATTTCAAAAGGTCAGTGACACATTAATGACAGGTTTTCTATATATACCCGTGCTTAAATGCCATGTCATTTTCATTCCATTTTGACAAGCACGTGATTGCTCTGGATTTGTCACCGCCTCAGCCTAGGCATTGCCATTGCTCATGTGACCCACTCGCCACAAATTTTCAATATATATTCGAGGTAGGTGGTTCTCCCGGTTTGTTTTTGAATGCTTTCACGTTCTTGGCCTGTGTTTTCTCTCCTTTGAGCTTATTTCTTTGTCTGGTCTGATTGTTGCTTGCGTGGTCTGTTTCTTTAGTGGCTAGTCGGTCTTAAATGAAATTTGTTGGGTTTGTTTTCTCCACTGTCTTGTCAGTTTGAATTTTCTTCCTCCTCTCCCTCCCTCTTTCCGGATTTGTTGGAAAAAGGGGGGTGGTTTTGCATCAGCGCCATCTGAGATCCTCTTTATAAAAGCCTTGTTATACCAAGCATCCTTTCGAGTGGAGGATAGAGTTGAAAAATGTTTAAATGATTAAGTGTTTTCCTTCCATGGCGCCTTTGTTGCGTCATCGCAATGCAATCACATAGCCGCGCCCTCGCGCATCTATCAGCCCTGTTACATGTTCAAAACCCGCGCCTCCTTTAAACCTTTGGCGCGCCTTTTCTCCATGCTACATCATGTTTCCATGCGCCAAAGGGCGCACCTAGCCTTCATGTAACGCAAACTTTATTTGCGCAAGTATAAAGCTAGATAAGGCGCGGGCGCATCCTCCATTGCAGTAACATAATGTTGTGTAGACCCTTCATCTTTTACGCGTTGCTACATGCCCTGCCCATATTCCCTTAGCGCACCATTTATTAATGTTACACAATTTCCCGTGCGCCCCAAGGCGCATAGAACCTCAAAGTAACATGCACTTTCTTCGTGCGCCTTCTATAAAATGCATCTGCTTCATTTATGTGCCATGCGCCTTTGGCGCTAACTTAACTCTACGCAACATGCATTTCTGTGCGCCTTATCTGCTTGACTTGCCGGATGTCTTTGCGCCACGGCCTTTAAATCTCTAATTCTTTCTTCTTTCACAGCGTTCCAATGGAAAATCAAATGACTAATTCAACTTTCTGGATTGGGTTTCGCTCCTTCTACATGCTTGATCATCGATAAGCCTTGAAGAACACATGTCTCTTTTCGCTGCCAGAGACCCGCTAAACCAAGAGGAAAGGCTAAACCGATCAAGAAGAAATGAAGTATAAATACCAAAGGGTCAATGCCCACAATCACAAATTGAGTGCAATATGGATGTCGGGACTCACTTGGGTCACATTGACATGGAAGAATTCTGGTTAAGAACTCGTAAAGTGACAAGAAGTCCATGGATGGACAAGCTAATAAGGCATGGTGCCTGCGCACTTTGCCATAGAGGAATCCTTGTCATGCACTTATGAATAACGAGTTTATGATGGTTGTTGCAGACAATCCTTCAACAAAGACACAAGATGTGTCGAGAATAGCAAGGGCGAGGTAGTTATAAACCTTACATTGTCCGCCTGTCGCTTTGAGTTGATGCTTGGCATCCTCACCACCGGAACTATGTGGCATGCAGCCAACAGAATGCATCAAGGCCTCCTGAGACAACGAAGGTTCCGGTGCATGCGATTAATGAATGAGGTCTACCTAAAGAATAAAAAGGTAGTGACCGGTGGCCTCAAACTATCCACCTGAGCGCATTTCTCGTTGGAACTCAGTGATACTATCACTTTCCTAAGCGAGAGTCTTCGGTCTTTGATGCTCACTACTTCCATAAGTGGATGCTGCGATACACTGGAAACAATGAATAAGAATCGCCCGATTGAATCAGCGTTTATATTGGGGGAGATAATAAGCATAAGACAATATTCGAGCAATCGCACATAAGCCACATAACAGAGTGTTCCACATGAACTCCTACGTCATCTATCTTTGCCGCAAATGAAAGAGATTATCCGGGGCTGCACCTAGGTGGAAAGAAACTTGGCCTCGTGCCAAAATATATGAATACTTCAAGAGCTCAAGCCGAGAATAGCAGATCAACACTTCGCTAAAATCAATGATGTTTTCTTCTATCACATCATGTGCATGTTGCGGCCAAATTTGACTCATAGCCGGACAACCAAAAACATAGTGGCAGTCACAGAGAAATGGGAGCCTTTGTTCACCCAATTCCCCACGTTCACCTATCTAAGGGCTGCCAACTTTTTGGGAGAACCAACCAGGTTACCAAGGTATGCTTGGACCAAAGCTGATTTTATTGAACTGTCCAAGACATGATCATCACATACCATGAAAAGTGCCTCAAGAGAAAGAAGGGCGGAACTCCTTTCCCCCTCACAGTGAGGCCGTTACACATGCTCCACCTATCACAAGGCGAAGGAGATGTTTCTCAGCTAGAATCTGCTCAACCTAAAGCATGATTTCCCAGCAAGGCCTACATTCGACCCTAGGGGCTGTCTACCAAGGGCTAAGCTTGATCCGATTCATGTCCCTCAGATTGAGGATATCTACATTGACGTTCTCCATGAGGTAGAACTCAGAAGAAAGGATCACTCTCGCTTGGCATTAACGGAAATCATCCATTACGGAGTGGCCATTGTCCCAAAAGGCTTCCAAACCACGGAAGACGAAGTAGACAAAGTGTATAATGACACAGAAGGGGATGATTGGCCCTTCCCGGACATTGACAGAAGCAAGGCTCCTCAGACAATCGAGGAGAGGGTCAAGGAGACTATGCGGAGAACAGAGCATCCGCCGCATGAAATGGGTTAATCTACCTCGGTGTAGATTTTACAACTTCTCCTTTGGGTAATGCACCTCCAGGTCAAAGAAGCAATAAAAGGCAAAGTCTACTTGAAGGTGAGCCTAGCACCATTCGGAGGAAGCCCTAAAGTCCTCTTCCTTCGAGCAAGAACAAGTAATAACCACGGATTCGCCAGGAGAAGGAATTGACAGAGGATAGTCCTATACGCCCATCCACCTGGATGCTCGGCATCATTCTGCTACAACTTCGAGGTCCCTTCTATCCCTTCTTCTTCTCTTCCTCCCCTTCCTCAGATGTCGGCAACCACTCCTTTGGTTGTGTCCTCTCCCCCTTCTTCTACTCTCTCCCCTGCCTCTTCGTCCATCTTCTCCTCTCTCGCTGATTTGTCTTCCTCTATTTCTTCCCTCATCTCCGAGCTCCCTTCCCTTCCTATCTCTTCTGCTGCTGCGGTTTCCCTTCCCCCCGTGGACATCTCCGCGGCTGTTCTTTCAATGCCGCCGCCGCGTGTCTCCACGTTCTTCCCCTCTTCTACCGACTTTGCTCCCCCTCTGTCTCTGGTCCTTCTTCATAGGACCAGCTTGGATCTCTCAAGAAATTTAGCCAACCAAAGAGGAAAGTCCCCATCGCTCAGATGGACTTTTCAAACTATTCCAAAAGGGAGCAAAGAAGCACAAGCCGGTTACACGCTTCTCCAAGAGCGCTACAGTGAGAGGGTTATGGAAATAGCCTACCCGATCCCACCAAAGAGAAAGAAGATCCGTCTCCTATGAGATTTCACAAAGACCAGTCACAATGGGGACATCTTCGTAAAGTCTCCAGGGGGAGCTCTTTCCTGCTTGATGCACTCTGCGAAAAGCTTCAAGAAACAAAGGAAGAAAAGAGGCTACTGAAGGAGCAGAATAAATACCTGCTTCAAGCCTTACAGAAGATGGGAAGTGCACCTCCCACAACTGCCGCCGAGACTCCTGAGCTGCTCAGTCAGGAGAAGATTAATGAGTATTCAAAAATCGGCGAGCAAGGTATGGCTGTTTCTGCTTGGAGGAGCCAGATCCTCAAAGATAGTGAAAAAGTAATCGCCGAATATATCAGTTTATACCTGAACATCGAGAAGGCGAATAAGGAACTCAAGCGTTAGCGAGTTCGATATCGCTAAGAGTTAGAACATGCTAGACTCCAAAGACGAGGCCTTCCAACAAATGTTCGACTTTGCTCCGAAGATTTGGTCAAGTTCGAGTATTCGGTCATCCAAGGACCCTCAACAAGACCATGTCCACTGGACTACTGGATAGATCAGCTCGAATTTGTGCCTTCGAACTGTTAGAGAAGATAGACAAGGTGAAGGAAGAGGCCCTGGATGCGATGCATCAAATGGAGAAGATTGTTCTATCTATGACTCCGTGGTTGCTCACTCCTTCCCTCACCTTGAGATCACAATGATACTATCCGGATTTTCAAGAGATAGCTTCTACTCGGGACAGGCTGAAGTCACGTTCGACATCGAATCCATCAACAACCTACCTGTAGAGACTTCATCGGGTCCCTAATCGAGGCGGGTAAAGATTATTCCAAACTCCCGGAAAAGCTCATGACGAAAGCGAGACTTCCTTCATAAGCAATCGTGAAATCGCAACCACACAAGGATCCATCACAAGATCAATTTGGGCCAATGATCAGCAAGTTCTTGGAATACCGCGCTTCAGGTTCCACATCTCATCTCCCGATCAAGATCTTATCGAAGCAGCAACCCCTTTTAGGCCACAGGATGATGATGATGAATAAATTCTTCTTCTTCTTCTCCTCTCTATTCTCCGACTTTCTTTCCGTAATATCCAAGTAAGTTGGCACAAATGATGACATCATCCATGTTGCGCCATGGGATGATGTCATCCATCAAAGTTGTCAAAGTCAACATGACTTTTAGATATTTTGTAAATATCTTTGTAAATAAGTGGTTGGCTCCATTTTGCCTTCTCTCTCCCTGATCTTCTATAAATATTGGAATACTTGTTGTATTCAAAGGTGAACATTTTTCAGATAGAAATAGAGGTGAGGAGAGAAAGACTTTGAGCTTTCTTGTAACAGATAAAAACAATTAATACAATTATTCAGACTTTGTGCTCAATACCATGTTATACATTAGATCTTTCTTATGTTAGATCTCGCATGTGTCTTTTCTGTGAATTCATATCTACTTTTCCATCACTTGTTTATCGTACCAACACTTTGTTTATTTATGCAGTAGGTTTGGCTCCTTACTACCAAGCCCAAAGCATAGATTTTCTAACCCTTCCGCTTTGGAACTCATTTCTTTTCTTCCTTCGGATCTGTTCTCTTCTCTTCTCCTTCTTTTATTCCTTTCTCTTCGCAGCCTAGAACACTCTCACGGGATCGATCCCAACCCCGAAGGCAGGCGTTGAATGTGAGACTTGCATAGGTTCCTCACTTCAGTAGAAGTAGCAATAAACCGGTTTCGCTTTCTTGCTCTCAAAGAGGGGCTAAGCCCTCTTCACACCGCCAGAATTGCCATGTCTATCCATAGATCCGTCCACGCGACCAATTTTCTTGACCAACACACTTGAAACCAATCGATTCTTCCCTCGAGTCACCAGACATGTAAATAATATCCCTTTTTAAGCAAGAAAATTACAGCAGATGCACATCAACCTTGCTGCAATAAAAATGAGACCTCTAGTGTCCCACCCGAAATGTGTGCCAAATCTGTTATTGCAGCTCACAAAGCACTCCACTGGACGTACATCAAGCTTCTAGGTTGATGTTTCGAGCATCCAGTGTGATTGCACAACATGGAAACCTCTCTCCAAGTGTGGGACTTGTTAAACGAGAGAGGAATCTCCATATTAGAGGTGGTTCCTCAAACTCCTCTGATTTAGATCTAATGCTTACACAACTACGAGAGGTTCGATTCTAATCCTACTCTAAATTGCAAGGAGACAGGGATAGAAGTGCAAAAATTGAAACTAACTAAAGATGGTGATGCACCAAAGGAGTGGTGAAACATTTCGTCATGCAAATAGACACAAACTAGAGATTGCAGACATAAAACATACACAGGATGATAAGATATAATTTAGGATCTGAAATGAAGCAAACAATACAAACAAAGGACTCAAACTCATTCACAAAGCTTGCATAAACATTTCCGGTGTCAAAATCATCATTACAACCTCGAGAGGTAAAAACTATTACGAGTCTTTGGAGAGGTCTGATTATTCAAAACAATCACGTCTTTGGAGGTGAAAGAAGAAGTTGCTATGTCCAAAAAATGTTCCCCCCTTAGAAATGAGCCAAATCTGGCTTTTACATTACATGGGTCAAGCCTGGAGGCAAAACGTACAAAAATATGAGAGCCCATTCATCCTCAATCGCATATGCATTAAAACAGCATGGGATACCTTACAAACCCATACCCCTCGTCAATTTTGACCGAATGCAGAGAATGTGACCCATTCTGCGTTAAATTTGGTCGTTGAAATGTCACTTCTAGCCATGAACATGTGTCAGAGTTATTTCTTAACTTTCTCTCTCTAGACTACACCAAAATTCAAGATTAACCCCATAATCATGTAGATAATTTCATAATCTTTCCGTTGATATAAAGAACGTGCAAATCCGAGCTCTGGATCAAAAGATATGGAGATCTGAAGATTTAGGGCACAAAACAGGCGAAAATGTGTTTTGAAAATTTTTCCCACGCTCTGCCACCTGGATGACACGTGGCAAGCGCTGATTGGATGTGTAATTATCTCTCATCTACTCACCCATGGGTTTTCCTTGAAAATTTTGACTTTTGATGATTTTGAAACATTTTTCACTTTTCCCCCCACGCCCTCGCCACTTGAGGACACGTGGCATTTATTGATTGGAGGACAGGGGCACGGGGTCTTCCTTTACTTTTAGCTTTTTGGCTGAAACTTTTACCAAATTCTCTAACTCCTCCCTGAGCTCCATGCTTCCCTATTCCATTGGACATGTGTCCAATTCCTATTGGCTCAGGCCAACGCTTGAAACCTCACCCTTTGAACTTTTGGACATTTCGCCTTGTGACACGTGTCGTGATTTGATTGGTCTCTAGGTCTGCTGGCTTTTCACGTCTCTCGCGTCCTCATGGCCCGGCTGCCCCAAAAAAAAGTATGCTTGGGAAAAATTCCTCCGATCCACCCAAAATGGGCTTCCTTGTCCCTTTTCTGCCGATGACACATGGCGTAATGTGAATGGCTCTCAGATCCTTCGGCTATCCGCGTCCTCCGCGTCCTCACGGCCCGGATGTCCCCAATTGAAGTTCTTCGCACCGGCCGATCTCGGGCGGTTCATGTCCTTCACATCCTCACGACCCGGACGTCCCGAATTGAACTTCTGCTGCCGGCGATCCGGCTGTTCGCGTCCTTCACGCCCCGGATGTCCCGAATGTCCTAGACTATTACGCTTAGCAGTTAGTCGATTTTCCTCTGACCTTCAACCGATTCACCTTTCCGCGTCCACGCATCCTCACGGCCCGGATGTCCCTTTGCTCGCAGACTATTTCACTCTAGCCTTTCGTTCCGATTCACGCCCAGATGTCCCTCATGTCCCGACTGTTGCGAGGACTAGGACTTAGCCATTTTTCATGATTTTTCCTGGCCCAAGCTTGTTTTCTACAACTTTTTCACCTTTTCTCAGAACTTGCTCTTTTCTTCTTGGACAGGGGAGTTAGAAAAAATCTGAGGGGACCCTAGAAACATGATTTTTTCCTGAATCAATCTATTTGCCTGGGACTTGAGAATTTAATGCATGTTATCAAAATTACCCTGGGGGTGAATTTTGGATAACGAAATGCACTTACACTTCTATTTAACCATTGAAAATATTCTTGTGCACCCTCTATGTATCATCCTTCATTACTTTTTGGACCTCATTTTTTTCTTCCAGGATCTTTATATTTATAAGCGCCTCTGGATTTGTGCATATATTCAAGGCATGGTCTCGCTTTCTTCAATACTTCTTATAGCGCTTGTAGCAGCCCTTCATAGGATGCAATATTTTGCATCAATGAGGCTTTCTCTCGTTCTCTACCTCTTATTCTCGAATTCCTTGGTGTTGGCATGCACGGAGGTTCATCTTCAAGCACCAGGTCCACCAAATTTCCTACATAATGTATCGTTGAGGGAAACATCTGTGGTACCTTGGTCTCCAAGTGTGGTCTTGCTCTGATGACATTATCCCCAATATCCTTTGCGATGTTGATGAATAATTCATTCTTCTTTTGCATGAAGTCCTTCTCTTGTGTTATGCGAGCTATCTCAACATGCTTTGTATTTATCTCCTTGCAAGCAAAGACTCTAATTGTTGCATCTTTTTCCATGTTCCTTCTAGCAACTTTAGCATAAACCTTCACCAATGCGTTGCTGACCTACTCATTCGACATGACAGTAGGCTTTACTGTCATATGTCTAGATTGTGGTGCCTTCTTCAGCCATCTTGAAATGCATGGCTCTTTGCATACATCAAATTCAGGCTCATCCATGTGGGTGTGCATTGACCATGATAGTTTCTTTTGAGTGCACACAGTCACCATATCCTCATCCATTAGCTCCCAGTTGAATAAATCCTTCTGTGCTATCGTGATCTAGAAGTAGGCATAGATAATTTTCCCTACGTCCTCTACATACCCCATGGCAGATGAAATGTACTCTCCACTCATCCTCTTCGATCTAGGACCCTTAGGAATTGTAGCTCTAAGGTTAGGAGCTGTCTCATTTCATCCTAAGCGTGGATCTCGAAGATTTCCTTTTCTTTTTCCTCTCCATCCTTCATCTCTTCATCTTTTTCTCTTCCTCGTTCTATGGCTTGTCTTCCTACTCTAGTGGGGTAGGATATGCACACTCACTCTCTTTTGCATATAAATATTAGAGCATGTTTTTTTGTTATCTTTATTATCTTTCTTATTTTTGGATCATATTCACCAATTATTTTATTTACTTTTGAAGGTAACATCTATGATACTACGACCATTAAATCATGCCATCAAAGACCATTTTGTAAAACAAAAAAACCATCATTTTCACCGACCTTATTTGTAAACATAGGCAAAGTGCCATTTTAGGGTACTCAGTGTTCTGCCACCGGCCATCGCTTCCAGTACACCATCATCAAGTGCAATCGAATAACACCAACAAGCGTTTCTCTAGTCAAACGGTGTAATTTTAGGTCATAAACATCTTGCCATTTTAGCGTACCCAAGCATTTTAGGACACTAATTGGTGCTTCTAAATACACCACTATCACGTATAATCAAATAACCAAGAAAAGTGTTCCTCCTAAAGTCAAATGGTGCCATTCCAGGTACCTAGGGTGTTTCCGATCATTACGGCACTTTCAAAATACATCACTATCAAACGCACTTAAATAACCATGATAAGTGATTCTCCAGGTATTTCTTATTTTACTCTATTTTCTCTTTTTTGCATCAAATTTTCCCTTTCTGAGTGTTTTTCTACGACGAATATCACATTTCATTCTCGTCTAAAACGAACCTTCTAGACATCCTTCTGATCATATAGCTTAAGTAAAAGAATTTAAATCTCTACATTTTACTTATCACACACTTCCCGAGACTGTATAAACATAATTAACACATCCAAATAGTCCACTCACCAGGTTAACTAATTGGGACCTAAACACCCAACATGTGACCTTCTCGGACATCTCACAATCCATAACTACACGAAACTAGCCTTAGATTCCTTTAGGCACCTTTATTGCTACTTTTCTTTTCTATTCACATCCTCTAAATTAATCATGATGCTAAAAAAATTCTACTTGATTTATTTGTCAACAACATACATAAACAGATGTTTCTCTATTTCACATCTATTGTCGCTCTCTCCCAAATCGAGACAAACAAACAACCTACTCTATCCAATAAATTTACTTCCTATGATAATCTCAATCAACATGATTTTAAATTCAAAACCACCCCTTCAGTCACCCAATCTCCAATCTCCATGGTCTCATCTCATGAGAATCATGTGATACAAAATTCTCCCCACCTTGACACCAAACCTCATATCCCCCATCAAGACACTCTTCCTAAATCAATCGTACCACCATCTCCTGCTCCTCTAGATACACTCAAATCTCCTCCTAACCCCATATATGATTTCTTACTCCAAAAATATCCTATAATCTCTAAATCCTCCCAGTCTCCTCAATTGGTGGATCACATTCCACCCACATCCCTTTTTGTCAATTATATTTCATCCACCACTAGTATGCCCAACAAACAATCTCATCCTTTGAATACCTACATTCCTATCCATCCTATGCTCTAATATTCTTACCCCCTTGACACTCTCATATCCCCGCTTATCGTCATGCCCCTATTGCTCAACACCAGACCTATGCCGCAATGCCAACCTATGACACATGTCAATCTTTAACAAACAACTCCTCCAACATCTACATATCCAAAATTAATCGATGTCTTGTCAAACCATCCCTTAAACATCTTATCCACAAATTTATCAACCATCTTATCGGATGCTTCACTCAACACCCACACACCCACAAATAAATCATTTACCTTATCAAACTATTTTTCAAACCACACAGGCCGATCCAATGTCAACTTTACAACACCTCGAGTGATTCAATTCATGCCTCAATGAATTGTTTAGCCAATTTAGAAACCCTTACAATACCACCTAGGAATACCTTATCCTATGAACAAATCTGTAATGAACCGATTCATCCGTTGGTTCCATTAAAATCTATCCCCCTCATTAGAAACTTCCTACATTTAATAAGTTCAATAATAAAAATATCCCCAACAACATCTGCTCACATTTAAACATGCATGTTGTCTTATTGCGCATGATCATGATTTACTTCTTCACACTTTCCTATGTCTGTCTGGTCCCGTCCTGGTCCTGTGGTCTGCAGTACCATTTGTACATAGTATCCCGTGACATTCCTTATTCTCTTTCACTCAACTTGCATGCTTATTCTTATAACATTTTTCTATCAATATCACATGCAAGACCAATATCGCTGATCAATATACCATTTGACAAGTGATGAAAACAAGCCCATCATCGACTTTGTCACACGATAGCATGCTATTATAAATAAACCAACTATCCTTCACTATCCCGCAAACCGAACTCATCGACTTATTCTCGTGTTCGTGTGCCAAACATATATCATCCACTTTGCAGATCCAATCATTCCAAACCTTTGATGAAGCTTTCACAATGGCTCACAAGCTCGAAACCTATGCCATTAAGTAGGGTCATCTTAAATTAAGTTCAACTAAATAAAAAATTGAATCCACTAAACCATTCACACATAATGACGAGTTCAAGACTACGGCCAACACTTTGTGGTCACTAAACCCTCATCCCCATCTACACCAAGCACATGGTCTCAACAACAATCTCCTTAATCAACAACCAACTACACTCCTTTAGGAGAATCATACAGTTCTATATTTGATAAGTTGATGAGTGTAAACTCTATCCAACTTCCTCCCATACGACCCGTAGACAACTCACAAGCCAAGCCTATTTGGTATCACGAGGCCCACTTTTTTAAATATCATCGAGTCAAAGGTCATGACATTGAGAGATTTCGTTCCTTCAAATATCATGTCCAACAACTTGTAAATCAAGGGGATATCCAAATTGATACCTCCACTACGCAAACTAATCAACCACCAAAAATCACGTCACCCCCTTTACATCTCAACTATCAAACACTTGTATGGTTAACACTGTTAATCAAGATCTTATCTCATCACCAACTCCACATGTTCCCATGGTAGACACTATTCCCACCTCTTATTTAGAACCTGCCACACCTACATCAACTTTCACTACATGTCATGAATCTACACCTTCTCTTATCCTTACCACGTCCACATCAAATTCAACTATATCATCCATTTCCACCGCTTCAAATACACCCTAATCATGTCACATTAGATTCATCTTTAGTACTTATTTGGGCTCCACGCATATCCACACATATCCCTACATCTCTCACACCTATTCATTCACCGGAATCTTCATCAAATACACTGTTACTACATCTACATTACTCACAACCATCCCAAAAAAACTCAATTCTACTACATTACCCTTACCTGTAAGGTCTGCTCCATCGGTTATCACATCACTCACATCTCCACATATTCCAAAAGTGCCTACATCTTTATCTATCCCAGCAACCCCTATACCTATCATATCAACAAGTCCACCTATCTCTACCTTGACAACCTTGCCCATGGCCACATCACCCAGTCTACCCCAATACTCTTTACCCAATCCTCCTATCACACCAACCAAATCCTCTTGATCTGTGAACCTTACCCAAGATACCTTTTGAATCACCTACTATACCAACACATCCACCTAAATCAAATAAATATGCTTTACCTTCTCCCTCTACAAAAACATCTCTTTCCATGCCTAAATTGAAAAAATCCATGTCTCACATAGATATCATTAATCACATTATACAAACACCTATCTCTACATTAACATCTTCATCTTGTTTTAGAATATTTTCTCCATTGATAACCACACCACCGTTATCAGATCCTCCAGTTGAAATTATTGTCATCCCTGCTAGAGGTAAACCTTCTCGATTTGAAGTCTAAGACTGGGAAAAAATCCTCGATAGTCCCTTGTGCATCCTCAAAAACATCCCTCTTCTCAACAATCCAATGCCACAATATCCATGTCAAGATCAGTTTTTCCATCTATGACATCTTGCAATAATCAATCCACATCCAAACAATATCATCCTTCAACCAAATTTTATTTGTCCTCCAAAACACAAAATTCACCCATCCAATCTACATCTACATTTTCTCCTAACGCTAAGTCGAGACATCCAATCAAAACCCATAAAAGTTACCTTCCCCATGACACTTCAATGGGGTCATACATAGACATCTTTTGACATTTAACTCAAACATCTGCCATCAAACTTCCTCCTATTAAATCCTTCAATCCATATGGTCCCAAGCCATCATGGTTTAATCCTAATTGTAGTTGTGCCTATCATCATACCCCAAGTCATGACATCGAACATTGTAAGGCCTTTCGGTCAATCATCCACAACCTTATTGAGAAATATGATTTCCTCATTCAGGGGAAAGTTCCTTCTCCATCTACCTTGAATCCAATCCATATCCCATTTGTCAGATCTCCCATTATCCCTCCATCCACATCATCCCTTAATATTCATCTAGCCCATGTCATTCCTCCTAAGGAATGCCCGCCATTGTTCATCAATGTCACTTATCTTGCTAAACACACTTGTGGTCTCTGATCGTTTACCCCATCCAAATCTAAAACAATCTCATCTAAGCTCTTTCGACATCCTTTACCTCCTTCACATTTAACTTGTTGGGAGAATAATCTTCCCTCGCCCTTGAACACATCATCTGTACAAATCCCTTGTTACTAGGGGACTTCGCTCTTTGACATTTTTTTATCTACCTTATTCACATCCATTCAATCTAAATTAATTATATCCAAATTCTCATCTCATTCTAAGTCCTCCTTTGAGGCCATATTTGTTCTTTTATGTTTGTGCTCCTTTTGGGAGTATCATCTTTTTCATTGAAGCCCTCCTTTGAGGCCATGTTTGTCTCTCCATTGAGGGACCTTTTTCTACATTTGTGTCTCTTCTGGGGCACCATCTATTTCGAAGTCCACCATTGTGGCTATATTTGTGTCTCTTTTGAGACACTGTTTATTTCATCAAGTCCTCCTTTGAGGCCATATTTGTTCTTCTATGTTTATGCTCTTTTTGGGGGTATCATCTTTTCATCAAATCCCTCCTTTGAGGCCATGTTTGTCTCTCCATTGAGGGACCCTTTTTCTACATTTACATCTCTTCTAGGGCACCATCTATTTCAAATTCCACCATTGTGGCTATATTTTTGTCTCCTTCGGGACATCATTTATTTCATCAAGCCCTCCTTTAAGGCCATGATTGTCCATCTATGTCTATGTCTCTCTTCGGGCATCATCATTTATTTTCATCTAAATCCACCATTGCGGTCATATTTTTGTTTCTTTTAGGACATATTTTTGTCTCTTATTTGGCTATCATCTCATCTTACTGCAACTACATTATTTTCCCTCTCATGGTGGTAAACTAGAGACAAAACCTCTTAATGCATGGCACTTGTAACTAGTCTATTGTTAACATATCTACCAATAAGAACTTATTTACATCTTTAGATTTTTCTACCATCTTTAGCCCCTTCCATTTATCAATATAACAATCTAAATTATGTGGTCTCGCATTCACTACTTTGATGTGATCCTGTAACCATTACATCCATTACCTTCTCATTCTCTTATTGCAGCCATGTGAAGGGTCCAGGGTGTCTCTTGTACATTCCTTATCCCCTCTTAAGTGGCTTACTTAGCTATCCCCAGTGCTCCCCCATGTGAAGTTCAAATTCACGTGTGTAAAAGCAAAATCAAAGCTATCAAAAATAGGCTGATCCCTCAAAGGACAGATGTTCATGCAAATAATAAAAAAAAAAGTATACAAATCAAAATCCAAGAAAAATCAAAAGAAATAGACCGATCCCTTAAAGGATGACTATCATATTATTCTTGCCATCCATATTATGTATAAAAGTAGACCATACCCTTGAAGGATGGCTACTCTGTTATTATGGCATCTGGAAGGTTTTCTACATTGATCAACCTTCTTTTATCAACATTTTCCGAAAGCTTCTCACATTAATCAGCTTTCTACTATTGTGCAAAAAGCAAAATCAAAGTTATCAAAAATAGGCATCCCTCGAAGGACGGATGTTCATGCAAATAATAAAAAAAAAGTATACAAATCAAAATCCAAGCAAAATCAAAAGAAATAGACCGATCCCTTAAAGGACGACTATCATATTATTCTTGCCATCCATATTATGTATAAAGTAGACCATACCCTCGAAGGATGGCTACTCAGTTATTATGGCATCTGGAAGGTTTTCTGCATTGATTAGCCTTCTTTTCTCAATATTTTCTAAAAAGCTTCCCACATTAATCAACTTTCTGCTATTGTTCTTTCCCTTTCCCAGAGTTGGGGCATAGACTTAAGGAACACCACTTTTGGAGATCCCTCTTCCCACGTACAAGTCACATCTTTGATCCCTTTGTCATGTCAATATTAGGATTATGAGAATCCTTCATCCATATTTCCCTCATGATCTTTCAATGATAACTAACTATCATTGGTTATGTGTTAACACATGTTATTAGCTACAAGTGCAATGCCTTGAGTGATCCCCTTTCTTATTTATCTCCAATCCAGTTTGAAACATAGTTTCCCTGTACACCCTTGCTACAACTATGTTATGTTCATCTCATCTAAACCATCTTTTATAAAAATCATATCAAATTTCACACTGTATCTATCTATAATATCCATGAATGCATTTATAAATACACTTTTCATTTTGTGAATTCTACTTGATCACTATTGCAGTTTACGAATCCTACTTGAGGATCCTTCTCAAGGTAAGTTTGTTATCCTATAGCTCCTTATCTCTCAACATGTTCAACACCATCTTTGATCCATTAATCCTCACTCTCTATGTCCACCCATCACCATTTGTCTCCACATCATCCTTCTCACCTTTACATGTCCCCTTGCACGACCCCAGATATCTTACTCATCTTTCCTCTTGAGTTTCTCTTTTACTCTTCTGCTTTCAGTTTGACAATCTTGCTTAACCATTAATATAGCCATAGAACCCTAGTTAAGGTATATCTTCTTCCTTAGATCCTCCCACTGTAGAAGTTTCTCCACCATTTCCTCTTTCAACGGATGACAATCACCACCATAAACATCTTTTCACTCCTCCTTTTCCACTTAACACTCTTGCATCATCACTACCACTGCGTGGGCATCCCAGTTAAGGATTGCCCTTACACTCTCCATCTACACTGCATATGTTCCTCCATCCATTCATGTCACACTCCTCTGTTTCCTTGCTATCACACTATTATCACCTCCTTTCATCTCTTGTTCCATTTTGGTATACATTGCTTAGTCTTCTCATCATTATTCTTATTCTTCGGTTTGGCGATCCTACTTAACCATCTCCATCACAGACAATCTTACTTAAGATTTTTTCTTAAGAATGGTTGGTCATCTTAACCTTCTGTTTCCCATCATATCTTCCTCATCTTCTGTCTTCTACCTCTCATTGTACTCATCCATTCCAACCAACCCTTCCACACCTACATCTAATACAATGTTGTCTTTCTCCTTCCATATCACTGCCGGTTTGGTGATCTTACTTAAATCCTCCTGTGGCATGGTGATCTTACTTAAGAGTCTCTCTTAAGCATGATTTGTCATCCTACACTCCCCCACTACCCCACATTCTCTCCATCTACATTTTCTCAACATTCCCCATCATCACATCCTCTCACCTCCTCTTTCATTCTCGCAAACACCACTTCCTACTGGTCCCTTGTTCATCTCCATCATCCATCGCTGGGTAATCTTACTTAACCATTGCTTCTCCATTCATTTCATGTCTTGTTTCTTCATTTATCTCTCATCCATTCTCATCCACTGCATCCTCTCCTCGTCTTCATCTTCCTACACATCGTTATCCCTCCTTTATTTACTCTTTTCACTCCATCTTCTAGAGTTCTCCCACATATCTACCCCCATACTTACATGTCATTGTCATCGATCTTCTCCTAACATTATTTCATCATATCCTTCCATTTCCTGCGCTAGTAATTATCGATGGAATTCTCCTAAAAATAACTCATTCCCATTCTACACACTTGAATCCTTTTCTTTTACCTCCTCCATTATATCTTCATTCCTTCCTTCCTCTATGTCCTCTGATCATTATCAGAGGACTTCTCCTAACATCCCTTCATTGGTGTTCCCCCTCCCGTTCTTCATTTACTTTCTCCCTTGTCTTATCTTTTGTCCCATCTTTTCCTACTAATCATTGTCGATGGGATTTATCTTAACATCCATTCACCGACATTGCCTCTCCTATCCCATCCTTTTTTTCCTCGCCACCTCTCTATCCACCATTCTTCCTTGCCAATTTCTTCACTATCTTCATCATACACCTTCTCTCTATTTTCTTATCATCGTGTATATCCTCATCTCATGCATCTTTGTTTCTTTTCCAATCGATGTCATTCCTTCCCTCAAGTTTCTCTTTATGTTCCTTATGCTTCCCACTCTTTACCAAATATCTTCATTCTTGGTTCACTTCCTTCAGCATAATTTTCTTCGTTGTCTTCTCCTCCTTTCTGATCTTCGTCTTATTTTACTTCCTCTATATCATCTTTCTCCCATTGGTTGGTTTCCCACGACATTTTACTTCACACTTCCTCCTTACTTCCATTTGAAAACCTAACTCTTCAGTGTTATCCCATTTCCTTTATCATCTCATCATCCACATGCATTTCCATGCGGTCAGTTCCATATTCTTTGCCTTGGATTTCCTCACTATGATCTGTTTCCTTCAATTTTCTTTGCTCTATCATCTCTTTCATTTTCCATTACCTCCCTATTTTCCTCTGCTCCAATCTTCATCACATCTTTCATTTTAAATAAATCTCTTCCTTTTTCATGGTTTCATCCTCTGCTCTGTTCTTTTCTTGTCTTCTCTTTGTTTGTCCTTCTTTATAATCCTTCTTTGTTATCTTCTTCCTCCCCTTTCACTCTTTATTTTCTCCTCTTCGTCTTTTTCCCTCTATTCCATATCCTTGTCACCTTCATATTCAATCTTTCTTGCTCTTCTCATAATCAACCAATCCTCCTGTCTATTCCCTTTTCTCTTTCTCAACATCCCTTACATTTGGTATTCACAGTCAATGTCGATGTTTCTCCATTTATGTATCGTCATCTATCCCTTTCATTACCGTTCTTGTTCTTCTCTTTGCCACATTGACCTCTTCTCTTTTTGAGAACCCTGTCACATCTTTTATCTTTGTCAGTCCTCTCGCAGGGACATCATCATATCCATTTCTAAGAATCTATTCCCATATTCTTTTGACATTTTTGTCTTGGAAGATACCATAACAGACATCACCTATCTAATCTTGTTCTCTTCCTTGAATATTTTCTCTACTTTTGTTTTGTCACAAAAGTATCTTGACTTCTTATCCTACTTATCAAACAAGTAGGAGTACTTTTATCTTCTAATTTGCTAACACTTATGCATCTTTCCTATAAAACATGATTTTCATCATATTTATTATCCTTTTAGGGCATTTTATCTCACCTTTCTATCCTATCTACTCATCTTGTCCACTTTTATGATTATTCTATCTATGTCTTATGTTGGGGCCCCTTTTCATCTTTGTACTTGTCAATGCATATAACTCACCTTGTGTCCTTCTCATGCCCTATGTTGGGGCATCATTATCTTCATCTACGTCCCTTTTATGGACACATGATTTTTTTGCACAATTCCTCATAGACAAAGGATTGCGCACATCTTTTGCATTTAGTTGCACATATTTCGATGTTTTCCCATGACCCATTGGTCATCACGGTTTACATCCATATTGCAGTGGTCTTCACCCACTCACTGGTCTATAGAACATTGTCATCTGTCTCCATTGAGACTGCAATTGTCCTCTACCGATGTGATATTGGAGTCACCACCATACCTTTTTTATTTATTGCGATCCTTTTTTTCCTAGGGCATCTTTCCTTTGGTCATGTCTTCATCCATCCTCGGACACATCTTTCATCTAACCCTTTTTGTTTTGTCTCTGTGGCTTGCTATCGCAAACCACTCAACAAAAAGGGGCAAATGTAGACACCTATTTTCGGTATAGCACCCTCCGACATCTCACATGCACGCTAATTTTCTATTCTCGCATCTCTTTCTCTTAAATTAAATAAAATCCTATCTATTTGTTCACATTATTTGATTGATTATCAATGGACTCCATATGGACCCATGTGATAATTCAATTTTTGGCATCATCCCCCATCTCTCACAAATTATTTAATTCATAATGCATATCTCTGACACTCTTTTTTTAAAAAGAGTTCTTTCTCTTAAATTGAATTATCAATGGGCTCCATATGGACCCATTTGATAATTCAATTTTTGGCATCATCCCCCATCTCTCACAAATTATTTAATTCATAATGCATATCTCGACACCTTCTTTTAAAAATGAAATCTTTATCTCACCCCCCATTCAAATCATGTCCCCCACTTTGCCTAATAAGTCAAAATATGGGACCCACATGATCACATCACATCCCTAACTCAAGTTACTTTACTACACCCTGGGTATCATCTAACCTACATTTAGTTTCATATCTAAGCTATAAATATGGGGTTTTTCCCCATATTTCAGGGAGACATTTTCAAAAACCTAGAGAAGAGAAGAAAAAGCTTAACTAAGTTATGCCCGTTTGAAGGAGAAAGCTTTGACAGTGTCTCTTATCTTGCCATCTTGATGCCCGGTTCATTTCCATAGCAGGACATAAGCTAAGTACTCTTGTTATTTCAGTTGCTTGTCATTTTTACTACATTCACGATCTATTATTATCTTGTCTGACACGGGGGTTGACATCCTCCAAGGGAGTTAAAATCCTCTTGAAACCAACATTGTCAGAAACCCCGCATATTATGTTCTAATCTCATCTGGTTTAGTTTTACAGATCTAGCTTCTTGATATCATGCATCTACTTTCTTTGTGCCCATATCATCCATCTCCATCTCCAAGGTACTAAGCCCTTGTATACTTGACATGGTCTCGTGTTTCTTGATTACTCATACACTCACCTGGATAGGAAGCAGGAAACGCGTGAGATCAACACTTCTTCCAGGATACTCATGCTTCTTTCTCAACATATGGTAGTCACCATCTATATTATCTCGCATTGAACACCATTCGGCGCGTGTTTGTAAATCAGAAACTAATGCTTGGAAATACCTTGCAGGTGAATGCATAAGACAATTTACACCAGGGCTCTAGACTCCATCTCTTATTAGGAAGTGTGTGATGTAGAAATGTTGATATACAACAAACTAGACTTGTTTCTCTACTACGATGGTAGGTCTTTTAGGATTCGCCACTCTTCCCCAAATGTCACACGGGGCCTTTCATACCATTTCTCTTCCCTTTTCTTTACATCATCTGTCATGGCCCCTTTACATAAGTACTTGTTGAACCTTTTAACTGGTGACTTATTCTCCATAGGGTATTCCCATACCTTTTCCTTCGGCCCATTTGGTACTCCAATTTCCTTAAATACTAGTGATAGTAGAACAAACACAAAGCTAATCTTCCCTCCTGTGCGCACTTCCTCAACTATTTATTCTACAATGTAGCCTACAATATTATAGATTGCTCCTTTTGAGATCCTACGTGCAACGTGTAACCACATAGTATTTACCTGTGACCACTACTCCTGATCATTCAACTTTGTAATAAGGTGTGTTGCTACTTGCACAACCAGAAAGTTCTTAAATTTGTCTATATCCATACCACGCAGACCCTTCAGGTACCCCAACTCCTGTCTAGTCTTTAAGATTGCAGCTTTATCTATGAGATCATTCTTTATATCCTCTTATGTGGCCTTCAAACTTGTAACTGATGAGATAAGAACAAATGAGATTCTAACTCTGCATCTGTAAAGTAGAAAGTCCTCATGCACTCTGCTCATGAGCCATTGATACAAGGGCTCATACTTCCCAAAATATGGAAGCTTATACAATTGATAGACCCCAATTCTCTTCAAAATATTCTCTCCTGCATCATCATAAATTGGCATGTCATCTGTTGTACGCTTTTTCATCCTAGCAGTTAGTAAGGAATCAAGCTCCTTCTTATTCTTCGTGGTCTTGTGGTTGTATTTTCTTATTTTCTCTTTAAAATTGAATCCCATTCCTAGATGATGATGACTCCTGGATATTACATTTCTGAAAAATGGCTTTTAGGTGCCATCTCTTCTTCCTCGACGACCACCTTCTTCTTTCCTTTTGCTACTACTACAACTACCTTCTTGGGTGCCATTTTTACCTTGCAATTATCTCCTCTATAACTCTGTAACTTGCGAATCAAACCCTAGCTTGATTCAATCATGCCCTAGGTGGAAACTTCATGCCCTAACTCCTCTCGAATGGATTATTTTGATGATCTTGATTTGGTTATAATGCATTTAGATGATGTTATTATCATGGATTATTACTTCATCTTGATTTGGTTATAATGATGATGATTATTAGAGATACTTCATGGGATATATTGACATGAATGTTGTTGTCGGGCATGTGATTTTTAGATATTATGAGTAGACTTAGAAAATGGGCATTATGATGATGATTTAGTTGTTGATATAATTTGTAAGTGAAATTGTTGATTTCCTTGATGTTGTTGTGATTCATATGTATAGATGATTTTGTGATTATATTTATATCATGTTGGATGTTCTGATATGACCACGAGGCTGAAGGAGGTATTTGTGTTTTGAGTTAAAATATCACAACAAACATTAGGGGATTGGAGACTAACCACATTGGAATTCTAGATGAATTCAACAAGGTCACCATGGCAACATATTTTTGAGTGTGTGTGTGTGTGTTGTATTTTGTTAGGGATTCCCATGGGGGGATTTCCTTTGAATGTGACCATGGGTTTTGTGTATTTTATTATGTGTTACTTTGTTTGTATGTGTTTTATTAGTGATGTGTCCCTTTTTCTTTTAATTAATTAAATTGTGGTAGACTAATGTGAGAAAACATATGGTTAAAGTTAAATAAATCAAATTGGGATATGGGAAAGTAATTATAGGAGTTGTTGGCTTTTGTATTAAATATGTAAGGGATGTGTAAGTTTGTGTAAGAGTTGTGTAAGTCATATTTTGGAGTAAGAAACACTCCACCTCCTTGGAAATTCGAATTTGTCCTTGGAGGCTGTTTTTGGAGGCTTGTGGGACAAGTAAAACTTGTCCCGTACCTCTTAAGTTTATTTACCAACCATACCTATGGTTGGAAGGCTGTTTTAGACCTTTTAATACATTTTATTCGTCATGTTACATGTTTTTATTGCACTCTCTTACATTTTTATTTAATTCAATCCTTCGGGTGTGGGCTTTTGGAGTGTGCAAGTAAATTTGTCATATTTTCACCTAACTCTTTATTGTGCCTTGGAGAATGGAAATTTTTCTTTTATGTTGGAGTTGAGGATGTGTGATGTGGCATCCTACATGGATCCACATCATCCTCTTCTCTTCCTTCTTCTATAAAATTCAAACTCTTTGCTTTGTTTCAGGTTGTTAAATCATTTTACATGTTTTTCGGTTGTTATTTTGGGACTGTATTTTGGCATTAAAAGCTTGTTGTTGGAAACAAAATCTACCATGGAGAGGTAGGAGTTTAACTCTTCTTTTATGTTGTTATTTTCTTGTTGTGTTGTGTAAATGGTGTATGTTTTATTTATTTGTTGGTTTTTTGGTAGACTGCCATAGGAATGGTGTAAGAGAAGGCTATGGGGAATTCATGTGGGGGAAAAAGAGAATGCCAGGAGGCATCATATTTTGTGGAGGGAGTTTGGGTTTGGGATCCACCATGGAAAAGAAATAGCTTGCATTTCTTACTTTGTGGGGGGCATAAGGAAATCTATGGGGGGCATAAGGAGGGATTGTGGGGGGCATAAGGATATGTGTGATGAATTATTTTGGTGGTTTGTTACAGGTGGATGCCTAATTCCCATTGGGAGGCATAAGTAGATTCCCCCATAGTCCTTACTCCTTTGGCTTGCATGATAAATCTTGAGTTCTGTTTGAATGTTTTCAAATGCAGTTGTAAACTGTTGTCTTGTGTTGAATTGTGTTTTAAATTGAAATGTGTATGTTGAAAGAATGTTGTGTGTTATGGAAGCCTATTGTTGTCATGGGTTGAATCACATTTCTTATTGCATTGTGGTTGGGGCTCGGGGCCAATGATGAAGTATGGCTTCTCCTTTCATTGGATGTCTTGGTTGGGTGGAGAGCATTGCCTTTCCCCCACTTTTGTTGTGATCAGATTGGATGAAAAGGAAGCTTTCATGTTGTTGTTATGGAGTAGAAGAAGATAGTTTTTCTAGCCCCTTGTGAAATATATTGCATTTGTAACCTTTCCCACTTTGAAGTGGATAAAATTGTAATGTATTTCGTGAAGAAAAGATGTATGTAATTTATTATGAAAGTGTATATTCGAATTGTGAAAGAGACATACTTTGTTTATGGATTTTGAAAGAAAGACATGAAAGTTGTAAATTTGAAATGTGACAAATTTATAGACTCTTTTTCTTGAAAGAATGTGAAAGAAAATGCAACACTCTGTTGTGTAATCAATAAATGATTTTGGAAGGAAATAAAGAAAGGAGTTGTAAAAATTGTCTTTGGAAATCTATTAATGAATGAAATGTTCTTTCCAAACTGTATTGTTAAGTTAAATCTGATTGTATCAATGTTTTGGAATCTCTAGTTTGAAAGGAAGAAATGTATGTGAGAGTAATATAGTCTTTGTCTCTTTTGGAAATGTATAAAATTGAATTCAATATTGCATTTTGATTTAGAATGGTTTTTATAAATCACTTAAATGTAATAGACTAGAATAGAATTGAAATTCCCATATATGGAAGATGAAATTGATATCCAGATCCTTTAGGAAATTGATCTTTGTCTTAAATTTAAAACTATCAATAATTTAATTAAAATGCACAGTTCGAACCTACACTTAATAATCAACTTTGAAACATTAAAATTTAGCATGCTTGATATCAATGAACTCAAATCGATAAAAGAAACACTTAAGGAAACATTTAAAACATTGCAAAATCAGACCCAAACCTTTCACAGTCAATTTGCAGTCTTTTTTTGTCAAATGTTGGAAAATGCAAATTGGAAATCAAACAAGTAAAATTACCTTCCTAAATCATCCTAAATCCTTCCTAGAACAATCCTCCATGTCTGTTTGGCATGTTGAGTGAAGGAGGAGATCAAATTGAACAAAATTGATAAGTTAAAATTTACCAGTTGGCTTTTTAAAATCCTATAGAAGTTTTCTTAAAATTTATCTCTTAAACATTATCACAATCTAAAATTTATGATTCTGTAAAAGATGGCATTGAGATCTTTCGAGAAAGTCCTTGTTTTCCCAAAACTGAGATTTCTAGCAAAAGCTATGGCTCTTTGAAGTTTTCCTTCCTTGGCAAGAAAATTTGGGAAAATTTTCCCTAGCGGCCGTGGCCCGAAAAATTTTCCCTTAAAAACTTAGAAAATTTTATTGAAAAAATTATTGGGAAAATTTTTAAAATTTCCCAAGTAGAGAGGTTGCCACGTGGTAGCATGGGGTGACAAGTGAGGGGGTGGAAATCCACACGACCTTATCCTTTAAAATTTTTGTTTTGAAAATTTTTCTTGAGTTTCCCTGCGGCCCCGCACTCCTGCCCTCACCTTGGTCAAACCTTTATGTGGGCACGCGGACCCCCACATGCCATTTACCCCTTTCCCTCCCTTTGGTGAAATTCACCAACTTTCTCCACCGCTTCACCCGCCCCTTTCCTTTTCTTCCTGTCATGGTCATTCGACACCACGTGACCCTTGCGAACCCACAAGAATGCGAGTGCTTATTAGAATCCTCCCTCCACGGAAAAATTTCCACTAAACCTCTCTTGCCCCACCCTTCCCTTGTTTCCTCTCCACTTGGTTTGGAACTCAACATGTGCCCCTATGGCATAGCGGAGGAGCGGGCGCAAATTGAAATTTTCTCCCCATGCAAGAAAATTTCCGAACACCACCTAGCGGCTGCCAACCCGTAAAAGTGCTTTTCCCCCTCTTAACACGTGTCCCCTTTGGGAAAATTTGACTCCTTAAGTCTGTTGGCCCATAACTAGAGTTTTACAAGGAGTTAGGAAGACTTCTTTATATCGTTGAAAATGTGAGAAAATTCCTCTCTAATGGGAATGATTTAGGAAAATTTTGAATGCGTTAAGTGTGAGAAAAATAAAAGTTGAAACTCTAAGCCTGTTAGAGAGTGGGTAAGGTGATAATTTACCCCCTGAACCTAACTGAAACTTCTAACCCTAAAATTTGGACTTTGTGACCTCTAATCATTGCTAATAAAATAAAAGTATGTTCTAGGAGGTTGAACTTGTTCCAGAACCTATTAGTGATAACTGTTGTCTTGCAACCTAGTTGTAGACACTTCTAATAAAAAAATTATTCCATAATTTTCCTGACTAACCCTAGGTTGTTTCTTGGCTCTCAAGTGGGTTGTTTTAACGGGCATCACACCGCTTTGCTCAAACCCTTCACCACCGAGGATGTAAACTTCTTTTCACATAGATCTATTTTTCACACTTGGTTTCACACCCTTCGCACCTTAACCCGATCACTTGGCTCTTCGCACTTAGCTCTTTCCTAAAATTCTCTTAGTCACAACGGTAAAAATGAATCCACATCCCATCCTTATATAGATTTTTCAAATTTTGATGCATTTATTTCTCCTTCACCTACCAAATATCCTCTCATTCATTGACCAAATTCATTTATTTTGTGTGGTACATCTTTGCGCCCCAATTATAACCTTCTAACATGCCTCCCTACCCTTTGGTCATAGACATCTCTTCAACGTACACTCTTACAAATAAGTACCTCGTCACTTGTACCTTCTCCCGTAGTTATCATGGCCTCCACTTACCTCGCGTTATATTGTCCTTTCATTCATCTTCATCCTTGTTCACTTTTGAGAAGTAATCTTCTTTTAATTTTAAAGCACAAGCCAGTAACAACTTATTTCTTTCACCTTTCAATTCCCACTATCTTGTACCTAGATATAAACAACCACCCCACACAAGAATTATGTGCAGTCCTCTCGTGCATAAACATTCTTCACATAGTAATTAGCTTCATGTGCACAAGTGCACTTATTACACAAGAACAACAACTAAATTGACAAAGAACAGCAAAAATGAAGGAAATACGTTAAGGAAATATATAATAAAAAATAGCTTTTAGTGATTTATAATATGATATCTTTACCTTTAAAAATGTAAGGTGCCATTTTAGGATTACATTTTCTAGTCTGATGACCCAGATGAACTCCTACTCCTTGTTCCATTTTTTATTCTAAATGGCAATATTGCCTTATTACAAACACCAAGAAGACTTATTTATAGTAGGGCTTTAACCTACTCCTGTTAAAGTAACCGGGTAGTCGTTTTCCATCTAGTGCTTCTAATGGCAAGAACCTATTTCAAGTATGTGATTAATGACATACAAATTTCAACCAATGTACCTTAAGTTTGCTGGATAGCACAAGAACTTAGATTCATAAAGAAGTACCATTTGTCCAATCTCAAACTTATTATCCCTTATGTTTCTATCATGTCATGCCTTCTTCCCGGATTTTTTTGCTTCTGACTCCATCGTGTTATGGCTCATTTCTCATCCAAATGAATCATCTTCTTAATACACTCTTCTAAATCCTACTCATCAACTAGACCTCTAGCCTACACATTGCACAAAGAAGGTAACTTAAATTCTATAGGGAGAATGGCTTCTATGCCAAACATTAGCTAAAATGGTGTACCTTTGTTCAATCTCTTATATGTTGTTCTATATGCCCAAAGAACAAATGACACCTTGTCATCCCAATCCTTTCTTCCAACATCACAATTTTTTTTCAAAGTCTGGCTCAAAATCTTATTGAAAGCCTCAGCAGTTCCATTTTCCTGAGGATGGTAGGGTGTGGTTTTATGGTGTGTAACCATAAACTCATCTAATAGGATCCTGATTGTCTCATTCAAAAAGTGTGTACCCCTATCACTTGTCAAGCTTAATGGACATTCATATCTTATAAGAACATTCTCCCATAGAAACCTAGTTATTGTAGCTAATATACAGGTCCTTTGTAGGTGCTTTGCTTCTACCCACCGTGTGATATAATGCATGTAAGTAAAGATTTAGTGTGACCTGAGTCCTGCGCATAGTGCAAAATAGGTCCTACAAAGTCAATGGCCCATTTCTAAAATGGTTCGGCACTAGTAATTGGTCTCAAAGGCATCTCATCTCTTTTCCCTAGTTTTCCTAGGCACTGACAATGATCACATGCCTTACAATATTCTTTACAGTCTTTATACAATGTCTCCCACCATAATCCAGCAAGTAAGATCTTCCGGTAGTTACATCACCTGCATAATGGCCTCCTACAATACCACCATGAGCTTCTTCCATAATATCCTTGTGCTCATGCTCTAATACACAATGGTGTAATACTTCATCTCTACTTGTAGAAGTCACCACCGATTAACATGAATGGTTCTACATGTGTAGCAACCTATTTCTTTTCTAATTCCTTCATTCCTTCTGGTGTTATACCAATTTGTAGAAAGGCGGAAATTTCTTCTAATTCCATGGGCATGCATTGTAACCTATATAACTATGCATCTGGCATGGTTTCTTCAATTGTTTGTGCTTCTTCTCCTGAGTGAATTCTAGACAAGTGGTCTGGTCTAGAATTACTTTTCCCTAGCTTCACCACAACCGTGAAATCAAACTCTTGAAATAGGAGTACCCATATGCATATGCGCCCCTGTAAGACGGGCTTGTTTACCAAGTACTTCAATGCCATGTGATCTGTATAAAACATGAATGGTGTTGCTAACAAGTATTGTCGAGAAGTTGTGTAATGTATAGATCATTAACAAAGCTTCGCGCTCTGTAGTTGTATAATTCCTTTTAGTTGGATTCAACTTCATACTAGCAAAATAGATTGGATGATCTACAATACCTTCACTAGGTTGAGCTAACATAGCACCAATGGCCATGCCAGAAGTGTCCACATGCACGTGAAATGGTTTATCCCATGAGGGAAAATGTAGAATGGGCGTGGTAGTAAGTCTCTCTTTATATCTCAAACGCGTGCTTTGTTATGGTTCTCCCCAATAAAATGTTCCTTTCCCCTTTAGTAATTCTTCCAAGGGTGCAGCAATTTTGGCATACCCTTTGATGAACTTTCGATAGTAACATGTATGACCCAAAATTCCACGCACCTCACTTTGTGGGTAGGTGCTCCCGTGCCGAGAATTATTACAACCTTAAATGGATCAACCAATAACCCTTCTTTAAAGATTATATGTCCTAACAATATTCCAAAAGGTGTAGTAAATATGCACTTCTTGATGTTCAAAGAGATACTCAATTATCTGCACCATTCAAACATTAAGCGTAGATTGTCACAATGATCTTTCACAAGCCCATATATTATCTAATCATCTAGATAAACCTATAAAAAGTTGTGAATAAAATATTTGAATGCCTAAATAACTATTTGTGAGAATACAGTAGGTGTGTTTTTCAATCCAAAAGGCATCACAGTATAGGAAAAGCTGCCCATTCAGTAGTAAATGTTGTCTTTTCTTGATCCTCCTGAGCAATCCTAACTTGATGATACCCAGAAAACCCATCTGTGAAAGAGTATATTTTGTGCCCTGTAACACCTTCTAGTATTTCCTTAGTAAATGGCGTAGGGAATGGATCTGTTACACATGCAGCATTCAGCTCCCTGTAGTCCACACATATTCTAATTCGTCCATCCTTCTTGATACTAATCACCATTGGACTAACCCATTCTGACTCATCAAGGGGCTTGATAATTCTATATTTCAACATGTTATCAATCTCTTCTTTTACCTTTTCATGCAAATTAGGATTCATTCTATAAGGCCTCTTTCTAACTGGTGTGCATCGTCTTTAAGTTTTATCTTCATTTCCCAAGTGATTCATGCATGCCTTTAAGTTCATGATACCTCGAGGAGTAATTCACGATAATCCTTGAGCAACTCAATGATCTTTTCTACTTCTAAGTCTACCAGTAGTCTCCAATTATGGCCTCCTTAGGTTCACCTCCGAACCTATATTCACCTTATTTTTCTTCATAGGTTCATGATAGGTGCATGTATCCTTGTCTCCTGCATTGCCCGGACCTTACGCACCCCTTGTGAATGTTCAATTTTCAGTTCTCAACTTCTTCATCATCCACGATGTAAACCATCTTTCCTTTCTCTTTCTCAAGGAAAGCGCATTAGAGTAGTATGGAGTCCATCTCCTCTTCCTTTTCAAAATATGCTCTAGACTCGCCTCACCAAATCATTCCTAAATATTCTCTTCTTATTTTGCACAATCTCCCATAGTTAACCACTTGACCAATTTTAATGCATCTTCTATTGTAGGTTTTATCGAGAAGTAGTCAAAGGTCCTGGATCATTTCTGTAGTCACATTCTTCCAATTTCTGGTCTCTCAATGTAGTTTTGCGTATATATACATACCAAGCAAGTACACATCCTTGTAGAGTAGAATACAATATATGCACCCAGAGTGAAGGTGGTAATGCTTCCCATCCTACTCTTTGTCAGAGTCCCTCACATTTGCTTTGAATGTGATCTTTGAATGGGTTGATCACCATGATAAGTATAGATCTGCATAGGTGTATTATTCCTTACAAACCTAATAGATAGGGCGATCCCAATCTCTTCCCATTCTATAATATTATCTCTATGGACTACCCACTAGCACGATGCTATCCCACGCAAGGTATATACTAACATATCCCTTCTCTTAACTTGATATGTCCACTTTGTTTCCATGGCTTTCAAAAATAGAGGAAGATCTTCTACCCTTGTATACCAAGGTACTTGTGTTACCTATCCATCTAACCGAATGAATTCCATTCTTGTGTGCAACTGTGATTTTCACCTCAAGCCCTACTAGTTCATATTTACCATGAGCCTAATTATCACAAGAAATAATTGTAGTATCACTAATATAATGAGAATTCTCCCACTGTAGGATGCCTTCTTTTGATGGCTCATTGACCTCTGGGTCTTGAATAGCGCAAATATAAATTTAGTTTAAGTCCTCCTCACTTAGAGGCTTAATGTATGGTGTAGAATTCCCATCTGTCAAAGGTATCACAACCCTTCCTCCTTGTTCTCAAAGCTGATATACCCCTTATTGAATCTCAAGTCAGCATTATTCACATAACACCAAGGGCATCCAAGCAAGGCTAGAAAATTGTCTACTTCTGCAAGTGCTAATACCTCAAAATCCCCAGTGAACTTGGCCCCTTGTATGGTTATAGATGCATCCTTCAAAACTCCTATGGGAGTGGCCTTAGTCGATTTTCCATAAATAACACATTAGATGATGGTTGTAATGGAGGCCTCCCCATTTGTACCCATGCATCTAATATAAGCACATTTACTTCCACACCTGTATCAATTAATATGTTGTTTAACATCCATCCATCCATAACAACATTCAGAGTAATTTCTTTGTCATAGTCAATACTATCAAGGGAAATATTTGCATGCGAGAATCTGTCATCCGGTCTCAATACTTACGCATGGAGGTGTTCCCTTTTAACCAACTTCCCAATAGTGGAATAATGTTCTCCCGACGCAATAATTTCCACACTTCTCTCGGATCATTGATATCAGTTTGAAATGTCTCTCGATGCTTTCTTTGATCCTTTAAGTATTGTATCTCACCCGAGAAGATTCCTTAGCACTTCCATAGTATCTAGTAAACTTCCTTTTGATGAGCCCGATCTAAGTACCTTACATGCAAAACCTCCTCCTTGGTGATCGTAGGCTTCTAGTGCAATGCCTCTCTGGCACATGCTTCTTTAGCACGTGTTGTAATCTTTACGATTAAGGCCCCGTGTTCTTCTACTATCTTGGGCATCCATTGATCTTCTACCATGCACTGGATTCTAACCATCCTAACACCTTTATTTTCTTGCTTATCTTTGCTTACTTAGATGCTCATATAAGTTTGGGCACTCTTCATAGCTATGGTTCTTTCCGTAGAAAGAACATGCAATATTATGAGGACATTCATGCCTATAGTGGTCAAGAGATCCACACGTATAACATGTTCCATGAGGGAACTCACCTCTTCCTCCACCATGACCTCGTCCTCCATATCCACCATGATATCCACGTCCCCTTCCACGACCTCCTTCAAAATGCCCCTCATTCATGTCATAGCGCATTTAATTATGATCCCAATCCTGGTGCTCATTATTACCCTTAGAATTATCTATTACACTTATCTTTCATACCCCAATGTCTATAATAACATCCTAGATCTCGACTAATCAATCCATAATCCTCGATCATGGGTCGTGGACCTAAAATTTTTACAAAAGCTGGATCATTCTTCCTTATCGCATGTCAGAACAAAGGAAAATGACTAGCATCATGATTCAAATGACATATCTCAACATCTAATAGTAATGAGCTTACAGATCTATAAGGACAACTACCCTTGGTCGACCTTCCACTTCATAATCTATACACCAAATTCATGAGCGCGTTTCATGGGCTGAATTTGTTGATAACTTCTCTAACTATTTTGCCATAGCTGCAATTTGTGCCTCTAAAGAATGGACTAACACTAGTGTCAATGCTCCCAACTACCTCAGCACACAAATCTTCTTCTAGTGCTTTGCATGGATCATTGTTTGTCTTATGTGACAGCACCCTTCTGAATGGTGTAATTAATCCTCCAACAAACCATTATGCATGTTGGCTAGCATGAATATCATAAGAAAGCTTAGATAGAAGTGTCTTAAAGTGGGCATCATACTCACGTACACTCTCAATGGTGTCGTACTTGATATCTTTGAGCACACTAATACTCTTCTGCTCAAATTCTTGGATATAGAACTCTTTTAAGAAATCATCCTTCAATGATGCATAATCCATGCAAGTTTGATCATGATCAAACTTCCTATACCATTGTGTGTTTGTCCCTGTAAGGTAGTAGTGAACTAAATTTCCTTGTGCTCGGTAGTCGTGATCCCTTTAGTGCACCACAAGATCTCACACATGTGCACATGCTCAGCAGCATCCTATATTCCTCTATACTCCGAGAAGATGAAGAGACATCTCCATATAAATGGTTTGTGGTTGTTGCGGACCTTGACCACCCGATCCAAAACCTCTTGTGTTCCCTCTACCTCTGAACCACCGATCCACCGGAACTAGAACCACTTATACCTCCCGATCCTCCACATGTAGCTGGAATAGGACCCATACATGTACTCCCATGCTCGATAATAGTACTATATTGAACCCCTATAGTCTATGACGTAGTTGTAGACACCAATATTGGTTCACACTCCCTTGGTCCCTCGATAAATAAATACCTTGAACACATCCACCTAGTCATGGCCCCCTTCACACCCCACTATAATATTAATTTAATTATTTAAATTAAATTAATTCATTATCCTCACAATATTTCTTATTTAAGTACCCTAATTGGGATAATGCACACATATCCACCTCACCTAGACACCTCATCTAGCCACCTCACCCTAAGACCTATTCTTAGTAAGTTGCATAACTAACTAAGACCTACCCAAACCCTAAAATTCAATGCCTACATTCCCTCTAACCACATTCCCACCCGTTAGAAGGAAGCTTCCATGCTAATCCACGGAGTAAATGAAACGAGATCCCAAAAATCAAGGGGATCTGCCTAGTTTAGTAAACCTAAGAAATCTCACCTAACCAATGCGATTACCCTTAACCATCACTGGTTAAGCTGGAACCGTTGTTGGTTACCATTTAATCCCAAAATCACCTTATTTCGAGTTGGAACATTTTACGAGTGAGAGAGACATCTTCTCGAGAACAAGTGACGAAACCAAGCTACATGTAAGCGTAATCAGCATCTGTCTGTACAAGCATCGGAACATCTATATCCAAGATCTTGGAATCAATCATATAGCCATCTTCCTTCACAGAGCACTACCGAGGAAGTGCCAACACTACATCAAGTTCATTCCATTTGATCACCCACCATTACCAACCAGGCATCAAGCTCGTACAAACAATAAGTTTTGTTAACCAACACTTATCCATTTATCATTTGGTAGATCCTTTTACATCTGTTACTAGTTTCTGCTCTCATTTCCATCCCCCCATCATTTACCTCCATGCAAACTTGACCATCTTTTTATCCACACCCTTACATTACCCATACTTGGACCTTAATCATTCCTGTGCATACCTCAGATCCATACGAATCTTGTCATTGCCCTTCCATCTTCATCTAACCTCAAATCTATCACCCAACCGAGTTTTTATTGAGTTTCTTGTACCCCACCATACGGATGCCGATTACCCAAGACCATCACCGGTTAGCCTAAACCGATACTGGTCATACCAGACTAATGTCGGTCTTTGTTTATTTTACCAGAAACCTAGATCAAATCCTAAAACCTCCACCAAATACACTAAACTACCTGAACCCGACCACGACCAATACCAAAGGATATCGGTGACCTTGATCTTTAGATTTAATCATAGCCTAGCTTGTTGTGAACGAATTTTCTTATTGTAGATGAATGAGATACCTAAATAATTTTAACTACGTAGGATTTCCTTTATTCCTCACATTAATTTGCTTTAAACAACGGTGGATTGACACCATCTAGAAGTATCACACTTCCCAGATCTAGCATACGCTAGGCAGTCCACTACATATATTTTTTAATTTTTATTTGGTGGTATTGTTTTCCATTTTAGGTAGTTCCTCCAAGAAAAAAGGAAGCTCTCACGATCAGTTGTGGATTCAAAAGTCATACGCGCGCAACAACCCACAACCAACATTTCAACAAGTATTCCTCCTAGCCCTTTACCCTTATTTGTTTTGTCAACATTTGAAGAAATGCTCTAGAATCAGGTGAATCATCTTGGTACGCACAAGTGGGACCCATTTGGGGTTCTTTGCATATTTCATTTCTAGGTGAAAATTTTGTAAATTTGTTTCTTTTCCGAAAAGTTCTTACATTAAACTTTCTCCCTGGAATCTTCTTCTCTTCTATTGTCTAAAAGCAATTGTATTTTGGTGCTTAAAATGAAGATTTATTCCCTTTCATTAGTATCACATTAGTGAAAGAGCATCCCTTTTCTTGATCATCTATTTATGGCATCGAATTCTACATTTCAATTTGGGTTTTAAAAATCATTGCATTTCATTCTACTTTTTCTACATTAGCTCGCATTAATTGAGAGAAACCTATACGCTAGAAGTCATTCTCAATTGATGGTTGACAAATGAATCATAGAAATCACTTTCTTTATCTTTCTCTCTCTCTGAATCTCATCCAAACACCGCAAAATAAAAATATATATACACATTCTTAAATAACATCTCACCGGAAGAAGTTATAGGTGATCACATGATCACAAAGACAATGGGCACCTCGCTAGTTATCTCTATCCAATACCCCATCGAGGACAGCCCACCCCACCATAACATACCTAAACCTCTCCTTATAGATCTCCTTCTTCATAGAAAGCCATCCTCACCAAAAACTCTATTTTACAGTTCATGAGTTAGTCCTTAAATAGCATAAGCTAAACAAACATAATAGAAAAAGCACTCTTAGGATCGTATTTTTCTTAGTGTTTCTACTTGGCTTGTATTTTGAGGTGAGAGGATTTCATTCTTCATTTTTCTTCTTATTTCTCCTTGCACGCTCCTCATCACAGTTGGTGTATTCCAGCTTCATCTGAGTGTGCCTGGACCATATTCTCATCATTCTCAGGATTCTAGGTTTGATTCCACATTAATTTTAACTCACAACCACAATTTCTTCATCGTTGTTTCAATTTCACAGTAACTCGGTGTCGGTCCAGTGACCGTCATCGGTTACCCTCTGACCGTCATCGGTTTCACCCAACCGGTGTCGGTTCCCTGTTTTTTTGGTTAACCTACCCAAAAGGACACCTATTCACCTTATTTGACTATTCAGAGTCTCTGTCACTCTTATCATATCCATTGACCTGGTAATTCCCATTAACATCTTGCATACTGGACAAATTATTGGCCTTTTACCCTATTTTGACCAACTATCCACTTTCCACAGTGACCGACCGTGGTTACCTGTGACCGGCGTCGGTTTACCCTAACCGGCATCGGTTATACTGTGTAATTTTCCAGCTGACATTTGGTACCTAATCCACCTACTACCACATGTTTCTCCTATTTTTGTTGTATTTCTATGTCATTTACAGAAAACAATCCAACATGATTAGTACTTGTTCACATGGTGTTGACCCAAAGCCAAGAAAATGCCCTCATATTCCACACCAGTCGTCAACCACTCCTACCTAGTCCTTCACCACCTTCCATTTTATCACCAGCCATGGATCCTATCCAACCTATCTTTATCGCTACCAGAGACGAGGAGTTCACATGACTCCTTGACCAAAATCCTACTACCTTATAGTTTTATCTTTCCCACTCGTCCACTCGGGATGCTTCGGGTCAGTTGATAAATGGCATGCACGTATCTATCCCCCTGACTCTCATCCCCACTCCTGCATCGACCCCATCTGGCTCCGTGCTGCCCGCATCTACCTTACCCCCAATCATTTCACAACTAGGCCCTATACCCACTATGATTGCCACATCTACTACATCCGTTACACCCACCACATCCACTATACCTTTGCCAACCATCCATAACACAACCTCATCCACCCCTATTGTCTCACATATACCTATAGCTACACTACCACCTCCGGTGTTGATAACCCCTACCCCTTTTCAAAACATCATCCTTTCTATTCCAATCTTTAGCCCCCATTACCACTAGGTCATCATTACCCTTCCACCTCTATATACGTACTATCAATGACCTCTATTTCATCTATTATTCACTTTGGGTACATAACCCCTATTTCACTGCCTTCTTCTCAATCTACCTATATAACATCACCATATACTAGAATGCCACCCTTGTTATATGCCCAACACCAACCTTCTTATGCTATAAGAGGCACCCATCCATCACAACCTACCAATGACCTAATTAAGTTAATGATGGAAAAGATGTAGACATTGGAGGCATCGGTTTCTGCTCTGCGAACACTCTCACCTACGATGAGATTTTTAATGAGCCTATACATCCATCCATTCCTATCTGTCCATATCCCATGCATTGGGAAATGCCTAAATTCAACCATTTCAATAGAAAAGAAGACCCGCAACAACATTTGCGGTCTTTCAAACACGGGTGTTATCTGATTGCCCATGATGATGCTTTGCTCTTGAGGACCTTTCCCATGTCTCTGATTGGACCCGTGTTAGATTGGTATAGTGGGTTGCCTAGACACTCTATATTCTCATTTAATCAGGTAGCCCAAGCCTTCTTGGATCACTTCTCCATTAATATTGTTAAGAAGGTTACCATGATGACTTATACTCTACGTGTCGGTATGACGAATGACGAATCTATCATAGATTTTTTTACTCATTGGTGTAGCTTTGATCAATTAGCTCACATTCCAACTACCGCAAACCAAACTCATCACACGGGCTTGTGCTAGGCATATCTCACCGACCCTGCAGGTCCAAACTTTCCGAACCTTCGACGAAGCATTCACCATGGCACGAAAGCTAGAGATTCGGGCCATTGAAGAGAATAAAATTCAATTACGCAATAAGAACTCGACATTCAAGTCAAATGATACCTCTTCTTCTTCAAAACTAATGAACAATTATTCAAAGGCCAAGGGAAGCACTAACGCAGTGGTAATCAAAGCTAGCCTAGATCATCCATTAAATCAGGCTAGCCCCTCATTTAATCTCTCACCCATTCAGACTTTTCAATTCAAACGAGAACAATGGAAATATACCCCAATTGGGGAACCTTATTCTTCTGTCTTAGAAAATCTCATCAAATTTGGGGCCATCACCCTTCCTCCCATGAAACCACACACTAGTTTTGACCATGCTCACCCCACACCCGCGTGGTATAAATAGCATGAATTTTGCAACTACCATCGAGTAAAGGGTCATAGTGACGATAATAACATCACATTTAAAAACATTTTCCAAGAAATGCTCGAGAAAGGTGAGCTAACCTTGGATAATCCTAATGAGCCTACCAATCAAAACCTACATATCTTCAAGAAACCTTTTCCTAATCATGCCCCTTCTTTGATCAAACTAGAGAAACCTCGACTCATGATAGCCATACCCACGAGGTACATGCTATTTTTAGTGATACACTCGTTGCTACCCAATTACCTCATATTCCTTCCATAGAGGAAATTCTATCCTGAAGCCCTCCTTCTGCTTGAACCCACCTCACCTATTCCTCCACCCACAGAGGAACACCTTTCACCTCCTTCATCACCCGTGGAGGAGCCTTCCGTTAATATCAAGACTATTTCACCTTTGGCTTCTCCACCTAGAGAACCATCACCCACAGTAGTACTTCAGTCCATGAGGATACTTGTTTATCTCCTCCACCCACAGAGGAGCACCCGCCATCTTCTCCACCCACAGAGGAGCACCCATCATCTCCCCCACCTACAGAAGAGCACCCATCAGCTCCTCCACCCATCAAAGATCCAGTAGAAATGCCTTTATCTTTAGGTAACCATTCTCCATCAATTACCCAAGATCCTATAGAATTATTTTTGGCTCTCTTACCCACAAAAGTTGAAGCTAGCAAATTCCCTGTCTCTAAGACACATTTTATGGGAATTTCCATTAGGTCCTCATCAACCTCGCCTACAGCCGTGTCATTTTCATGCTTAGCCGATCGCTTAGATTATGTGGATAGAGCCTTATTGTGGGGGTGCCTTCTACTTCATGTCTCAACACAAATGCAGATGTCACTTGCTGACACTTCCACTATGTACCCAAAAATATTTCAGCCCGAATTAAACCAAGCACAACCATCTCTATCACAACTTCTTCCACGATACCCATCATAGCTCAACACACACCCTTACCCATAACCCAACATACATATAAATCCAAACCCACACCTACATCATCTTCATCGACTAAACCTATTACTTACCTTAGGGGTCACCCCAACCAAGACCTTACTCATCCACCTATCAAACTAGATTTAGCTACATCCTCCAAAGTCAACACCAAACCTACTTCGGAACCCAAACGGAAGAACCAATCCCATAAACCTCATACTCTGCGGCTGCGCCATCACACCTTCACTCGTTCCATCCTGTCTTAGGACCTCAACCTCCCAAAGCACGGTCAAGAAACCTCCACCCATCGAGAAACCAAAACATAACACCTATTCCTTCCTCGTAAACCTCTAACATACCCAAGTACCCAACATGAATTACACCCACGCCTACAACATCTTTACTACTCATTCCTTCAATACCATCGGTTACTTCTTCACTACCCATGACATTTCAGTCTCTTTCCCTCACACCCCCTACACGACCCGCGTCATCTACCTTCACATCACCTTTGTTATCCCCATGGGTAACTTGCCCTCTTCCCCATCCACTTTTCCCTCTAGATCTCGTACACCCATATCACCTTTACCCAAGAAGGTGCAACCTAAAGACAAAAATCTGCTACCCTCCAATAAGGTAGTCAAAACAACCATACACCCTCCTGCCAGTTCATCTACCATACCCCTACCCAAGAAAATATGACCAACACCCAAGACCATGCCAAGCACCCAAACCATAGCTCGACACACTCCCCTCTTGTAAAAATCGTTCCTCAATAATTAGTCACTCCTACACCCAAACCCACTTTCACTTCCCATTGTGACCCACTAGCAGGTCCTATGCAAAAATATTAACCTTATCTAGTTGTGTCCTCCTGAAGGAAACTTTGATGATGACAACCTTCTCGATGAGGACCTCATTTCACCAGCACCCATTCCCACAGTCCTTCCCTCACTTCCTACTCAACAACCACGACCTCCACCCCCACAACTCCTAGAACCACCTCCGAGATTTGAAATTAACATGGTTTGCATCAACTACCTCATTAAACCTCCACCTAAATTTCAATGTATCCCACAAGGTGCCTTCCCACCACCGGGCTTTTACCCTTCATATTGATATGCCTTTCATGACTCACCTATCTCACCTACCTCCCCCTCGGATCAATATGATCTACATTGCTACCCGTGCTCAGAAGGACAAAGGCAAGGAAAAGGCAACTAACTCACCAACCAATCCTATACCCAACATACCATCTGCACCCACACCTAAAATCACTATCTGTGGCCCCACATATCCTATTTCTAATGGGGTCACACACCACACGATGCTTAAACAAATACACCAATCCCCCCTCAAAATGTCCTTATATGACTTCATCCAAACTTCAGAATCCAATCGTCAAGCTCTCACAAAGGTCCTTCGATCTATTGAGGTTTTATCGAATGACCCTACACCCGTAGCCTCCATCATCATGCCTCATCATGTACCCTCTCTCACCAAATTACCACCTTTATCCACACCTCTACCTACTCATCAAGTAGCCTCCCTTAGCTTCTCAAAGGAAGAGATTGCACTACGACAAAATGATGACCCAGACCTAACTCTCTTCATCTTTGTCCACATCGATGATATACGTGTATGTCATGTTATGATCAACGGGGGAGCTAGCATTAATATCATTTCCTCCCATGCATTCACTCAAATGCACATACCTGACAATTACATGCATAAACATCCTATCATGTTGCATTCATTCAATGACGCTATCACCTCTACACTAGGCACTTTCATCCTCCATGTTTGCGTGGGCCCCCGTACTATTCCAGAATTATTTTACGTCTTAGAGGGGGGATTTTAGTATAACCTATTACTTGCGAGGACCTTGGATTCATGTCATGGGTTGTGTTCCATCCACTTTGCATCGTTGTGTAAAGCTTGAGCATGAAGGACACACCTATACTATTCCAGCTGATCCATCACCTTTTAAAATATGTAACATGCTTTACTGACCTAATGACGTGCTTATACCCATTAAGGCGTTTACCTCCACAACCACTACCACTTAACCTACACCTTTGCTTACCAATCATCACTACCTCAACCACACATGCCTCCTCCATTCCTACCACTACCACACCTCCACGGAAAAACCATCACCTCCCAATCCATTATCTCCACCTCCGCATTGCCCTCCAAGATATCGTCTATTCCAAATTACCAACAACCAGTCCCTTGGAAGGTATTTTCAATGCCTCACTCAAGGAGTATCGCATGTATAGTGTCAACACATTCCTTACTCCACAAGAGTATGGAAGTCTTCACTAACACCCTCACTATGATTACCACATAGGAGAACACCTAATTTATGGTCCTCCTCACCTTCGTACCAATCTCACCTATTGGGGACTTGATACTACAACTTACACACCTAAACCATCTTCACAAACCTGCCCATTTTCTACCAACCTCTAATCACTCACCAATCATTGTTTCACCCATACCTTCCTGCACTGATGTGCGTGGAAGGGTTTTGGTTTTGGATTTTACGAGCAAGGTCACCATACTGTTATTCCATGTACTACTCGCAAGCATAATGACCGTAGTGGTATCGCCTTTGTCAAACCACCTACCAAGAAGGCCCGCATTGAACTCATTGAAGACATCATCCCTTCTCCACCTTCTTCACCACCATCACCACCTTCACCGACAGAGTCGATGGATCTAGAATCCATTCCTCCTAACTTTTTTTTCATAAACACCATCTCCTTGGGGCCTCTGACTTATCAACGTGAGGGTAAGGCTCCTTCCTCTCTCCCTTTCTATATGCTAAAATGGTCGATGATGATACACCTTTGATTAACGTCGTTCAATGTCATGATGATGAATCTATACTCACCTACCTTGGTGTATAAGACTCATATATTCATCGGTCATTACCCTTTGAGATGCAAACCATGTCGAATGAATCGACTATCGAGATCAACATTCATACTCAGGATGACCCACACATCCTAAAGATCGGTCAATCTTTAGATGCTGCTAACAGGAAGCCATCACCTCTTTTCTCAAAGATCATAACCATGCATTTGCTTTGTCTTACGTAGATATGCCCATTATTGACCCCACCATAGTGGTCCACAATATCGTAGCCATTCCCGATGATAAGCCCATAAAACAAAAGCTGAGGAAAATGCACCCTCACATTGCCCTTCTCGTCAAAGAAGAACTTCAGCACCTTCTTTCTATTTCCTTCATATTACCCATTGATTATCCTCGTTGGATTTCTAACATTGTCCTTATCACTAAGGTGACAGGGGGACTCTACATTTGCACATATTTTCGTGACCTCAATCTAGCTTGCCTAAAAGATGACTTTTCTCTACCCAGTATTGACCAACTGGTTGACCTTACCACTGGTCACGAGATGCTATCACTCATGGATGGTTTCTCGAGTTATAACCAAATCTTGCTTACCCCAGAGGATCAACACAAAACTACATTCATCACCCCTTGGGGACCTTCTACTATCGAGTCATGTCTTTTGGCCTTAAAAATGTTGGTGCCACATATCAATAGGCTATGACTTATATCTTCCATGACATCATGCATCGTATATTGGAATATTACGTGGATGATCTCTTGGCCAAATCTAAACACCGCTCTGAGCACCTCACCATCCTAAAAACCATCTTTGACCACCTCATTAAATATTGTGTTCACCTTCAGCCCAAGAAGTGTGTCTTCACGGTCCTCTCAGAAAACTCTTAGGATTTATCATTTCCTTACGTGGTATAGAAGTTGACCCTAATAAATTCAAGGCCATTCTAGAAATGCCTCTGCCCACTAACCTTAGGCAACTCTGTAGCCTGCAAGGTAATTCTGATCTATTTGTCGTTTCATTTCACAATTGTCTGATGGGTGTCAACCATTTCATCACCTTCTCAAGAAGGATATCTCCTTTAAATGGGATGATGATTGCCAAAAAGCTTTTAAGGCCTTAAAATGATACCTTCTTCAACCCCGTACTCATTCCACCTAAAGACAATCAACTTTTTTGCCTATACGTCTCAACCGATCACTCTTTGGGGGCTACGCTCACTCATCGTGATGAACAACACATGGAGCAGGTGGTTTATTACATAAGTCATACTCTTTTGGACTATGAAAATCGATACACCCATCTCAAAAAAATTTTGCTTAGCCTTAGTTTTCATTGCCACAAAACTCCACCATTATCTACTCAACCACAAAACCTATGTTGTGACCAACACCGACCCCTTACACTTCACGTATGCCAAACCTTATCAAAATAAGTTTTCCATACGCCGGCTTATGCTTTTGGCTGACCTCAACCTTGAATTTATTCATCAAAATTCCATCAAGGTCCAAGCTATCGCCAACCAATTAGCTGATGCACCTATTTTCGAGGATCAACCTTCTAATTTTGATTTTCTAGATGAGTCAATTACTACCCTTTCCCTGGATGAACCCGCTTACCAAATGAAACTCTTCTTCAATGGTTCCAAGTGTCAGTGTGGGGGTGGGGCTAGTATTATCCTCATTATTCTTGATGGTGAACCCATGCCTTTGTCTTTCAAACTCAATTTTGATTGTACAAACAATATTGTTGAATATGAAGCACTTGTAGTTAGGTCTCCAAGCCACCTACGCCCTAGATGTCAAATCAATCAACATCTTTGGTGATTCTCAATTGGTCATAAACCAAGTCAATGGTATATACCAATGTCGTAATGAGATACTTCAAAAGTATAAATATCATGTAGACATACTTTTGACCACCTTTCTTGTTACGCCCTTCAAACCATCCCCTGTTCAACCAACAAATTTGTAGATACCATGGCCTACTTGGCTTCTCAAATACCCGCTTCACCTGTCGATTCTAAAATCTTTGTCACCATACAATGACTCCAATCACCCTCTTATTTACCTTGCAACATTTACTCCATCGAACCATCACCCCGACCTAAGTGACCTTTGGTATAAACAATACTCCGACTATCTTTCTCTCTCCATCTTACCTCCTAATCTCACCTGTAATGGACAATGTGCCTTCCTTAAAAAGGTCCCTCATTACATCATCACGGGGGCCTCCTTTATAAGCGTGGCTTTAATGGTATTCTCTTACGATGCCTCACGAGTTCTGGAATTCCTTATACCATTAAGAAAGTTCATGATGACATATGTGGAGGTCACTTCAGTGGCCTTGCTATTGCTAAGCGTATTCTTCACCTAGGTTATTACTGGCTGACCCTTAACCATGATTGTTGTGACTACATCAAGCGTTGTGTAAAATTCCAACAACATGCCAACCTTCATCATACACCCAGTCATGCCTTACATGTCACCCATGACCTTTGGCCCTTTTCTCAATGGGGTTTGGATCTTGTCAGAGAGATCAATCCCCATTCTTCCCGATGACATCAATGGATCATCACCGCTACCGAATACTACACAAAATGGGTTGAAGTCATACCACTCATCTCCACAAAAGCTGAGAAAATATGTGAGTTCATCAATCATCACATCATTTTTCATGTTGGTATTCCTCATCACCTCATCACTGATAATGGAAAACAATTAAAAAATAAAACATTGCGAAAAATTTGCGATGCCTTCGGCATTCAGCTAAGTTTCTCGTCACCTTATTACCCATAGACCAATGGCCAAGCCGAATCCACTAAAAACCTTGAACAAAATTCTCATGAAAGTGGTTAACAATACTGGGAAGGACTGACATACGCACATTCCTTTTGCCATGTGGGCATACATCACTAGTATCCATACTTCCAATGTTGCCACACCCTTTTCTCTGGTCTATGGTATAGAGGTTTTTCTTCCTCTCAAAGTCTAGATTCCCTCACTCCACATTTCTCTCCATGACATGCTCAATGATAATGACTTTGGTCGGGACCGTTTATCACAACTTGAGTTATTAGATGAACATCGTCTTAACGCAGCGTTGACTACCTTCAAGTTTATGAAAAATGTATCAAATGTTCCTATGATAAACGCATCCATGAACAAACCTTCCAAGTTGGTGACCTTGTTCGAAAGAAAATCAACATGTAATTAAAGTAGAAAAAAAGTAAACGGGCAAATTTTCTCCTAATTGGCTTGGACCATACATTGTGACCCATACTTACGAATCAAGTGCTTATCATTTATCTTCACTCGATGGTAAAAATGAACCTGAGCCCCTTAATGTCTTGCATCTTAGACCATTCTACTATTGAATTTTAGTCCTACCTCACTTTTTACCTCTTTCCATGTTCATCCCTTGAGCATTATCCACTTCCTACGCCATCACCAATGATTAAACAAGAATCATGTGTGTACCCGTCACTTGTTATCTTCTTTTGAATGTGTACCATAGCACTACACATAGCATGATTCTCATGGATACTTTTTATCTACCTTTAGATGAGATCCCATGGTCGTCTCACCCTACTTTCGAACAAGAATCCTATTCTTCACCTTGGTCTTGTCCATGACTTCAAAGCCCTCACATGGGATCCAACTCCTTGATTCAAACTTCCAATAAAAATGTGACTCCCTCGAAAGGACATCTTCCTCTCTCGTAATCACTTCTATATTAGACTGCTCCCTCGAAGGACAGCTATGTAAATCTCTTTCAAAAGAGAGAGAGAGAGAAGAAGCAAGAGAATCTTAAGCTTCCCGCATTGATCGCTTCACGAAGACCTCAAGGAGTTAATTTCCTCATCCCATATAGACTTCCCGCATCGATCAATCTATGTCAAATACAAGTCAACACGAAATCCTTTTAGTCATGGACTTGCCTATTGTGACCTTGGATCTCTTGCCCAAAGAGCATGCTACCTCATTCCTTATAGAAATTAACCATCTTTCACCCCTCTTACCATTCACACTCCCATTTCCTACTGCCTCAAGGGACCTCTTGGAAACCATGACATTTGGTGATCATGTGACTACTTTTCACCCTTAGAACAATCGATCATGCAATGTCTTTAGGTTCTTATGTTCATCACCTCCTCCAATGTATGACCTACTTGGTATGATCCTAACCAATCGGGCATCTTTCTTACCCCCTCTTATTTTATTATGTATTGATTACCTTATACAGGACTTGGTCCTTGATGCTTACCTTTGGGGTAATCTTCTTCTTCTACGACCATCAAATCACCTATACTAATTTTCCCACAACTCACCCACACCTAACGAGACCTAAACCAAAATCATGCCTAATACCTACTAACTCATTATCATACCTCCTTGTTTTCTTTCCTAGCTTATGGGAGAACCGCCTCGGCTTTGAGGTCCCTTTTCACTGGGACTATGTAGGCAACACTCTGAGGGCATGGGGTCCTTGGAGGTTAGATCAGCCACTCTCTACCATAACTAATTCATTTTTCATTTTCCTCGAATCACATTCGACCCTACTTAGTTTCCTTTTTATATCCAAAATTGGAAATTAAACCAAACAAACAACAAATTGCTTCACATTTTTATCATCGTCAAAACATACATTTATTTTGATTACCATTTCTTTACCAACATCATGCATGTATTATAAAACTTCTTAAAATGACCTATATCATCATTCATTGCAAATATTAATGAATTACAACCAAGACCTAACTCAATCCATGCCTAAACCAAAATCTAACTCAATCCTGTTGTTAGTGCAGAATCACAGCACCCCTGGATGTTGATCTGATTTCTAGGTTGATCACTCTAGCATCTAGTGTGATTGCACAACATGGAATCCTTTCTCCAAGTGTGGGACTTGCAGAAATGAGAAAGGAATCTCCAGAGAAGGTTGGTTCCTCTTCCTAAACTACACCGGCACAAGCTATTCTAGTGCGGTCAAGCTAATATAATCCTAATCTAGCCATGCCAAGGAGATAGAGAGAGAGAGAAAAGGGAAAAACAAAGCCTACACTAAAACGGTGATACACCAGAGAAGGAAAATGTTGAACATCTATCAAAACTGCCATGGAACAAAGAGAGGTGAGCGATGGGAAGGATGGACAGATGCATCACGAGCCCAAGGATAGATTTCACACAGAAAATGTCCCAAAACTCCATGAACACAGCTCCAAACCTATAATGAACATTCAAACGTGCACAAATACCTGCAATGAAGAGAGGCAAGAAGAAAACAAGTGAAAAACGAGCAAGGATGGACAGATGCATCACGAAACACATTTTTGTTGCTTTAGAAGTTTGCACAGAACATCATTTTAATGGTAAAAGGAAAAAACACCATTACAAAGAAGGGGAGGAGGTTCGAACTCCATTTTCAACCCTGGAGAAGAAAAGAAGGGAGGGCAGAGCTGAAAAGATGAACCCCACTTTAAAAATGAGCCAAATTTAGCTTTTTACAATGCATGGGTCAAGCCCAGGAGAGAGAAAATGTGAAAAAATGTGGAAGCCATTCCTCATTGAATGCAGATGCATTAAAATAGCATGGGCATCCTTACAGACCCATGCCCTGACATTTTTGGCCGTCTTTGAGAAAGAATGCGACCCATTACGTATTAAAAGCTGGTTGTTGAAATGTCGGGCTTCGCCATTACCACGCGCGAGAGACGTTTCTTGATTTTCTCTCTCAAAATGAACTAAAATGCAAGATTGACCACGGAATCGTGTAGATAATTTCACCAGCTTTCCATTGATATAAAGAACATGAAAATCCAAGCTCTGATCGAAAGATATGGCGATCTCGAAGATTTAGGGCAAAAAAAGCCAAAACAGATTTTGAATTTTTTCTGCGCTCTGCCACTTGGATGACACGTGTCAGGCTCTGATTCATTCGCGGGTTCATCCTTTAAAAATTTCTTTTGGGCCCTTCCTTACTTTCTTGCCACTTGGACACGTGGCACTATTTTATTGGCTCGAGCCTGAGGGGCGCACTTTTGTCCTTCGAAAATTTGGTATTTTCACTTTGGGAAAATTTTCCCATTTCTCCCCACACTCCACCACTCAAGTGCCACATGGCACAATTTCATTGGATGCGGGCCCTTCCTGACCATTTCCCCTTTTGTTTTGCCTTTGATAAAAAATTTCAAAATTTCCCCGCCGGGCCGATGAGGTGAGGACACGTGGCGAGATTCGATTCGTTGGCGGCTCTTTCGGCTTTTTCCCACGCGTCCCTCGCGTACCTTTGGCCCGGATGTCTCAAACAAAATCTCCTGCTTCGGCCAATTCAGGCTTCCTTGTCCCTCTTTGCGGTGAAGACACATGGTGAGATTCCATTGGCTCTCGGCTCTTTCATCTTTTCGCGTCCTCCGCGTACTTTTGGCCCAAATGTCCTGGGATTTAAAGTCTCTTATTTCCCAATCGGTCGGTTCGCGTCCTCCGCGTACTTTTGTCCCAACTGTCCCAGGACTTCTGGAACAAATATCTCTGAACCGCTTTGAAATGGGTGACTTGCACCAAACCGGCGATCCACGTCCCGCACGTCCCGACATCCCAACTGTCCCATGAGACCGCCTTTAGACTAGGAATTAGCTGATTTTCTTCATTTTTCCAGCCCTGCTTGGCTTTTGCAATTTTTCACATTTTTAAAACTTGTTGGGTTTTCTTCTTGACAAAAGAGTTAGAAAGAAGCCGAGGGACCCCAAAAACATGATTTTGGGCCTTGAATCAATATACTTACTCGGACTAAATAATCGATGCATGTTATCAAAATTACCCCGAGGGTGAATTTTGGATAACTTGATTTAACAAACTCAGCGGGGTCATCTGCCTGCTAGATGAAGTTACCAGTTGCCTGAAGCATCCATTGGGCATGGAGTCATGAGTTGTAACCTGCAAACTGATCTAAACTTTGAAAACCTCCTCTCGAGCCACTTGGAAACCCACTGAAATGGAGTCGTTCTCACCAAAATGCCACTGAAATGGACTGTGCAAGAGCAAAACCAGCACCACAAAAACTATGTACAGAACTGAAAATCATACATGCTCCAAATGGAACATGCAGAGTGTGCACAAGCACTTCTTCTGCTAAAAGCAAACCTACCTACTTTACTCTAATTGGAAGCAAAGGCAAGCTAAACAAACCCTGCAATTGGTTGTGAGAAATAGCTTCCCTTTCTCAAAAGTGGCAGCCATGCAATTGATTTGGCATTGAACATGGCTGATTGGATGAATGGAAAATCAACAAGAAGCTGGTCTTCCACCCAAATCATCAAGGTATCATCTGAAAGAAAATTCAATACCTCTTTTAGTTGCTTTGCATTTGGATTGAAGAGGTATGACAGCTGATACTTGGTACTTTGTAGCTCACCCTCATGCTCGAAGCAAGCATGATGGTTGTGACTTCTCCTTTGGCTCCAATAAATCCAAATACCTATTGGGAAAGGTCTAATCCATTGAGTATGCCCATAATTCTGATTTTCAACTCCAAGAAGGAGTTCTCTTGTAGACCTTCTTGAATGGATGGTGTGGAAGCAATGGTAGAATCTTTCTGCCCTTTCTCTTCCTCCAATGAAGAACATGGAAGATTTAAATCTTACAATCTTGGTTCCAAAGAGCTATTATAAGATGCAGGTTGCTGCAAATGAATGTTCTCCTTCATGACAATGAGACTCAAGTGTTTGGAATGTGGATGACGAAAGAGAGAATGGTGAAACTCAACCGGCTCTTCTTCTCCATCAAAACAGATCCTCCAAATCTAACAGATAAACTACCTCATGGCTGTCCTGCTGCAAATGCTCCACTTCCTTCATGGTGTCTTCTTGTTCTCAGTAACTTGACCACCATGGTTTCTTTCATCCTCCAACATTGAGTTTGAGAGATCAAACTCTTCTTCAAAGACTAGAACTCGAGAGAGATGAAATAGAAAGAAAACCGAAGGTTCTCCCATAGCCTTGCTTTGTGCTCAAAGCCCTTGGATCTGTAATTTTTTCCTCCACAACTAGAATGTGCTCCTCTTCTTTTGGATCTAGAGTAGCTTCTCCTTTCTCTACTACTTGAAGACAATCTTGCTCTTGATATAACTCTTCCTCTAAAGACGAATTTTTTAAGTCAAACTCTTTAATATGCTACTCTAGAGGACAAGTTGGGACTGCGGATCTTCTTCTCGAGCTTTCTTCCTTTATGGCTGATTGTGCAACTTGAATTGAATCAGCATTCCCTTCAAATAGAGTGCCAACATGGACACTACTTTCTGAGCAAACTGACTGTTGATCTGCTTCTTCTTTTTGCTCTTCTTCTGCTGCCACAAAATCAGTCTTAACCACCATTTGTTCAACCTTAGCCTCTTCTGTAGGTTTAACCATCAAGGGGATCTTTGTCATCCCAAATTTGGCAGCCCAAACCCTCAAGTTGTCTGTCATTTCTTTTCTGTTGGGCTCCTCTTCTTGCTGTCCTTCATGGCCGATTTTTGCAATTTCTTCTTCCCCACATGGAATTGGGAATGCAAGAGGAGGGATGGGTTGTAACTCAATTGATTTGGCAATTTTTGTGGTGGTGGAGGTAGAAACTCTTGTTTCTTTGGAGGAGAGCGTATTTCTTTTAGCTCTTGTGGAGGGGATGACTGTTTGGAAGGAAAAAGGAAAGAAGAATTGAGGTGTGGTGGAAGACTGAGAGGTGGAGACATGGGATCAACATTTGGGACAGCAGATGGGGAGTTTAGAATTTGCAATTCCAAATGAGATGGTGTTGCTTGAGTAATGGGAAGAGAAAAACCAGATGATGGTGTAGAACTTACCCATTGACAAGGTTGTTCAACAACAAGTGTATAGGCCTCTATTTCTGCTGTCCATTGTGCAAGTTGGGGCAGCATCTTCATCATGAAGTCCAGCTTCTCCTGAGGGCTGAAGTGTCTTGGAAAAGGGCCTCCCCATGGACAAGGAGTCCTGCAACCAATTCTGAAAGCTCTCATTTGAGCTGTTTCTCTGGACTGCACCATCTTTACCTCCATCTTTTGGATTTTCTCCAACAGACCAGCATCTTGCATCTGATTGTCTTCATTATATGCATACTCTTGCTCTTGGAAAGCTCCATAGCCAAACTGATTTTGGCATTGCTGCTCATATGGGTATGCATGCTGATTTTGAATTTGTTCAAAATGCTGATTTGGAGGATTTAAAAAACATGTTGGAGGTGGGAAACATTGTTGTTGTTGTAAATGTGAGTTCCATGATGGAAATGAAGTCATGATTGCACAACTTCATGGAATGGAAAAGAATGAAAGAGATGGAAAGAAAAACAGGTCTACAACTTCGGAAATGGGTTGCTGATCAGATGGAGTCGCCAGATGTGTTTGCAAGTGCCTCCAAAAGCTGAAATCTTCACAGGAACACACCAACTGCAAAAGATGAAGTGGAAGACCTCTAAGGTCCCACCGAGCGTGCCAAAACTATTAGTGTAGAATCACAAAGCACCCTAGATGTTGATCAAATTTCTAGGTTGATCACTCTAGTATCTCGGTGTGATTACAAAACATGGAATCCTTTCTCCAAGTGTGAGACTTGCGAAAAATGAGAAAGGAATCTCCAGAGAAGGTCGGTTCCTCTTCCTAAACTACTCCGCCACAAGTTATTCCAAAGGTGCATACAATCTAATCTAATCCTAATCTAACCATGCCAAGGAGAGAGAGAGAGAGAGAAAAGGGAAAAACAGAGCCTACACTAAAATGGTGATACACCAGAGAAGGAAAATGTTGAACATCTATCAAAACTGCCATGGAACAAAGAGAGGTGAGCGATGGGAAGGATGGACATATGCATCACAGGCCCAAGGATAGATTTCACACGGAAAATGTCCCAAAACTCCAAGAACACAGCTCCAAACCTATAATGAACATTCAAATGTGCACAAATACCTATGAATGAAGAGAGGCAAGAAGAAAACAAGTGAAAAATGAGCAAGGATGGACAGATGCATCACGAAACACGTTTTTGTTGCTTCAGAAGTTTGCACAGAACATCATTTTAATGGTAAAAGGAAAAAACACCATTACAGAGAAGGGGAGGAGGTTCAACTCCATTTTCAACCCTAGAGAAGAAAAGAAGGGAGGGTAGAGCTGAAAAGATGAACCCCACTTTAAAAATGAGCCAAATCTAGCTTTTTACAATGCATGGGTCAAGCCCAGGAGAGAGAAAAATGTGAAAAAATGTGGGAGCCATTCCTCATTGAATGCAGATGCATTAAAATAGCATGGGCATCCTTACAGACCCATGCCCTGACATTTTTGGCCATGCTGGAGAAGAATGCGACCCATTCTGCATTAAAACTGGTTGTTGAAACGTCAGTTCTGGCCATTACCACGCGCCAGAGACATTTCTTGATTTTCTCTCTCAAAATGAACCAAAATGCAAGATTGACCACGGAATCATGTAGATAATTTCACCAGCTTTCCATTGATATAAAGAACATGAAAATCCGAGCTCTAGATCGAAAGATATGGCGATCTGAAGATTTAGGGCAAAAACAGGCCAAAACGGATTTTGAATTTTTTCCCGCGCTCTGCCACTTAGATGACACGTGTCAGGCTCTGATTTTTTCACGGGTTCATCCTTTGAAAATTTCTTTCGGGCTCTTCCTTAATTTCTTGCCACTTGGACACGTGGCACTATTTTATTGGCTCGGGCCTGAGGGGCGCACTTTTGTCCTTCGAAAATTTGGTATTTTCACTTTGGGAAAATTTTCCCATTTCTCCCCGCACTCCGCCACTCAAGTGCCACATGGCACGATTTCATTGGACGCGGGCCCTTCCTGACCATTTCCCCTTTTGTTTTACCTTTGGAAAAAAATATCAAAATTTCCCCGCCGGGCCGATGAGGTGAGGACACGTGGCGAGATTCATTCGTTGGCGGCTCTTTTGGCTTTTCACATCCCACGCGTCCCTCACGTACCTTTGGCCCAGGATGTCCCAAACGAAAATCTCCTGCTTCGGCCTATTCGGGCTTCCTTGTCCCTCTTTGCGGTGAAGACACATGGCAAGATTCCATTGGCTCTCGGCTCTTTCATCTTTTCGCGTCCTCCATGCGTACTTTTGCACAAATGTCCCCAGCACGAAAGTCTCTTGTTTGTTGAATCAGCCGGTTCGCGTCCTCTGCATACTTTTGTCCCAACTATCCCGGACTGCTGGAACAAATATCTCTCGAACCACTGAAATGGATCGGCTTGCGCCAAACGGTCGATCCGCGTCCCCGTGTCCCCGACGTCCCAAGTGTCCCTGACCGCTGGACTAGGACTTAGCCAATTTTCTTCATTTTTCCGGCCCCAAGCTTGGCTTTTGCAATTTTTTCACATTTTTAAAACTTGCTGGGTTTTCTTCTTGGACAGGAGAGTTAGAAAGAAGCCGAGGGACCCCAAAAAACATGATTTTGGGCCTTGAATCAATCTACTTACTCGGGACTGAATAATCTGATGCATGTTATCAAAATTACCCTGAGGGGTGAATTTTGGATAACACCCGCCTAAAACCACAACCTAACACCATCATGCCTAAACCAAAACCTAACTCAACCATGCCTAAAACCTAACTTCATCCATGCCTAAAAACCTGACTCAACCATGCCTAAAACCACAACCTGACTCCATCATGCCTAAATCCATGACCTAACTCAATCCATGCCTAACACACCTACCATAAGTCCATCTATGCATAATAATAAAATGTTATCAACACAAACACATAATGCCCATAATCATCATCATCTATATAAATACAATATCCATATACATAAATGTCAAATGTCTTCGACATGCAAGCCGGTGTATATAATCTAGTATCTCAAAACTCTCATATACATCCTCACCATCTTTGGCACGCAGGCTGGTATATGCTCAAAAATACAAAAATCTCATACAGACCTCACCATCTTCAAAGACGTAGGCCAATATATATCAAAAATCAAAACTATATCAAAATCAAGGGCCATATATCAAGCATCATCACAGTGGACATCCTCCATATCTATCTCGCTTGTCCCCTCACCTTCTCATCCCCTGTCTGGTGACCTGCTAACATCTCCCCACCCATCATAGGTGGTGGCTAGGTCCCTACTGGTACATCAACTAGAACTGCCTCCATGAACTGGTGGCCTCACCTTAACCATGTCTTGGGGCTCAATGGCCCTTGTGCTCTCCACGCTATGGGTGCATGATCTGGTCCTCTTCTTTGAGGCCTATTATGCCTGTGACTCGACATATGATAGATAATCTATCCACCCACCATTGGCTAGTCCCCGATAATATCGTGCCTCATCTCTCACCTCCCATAATCTAGATACAGTATTGTCTTTGGTAGCCCCATCGGCCTCGACCCTATACTGCCTGTGGGACCCCCGTCCCACCCCACTGTGAACTAGGACCTTGTCCGGTGCTGGTGGTGGCATCGGCCTACCCTTGTGCAATGTATCTGGGCCTATAAAGCCCCAATCTGTGCTCGTGTCATGGCCAATCGCCTTCTGAACTCTATCACATGTGCCTGCAGGCGACCACCCGACCATCATCCCCATCTCCATCTCCATCCCCACCCCCGGGCCATATGGGCTCAAAGACTGCCACCTTGTGCATGTAACTCAGCCACCTCCACCTCGAACTAGTTAATTGTCCATGCACCATACCCAACTGGGTAATCAGGGTCGCACCTTCCCCTGTAGGGCGTCTCTCTTCGCACCGTGATAGTGGCTAAATCCGACCCTAGCCTAGGTGGTACTTGCTTGTATATGAGTCACCCACCACTATCTATATCTCAGTCACTCCGGCATCATCAATCTATTGGTATACCACCTACTCCTCCTACCCTGTGGGCACTTTGCGGTTGTGGTAGAGGCAATTCCCTCTCCACATCAAAGACTCATGTATGCGGGAAGGTGGAGGTATGTCCTGTAGCAATCCAAACTACCATCTAACCTTGTCAATTGGGATCATCTTGGGCTCCCCGGCACACGCACCCCTCTATCCATCTCGGCAAAGAATCAAGGCCATATAGCTCATCATGCATCCGCTTGTATGAGGGATAACCCACATACGATCTCCATATGATGTCCACTCTGGACAAGCCGTCTAATAGCCGCCTGTAGTATGCTACATCATGTGTAGCCCTGTCTAATCACCACTCTCAAATCACGGGTACCCATCGCATGTACCCCACCTACACCAATCTCGATGGAAATGCATCTACTCGAGGCATACCCACTAGGTACACACAAACTATGTGCTCATAGGCCCAACAGTGTAGTAAAAAGGTGCAACATAGGCTAAACCTGCATGCAGATACCCATACACCCACAACTCTCTGTATAACTACACCAGGAATGTTGGTGCCTAGGAAAAATAGGTCTGATCCATCACCATGTCATGTATTACCCCCATCAATGAGTAGGGGAACCTCACTCCCTTTGCATCTGGTAGTGCGAAGCAACACTTTGCCTCCATCAATAAAACAACTAGCCCCATCTCCTGTGGACGGGCTAAGTACATCCCCCCATAACTCAAGATGGCACTATAGAATGTCATGTCTTCCAGTCCCTCCCCAAACACTGTCAGCATCAACTCCTCCAAGGCCTCGAAGGAGATCAAATACACACTGTGTCCCCAAGATCGTAAGTAAGAAGATCCTAAACACGTCCTCCGGGGTGGTGATGATCTCACTCGTCGGTAGGTGGAACATGTTGGTCGTTAAATCCCATCTATCGATGAGAGTGACCATCAGACTCTCGGTTCAGGACTACATGCCGATAGTGCTTGAACCCCAATCAGGCCCACCTCCTCCATGCGCCTCCACTCCTCAACTGTTGCCATGCCTTGCACTCTCAAGAGCAAGGGTGGCACCCTGTCTCTCATCCGCAACTGATCTCTCCCCTACATCTAATACACACATCAAATTAATCTACCTTCATCATACCCACACTCACCCATGACACCTCACCTACACCCATTGTCTCACCTCTTTCTCGTCTTCCCAACCTACCTTCCTATCAATTTTTATATCTCCAACCCCCCCCTCGCCCCCTGTCATTTCCCCATGCCCATTTTACCCCTACCTACACTAGGCTTTTCACCAACACACCCTATTCTACCCTTCCCTATCTCACCCACTCAACCTAGGGCCCTTTCGGCCCCTTTTTCTCCAAAACCTGACCAATTTTGGTTATCTCTAACCGACCCCGGTAACCCTAAACTAGCATCGATCACTGTTTCGTGATCGATACCGGTTTGACACTACCGACGTCGGCTAACAACAACCGACGCCGATCACTATCGTGGAAAAAACCATGACCCCTAAACCCTTCCCTCTCAAAATCTCCCTCTCCGCCCTTCTACCCACCCATTCTCACCTACACTTCCCCTCAACCCCATCCCACCCCTTATTCACCCACTTACCTCTCTCCCTACTCCTATTCTACCCAATTCACCCTCCCACATTTCAAATTTCATTTTCCCCCTAACCCAATATTTCACCACCCAACCTCTCACCTAATCTATCTCACAAAACATAGAAAGGGTTTGACACTTACCTCATCATGTTGTCATTTTCATGGTGGCATGTCTGGCCACTGCACCGGTGGCCTGGCCAATCCCTCTCCGGCCTCTGCCATCACCAATCTATCACCTCACCTCCAACCAATAAAATCAACCAATCTAATCTCGTGGACCCACCTCTCAGCTACCAATCACTCACGCTACGTGGTTTGCCAACTCAGTCCCAGTCTCTCTCTCACTTTCCACCTTTTCTCTTTTTTGCTTGTCATTTCCCAATTCGGAAAAAGACAAATGATTTGAAAAAACGTGGATTTTTTTTTTTTATACCATCCCCACCTAACCGACGCCGGTTTTACCTTCACCAGCATTAGTCACATGCCCTACCTTACCATGGTCGGTTACCCTATACCGGCATCGATTACCCTTGACCGGCATCGGTCACCCTCTCTTCCACATTGCCCACAATTTCACCCTATTACCCTACCCGTCACTCTTTTTCCCTCACCCAACACTTACCCTAACCATTCACCTCACCCTCCTGACCTCATCATTTACTACCTAACCTCATCCTCATTTGGGGACTCGTTATTTTACCCATACCTCGGCCCTACTCGTGTCATGACCTAGATACTTGGACCTAGACCATTGCTAGTGACCTTTGACCCCATGTGTTTGTTATACCTTACGACACTATTACCTATGTTGTTGACCTAATGACCTTACCTTGCCTCTTGCCATGACCATTTATCCTGACCCAACCCTCGGTGTACCGGAACATACCTAAATGTTCCTGCACCTAACATGTGTCATGTTTCCTGACCATATCCTATACCTTGGATACCAAAATCACCTCAACCTTGTTTAGATAAACCTATCGACCTTAGACAATGTAGAGTTTGCCTGCTCTTCAACCTGGTACCGTGTTGCGGTTTATATGTGTGTGTGCGTTTGACTGTCACTACCTTTGACCCTGACCCATTACCTGGATTACCCAAGTGGACCTTTTTCCCCTTTTTTACCCCCGTTGCACACCTTCCTCTTCATCACATTCACCTTTTATCAAACCACTCACTGATTATGCTTTCTACCTCATTAGTTCTTGGTTTGAGGGGGATCACCTTCACCCACACATGGGGAAACCACATCTTATTTTTGTCAGTGTCACTTACCAATACAAGCTATGCAACAAAAAGGGGAAAATGTAGACACCAAAATTGGGTCACACTCCCCTTGGTCCCTCGATAAATAAATACCTTGAACACATCCACCTAGCCATGGCCCCTTCACCCCACTATAATATTAATTTAATTATTTAAATTAAATTAATTCATTATCCTCACAATATTTATTATTTAAATACCCTAATTGGGATAATGCCCACATATCCACCTCACCTAGACACCTCATCTAGCCACCTCACCCTAAGACCTATTCTTAGTAAGTTGCCATAACTAACTAAGACCTACCCAAACCCTAAAAATCAATGCCTACATTCCCTCTAACCACATTCCCACCCATTAGAAGGAAGCTTCCATGCTAATCCACGGAGAGTAAATGAAACGAGATCCCAGAAAATCAAGGGGATTTTCTTAGTTTAGTAAACACTGAAATCCCACCTAGCAACCGACGCCGTTACCCTTAACCACCACCGGTTAAGAAGCCGCCGCCGTCGGTTACCATTTAATCCCAAAAACAACCTTATTTCGAGGTTGGCACATTTTCTAGAGTGAGAGAGACATCTTCTGAGAACAAGTGACAAAACCAGAGCTGCATGCAAGCAGAACCAACATCCATACAAGCATCAGAACATCCATAGCCAGTATCGGAAGCAATCATATAGCCATCTACCTTCACGAGAGCACCCGGGGAAGTGCCAGCACTACAACAAGTTCATTCCATTTGATCACCCACCATTACCAACCAGGCATCAAGCTCGTACAAACAGTAAGTTTTGTTAACCAACACTTATCCATTTATCATTTGGTAGATCCTTTTACATCTGTTACTAGTTTCTACTCTCATTTCCATCCCCTCATCATTTACCTCCATGAAAACTTGACCATCTTTTTATCCACACCCTTTCATTGCCCATACCTAGACCTTAATCATTCATGTGCATACCTCAAATCCATATGAATCTTTTCATTGCCCTTCCATCTTCATCTAACCTCGGATCTATCACCCAGCCAAGTTTTTATTGAGTTTCTGTGCCCCACCATACCGACACCGGCTTACCCACAACCGTCACCGGTTAGCATAAATCGATACTAGTCATACCAAACCAATGTCGGTCTCTATGTCTTTTAGTAAAACCCATATCAAGCCTAAAACCTCCACTAAATACCCTAATCTACCTAGAACTGACCCTAACCAATACCGTATCCCGATAGTGACCTTGACCTTCGATTCAATCATAGCCTATCCTGTTGTGAACGAATTTTCTTATTATAGACAATGAGAGACCTATAAAATTTTTAACTACGGTAGGATTTCCTTATTTCTCACATTAATTTACTTTAAACAATGGATTGACATGACCTTCTAGGAAGTATCACACTTCCCGGATCTAGCATACACTAGGTAGTCCACCGCATCATTGTTTAATTTTTATTTGGTGGTATTGTTTTCCATTTCGTAGTTCCTCCAAGAAAAAGGAATCTCTCATGATCATTTGTGGATTCGTGAAGTCATACGCGTGCAAAAACCCGCAACCATCATTTCAACAGTATTCCTCCTATCCCTTTACCCTTTGCCTATGGTTAATGTCGCGTGTACATAAAGACCACTACTACTTCGTAGGACGGAGGATGAGAATAACTACCCAATTTATTTCTAAGTTTACTAGTCTTGTCTGCGAAGGGGAGCCTCTAGATGATGACTTGGAGGATAAGGAGGCCATTAAGGAGACCGTGGAAACTTTTGACTATAAGAATGGTTCGCACTACTTTGAAATTTATGATATTTTTGACCTGTGATGAGGATGGCCGTGCACTTGGTCTCCAAGCTAAATTAACACGAGATATGGACATAGATCAAAATGCCTGATTGAACATGTGTCATAAGATCTCGTAGAGGTACCATCTATAATATATCGAATTTTATTGCAAACAAAATTGTTAATGTCAAGCACGATGGAGAAAAGATCATGTTTGGTAATGCCCTCCTTACCAGTGTCTTATTAGAAATTGGAGTGCCCAGTGGGCTAGATAAATTTGTGTGGGAGTACCCAGATGAGAACCCTTCCCCACCAAAATATTTGAGAAATATACTTGTGACACCATGATGACAACCCACAAGGCGCACACCTAGAAAAATGGTATAAATAGATGTGCTAGGTATTTAGCACTCGAATGAAGAATACCTTAGTAATTACTTACTTTATTGGAAGGAGAGGATGAATTTACCATATACCAACACTTTTGCATTGTCAGATTTACTTTGACTGATAGTACCAAGGGTCCCTGGTACAAATTTCCATTCTCCTTCACAAAAAAATACTTCCAGGCCAAGGTCAATTGATTTAAAGAGGCAAAGAAGCTAAGACTTGACCTCAGCACGATAGACCAAGATTACCATGAGATGTGAAAGAAGTTGATATATCCAAAGAAGTGCACCTATGTGGAGAATTATGTCTCCTATGAAGTACATATGTTAAAACCTGTAACATTGTCGATTCTTTGGGAGGACCATAAAGAAGGGTATACTTGCACATAAGGCCTAAGTATGAGAATGGCACTTAAGTTGAAAATGATGTATCTATCCCAAAGGACCCCATCGTAAGGAAGAAGGTTGTGCCAAGGAAAAGGGAAAGAGAGGAGGCCCCTAAGAAAAAGGCACCAAGTATACTTACAATGCAGTTTGTAGGTGCGTAGGATTCAGCAAAACCAAGAACCTATGCAAGGAGGAAGAAGTCCCCATAGAAGAAAAAAAAGAAGGCACCCGAGGAAGAGATGCTAGAATAAGAGAAGGTCCCTACAAAAGAAGAATCACAAGCAATAAAGGAGTCACTTAGGGAAGAAGAAAGATAAGATTCTCCTATATTGAAACCACCAGCTAGGAAGAAGAAAAGAGTACAGAAAAATGTGGACTTAAAAGAAATAGAGAGCATGGAGACAAACAAGGGAGACGAGGACACTAAAGTGCATGATGAGGTGCAAGATCATCTTTGTACAATTTACATGATTCGGATGAGGAAAGAGATGAATAAGGAAATGAGGATAAGGAAGGCACTCATGACAAGGGTGGGAGCGAAGAAGTTAACATGACAGAGAAAAAGGCCCCAACCCCGACTAAGGAGTAGGTAGAGGATGCCACAGAGAAGGAAGTGATAGACATCATAAATAACTTAGTAGACCAGAAAGCTGAAACATATCACTAAGGAGTTACTAAAGGAGACAAAAGAAAGACTAAGCATTGGGAAGTAATATGGTGGTATGGGTGGAGATCCCAACCTGATAGTCTTTGTCCCCATAGCAGTGCACACATGATTAAAGGGCATGATAGTAGCAAAAGGACTAGAAATGACATATGTAGATGATCCCTCTAAGGTATTATGCATGCATTTCTAGATCTCCGTGCCAAAATAATAACTCCTCTATTGGTCCTCCTTTGATAAAGAAAGTGCTTATATGCGCACAAAAGAAAAATGCTATCCTGGACATTTGAAAACCACGTTGACGAGCCCGAGTTTGAAGTGAACAAGGATGCATTGATGGAAGTACCACCTACCAAGGGGCTTAACCCTATTATAGATGCCCAAAAACTGCTAGATGAGCAGATTTGTAACATTCTTAAAAAGTTATTAATAGAGGTTGAGGCAAGGCTATTTGGTAGGAACGACAGGATAAGGGAGATGGAGGAGGAAATCGGGAAGAAAAATAATGAGATTATTGAAAAGGATAAGGAAATAAAACAACAAGAGCTAATCGGCACCTAGTTAGGGTGCGAGTTGAAAGATGAAAATGCTAAGGTGCTAGAGGTTAACAAGAAAATGGAGGGCATTATAAATTCTATTATTCTAAAGCACCCAAATCTAAACCCTCCCAACCATAAGTATGAGTCAACCTTACACTGCTTGAAGGAATTGAGTTGCATCCTCACCATGGAGAGGCAACCACTCTCATTAGAGTCAGCAGAAGAAGCGATGGCACACCAGAAAGAGGAAGAGAGACTCAATATTGGGGAGATTGTTACCCATAGATATGAACTCCTTGCCACTATAAATACCACCATGTAAATGGTCGAGATCAAATGAAAACCGCCCGACATGGACAAAGTAGAAATCATATTGGTTCTTTACACACATGAGGCGGATCTAAAATAATTTCAAGAAAAGAAAAAAAGGAAACAGGCAGAGCACAATAAAATCCTAGTCGAGATTGAGAAAAAATTGGAAGCAATTGAAACCTTGCATGGATTGCTTAAGAATTGGCTTAAGGAGCTATATCCCCAGGTCACTCGCAGAATGGATGTATTGGATGATCTTAGGTAGGAGCTAGAAGAAAATGTAGATACACCGAATGCTAAGAGTTACGAATTAAATTTTCATGAAGTGAGTGCTCTAGTAGGTGACCTACTTCAGCAAAAGCGGGGGTGAGGTAGATGCATGGGAAAAGATTAAGGCAAAATGAAGAAGAAATTCCCACCCCTCCTAAAATAGTAATGATTCTTCTATTATTTCATTCTTTATTTAGATTGTCCATGTTCCACTATTCTTTATTCTTTGAAAAAGCAATATGTTCCTAAGATGCAAGTGGGAATTAGAGCATGGGTTTAAGGGACTTAGCCATATTTGGCATTCTAAGAGACAATTGAGGAAAAGTGTGAGGAGCCGACTAGGCATGATAAGTGGATAACGTGCAAGCCTAGAACATTCAAGGCCAAGAAAAGGATAGTCCATGCAGGGAATATTCTCGAGGCATGATTACAGTTAGTGGAAAGGTTTACAAAGGGATAAACATTCACCAATGGAGGACCACATTAACACTTGGCACGTGATCTACTCAGGAGAAAAGGCATGGCGGTGGGTGTTCATCTTATATAAAGTAATGTTTGGGTCGGAGAGAAAGAAGAGAAAGGATATGGAGAAGGGAGATACGAAGAAGATAGATATGCATAGAGGATGAACTAGGGAATGAACGAAGTGCTTCAGAAATAGTTAGGAAGTCCCATGGTTTTGGGTTCTTATCCGAAACTTGAAAGAATGTTATCAAGTATGGGTATAAAGGGGTTGAGTCTGTAATGAGTTGTAAAGATGAAAACATGGCTAGGATCTCTGCTTAGAACATGACGTATGGGATGGATCTTTGTCATTTATTGTATATGGTCTGATATGACCCTTTTGAATGTAATGTGGCTATTAAAACTTCTTAGATCAATATATGTGTGTGGTTTTTTTCTGAATAACTTGTTCATGGGTACAAACCCTAATGTTATTTCCACATGTCATGAATCAAATTTATATCCTTTCGTTCCATATTATGTTTGTTTATTTTGTTGTACATGCATGGGTATAAAGATATATTAGCTCATCTTATGCTTTTAAGTATATGCATTAATATATATTTCTCTACAACTAATCCTCCATCAATGGAAAAACCCTCTCACAAAACTCACATAAAGAAGGGGTTTGACACTTGCACGTGCCTCGGGTGAGCGCGCAGTGCCCATTGGGTGATAGGACAACTTGCTTTGGGTTTGAAGTATTAAGGCTAACCAAAATGAATACAAATTTCCCATATGCCTTCACCACTCGATATTTTCAGGCCTCGGTGCACTGGGTTTTCAAACATGTGCAGTTAAATTTTAACATAGATAAAGTAAATTGTGATTACCATACACTCCAAAAGACATACATATATCTGGGTAAATATTCTTACATAGAGAAGTTTATTTCAGATGATATAAGCATTAATATTATAATCGTAGAAATTGGGAAGTCTGGTGCAACTATGGTATACATCTACCTTAAGCCTAAATTGGAAAATGGAAAATATATTGAGAATGAGTTCAGGATTCCTAAACTACCCAAGGGGAAGCATATTGTGGGCACATTACAGGATGAAGAGTCTAATATTCCCCATGATGAAGAAGAGGAGGAGGAAGAACTGAAGGAAGACAATGGCATTCTAGATCATGACACAAGAAGGTAACCGACTGTGGGGGAAAAGAGAGCACACACGGTAACGCCCTTTAAGACAAGAGGAAGGTGAAGAAGTGGGAATAGAAACAGATGCTATGGAGATAGGGATAAGTTTGGGGGTTGAATAACAAAATTTTAGGAGGGTACTAAAGAATGATAAGGCAAAAATTCATAGGCACCGAGCCCTCACAGCTTACTAAGGAGGTCGCTTAGAAACACTCCAAAGTGAAGGTAGAAGCATAAAAGAAGAGGTGATAATATATTCCCACTAAGGATAGTGAGGGTGAGAAGTCAGATGATAATGCACAGACCATTAAGGATACCCCTATTATTACTGTAGATGCAGAGGAACCTTGGGGAGAAGAAGTGAAGCATGATGGGGAGGAGTTTGAAGAGTACGAGGTAGGGAGCGACAATACAATTGTAGGGAAGGATGAAGATAAGGATAATCCTTTCAAAGTGAGCCTACTGATGCACTTACAGTGAAGGACCAATTCTTGATGTTGGGGTGCATGTTCTAAAAAGGTAGGATTTTAAGAGGAGATAGGGGAGATGTATAAAACTCCCACGATTGGGTATGTTAATGATCCTACAAAGATAATTCATGCTAGGTTTCAAAGCACTTTGGAGCTTGAGGAAATTTATGGTTGGGAGTTGATCGACCACTGAAGCGGCTAACTTGTGCACCAACAAACAACTACCTAGAAGCATGCAGACTCATATTGATAAGCTTGAATTTGATGTAAAATAATATGCTTGCATCAAGAGGAAAATGAAAAAGAAGGCCCAAGCCACACATTGACAATCCAGCCCATGAAGCTTACTCACAATCATAAAAATAATTCCCTAAAAAAATTACGGTAAGAGGGTATGATGCAACCTAGAATATACCGGATAGCCTAGGCCGAGCACTCACCCAAAGCGTGCAAAGGTACTAGGTTCCTCTTTAGGGTTGTTGCAGCAGGATGTTAGCGTGATGAAGGAATAAACATATATATCCATAACTAATCCACCATTCTACCATACATGCTACATTCAGATCTATGAAAGAACAAGCTTAAACAAGAATCATGATTGAATCAAGAACATGCATTACTCAATTACACACGAAATGATACTTAGGTTCAGCCAATATCTTCCATCTATTAATAAAAATAGAAACTCCTTACAATAATGGTAATCTATACCAATGTGTGTATGGATCTCTATAAGAATTCACTCATATGCATATATCTCTATACCCTCATACATCCATCTCTCACTATGTATATCTCTCTCTCTATTCATGCCATGCTACTATGTAATTCTCATCATATATATATAGGGTGGGGACTTTCCCTTCGCCGCTTATCTATTCCAGAAATAGATTGCATTCTATTAATAGCCACGCATCGTTTACATGCATAGTGACACTTACAAGTGTGTTAACTATAGACCTCTTGTAGTTAATCAAGTGATAATCCTATTCTTAGCTTGTCTCCATGCATAAATGCTTCAATCGATCCTCCAAAGATAGACAATGTGTGGCATGCACGTCTTTGCATCATTTTTGTGATCCGCACGCCATCTCCAAAAATAGGTCTTCATGCTCAAAATTGGATAAGTCCTGAATGCTAAACTTTCCTCCATGCACGTGCTCTTTCTGTCCATTCATGCCCTTAAACCTAGCTTGCTTCCCCACGCGGACTTCTTATGTGAGTTCTCGCCAAGTGTTCTTTGATCGACAAGGTAGCACGTAGAAATATAGACAAATAAAATGCATTGAGAGCAACCTTTGCTAGAGGAGAATAAGAGCCTAAAAGAAGAATTGGAATGTCCGTCTAAAGGGTAGAGGAGTGATAAAGAGAAAGATAATAATATTCTAGATTTTCTCGCAAAGTTGGGAAAATAGATCATCGATGCACATCCAGATATTGATGAATAGATAGAGCAAACATATCAGTCCTCCTGCACTTCTTACAGACGGTGTGATACTATTGATAAAGAAGTAGTTAGGCATGCCAAGAATGACTATAGAAAGGGCTACACTGAAAGAGGAAGATAACATAACACATAAAGAAAGAGACAAATCTACAATAGTGCACTGTATAATTGGATATGAGTCCTTGCTTCAGACATTGAGGGATGAAATGAAGAAGACAAACTCGGCCTTGAACATGTGTGAAGACCCTGAGGCAATAATTAAGACAAGGACCCTAGCCAAGTAGAATGAATTATTGGCTGCAAAGAATGATGAGACTCTTGGGTGTGAGAAGATGTTGACTTTGTTACCATAAAAGCTCGATGCACTCATAGCACCCTGGGACCCTCATAAGGAAAGGATAAAGGAAATTGGAAATCTCATAGTCCAATACATGGATGTGATGCATGATATGATCTCTAGAATAACAAACATTCTTAGAGTGCTACAGAAAGAGGTGAGAATATGACCTTGGATGAAATTGAAGGAGAACTTGTAAAATCCCTGAGAAGATAAAGAAGGTGCTAGGTGATTGGAATGAATTAGAGATTGAAATTAAAAGTGAGTACCCTAAGTTACTTTTTCCTTCAAAAGAATAAAACACCCATGTATTCTTTCATTATTTGTGTATAATGATTATTTTATTCCTTATTATTTATTATTGGAGATACAAGGCGTGATTACCCATTGCCATGGGCGGAAATGAAGCTAGTTTGGGGTAATGTTGGTAGGACATATTTGTGCCTAGAGACGTATGAGATTAGGGTGTCTAGGAAGTAGACATGCGGGTATGCGCAAAGGTTTAGGAAGAGAAAGGCGTGCTGAAAATTCAAAGTTCGGGAGTTGTCCATTTCACGGTATGGGCTAAGAATAGATTAATTGTTGATCACGTAATGGATTGAGCTAGAGTTGAACATGGAGTGATAAACACATTTTGATAGAAGACTTGGAAGACATACCAAGCTATTTTGGGAACAAGTGGAAGATGAAGCACCATGCAAAATTAGAACTAATAATATGATTAGATCTAGAGTTATCTCTAGGCAACCTATTATTAGTGAAGCTTACATGCTTATGTAGTTTCTTTTGTAAACGATGTATGGATATTTTAAGCATGCAACCTATTTTGAGAGTGCATGAGTAGTGAAGGGAAAGTCCCCACTACCTATATATATGTATTGATTTGCACGGCTTAGACACACTAAATTGGCATTAGGTTATGTTGTTGGTATAAAAGGTGCACGACCTTGTGATGGTAATATGATGTATTTAGCTATTGTGTTTTGATGAATTAATATAATGGATTGTTGTGAGTGGATATTGGTTGTTGATATATCTATTATTGGTTATGACATGTTAAATCTAATCTTGATCCTTGTTTAATTAATTATGCGTTGTAGTTTTGAGTTGATGCTTGTTATATCCTATCTTTAATTATTTGTTATGATTATGGAATATATATTCATGTATCCCGAGGGGTCCTTTTGTTGGCTAGATTTTCTACATAGCTAAAAACCTAGGCAATCATGAGATAAATCTCCTTCATTTACCAGTGAGGCTCCCGTGTAAGATTTGTCAATTAAATATGCTAGTATCTATTTGGGGGTATTACTTTAACCATGTAGCTCATGAACCATAGCTATATAGTTTTGTAGCAAGTAAGCAACTATTAAAGAAATGAAATATCTAATGAAGAAGGAAATAATATAAACATAGGAAAGAAAGAGGGAAGATGTGCAACCCAATCAATAGATTACAGAGTTGATTGCATGCACATAGATAGAACCAATAGATATTAACACACAAAATTATAAGCAAAGGCAACTTTCAAATCTAGATCTAGAATAACAAAAATTTTATAAGTAGATCTAAGACAAGAAGTTAGAAACAAGATGCACCGTGACACAAAGTTCTCTAGAAATCTGCTCCTTTCTATTCCTTTACTTCAAATAGCTATCAGGGGTTTCAGCACAAAGTCTGGAACACAAGAATGTTGCTTACAAATTCTGATATTTTAACATGTAGGTTCTTCCTCTACTTATAGTATGTAGAGGGGACATTACAAATAGGAAGATTTTAGTGAACTGGCACATGTGGAAGTTGTATAGGAAACAACTGGCAATCTCCCTCCTGGAATTCCTCTTTGCATGACATACATGATTTACAAATGAAAATAGAACCTTCTATTTTACATGTCTGCCACCTATTTCCAAGTAGTTGACTTCTTCAAGTAATGGCTTTTAAACCAATCACTTAAGTTTTATAATTTAATTGATCACTCAATTACTTTATCAGAGAAAAGAAGAAGAAAGAGGAACAAAAATTAGAAGAAAGTTGCAACACTTCTAGTTTTGTTCTTTTTCCATATTCTGCATGCAGTTGACTCTTTTGCCTTTGATTCTCACCAAATTGGGTCTAGAAGCAACTGACTATAATTTTGCTTATGGGTGTTGCCACTGACATGTCTTCCCTCTTATCCTTGAAGATTTTGTAGTTATTCTCTATTACATGCATCAGTGTAATGTTTTTCGTAAATAACTCATCATTTTTATTTTTAATTGCATATGAGCAATTAAAAATTCTAGAAAGCACTCTGGTGAATGCAAATTCAATGAAGGCTTCAATTGGAAGATTGGGAGCACATGCATAAGATCCTGGAAGGAATTCTCCATGCACTGACTTCTACATGGGCTGCATTAGAAACAAGAGGATGAATTTTTGCCGGAAGCCTTTGCAATTGGATTGATTTGTGCAGATCTGACAATTAAATCGGTGATAGGTGCATGGCCTATGTCTGTATCATTGACTTCAACAAATCTGGAAGCTATGCATGATTTTGCAGAGCCTACCTTTTCATCCCACTTTGTCATGGCTGGAGCAATCTTTGCGTAAGTACCTCTTTTTCTTTTTATTCGGCCAAAATTCTTTTCAATTAGTGCAGATATGGGGATTTCTTTAGATTCGGAAGATATATTCAATGTATCTGACATTGATTTAAGCTCCATTTCTCTTACATAAGTACCTGTAATGAATACCTGCAATTAATTCAGATAAAGATTCGTAACTAGAACATGAACACTTGATTTTTATCATTAAAATCTGCATATAAAGCCCATCGCCCTAAAGTTTGAAGCTTTTCTTGCATGCAAAACAAGCATAAATATTTTCAACTTCACCTGGGCACCTGTACCAATATGCAGATAATTACACATGCATAAAACAAGCTCTTCCAATCCTAGGCGCCAAACTTTGAAGCTTTCCGGCAGTGAAAAACACTTTTTTTGAGCAAAAATCCTCCTCCTTTGGGCGCCAAATTTGTCCGGGCTGCAATCCTTTGATAAAAGAATTAACTATTCCATCACTATGGCAGCCCATGCTTATATAACCTTCAACATTCTATAATTAATAATTGTCTCTCCTATTCCTGGCAATTAATTAATAAATAAACATGCTTTTTCTTTCAACTTGGGCACCTAAACTTGCATGCTTATGACAACCTTTAAATAAATAAATTTAATTTATTTTTAGCCTCCTTCCTTCAGTTCTCTTTGACTTCACATCATGCATTGACCTTCTATTTCTCCATGGCACCAAAGTTAGGAATAAAAACTATTAATAAATGCCACAAAAAGCATTATTTATTCACCAAATGGGTTGCACTTTTTAGCATGCTTCAAGGCTGCATTAAATAAATTAATTTAATTTATTTTTAGCCTTCCTCTTCCAGTCTTCTTTGACTTCTCCTCATGCATTGACTTTTCCTCATCCCTGGGCGCCAAAATTAGGAAGAAAAACTATTAATAAATCACATTAAAGTTATTATTTAATGCCCAAAGGGGTCACACTTTTTGAATAAGGCTGATTTCTATATTTAAAAGTCATCTTTGATGGGATTATTCACCCTGCATGGCAGCTCCAAAAATCCCTTCATCCACTTAAGTTGTTTGACTTCCATAATGAGAATTTTTACCCTGCAAGGCAGGTAAGAAATTCCCATCAATGCCTTAAGTGATTTTTCTTTATTTTATAATGGGAATTTTCACCCTGTAAGGTAGGTAAGAAATTCCCGCCTGCCTGCTGCCTCTAATTTTCCCATCATGACTTAAGTGACTTTGCTCCCATGGGAAAAAGTACCTTGTCAGAAAGTACAAAATTCCCACCTACCTGCTACCACCAAAAATCCCATTGTAGCTTAAAACCTTCCTTTCCCAAAAATGCGACTTGCCCAGAAGAGGCCTTTTCTATGCACGACTTCGTCTTTCTAGAGAGAACCAAACCTCTCGTGGAAAATTCCTTCGCATAACATCCATGGATGATCTCCGATACTCTGGTAAGAAAATAGATCGAATCGGCAAAGGAATTGACTTAGAGAAATTTCACAGAAAACAAACAAGAAAAATACCAAAAACACAAAACATTGCTAGAAGTCACAGATAAAGCCCAAGATTCATTCCTGGTGGAAACCCTACTGGCATATGGGAATATTGACATGTAAAACCTCAACAGGGTTAAATTGAGCACAATTTACCTCAAACGAGGCTTAAAATAATTAAATAAAAATTTCTCGCAGATAAACCCTAGCGACAGAATATAACGAGTTTGGGCATCTAGGTATTTGGTGAAATTGGCTCATATAACTCTCTGGGAATATCTTGACACAATACATGATATCTTCGCAATAAAAACATAAAACGACCCGTTATTTTAAAAGTACCGAATTTTTTACATGGGGTAGTCTCGGATTTCAGGTGAAATCTGGGACACCACCTTTCACATAGACCTAGATATACCACATGTAGAGTAGGCTATAATGGCCATTCTACCTCATATTTTATAGACACTTCAAGACGTCAATGTCACTATATGTGGAGGGTCCTTGGGAGGACAACTTGCTAGACATGACATGGAGCCATCAGTGGAGGCCCATGCATCCCCTCGACACAGTGAGGAGTATAGGGCAGAGAACTTCCACGTGGAGTCGACTAGGGCAGAGTCACCATAGAGAGGGCATGGAGACAAGATTTCATGACATATGGACAAATCTCAGAGCCCTAGACAAAGGGAGGAGCATGTAGAGAGACCTAGGGGTCGCTGGATGTCGATTGCAGAAACCATATCGTGAGATCCTCAAGCTTACAACCATCTCACTATTCTGGAGATATAGGTGGGTTTCAGGTAGAGGCCTGGTTGGTGAGCTTGAGTGGATGCTTCAAGCTCTACCCTTATACTAGTAACACGAAAGCTCGTGTTGTGATCCATCTTTAAGGGATAGAGTAGGAGTCTGGTGGAGGACCGAGGAGCATAGGCTCTATGTTGACTTAGAGACAGCTTACTTGGGAGCTATTTGAAGAGCATTTTAGGAGCAAGTATTTACCCAGAGGTTTATTCAAAGAATGTGATAGACGAGTTTCACGACCTCATCGTCAGCATCTATGATCGTAGTTGATATAAGAGTCGATTTCTGGATCTACTTTAATATGTCGACTACATGCAGGATGAACAGTACATGCATTCATAGGTTCATTAGGGGACTCGAAATTGGATTTGGGTGATGCGGTGTGCATTCACTACCCATAGACATTAGCAGAGGTCGTGGAGAAGACCTATATTACAGAGAATCATGGGGGAAGACATAGAGGCTAGAGAAAGAGTTTAGACTCCCATCCAATGTGATGTAGGATGGTAGATTGAGGGGGCCGGGCCTCCTCCTCCTCGTGGTGGAAAAATTTCAAGATAGTCTTCATTTAGGTCATCACAACAACCACCTCAAAGCAGCAGCAGAGTTTGTAGAACTATTCACCTTATGACCTCCTCCGAGATTTGATGCACGAGATAGGGTGGAGTATGGGGCCTCCTCCTAGAGTCCCATCAGACACAAGGTGCACTAAGAGCTTAGTCGGCAGGAGCTTGTCAAGAGACCTCTGCAGTCCATATCTAGGTCATGTCGTGATCCACACTGCACTCTGCAGAGTACCGGTTGGAGTCAGCATCTCACTGAGAGGACCGGGTAGTCATTATGGTTGTGGCATTCATGACACCATTGGAGAGAGTGCCCACATAACCCTAGCAACAAGGGTAAGATGTAGATCTCATAGCCTCATCATTGGAGATATGGGACGAGCCATCGGATATACATAGCGGTTGAGAACCACTAGGCTGAGCACCAATGTACTGTGATAGAGACAATAGGTAGTATTGGTGGTATTTTCACCTCTTTATTATTTGATTCTGGTTCGTCTGATTCTTTTATTGCACCATCCTTAGTAGAGCGTTGTCATGGCTGGTGGTAATTAGGAAGGATCATAGTTAGGACATTGAGATGGCTTCTGGAGCCAAAATTTCTATAGACTCCTTAGTTAAGGAGTGTGTAGTGGATTTTGGACCCTTTACTACTACCTCGGATCTTCGAATCCTTCCATTGGGTTCTTATGGAGTCATCTTAGGCATGGAATGGTTGTCTCACATGGAGTTAGAGTGGAATGTTACCATAAGACTATCACTTGCTTGCAGATGATCTAGGAGTTGAGTCAGTGATAGTGGGAGTTAGGAGGCCTGTTTCCATTCACACCATCTCTCGCTATATAGCTTAAACGGTGTGTGCAACAAGGTTGTTAGATGTATGCTGTTACGGTTAGTGACAGATATGAGGATGAGTCTAGTGGACAATCCTTGATGACCATCACATTTTGAGAGAGTTTGTTGATGTTTTTCCAGGGAGCTACTAAGGTTACCTCCCCCACGTGAGATATATTTTCACATAGATCTGGTTCCGAGTACAAAGCCTATCTCACGAGCACCTTATCGGATGACTACCCCTGAGCTATGTGAGCTCAAGTTGCAGCTTGAGGGCCTTCTTGAAGAAAGGTCTAATCCAACCTAGTGTATCCACTTGTGGTGCTCCATTGATTTTTTGTGAAGAAGAAGGATGGATCTCTCGCGATTGTGTATTGATTACCACCAATTTGAATAAAGTAATGATCAATAATCGTTACCCCCTTCCACACATTGATGATTTATTTGATCAGATGAAGGGGGCTACAATATTCTCCAAGATAGACCTTAAGTCAGATATCATTAGCTAAGGATCACAGAGGCAGATATTCATAAGACCGCCTTCCGTACGAGATATGGCCACTACGAGTTCATAGTGGTACCTTTTGGTCTGACGAATGCCCCCACATTGTTCATGATCTTGATGAATGGGGTATTCAGGACATTTTTGGATTGCTTCATGCTCATTTTCCTTAAGACATTTTGATTTACTCACGTACGCATGAGGAGCACCTTTACTAGGTTCTTCAGTGTCTTTGTGAGCAACATCTTTATGAGAACCTAGAGAAGTGTGCATTCTTTTAGACTAGAGGTGTAGTATTTGGGCCACATCATTTCTAGGGAAGGTATCGTAGTTGATCCTTCCAAGATTCGAGCTATCATGGATTGGCCAACACCCACTAGTGTGACCGAGGTGCGCAACTTCATGGGTTTAGCAGGATATTATAGGGGTTTGGCAAGATATTATAGGAGGTTTGTTCAAGACTTTTCTCAGATTACAAGCACCCCATCACTTCCCTTTAGCGAAAAGGGAAGAAGTTTATATGGTCGATAGATGTGAGTAGGCCTTCAAGACACTGAAGGAATGCCTCACGAAAGCACCTATTCTTGCAAAGTACTACATATTCGTGGCGAGTTCTATGTTTGTATAAATGCTTCTTTAGCGTAACTTGGAGGTGTGTTGATACAGAGGGCAGAGTAGTTGTGTTTGAGTCTCACAAACTCAAGGATTATGAGCTCAATTATCTTATTCATGATATTGAGCTTGCAGCAGTTGTGCACGTCTTGGTGCGGTGGAGACACTTCCTTCTTGGCCGGAGATTTACACTCAGGACTTATCACTTGAGTCTTCGCCACCTCTTCACGCAACATAATCTCAATGCATGCCAGCGGCGTTGGATGGAGTTACTTTACGAGTACGATATGGAGATAAATCATGTGAAAGGGAAGGAGATTGTGGTTGTAGATGCCCTGAGTAGACGGAGGCATGTGGCTATGACTACTTTAGTGGGTATAGATTTACGGATTAGGATTTTACAAGAGCTTCTTTCTTATAGTACTCATCATGACAGCTTCTACCTTGGATTTCACCCCAAGAGACCAGAGATTCACAAATGAGTCTTAGAGACCCCTTGAGGGAGATTTGATGGATTTTCGTTAGAGGCGATGGTCTACTTAGACATAGAGGCCGATATATGTTCCTAGAGATGGAGGCTTGAGACAAAACATTTTGACAGAGGCCCATCATGCACCTTATTCAGCCCATCCTGAGGTGAATAAGATGCATGCCACTTTGAGACAATTGTACCATTGGAGAGGACTTCAGAGAGACATGGCTCAGTTTGTGTCACGTTGTTTAAAGTGTCAGAGGGTGAAGGTCGAGCATCAACATCCAGCTGGCCTTCTCTTTTCTCATGCTATACCGGAGTGGAAATGGGACAACATTTCCATGGATTTCATTGTTGGGTTACCGACGTCAAGATACCACCACGATGCCATCACAAATAGTGTAGTGACACAAGTGTATCTTGATGAGATTGTCGACATTACAGATTTCGCAAAAGATCATTTCATGATCGCAATCCTTTATACACTTCCCACTTCTCGGACCACCATGCAACATGCTCTCGGGACGAAGATCAATTTCAACACGACATATCACCCCGAGATAGATGGACGTAATGAGTGGGTGAATCGATCTTAGAGGACATGCTTAGGATGTACATTATGGATCATCAATGAGTTGGGGGAGTATTTGTACTTGGTGGAGTTTGCCTACAATAATAGTTTCGGAGTTTGATAGGGATGGCTCCTTTCGTGCATTATACTTCCTTCGACACCTTTTTTTTGTTATTGATTTCGATATCATTTACTATACTTATGGATATTATCAGCTTTTTGATTTAGCATGATGTTAAATGTTAGAGATAATTTGGACTGTTGTTGATTTCAATTCATATATGATGTATTCGGATCATTAGAGACATTTTGATACACGATTATGATATGCTATTGACATGGATATATCATTATATATATATATATATATCATACATACATACATACATACATACATACATTTCGACATGCGATATTTTGTCACACTAAGTAGGTGTTGATAATTGAACTAATGTGGTGATCATTTTGACATGGATGAAATGTAGAATAGAGATGTTGTTAGAAATTGTAAATGATATCGTAATTGCCTAGATGATGATTTGATACATATGTAGATGATTGTGGATTTATATTGCATGTTTTATTTTAGATGTTTTGATGCGGCCACGAGGCCAAAGGAGGTGTTATGTGTTTTGCAGGTAAATATATTCACAAAAAACATCGGGGGATTGGAGACCAACCACATTGGAATTCTAAGTGAATTCAACAAGGGTCACCATGACAACATGTATTTGTGTGTGTGTTTGAATTATTGTTAGGGGGAAATTGTGACCAAGGGGTTATGTGTTGTCTTTTATTTAGTTTTCCTTTAATTGATGTTAGTATGTGATTTTTAGTGATGTAATTCATTGTAGTAATTATTTGGAATTTGGTGTATGTATTTTCCCTTTATTATTAATGGGTTGTAGTGTCTTAATTAAAGCTAATTTAATCTTGTCCTAAACTAATTATATATGTGACCAAAAGAAGTTCATTTATTAGACTAGATTTCTCTTGGATTTTGTGTTGTATGTTGAGTGTTTGGGATCTTGAGTGTTGTACACTCTACCCCTTCATGGAAATTCGAATTTGGCCTTAAGGGCCAATTTTGGAGACTTGTGGGACAAGTCAAACTTGTCTCACACCTCTTAAATTGATATGCCAACCCTACCTATGGGTTGGGGTCAAAAATAGACCCCATTAGGTGTTTGGGAAGATAAAAAGGTAAAATGTTTATTGCTCTTTCTTTCATGTAATTAATTTTGTCCTTAGGGGGTGTGGGCTTAGCTTGTGTGTGTAAGTAACTTGTCATTCATCTCACCCACCAATTGATGGTGCATTGAAGTTGAGGTTTGACTTGTGAGGTGGAGTTGAGGATGATTGATGTGGCATCCTGCTACATGGAGCCACCTCACCATCATCCCTCCCTTTTTATTTATTGAGTTCTTTTGCTTGTTTGGGGGTTACTTCATTCTTTTTTTTTTCTCTTGCATTTCTTGGAGTTAGAGGATTTTGGGAGAGCTTGTGGTATTTTTAGGAGCTTGTTGGTGATTGCTTGGGTTTGAAGGAGCTTGGAGATTGACTCTTGGAACAAGCTCTACTATGGAAAGGTAGGAGCTTTACTCTTGCTTATGTTATTCCTTTATTTTGTGTTTGTGTGCTTGTTCTTTTTTTTTGAGTGTTTGAATGCTTGTTGGGTGCTTGGGTAGATTTCCTAAGTGTGGTGTAGGAGGGGACTATGGGGAGAATTCATGTAGGGAGGCATAAGAGTTATTTCATGTTTTGAGGGAGTTTGGGTTGGGTGCCCCACCTTGGACAAGGAATGCTTGCATTTCTTACTTGTTCTTGTATGAGGGAGCCATAAGAGAACGAGGGAGGCATAAGAGTATGTGGGAGGCATAAGAGGTACTTGAGGGAGGTATAAGAGTATGTAGGGGATTCAGGATATCCATGTGAAATTTTTCCCCTCGTGAAGGAAGAAAAACGATGCCTTAACAACAATACAATGCTTTCCTCAAATTCAAGATGATGATGTAATCCATGTCGATAGTGCCTCCACCAATATTAAAAATTCAAGTCGCAACATTTTCAGTAGTTTTGCGTGAGGTCCCATCATTTTCTGTTGAGCAAACCACCATTACTCTTTTCTTGATGGCCGCAAAGGCTCTAGAGAGATTCAACGTAATAAGTGTATGAGTGTATCTTTATTACATTCGTAATATCAACATTAAATATGTGATGAGATGAAAATGATTTTTTTTCCGTACATAATCAATATGATTCAACGTATGTAAGATATTATATTGTATTCAATAAAAGATTGGTTGTGTTTAAAACAAACATAAAAATCAAATTTCATCCATATTAGGATGCGTCTATTTAAATAATCATATATTCCCTCAACCACTCACATAAAATATTTACAAATAAAGCATTTAAAAAAGCAAATTTATTAAAATAAAGCAAATTGATGATGCAATAAGTGCTAATAAATGCCCTTGATTTATCTCTAAACATGATGTGTCACCACTTCCGCGTGCCGACACTTGAGACGAACCTGATCTTGCATGCCCTTCATCCACTTTGCATCAATTTATACACTTATCAAACAATGATTGTCAATTATCAAGGTCAAACAGGAACTCAATACTTGACGCGTTGTAACACGCAACAATATGAGCATGTCCACCTTATTCACAAGGTATGACAGAGCCCACAACATTGTTGTCTTCGACTGTGGACAACCATCCACCACTACCACCACCTTCTTCCTCATCTCATTCATGACTTCACACTCCCATTCCCATTCCCACTCCCACTCCCGCTCCCACTCCCATTCCCACCGCCACTCCCATGCGAGGCATTGCATACGAAAAATGAATCCTACCCATGAAGGTAGAGGCACTTGAAAGGAACAAATTTCATGTGTATATTTCATTTTCGACTCTCATTTAAGAAATACAAAAATCATTTCCAAAATTTGACTAAATTTTGTCTTTTTATGTTCAAAGGTATTTTACAAATGGAAAGCTTGTTGCCCTCGATAGAGTCAAGTTGCACGAGCAAATGCAAGTTGTAGATGTGGAGGAGTGTATCAATGTCATCTGACGAATCTTAACTGTCAATTGAGTCCATCGAAATGTGATGTCGTGGAAATTGTGTGGTCGGTTATCAGTTGACTATAAGCGGCTTGGGACGTTGACTGTACTTGGTGTGGAGTTCGAAGGCCCCCACAAACAAGCCAAAAACTTGAAGAAATGCACTCTTGAAGGCGCCCTCCAATAACCAATGTGCACTATTGCAACAATACTTGTTGTGGCGAGAGGCTGCTGGAAAAGTCAGGGACGAGAGCCAACAAATGTGTCACACACGAACAACTAAGCTTATGTTGACTTTGAAAATGACAACACGACACCACGTGCATCCATTGTCCTAGAATTTCCCACTGAAAACGATCTCCACCCAAAAAACAATGGCATTTACTTTTTTTAATTTGTATCTGGTTTTCAATAGTTATATCTAATTCAATAATTCATATCCATTACGGAAGCATTTTACTATGTGTTCAAAGTTATAACAAAGGATGTTGTTGGTATCAATGCGATTCTTCATAATTAGATGTATATGTTCTTTGCTATTGTCCATATAAACATTATATACATACGAGTACATATTTATTGAATTTTGTATATATGTACATTTACATATCTATTAAATTTCAATGTTTTGTAGATAAATTTTGATGTTTTGTTAAATTATTTTTTATTTTTACAAGAGTTATAGTTTAGTAGTTAGGATGATGGTTTGTTAAGCTATTCACCAAAGTACAAGTCCCTCTAGATATTTAAGATGGAGAGTCAAAACAGATAGGGTTGAGATCGTTAGAATGATAGTTGGAGATAAACACAACCCTTAATTTTGCATGAAATCGCCACCTTAGCGTTCTAAGTAAAATCCACATCTTCCTGTCCCTGATGTGTCCACTGAAACATGCATTCAAATTCCTCTTACATTTACATTTTTCCTAACCCATTAAAGTCAAGATCTACAAATTCAAACAAGTATTGGCTACTTGCATTTTAAGATATCTCCCTCTACTGTCATTGTCGTCTTCCACTATACGAGTTTTTTCTATCATTTGATTGACATAGAAGTCATTCAGTTCATAGACAATATAGTTTCACATTGGATCCATGTTTCCTCATTCATTTCCCTTTCACTTCTCCATCCTTAAATGTCATTTTCTACAATCCTCTTCCTTTCCCTTTGTTCCTCTTGATCCAGTTTCTCTTCTTCACTATATTCCTTTCGGCGTTCACATCATACATTTGACGTACAATTGCTAGTTTTAAGCCCAACAAATATATTAGAATTTAGTAGGCAATTCAATGTAATAGAAGTACCCAACACTAAACACTTTCAATGCTCTATGCAAATGCAACACATAAGGTCCATTTCCCTCGTTACATTATTTAAAAAAAAAGAAAGAAAGAAAAGAAAAAGTTTAAAATCCCATTATGGGCCATCTCACCATAACCAATTACACAGCGTAAGAGACAAATCTGGAAAATGATTCAAGTAATCACCAACGACCACTCGGTGGGTTGTGCTCCCCTACCTAGATACTCATCTTTTTTCAGTGAGAGGCCCATACAAGCTGCTTTTAGGCCTAATTCTAAAATATCTCATTTTAACCTCCATTATCATCATTCTCAGTGTTACAGTGAGCCGAGTTAAAAACAGAAAGAAAATGCATAAAGATGTCTAGGACTGGATTTCATTATGTAACCTACATTGTTTAACATGGTCTTTGATAACCCATTTTTTTTCTTCTAATTGGGTCCTTAGCAAACCATGGCATCTCCAATTTATACAGTGTTTTTTGCATTGGGTTATTTGGCTAGAGATGTTGCAGCAGCATACCGGTATAATGCTGAACTTGCAAAAACACCTCCCATGGGGTAAGATCTGTATGCCTTATTTTTCGTTCGGTTAAAGAGAGTTTATGTTGTGGGTTGTTAAGTCCTTGCAAAAATGTTTTTGTTTGCAGATGGAACAGTTGGAACCATTTTGGCTGCAATGTGGATGAGAAAATCATTAGGGAGACAGGTCTGTATCTGCAATATCAGCTTCATTTTTGTTTTTGTTTTTTTTGTAGTTTTTAAGTTTTGTGGGTTTTGTTTTATGTAATTTTGCTTTCTTTCTCACATCCATAATTAATCTGGGCAGCTGATGCATTAATATCAACTGGGATATTCAAACTAGGATACACATATATCAATATAGGTAACTCAAGTTAATGCTCATTTTTGTTTTGTTCCGCGTGTTTTACAAGTAGGTGATCGAGATCAGATGTTTCAGATGGTATTTTCCAACATAACTATATGTGGGTGTTTATTCGATAGATTTGGGCTTAATGCAGAAAGGATTTTTAAATTTTTATGTGTGAAACATCATCAGCCGCGCTTAGGCGGCGATTTATTTCCAGCAAGCTGTACATGAGAATGTCCTATAGATAAAGAGAATATGTTTCGATATTGATTGATTGAGTTGGATTTTTTTGTGAACATCAGATGATTGCTGAGTCGAGTTAGAGCGAGACAAAACTGTGGGTTCTAAAAAATCCTTGTTTTTTTTTCCTTCTTCTTTTACAGCTTCAATTTTTGATCAATATTTGTAATAAAGATTTTTACAGCACTCGTTTTTTACTCCATGTTTTTCTTAAAAATTGAAATTGATGTGTATATTATATCATGAGATCGCATGAATCATTTTGAAGCTCTTAAACATTTGTTTTGCTTGGTTAATCCTGGGTGGTCGCTGCCTTTAACTGGATGTGAGGTATGCTTGGATTGCATTTTGGTGCGGGAGTAGCTTGGTCTATATTCTTAAGATTTAAATCTAGAACAGTTTTGGATATTACCCCATTAAACCTGGATCAGGCTCTAATTTGCTCTATTAAACCTGGGTCATGCTCCAATGTATCCCATTAAACCAGGGTCACTGGAATGTACACCGTATTCATCCACCTTATTGCTGTGAGGAGCATGAATTGGGGTTGAGCGTCAGTTTGCAATGTAATTAGATTTGACCACGAAAACACATAGGAGTGGGCTTAGATTTGCAAATGGAAGGCTTTTTGGGTACACAACATAGCTAACAGATTTCAGTTCAAGGTTATTGGTTCGTCAGAGTTTGGAGAAAATGACATATATATTGTACTATATATGCATTAGAATTTGTAGAATAATGACCTGTATTGTGTAATAGGGCAAATCCAAGAACCCAATAATTGAGGGTCTGATTCAATCCTAACTTCGATAATATACATTCTTCTAGTGCCAATTCAGCTTTTGATTGTTAGGCCTTGTGAAGAAACTACCAAAGCTGTGTAATACATTTTCAATTCTGAAAACAACTGAAAGTCCCTGCTGCAAAGATTCCAACATTCAGAAAACTTGTTACAGGGAAAAGTTGTTCCGCGTGCCTCCACATTTCCATCAGGCATCCGTGCCCTTGCAGACTATGTGCATCAGAAGGGCCTTAAGCTTGGCATATATTCGGATGCAGGGTAAAAACTTCTTATTCTTCCTATTCTAAGTAGTATGCTATTTCGAAAACATTTATTTTATTATATTTTATGTATTTTTAAACCTAAAATTTTACCGTGCATTTGTTCTTTTTCTCAGGCAATATACATGCCAGAAACAGCCTGGTTCATTAGGGTTTGAAGAAAAGGATGCCCATACATTTGCGGAATGGGTATTTACTATTTTCAGATTTATTTCTTTACTGGAATCCATATTGCAGATTTTGGTGAGGAAATAGGTGGCAGCATAAATTAGTGTCTCGTTAAGCCATTATATGTCAACAGGGTATAGACTATCTCAAGTATGATAACTGTTTTGATGATGGTTCAAAACCTGAGTCCAGGTAAGCTACCTCCTCTCCCTGTGGCTTTCGATTTGTATTGCTTAGCTTCAGTTTTGGTTGTCAAACTGATTTAGCTTTATGTGCATGGCAGGTATCCAAGGATGAGGGACGCACTTCTTAAGACAGGCCGCCCAATATTCTACTCTATATGTGAGTGGTATGCAAGGCTCTGTTTTATGAAGCCTATACCACTAAATGTTTTGACAATTTCTATATTTAAAAAACCTAATCACAAAGTTTTAGAAATATTTTATTGCTTATTCTCACAACATTTTGGTATTTCTGCAGGGGTGTAGATAATCCTGCTACTTGGGCACCCAATGTTGGAAATAGCTGGAGAACAACAACAGACATAGAGAACAAGTGGGAAAGGTAATGTACTGGACCTTTAGAAATCTTGACTAATGCTGAGGTATGCATGAGTTGGGTTTTTGAAATCCAAAGATGACAGGATTTTAGCTCATTTTTGTAGTAACAGTTTGTAAAAATAAGTGGGAAGATTTGGACCCTCTCTTTGCAATTTCAGTGTTAATGCTCATACTACTATCTGCTTGGCTCAGTATTATATCCCGGGCAGACCAAAACAACAACTGGGCTGACTATGCAGGACCTGGTGGATGGAATGGTAAGGACTTTTCTTCATATTACTTGAATTTACTATATTGCGCTGTCAGACGTTTGGATTTTCCATGAGAATTTGTCATTTTCTTAAAAAGCTTAGAATTTCAGCCTATTTTAATAAGATTTTCTACAGACAATCTAAAAGGTCTTTTTGGTTTGGAGCTTAAGTTGCTGTTTGCATAAAAAAATTCTATAAATTTGTCTGTGATAATGCTCAGTAGCCTAATCATAAACCCTTCAATCATTTCCACTAATGTTCCTTGTGTTCAATAAGCAATGCCACAGCCTGTTCCTTTGCTCACCTACTTGCATCATTTTGCAATGTTTCATTTACCTGAAAGAAATCAAACTTTGTCTTTGCCATCTGTTGCTTTTCTCTGACTACTGAATTGTATATGACCATCCCATCAGATCCAGATATGTTGGAGGTTGGAAATGGTAACATGACCATAGAAGAGCACCGCTCACATTTCAGCATTTGGGCTCTTATGAAGGTAATTAGCATGCAAGATCTTGCAAAGATCATTCCCTCTTCTTGACCTTTGTCATCTATTAAAAGTTATTTTATGCTAGGCTACAAATTTCTGGTTACTTGCTTTTAGATGCAAGGATTTGAACTGTGATTAGGCTTATTTATCTCCAATTCAATGCATCAATCTATTATGGTTGAAATACAACTTGATCTGGTAGATCCATTTATCCAATGTATTTGCCTTTTGTTTCTGGATTTAGGCACCTCTCCTGATTGGTTGTGACGTGAGATCTTTGAATAATAGGACCTTAAAGATCCTAAGAAATAAAGAGGTTATTGCAGTAAACCAAGGTTAGTCCTCCTCTAGATTTCCAAAGAAACAAAATGCATTTCTATTGGAACAAAAGTGGTTATTTCTCTAAGATATATGAAATTTCCATAGCAGTACGACATGATAGTCAAGTCCTTGTATTTGAGTCGGTGTTTTAAAACCGGTCAAACCGGAACCGGAACCGGCCGGTTTGACCGGTTTAACATTTTAAAGCACGAACCGTTTAGTAAACCGGATCGGTTGACCGGTTTTAGCCCAAACCGGCCGGTTCTGTACGGAACCGGCCGGTTTGGGCTAAAACCGGTCAAACCGGTCCGGTTTCATCCTGAACCGGCCGAGTCATGTAAAGATAGCATTTCTTTCCTTTTTTGGATTTTTGGTGAAAAAAACACAAGCATAGAATAAAATTTGCCATTTTTGGAAAGGGTCCGGGAAGATGTAGCAGCAAAAACTTGCATGTGCCATAACTTTCATTTTGTGGCTCCGTTTCAGGTGTCGTTTTCTCTAAAAGTGCATATTTTCTCGAGCTCTACGCATTGATGGCAATATTTTTCTTATTTTCATAAAATCCATTTTTGCACCTTTTTGGACCAAGCAGCTTCTTGCAATCTTCTGAAAGAATCATGAGCTTTGATTGCTTGTAGACAAATTAGTAATTAAAAATACTGGATAGCTTTCCAAAACTCGGCGAGTATTTTGGCCAAATATTGCCGAGTTTTTTTTTTTGGGGTCTGCCGAATATTTGCCGAGTGCGAGCATTCCAACTATCACTATATACATGAGCAAACTTTGCATATTTTGTGTGTAATTGTTGGAATCATGGTTTCTAATTTTTCAAATATATTGTTTTCTTTAAAAATGTAATTTTTATGTGTTTTTTAGTAAACCGGTTCATAGAGTTTGAACCGGTCCGGTTCCGGTCCGGTTCCGGTTCCGGTCCGGTCCAACCCTCGACCGGTTCCGAGTCCGGTTCCGATTTTTAAAACATTGATTTGAGTCATTACACTAGGTTGGGTTGAATGGGAACCTGAACAATCCTCTTGCATGCAGATCCACTGGGAGTACAGGGGAAGAAGGTGAGCCAGCAAGCAGATCTTGAGGTATTCATATGCCCCCATTCAAAGAATGTTATTCCAATTTTAAATTCTCTTCATGGTTAAATCTTGAAGCACAATGTAGGTGTGGGCTGGACCACTTACCAACCGTCGGATAGCTATAATTTTATGGAATAGAAGCTCATCAAGAGCAAGAATTACAGCTCACCGGAAAACTATTGGACTACACTCCTCTGTTGCTGCCAAAGTTAGGAACTTATGGAGGGTAATGAATCCTAGAAAACTCAATTTCACCTGCACACCCAGCGTTATTTGAGTTGGATAAAGACTCATTATTGCTTTACTGATGGCTTTGTCCATGTGGATTTTACAACCACGCACTGGCCGCTTCTCATAAAGCTAGCCTCATGCATGCAAGATGTATGTTTTGACAGTGAGTTGGTCACTACACTTCATTATCCAAAATTCACCTCAAGGTAAATTTGATAACATGCATCAAATTCTCAAGTCCCAAGCAATTATATTGATTCACGGCGAAAAGTCATTTTTCTAGGGTCCCCTCATATTTTTTCTAACTCCCCTGTCCAAGAAGAAGAGAGCAAGTTATGAGAAAATGTGAAAAAATTGCAAAAAATAAGCTCGGGCCGTAAAAATCATGAAAATGGCTAAGTCCTCGGTCCTTGCAATAGTCGGACAGACGGGACATTTGGACGCTTGAACCGCCGAAAGGTCGCAGTGGTTTCATGCGGCATTTAGGACATTTGGGAAAAGGGACGCGCGGGAACGCCCAGAAATCCGAATCGCCAAAATGGAAAAAATTGACTAATCTGTTAAACAGCGGTCATGGGACATCTGGCGATTAAATGTACGCGAACCGAAGCGAATCGGGAAAATTTGTCCCAAACAGTCCGAAAGCAAATGGGACATCTGGGCATGCGAGTACGTGAACCGGCCGGTTCGGCCGAAATGAGAAATTTCAGCACTGTGCTAAATGGGACAGAGGGACGCGTGGGACGCGAAAAGCGAAAGTTTGGCAAGCACCGAAGGCAGAGGAGAAAAGTTAACATTTGACCCGTGGAACTTCAAACGGCCATAACTTTTGACTCCGAGCTTCGATTTTCACAAAATTGGACTTTCTGGAACGAGCACGACGTCCTCTACGCCTAATTTTAATGAGGGTAGATATATTTAAATAAAAGAAACATATTCGGTTCCAGTCAGTCAATGCTCATTCCCGTCAAATGACAGAAAATGCCTGCCAGACCCAAAATAGCTGCCCGCACTCAGAAGGCCATAACTTTTGTATTTCTCAACGAAATCGCACAAAATTGGTACCGTTGGAATCGTGGCTCCAAGCCCGATGCACAAAAATCAAGAAATTCCGGATTTGATAAGAAATTGATTGAGTTTTTAAGAAAATGTGGCCGGGTTCGTAATGTGTTTTTTATTTGGTAGTTGAGAGTGCAATTAAGAGGCATGGCCATCATTCTTTCTCTCATGCAAAGACATGGGACAAGATGGGGAGCCTTTTGCAAGTAATGTATAATCATTCCACTCAATTTAATGCCTCTTATAGGTGGTCAAGGACGATTTCGGGATTTCCATTTTCTCCTCTCTCTCTCTTCTCATTTTTTCTATAAATTGGAGTGTTGGGCTCATTGTAGAAAGCAGAGAGTTTTGGGTAAAGCAAAGCTCTGCTAAAATTGCTTTGTGAAGCAGTGTGTTGCAGGCCCTCGTAGGGACTCCTTGCATGGTGATCCAGGCCCTTATCTTGTAATAGATCGAATTGTGCATATCATGAAGCAATAAAATACCAGGTTGTGGATGTATCTTCCCTGCTTTCTGCTTTTCTTGCATTCTTCTTGCCCCTTTGATCTTTCTATAAGAATATTGTGTCTATTATTGTGTTCTTGCAGGATTCATTATCATTGTGTATGCTTGGAATATTATTGTGAATGCATTTTGCTAGATTATGGTGAACTTTCATCACCTCTTCTAGTAGTGTGCACTTTGCCTCTGTATTTCACACATTTGGAGACTACTCTCTCATCCTCATTTTCTGGTGTATCACCGCTTTAGTGTAGGCTTTCATTTTATGTATTCTCTCTCCCCGGTCCCTTGGAAATTTAGATTAGAATAGTTAGCTTACCCCGCATTAGAGTAGACGTGGCGGTAGTTTAGGAGCAAGAACCAGCTTTCTCTGGAGGTCTATCTCAAGTAAAGAAGTCCCACAACTTGGAGATAGTACCCATGTTATCCAATCACACCGTGAGTTCAAGTATATGCACTTGTATATGCACAGGGTGCTTTGTGATTCGGTGATAACAACTTCTCCATTGGAATGGATTTATAATGCTCTAGGAAAAAAAGTATACCATAAATAATGGTAAGGAGTAGTGTTTCTCAAAGAAAAACTGCACCATTTTTGCAGAGTTAACAAAGCACTTGATGGTTTCATTCTCAAGTTAAAGAAAATTTCCCCCGTTATTTATATCTTGGAAAAATGTATATGCACTTGAATGTATATGTTGGCTAGAACAAGTTGAAATACATTGCTACTCTAAAAACATGGTAATTTTTTTCAGAAATATTCCCAAATTGCAGTTCAATATTCAGTGTAGGAAATTGTCTTTATATTGTGGCAGGGGGGTAGTGGGGATGCTACAACAGTAAAATCCCGTGGGTGCATACCATCAGCAAATAGCACTGTATGTGGATGAAGATCCTCCCAATCTGACATAGAAGGTAAAATATTGTTTAAATTTTGTACCCTTTAGTTTTCAACCTCATGACCAAAGTTCAAGAATATGAGAGGCATACCAATGGACGTACACCTTTTAGGTAATCTGAAGGTATAAAGTGAGGACTTGTGGGGGACTAACATTATGAGTTGGGAATTGGATTGCCAATAGCTTCTCTCTTGCAAACAAATCTCTTGCTTATGGGCACTTCAACACCTAAACGATTTATACCTTTCATTGTGTTGGAGAAGATTTGAGTTCTACAAGAAGTAAGATTTGCGTTCTATGAGATTACTAGGTAGCTATGGCTTGCTTTGTGCATGGATTAGGTCTCTTTGGTGTTGCATAATTGAGGAGAGCAATCTCTCGAACAAGAACCAAATGACCTTCCACAGCAGGGGGCTTGTTTTTTGGCAAGAAATTTTGGGTTTAGTTTGGTTTGGAGCACCAAGGTTGATACAATTTTTTTCTTTATATATGCTCATTCAATCATATTCATAACATTTTGTTATTGTCTTCCCATGAGATAGTGGGTTTTAAGGAGCTCCAACTAATAGGTGAATTTGGTAAAGGGCGAGAGGTTTATGGTATTTGGCTCAGTAAGTATTGAAATTGTGGCAGTCATTGTAGGCCAAGCCCACTGAGCCTAAGTTGTCGATGAGTTGAAGAATACAAGCGATTGTGGCTTCCGGCCAAGCCAACTGTCAGCTTGGTATGAGACCCCCTTTAGAAGCTCATGAGCAGGTTTCTTTTCATTTACTTCTTTTATTTGTTTGGGTTTTTGCTTATCCAAGCTTGGGGTGTAAGTTGAATCTCATCCACCTATTGGATGTCTGAGATGTACACCTGTGAGATTAGCACCAATTTGGAGGGATTTTAGTTTTTCATTTTAATTTTTGGAAGGTGACAAATTTGGAAAGATATTTTGACATATATCTAAAAGGTCTGATTTAAATTTTTTTGATATCCAGGCGAAATTAAGGAGAGAATATTTTGTGGATAGAGGGTGGATATGATGAAGTGTTGAGTAACTTGAGTCACCTTCATAAAAAACAATATTGAGTTTAAGAATAAAGTTGTATTGTCTATTTTAATCCATATGGAGGGGTTGCTCATTAAAATATTTTGCTTATCGAGGATAAACCAAGGAAAGAATATTTTGGAGGCGGTTAGCGGATATGATGAAAGAAGTATTAAGTAACACAAGTCAAGTTATTCAAAAAATAGTGTGGCCCTCCCACAACTAAAAGAAATAGAAAATTTGTAAGATAAGATGAAGACATGAATAGGGAGTTGGAAAGAAAATTTTGGGAATTTAATTCTTGCAATGCCCCACACCTACTCCATGGCTCATATTGATCCTACCTAAATAATATCTTCTATGCATGTTACACTTTGTCATCTCGATCTTGCTCACATTATTTACATGAGTTCAATTTCTGCTTATAGGGGCCAAAAAAAAAATGACCTTGTCCAATGTTTGACCTTGAATCTTCAACTTCAACTTATTCAATGCCTCCCTATCGGAAGCTCTAGCACAACACCCGACCATGTTTGTTTGACATGAAATCCTTTCTTTCCTAAGCGTAGGACATCATAAATAATCATTTTCTTAATTTAAGAGTAATAGCCAAAGAAAGGAAATTTTATTTTATTTTTCTTGAAATGTTTTTGTATGTAGACAAAAATCAACAATAATGCAATATAGATAGTAAATAATGAAGTGGTTTATGAGATATCCATGTAGCACCAAATAGGAAACAATTTCCATACGTTAAAAATATGAAATGGATAAAACATGAAAGCTAATTGTGGGTTATGTGTTGATGTAGGGCATTTCCTTTTTCATGGTGGTCATTCTTCTCCAAAAGAGGAATGAAAGATAGAGTAGTCTTTCCATGGTTTATTGAGGGTTGGTTATTTCCAAGTATATAGAACCGTGACACTTTTTAATACACTAACTTTGATAGGTTGGTCAATTTTAATTTTTTTAACATTTGAGAGGTGAAAATTTTGGAAAGATATTTTGACATATATCTAGGTCTGATTAAAGTATTTTGCATATTAAGGAGCAACGAATGACAAACTATTTTTGGGATGGTGGGTGGATATGTGAGTAACATGAGTCACCTTAATCAAATAATTGAACTTAAGAATAACAATGTATTGTGTTTAATTTAAACCATTTAGAGGGGTGCCTTTGGCGTAAAAATGATAATTATAGAAAAAATGAAAATAAAACTTGTAATTTTATCGTTCTACTTGAATCTGATTTCAGATTTTGTATTACTATCTACCATCTATTTTTTGGTTTGATCTATATTTCTAGAATTAAATTTTAGTGGTTTGTTAGTTTGTAGTTGTAGATAAATTTGGGATACTAAATTTGTGAAAAGCAAAAAAAACTATAAAATTTAAAATCCAACAAACAAAATGAGAAATTTTTATTGCATGAGATAAATTTTTAGCAGTATATTTGATACTTATCTCTATTCTTAAACATAAATGACAACACCAAAAATAACATCTAAATATTCAAGAAAGGCTATTAGTTTTGTAGTAAAAGGTGCAACTCAAGATTGTGAAACAAATTTGATCTTGTTCATAACGAAATCATGTATGAAATTTTTCAAAGTTGTCCGTTGATAAGATGTTCCAAATTCAAAGCATCTATCATTTTTGTGCAATATGGCTCGTTCATCTCACCTCTTTCACAAAGTATGGCAACAATAGAACAACGAGCAATTGTTTTTATTGATCAATGTGATTGTGGTGTTCTTTTGTTGTTCAACAAGAACACATGGTTCAATTAAAATAGTCATTTAGTGATACCAACCTATCAACTACACCCATTTGGGACACCAACATGATAGAGGAATTAAAAAATCAACAAACAATAAAAAAATATTATGTTGTTGATGCAGTGGTAACAAAGTTAATAACCTTGCATCAATATATGTAATTTGGAATACGCCTTTGGCATAATCATTAACAAAATAATTATATCTATAGAATGTAGACCATCTAGTTTTAAAAAAAAAAAAATATATTCCAAGATTTCTCGGCACATCCACATCTATTTTTGTCAACTTACGGAACAACACAACAATGTAGGACAACACACGATGAGATTCAACAATGGACATTGTGCCAAAGAATTTTATATGGTTGATACTAAGGTTTTGGGGCTTTAACACTATATGGTTCCATTGATTATAAAGTTTGTCACGTTGGGGATGGACATGAAACAACACATAGGGTGATATGGTGGCAGGATGAAATGGTCTCCTTTCGGGCAAATCAGTAAAGTCTATCTTGTTATACATAATAAGAAATAGTGACACGGAAAATTTTGTCCTGTCAATTCAATATGAACAAAGTAGTTATAAGTATCATATTATTATTATTAATATATTGATGCATTCCAATAAAAATAATATCGTGTGCTATTATGAAAAAACAAGTGCCAACATGTACAAATAGGGGGAATAATAAATTTTGAAGTACGCTCGAGAGAACATTTGATCATTCACCCTATTCTTGGAAATGCATCTTCTTGATGGTCAGAGATATCCACATGATTACTTATCCTAGCAAGCATTACTAACATACTTAGTCAAACTTCAAAGCAAGAGTTGGGAAAATCCTTTGATGGCATCTTTAGAAATCACAAATTAATGTTATAAATTTGGAAACCATGTATGGAAGGTAGGTACACAACCTGCATTTCAATATAATTGGATACTTTTGCTCCCTAGTCTAGAAAGAAAATGGTACGTAAGTTAAAGACTTTCACGAAGAAACTTCTATATCCCCGTTTTTCCTCGCCTGGGCTAATTTCACGAAGAAATTGGTTATTTTAGGAGCTATGGCTGAGACAGGCACATCCGATTATATTAAGGGGTCATAAAGTCCCAAAGAGGACACACTTTTGCAAAGGTTGTGCTGAAAGATGTGGCTAGAAATTGGTCACTTAGGGTTCCATTTTGAGCACTACCCATTTACACTTGATGAAGATGTTGTTGTGCAGGCACATGCCAAGCATGGAAACAAATGTTTTTGATGATCTCTTGTTATTTGACCAACCACACCGACTGCAGAATAATCGTAAGGGAGACTCTAATCTTATTTTCGATTGAAAATATGCATATTTTTTCCTAGGTCACGTGGATGGCCTACATGAATCCATATGTCAACATCACTTTAAATGTGACTTCCATTGTTGGATTGTCTGTTGTGTGTCAGACACAGCCGAGCTCACTTCCATTTGGAATGCCTTCGACATAATTATTTAGAAAAAAGATGAAGAAAAATAGATTTAGAATAGACATCTACATAGAAGTAAATTTGTAGTTAAGTAGCCGATAGGCTATATTTTATTTGAGGAAACATTGCCTCCAAAAATCCCTCTCACCGGAGTAAACCCATGTGGCTTCCCTAATTTCGTAATCCTATTATTGTCGACTACTCCATTAAGCGACCCGAGTCGCTGTGTTAATTCCCATGCGACTTTCCCTCTTTCTTCAAAATGGACGTTTTCATCTCTGTGCAGGCATGAAAAGAATGTATGGCATTTCTCACCGCTTTCTAAGCAAAATAGCTGCCTCTACCTTGCGTTTACCACTTTTTAGCTAGCTCATGAGACCTCTAGTCATGACACATCAATGTAGATGGTTTTACACAGTATAAGTTTTATTTATAGTTTGGTTAGGGCTTGCTGCGGTCTTACATGCAAACCATGTGGATGACATGGATCAATTCGTGTACATCAACATCACTTTAAACATGATTTCTCTTGTTAAATTATGCATTTGTGTATGAGACACAACATGGCTCACTCCCATTTGGAACGCCCTCCGCACAAATATTTATTTAGAAGTATGTATAAGGGAGAGGAGCCAGTAGTTGTGCACCCAAGTTGAGGGGTGTACAACACACATATAAATACATCAAATTTTGAAAAAAAAAACCCTTTAATAGATTTTTTTTTCTTAATCTAAATACTTTTTTTTGAGCATTTTTATTTTATGGAAAGTGGTTTTTAAATGGATTTAAATCAAGTAGTTTTCCATAAAAAGGAAAAATGGTGGATCATTAGTAGGGCATTATGTCATGCATTTTTGCCACTTATGTGGCATCATGTGATCGGGTGATTCTTTGATGTGATTTGATGTGACACATTTTATCAGTTATTTTTTTTCAAATGTTGAATGACAAATGTACATGTACTAGTCACTCACTTCACAAATACCCTCACCATTATTGGTCCATGCTCCACTATTGGCTCCTCTCCTTATAATGAATATGACATGTATTTTCTAGTGACATGTCCCTAGCCGGTGCCACAAAAATTATGCCTCAAAATATGGTGCCACATTTCTTTTGCTATGCATGTCATAACTCTCTGTAATGCATTTATTGAACTCTCTTCCTGTAAATTAAAATCACCCTTTTTAACGCTTTATTCCGCCATCATCATGATTCGAATAAAGAATTCCGAGAAACTGCATTTGCTATACATGTATCTAATACAATTATATTTAATAGTTAACACATATATAACACCTTTGAAGACCGCCACACAACATTCATTCTCTTCAATGAAATCGGTGACTTAATGAGCAATGCGGTCGGAGGAAATACACCAAATTTTAATACACCTAATTACAAACAATTATATTAATCGTGGAGCAATTTCATATTTTGTGATTAAAAGTTATTTTATCACAGATGGGGACTCGTCCATCTATATCTTTCTTCTTTGGAGCGCCAGATGAGTTGTGACTCGTGAGTAACCCAACCATATGTGGCAATGGATTTAATGCTTGTGTAGGGGAATTTAATATATGTGCAGGTGGATTCGTGATCTCTGTTTTTGTATAGGTGGATTCAATTCAATAGGATTTAATGTGGGATTGAATTTAATATATGTGCGGTGGATTCAATTCAATAGGATTTAATGTGGATTGAATTTGGGAAGTCATGTTGTTGTGTCGAGAGCTCTATAAATTCTGAAGCTTCAAATTACGAAATTCCTCCTCCTCGGTTCCCGTAAATGTCGAGCTAGTTCCTCAAAGTCATTATTTATCTCGTTGGAAATGCAGGAGTACTTGTAGGAGTAAAGGCGAGAGCATGTCCGAGCAAGCAAACATCACAGGGCTCCAAGTTGTGCACTATGTGGGAGAGGCTAATCCGAGCTCGCTTGATGACATGTCAATAAAAATTCCATTTAGATTTTAGCCACTAAAATTGAAACCCATGTAAATTTTAACTAGTATAATGCATTGAATTAGATTTTTTCCAACTAAATTACATAAAAATGTGCATCCATACATTGAAACACCCACTCTAAATATGTCACTAATAAATATATCGAGATATTTTTGGTCATATTTCAGATCCAAGAGCTTCACCTTGTGCACAATATGCATTTAGATCTACTACACACAAATGATGTATTTACCAAATTAGACTACTCCAGTAAACACACACATACACTTCATAATTCTCCCTAAATATGCTCCCAACCATCCTCCTCATTTCCTTAGGCATATCATTGAGTAACATTGTCTTGAGCACAACTGCAAATATAAAAATCTTGTTGGCCTCCACATCACTATCATTGAACAAAGGTTAGAGAGAAGATACCAATGATGACTTGGAGGGGTGCTTTCAATGGACAAAGAAGATTATCTCTACCTGTTCTCCCCCTCTGCGATGAGCTCCTCTCCTCTGCCTTGCATTCTGCCATTTTGAATAGGTCCAATTAACCTTTACATTAGGAAGAAACTTGACACTTAGCTCGGTTCTTCTTTGGAAGGGTCATAATGGGTGAGCTCCTCAAGTGACTCAACCTTTGTTTTTCCTGAAAGCAAGCTCCAATGACCTTTTCCCGAGCTCCTTCTTCATTACATACAAATAAAGCTAATTCAATCATCTTAGCTTGTGGCTTGTTTGCCGGGCTTAAATTGATCTAGATGATTTGGATCAAGAGTCTTGATTCAAGACCATTGCAAGCTCATCCCGCCCTTTGGCACCAACACGACTCCCATAGAGCCTTCTCGACACCCTACATTGCAAGTCACAAATTGAAGTCACTCTTTGAGATCAATTCAACACTTTTCTATAAGCTCTTCCCCAACCTCAAATATCCATCTCAACCCATATCCAAGCTAGTGGCCACTCTACATGCTTGATTTGTTTCAAATCATGTTGTGCAAGCTCCCAAGTGAATAGATATTTGTGTGCAAGTTGATCCTATCTCTGTTCTCTACCTCTCAAGGTGGCTCCTGCAACAAAGAAGCAAACAAGTACAAGGTGGTAGATAAAACATTTGAATGAATTCCAAACAAAGGCCAAAACCTAAACGGTAATATTAAATCTTTGTTTTTAGGTATTTGTGCTCAAGTATTCATTGAGCTAACATCACCAACTTGCTAGAAACTTGGGATTTGACCTTAATAGTATTATAGTAGTAGTATATTTATTATATTAAAACTTTTGGTAATTACAAATAATATTCTTTGTCTAATGTATCTACGAATCACACATAGATCCTGGAAAGTTTGGAGGTGATTGTTGTTTGTAGAAGTCATCAATTTTTTTAAGATTTAAAATTTTCACTCAAATTGTTGACATGCATTTTTCACCATAGCCCTTCTTTTGATAGTTTTAAAAGTAACTTGCACTTTTGTATTGTCAAATGATTTTTATATTTTGATTTTTTTGACATGTAAATTTTTACCCACCCTTTTCTGATGGGTTTGAAGCCTTGGGAAGGGCTATGAAGGGCTCAATTCCTGAATTAAAATATAATGAAATAAATAAATAGTCACATACTATGCGTATAAACGTTTTTGAGATTTGACTATTCAAAAAGTTCTTAACTTCTTATAAGTACTTACCCGCTTTTAAATCCATACTTATATTTCTTTATGGATCGATATCTCTCGTGCAAAAGCGTACTTACAACGATATTGAATGTGTTATACTTGCAACTTGTATTATTGATAATCTTGTAATGAAAGCTCCCAATTTCCATAGGCGTGGCACCACGATGAGATTTGACGCTCACCCCTAACCTTGATTCAAAATTTGAGAATGGTTTGATATTTTTATAGACCTTTAAGATATCAAACCGTTCTCAAATTTAACTATGATAAACTGTGAAAACAAAATCCAAAGCAAACCAAGTGTGAAAAAACAAAAATACTCTAAACTCAAACAATACATGTAAAAAGAAGTTAACTGTTTGCAGGATTTGGTTGACATATAATGTAAAAACGTCTCCAACAATCTCATATGCCACCGCAATCGTAGGCGCCGTAGACTCAACCGAATAGTAGATTAACAATAGTCATATAAACCCATGCTTTACAACTTGTTTATTGTTACCCACTTCTTCACTCGGTCATTGATGGCTTAAAAGCATGTTCTTGAGTAGGATGTAAAACCTTTCACGAAAACAAGTTAACACAAATTACAAATAAAAAAACTAAATAACATTCTACATGAATATTCAAAAATGACAAGACTTACACAATTTTTTCACTTAGAAAACCTCTGTATTCATCTTGAAGAGTGTGTGGAAGATCCCAATGATATATGGTCACAAATGGTTTGGATGCCCGAAATCTCATTCGAAGATCACAGTTTGAAAAAGGTAACACAAGATAGTGTCCCGAGTTACTAATCCTACAAAAACAGCTTGTCACGACTCACCCATAATAAACTGGGTTATTGAAATTTGAGATTCATTTTGAGAGTCGTTGAGATGGATACGTATCTTGGATACACAATAAATCCCTATAACGATTGTAATTTTTAACACGCTTTCAACAAGATCCTTAGCGCGATCCATCTTGGCTAAGTGCAAACTTGTAGAGATTTTAGATTTGGTATAAAAGAAAAATAAATCTTACACATCACAAATCTACGGTTGTGGATTCCCAACTTGAGTTTGGCATATTTACAAATAAATCGTTAATATAACCAAAGTAAAACTATTAATTTAATGTCCAAATAGACACTAAATACAATGACGTTCGATAAATATTTAGGTACGTTAATTTGACAACCTGATAAAAATGTTAAAAGTTTTATAAGACTGTTTTCCCTACCACAAAACTATAAAAAATGTCTTCTACAACAAAAAACGTTCGGAATGGGCATCAAATCTCATCTCTGAGTGACACTGGAAACTGGCACATACTTAGCGAATCTACAAGATCAAAACAAATCCTACATTTGACAATGTTGTACTTGGTAGATTGAACTTCAAATCTTGGAACTAATCGTGTTGTCTAATTCACTCATGTTTAGACTACCATCAAGTCACTCCTAGTTCTAGAAATGATTCTCTCGCCAATAACTTCTCAAAGACGTGGTTCCACAATATTTAAATTGTTGTCAACTCATTCCTTATTAGCAAGTGGTTTCACAAAGTGGCTCAGTGATTTTTCAAGAAAAAGGTTGTTTTTTCATTTCAATAGCCGCTTTTTTAAAACTAACAACCACACATGAAATGTATGATGTGAATGCCATAGGGAAAGTCCAAGTTGAGGTTGATTTTGAGGGAGAAATTTATAAAAGAGGAAGAGGGTTGTATAAGTGGGGGTCAGAGGGAGGAGAAGAAATGAGGAGAGGATAATCTTCGGTGGAACCATTATGTGGAAGCGTGGTTTTATGAGACTTTTATATGTTACAAGAAATGTGGAAAAAAACACAACAAATGTTGATAGAGTTTAAATAGATAAAACTATAGTGTGAAAATCAAGATGTTCAAGAAACTATCCATGCTTCTTAGCAGGAAGTTTAACTGACAATTTAAATAGTATTTGTAAAACATTTTAAAAACGACACTTTAAAGTCACAAAATGTGGGCATATGTCACATGGAAAAAACCAACACTTATAAAGTAATGTCCATCTAGTAAAAGCCTAATAGTAACAACTATTAAATGACCATCTAGTAATAGCCCTTTTGTGAAGTAAGTTTTAAGTGATACATTCCCGCACCGAATTTTCTCGATTTTGGCAAAGAATGTTGTCGTAATAAATAAGAAAAAGGAAAAAAGTAAATCTACAAGTATTTGGGATCACGTTTAGAACAAACCGATATGGAATTTCTGTTTATTTATTTCATCGGTGCAATCCTTTGGAATTGTTTTTAAGTGCAAGATGTCAACAATTAGTGAAACGATTGAAGATGTTAATGATCGATTAAATTTTTCACGCGTCATGTGTAAGGTTCAAAATTGTGCAAACATGTCTATGAGATCATTTGCTGTGATTCGACAAATGTATTTACATATTTATGTATAAAATATACTAATAGATTTATATATAAAATATACTAATAGATATTAATAATAGGTAAATATAAAAACAATAAATTGTTATGTATAAAAGTAATACTATTTAATATTTTTGAAAGGAAATATTTGAAAATAACTTCAAGTTCCAATGTTCATAAGTTTTATGGAAGTTAATTTTGAAATGCCAGATGAAAGCTCGTATTTGGAGTAAAGATGAGAGAGATCATTCTTTCAATCAATCCATTTTCTCAAGCAGTAGAGATAGATCCATGACAAATCCAACACCTTGAGAGAGATCATTATTTCAATCACCTGTCGGGGATTTTATGTGAAATAGGGATTAGTCTCGCATTAACCAAGAGCGAGATATAAGAAGATCCGATTGTGTTTAGAACATTAGTTAAACTATTAACGACCAATGAAATTCTGACGTGCGTCGACCGATCATCAACAGGAAACTCTTGTAAATCTCTATTGTACGGAATAAGCATTGCTCTTCTTTCTCAACAATTTTTGTGTCACATCGAGCAAAAATCATGCACCGTGAATCATACTACACTTCCATCTAAATCCTAAAGAAGTGGCTCTATAAGACAACACCCGATTAATATATTGACGAATATTTGTATTGTTTGGAGAGGATCATGTCCGCTCACAATCCCTTCTACAAACCATAGCTTCTTGACATTTCGAATAAAGATGAATTCAACTTTGGGGAAGGCAAAGAGGCAGAGAAAACATAATTGTAGAGAAATGTCAAAGTCCTCCAGAGCATCATAGGTCAACCTGTGCCTTAAAAAATTCAATAAAAATTTCCATTCATTTGAGTGGGTGACATCCGCCATTTCCTACCCTATCACTTTGAGAGCTCAAATAAGGCCTCCATAATCCCTGCACACATGCCTCGTTGCATCATGGTCGATGATCATGGGTGAAATTCCATGATAATTGTGTGGAAAATCATGGAAACAAAACAAATGCTAACTATCATCCTCCCACAACTATTTGAATTGGATGTTGGATGCATCTAGAAATCGTAATTGTTTGGGCATGTTGTTACTTATAGAAGTGGCAATGATGAGGTTTGAGTTGTGGTGTGGAGAGATCATATGTATGCATAACTCAATTAACAAGGAGTTTGCACCAGTTTACCAAACATCATCTAAAAACAAAGCAACCTTATTTTCACTCAACCTCCCACTTAGCCATGTTTTCACATCCTCTTCCTCTTTGCTTTGTAATATTTCAATTATTTGAATATCTATTTGTTTGACAAGGTCATTTTGGGAGCATTGAAAGTGGGAGGTTTTGAAATGATAAGCCAAGCATTAAGCTATCACTAGACAAAAGAGCATATACCTCGTTGTCGTCGAACACATTTTCGATCTATCACTAGAAAATAGCCCTAGTTGAAATGAAACCATCACTGATCAAGCCATGTGCATCACCAAGCCTGCAAAGAGTTGAGGACCGAGTTGTTTATTTGCAACCGAATTAACATTCACCTTTGCATTGGTCGAGATCTTGAAGGGGTGGAAACGTGTTTCTAGCAAGCTAGCATTACCGACAAAGTTGGTTGATGAAGGCAAGCTGCCTCGTTGTGTTTGAAAAGAGTCGTGGATCGAGTTGGAGGTTAAATATTTTGGCGAGTTCACATTCCTCATTGCATTGGCGAGCAAGTCAGGAAATCAAAGTATTGTGACCATTGAGCTGTGTAAATATTTATAATTAATATTTATTATCTTATGAATAATGAATGGGAATATGTTTCTTAATTCCTCGGTACGTCAATTGTTAATCTTACAAAACAGTTCAAAACAATTATACAACCTAGACATTCCCCTGTCATAAAAACGTGTTGAGTGCATTCAATTGTATCGAGTGTACGTGGGACAAAAGGGTATACATAAATTTAACATATACCAAGTTTCAAATAGATAAAAAAACAAAACTCATAGTGCAGCCGTATTCCAATTGGGCTTTGGTACATAATCTAGATATTATAACAATATAGCGTTATTACACCGGAGGTGTTCCTTCAAGATGACTCTGCTGAAAGAGTCAAACTCCGGCATAACTCTTCACGGATTATTTCCGCACACTTAAAAAATATTTTCCAATTAAATTGGGTTTCTTATCCACGCAATGACAATATACAGATTACGAATGCCCGGTGAATGTCATCGCAGAAACGAAGGCAATGGCAATGGATACCATTGCATTTGCGATGTGTGCGACTATTTTGCACTTCCAGGGGAGCTCGCCAAGCATGCCGCTTCCGAGGGTACAAAGGTCACACCAAATTTACCAAAGGTCTTAAAGCTTTGAAGGGGAAAATATTAATGGCGGTTGTTAAGCACCTAATGTTTTAGCTTATGTTTCCGCTAAAATAGGCCCTAGGTTTTTAATCAATCAGGATTGTATAGGTAGATAGAAACCACTGGTATCCATTTGACATCCAAACTGGTATTTTTCATTGTGTGAATATACTTGCGTATTCACGTTTCCACAATTTATATCTCGAATAAATTTTCGATTCGCATCCCAATGGTTTCCTATAATTGAAAATGGAAAATTAATAACCGATAACTAGTAGCGAATTAAGTGGATATCTATAGAATTAAAATGAGTATAAATGTAGGTGCAAATATATTGAATTGAGTATTTTTTCGAATCTTTTTATTTTTATTTTAGAAATAAATGTAGTAATTTAATGTCAATCGTGAACGATGTAGGAGAAAATAGTAAATTACAAATTTGCGATAGAATTTTATAATTACACCGGAGGTGTTCCTTTGAAGATGACTCTGCTGGAAAGAGTCAAACTCCGGCATAACTCTTCACGGAATTATTTCCGGCACCCGGAAAAAACATTTTCCAATTAAATTGGGTTTCTTATCCACGCAATGACAATATACAGATTACGAATGCCTGGTGAATGTCACTGCAGAAACGAAGGCAATGGCAGCGGATACCATTGCATTTGTGATGTGTGCGACTATTTTGCACACCTTCATCACCTTCTTCGTATTCTTATCACTAAACGACAGTAGGGATGCATTTTTCTTCCGGATCCGCAGGTGAGGAATTACAGTTAGGCCTAGGATGGATAACAGAGCATATTTCCGAACGACATTGCTCTGGATTCTGGACGCCCATGCCGACCGCCAAATTTTCTTCACAACCGCTCCAACACACTATTCCAATTTACATCGCAAACCCCCAATTTATTGCCAATAATATGAAAACTCAACACAGGTCGAGGGTTCGATCCTACTCCATTGCAGTCGATCCTGCTTCTCTTTTCTTCTGCACTCCAAAGGGACGAAATGCATACATACGGTGGTGTGACTATGTATGCAAAGGCACGGATAGCCTGTGTGTAAGCAAATTCGGCCCCACAGACGTTACATCTGATTGTGTGATGGAAAAATACGTCGCTGACTCGCTAGAAGCCTGGAATTTCAAATTATCTGTGCCTGTCAAAAAAAAATCGCTTAACGGATTAGATTTTTCAGGTGGCTGTAAATTCCAGTAATTTTTATAGATTTGTTCATATATATATACATAGGTATTATCTTTTTATATAAACCACAAAAAAAACTTACGGTTTTAAAAATTTACAGCCTGTCATTGTCTACGGTTTTTTTAAATCACTAATATACAGTTAAAATCACAAACATGAATATAAGCATTTTTGTATTTCACTTTCGAACTCAAAAAAATACTTGCATCAATTGCATGCAACCACATTTTTTCCATTGCGAAAACGATCCATATCCGTAAAAACCCATGGGTCATCGCAGACTCCCAATTCCGATTAAGAGGGAAACAACCCTAAAAAATCCAAAGCAAACTCAAATTTGGCGTCAATATGGACCGGAAACAGCAAAGATCAAGAACCCTTAGGGAGAAAAAGAGGTCTACAATTATGTGAGAGAAATATAATAGGAAAGAAATTTAAATGTATCAGTTTACAGGGAGAGACGAGTGGCCCGAGTAAGATAAGTGGTATCGTGGACTACAATGATTGCACTATATGAAAAAAATGAGTTTGTTGAAAAGACCTTCGAAAATTTCAGCCAAATGTAGTTTGCAGGTGTAAAACCAGAGTGCACAACCTTTGCCAGCATTCCTCTGGCCTCTATCAGAATGGGAGATTTAAAACGTGGCATTTTCCAACGTCAAATTACAGATAAAGAATGAGTAAGAGGGGACTAAGGAGGGAGTAGCTAACAGAGGACATGGGAATCCTCACACAACATTGATGTCGTTTCACCAAATGTAACCAAAAGGTGTTCAATCCAATCAGATAACCTTTGCTAGCATGCTACCAGACTATGTAAAAAGAGGAGTTTTGAAACAGGGCGCGGGACAACCTCCAAAGCATTATGGAGAAGGGACTTCCAATAGATGTTGAGTTGCAGGTGCCTTGGGAGATGTCTGCAAAATGTGGATGCATGCATAGGGCATGAGAACTATTCAACTAGATACCTTGAAGAAATGTGATCTCATCCAGCCTACTTGCCACAGGGTAATTCTACTAAAGGAAAACCCTTTGCAAATTCCAAAACTTCCCAAGCTTGTGAGGTGTCATTCCCGAAATACTTTTACGGTATAGGTAGAGATTTAGAACATGGAATTTCCCTGCATCAAACTATAGACATATCCAAACAGCTATTGACATCTCTACATCTGAAATAACTAACCAATGGGGAAAATTAAAAAACTCCTACATCCCTTTACATGTACATAGAGCCACTACTCTAGAAGAAACTGCAACTGGAACAAGTAGTGACTACAATAACTCGCAGGGATCTAACCCCCTGCATGCAGAACTATTTGAATGGGAGCATATAGCATGCATGCACCCAACACTCAATATAACAATTGATGATGTAGACATGATAGGCCTTCGTGACTTTGACATTAACCACAATTGGAAGGTACATTCCATCCCTGTTGCCTTACAAAAAAGTGCACCTAAATTCATAGACCTTGCCCGCACTGAAAATTCATACAAGGGAAACACCCACCATTGAAGATGATCATTCAGGAACCGCTGGTACATGAAAATCATACCTCATACAATGCATTAGAAATGGGCTTCAAAATATCACAGGAACATTTAAATCTTCCATTCTTGTACTAGCCCCAACAGGTATTGTTGCATTCAACATAAAATCATCTACTATACATTCTTCCCTCTGAATACCCATTTCCGACATGAAACCTCTTGAAGGCCAAGCCCTAGAAATCTTCCAAGAGTGTATGAGTGCCATACAATACATACTCATAGATGAAATGAGCTTTATAGGTCCTACAACGTTAAAAAACATCAACAAAAGACTTCGTGAGGCATTCCCCCAACAAAATAACCACGCATTCGGCAACTACTCAATGATTTTGGTGGGTGGCTTAGGCCAGCTCCCTCCGGTCAACGATGTACCATTATATGCAGGCAACAAAATAGGCATCTCCCTTTGGCATGCTTTTGATACAGTGATCACCTTGGACACAAACTTCAGGCAACAAGGATTGAACCCGACACAACTTGAATTCAGGGAAATGTTGACCAACATCATAAATGTAGAAGCAACCATTAAGGATTGGTCTCTTCTCATGTCACGTACAAATTCACACACGTCTACCTCAGAGCAATCCAGCTTCATGACTGAGAAACACCTTTTTGCAACAAAGGAACTCGCAAGCAAGCACAATAAAAAAATGCTAAAATCTTTACATGTGCCAATTGCAAGGAGCATCGCAGAACAAAGCAAGCATAACTTTGACTCAAACATCAACGACCCTCAACTGGAGCCGATAATATTCCTATGCACCGATAGGAGGTCATGTTGACATCTAACTTGTGGGTTAGCTCAGGATTGGTTAATGGTGCACTAGGGCAAGTGATCGATGTGGTGTACAATCCAGAATCACACCCACCAGACTTGTCATCCTTTGTTGTTGTCAACTTCAGACACTACCAAGGGCCCACATGGGACAAACTCAACCCAACCCACTTTCCCCTACCTCCTGTCACATGTGGCACTCGTTGCCAAATCCCCCTAAAAATGTCTTGGGGCCTCACCATCCACAAATCACAAGGCCTAACTCTTGACAAGGCCACAGTAGACATCGGAAATGTTGACCATCAAGGATTAACATTCACGGCAATGTCAAGAGCTCATGCCATAAAAGATCTACAAATTCTACCAGCTTTTACGTTTGAATGCTACACAAGAATGAGATATAAAAAGAATGTAAAAGCATGCAAGGAAGAGGAGCAAAGACTTTGTAACACACATTTGTCTCATCACATACAATGCATGTGCACACTCCTACCTACATCATACCCGCAGTAGTGTGCCCAGATCTTGGTTCCAACCTACATATAGAAGTAAAGTGTTGCACATATATATACACAAAACCCACTTGTAATGCAATACAGATACAAGTCACCTTCACTTTGCATCCAAACCGTATTGTAATATTTTCAGTTAAGTTGCCCTGCTTTGCCTCAGGGAAATGCACGTTATGTTCAAGCGAACGAAGCGTGCTATGGAGGAATGGAATAGTGCGAGTAGCGTTTGGCTGTTGATGCAGATGGAGGTCGTGTCTGTGCAATTTCACCAGTTGACACAGGACATGGCTACGGCCTTGGACGTGCTGCCGCTTAAGCTCATGGACGTCACCGATGCACATAAAAACTGTCCATTTTTCGCTCGACTTAATTCTTATGCTCCAGTATAGGCATCACTTCTTAATCAGGACGGCTCGAAATTAAATACTGGAAATAGATTGGAAGATTGTTTCTTTTTTACCATTTACTGTATGTTACCAAAACAGCTGCCTGTAAGGTTAATATCAAACAATGCATCCCTGTTACAATTCAATGACACGATGCTTAATGTTTAACAGAACCTTGATTCTCTCTTTGGCACCAAGCATTTTTTAGATTTTTAAATTGACCTTGTTTCTTGAAAGCATATTTTTCATTATAATTAACTATTTCCACAATGCTTTAATGTTCTTGGTATGGTATATAGAAAACTTAGCCGGGTAAACTATCTTGCAAGGTGAGAAAAATGGCATGTATCTTCTGCATTAACAGAAAAAATATCTAATGACTGATTTGTGTATTTTGGGAAGGTTTTGCAACGTTTTTATAGCTGTTAAATCTTACTATAATATTGAAATCTGAATTAAAGATGTTAAGGTAAACATGAATTTTTAAGATATTAAAATCTGGAAAAGATATTTGTTGGGATTCATGCTGCTACTTAGTATTGGGAATACCTTGGGTATCACATACAGAGGGGGCTCTGTGTGCCCGAGATTTGGATTCAGCTGAGGTTACAGTGGAACACACGAGGGAGGATGACAAGGACCCTAGGTGTTTTTTTTATTAATTTTATTTTCTCAATTGTGAAGGGTATTATGTTCTCTATTTTTTGTACTTTGCAGGCAAATACAAAGGGGTTTGGGGAGGAAGTTTGATCCTTGAGCCAATTAAGTGTAAAATATTGAATTGCAGATATAATTTTAGGTGACAGGAAAAGGGTTGAGAGTAGCCCTCTGAGGAGGAAGAGAGGATAGAAATAAAATAAAATTGTATTGTAGACCAAAAGGGAGGGTGTTTCATTGTATTTGATCTTTAGTTAAATTTCTGCACTAAATTTGCACAAACATCGCTTTCCAAAATATTTTAATAAGGGCCTGTTAGTGTAGTGCCCTAAAATATTTTAATAAGCTCCGTCTCGAGCCCCATTGGGCCATTGGGAGTGTAAACATGCTGAGAAATCCGAAGCAGAGAAGAATCATAGCCACCGCTATAACTTCATCACCGCGGCTCATGTCTGTGCAGACTTCCTCAGCCTCGAAGCCATTGCAGTTTAGTAACAACTGTTCTTCCATGTCGTCTGGAATGGTCTTGTGGAAGGCATTACTGTTCTTGAAAAATAGAAATGTATGAGGCATTGTGGGAGAAAATTATACATGTGAGTCGGTGCAATGGCATTACCATTGACAGGAGAGACAAGGTTGTTTGCGTATCATAACAAATTATTTCATGCCGTCATATCTGTGAAGAGGAAGTTGCATGTGGCTTTCCGAGATGATAAAAAGTGGTAGTTACGCACATTCCACGCAATTGTATATGTTGCCGCGCGCATCAAGGCGGTATTCTGCGAAGTCCTCCCGTGAAATATCAAAAAGTGATGTCAGTCGTAAGGCTTAGTACATTTGTCGTCTTAAAAATGCTTTACTAATTTTCTTTCTCCTATTGATGACCGTCGTCGTTTTTGGAGGTGTCTCTTATGGTAAAAGGGTCCGTGCCTAACTATCACTTACGTTAGCACAGGCCCCAGCAAAATCGAGCCTAGCACCTGCGTGGCCGTGACACCACCGCATACACCATCCTCTGCGCCACACATCATTTCATGTATCTACCTTTCTCATCATCCTCATAAATGGAACTGTGTAAGCAAATAATTAAATTCACCACCGCTAAAACTTTAGCCTTTCTAGGTGCCATTTTAACAGAACTTCTTCCTGCCAATGTCGCATCAGAGACTTGGGCGAATTGAATGGATTACATGTGTCAGTCAGACAATTTATATAGGGTAGATCAAATGCATCACACATCATAACGAAGGTGTGAACGGGGGGTGCGGGACAACTGATTAAGGTGCATTATTTTCAACAGACGCAATTGTTATTTACTGCCTACATTGTATTCTTCCCCTTTGTCCACAATCTCTATTTTCTTGATTCATTTCGATGGTTGTTTGCATACTACTATGGATTCATTGTCGTAAGTGACTGTCTCAGGTAGGGAATGTCTCATAATCCTCCTTTCCTTGGTATAGAAAAAATCACCAGGTACGAAAACGCAACGAACGTTCAGATTCAATCCAAGAAAATAAAAAAAGGCAAGCGACTACTGACTATCTTGCACTTGCACGAGTTGGCATAGTGCCACACTCAATGCACATCGGAAATCTACCCCCACCTACCCTTCGAATTGGACACATCAACAACTTAGCGTCCAAACAAATAAAAGTGATCGTTGCATGTATCTACCATGCTTATTATTATCAAGAATTCTCCAACTTTTCCTTGTATGGTTGATTGGATCCCACAACTATAGGGTGTAATTAATATTAATATGATGAACAAGTTCATAGATAATTTTTGTGATTGGCATGTCTATGTCATGCAAGTCTAAAAACCTATGCTTAAGAGAGTTTGCTATTTTATAAAATGCAGAGCTAAGAGAGTCTGTTTGAGATTGGGAGTTGTCTACACCATTCCTTAATAACAAACTTGAATTGGTCTAAAGTTTGAAAATAATTCGATGTTAAATCTTATGCCAAGCTCATAAATGTTAGTTCACGGGCGAGGAGGGTGATTATGGAACCAAGGTACTTAGTCTGAATGATTTATAATAACGAGTGCCACATTTCACAATGGGAGATTTACACACGGCATGTGAAATCTTCAATGTTAGTCAAATGTTGACATTGTTTCACCTAATACAACCAACATGTGTCTAATCTTTTTCTAGCACATGCTCACATCCTGTGAGAAAAAAGGAGCTTCAAAACAGGTCGTGGACTTTCACCAAAGCATAATAAGAATTGTTTTTCTTTCCAGATGTTGTAGTTGTACTATATTTCTCCCCCCTGCCCATAATATGAACTTGAAACAATTTAAGATAGCATATATTTCACCACAAATTGTAACTCCAAAAACTAAACATTGTTATCCTCTCCGGTGTAATTTGCAACTCATTTGCAATTGCTAGTAAATATAATAACAACGTAAATTTCCTATGTCTTGTCATTTATTCACTTAAAGAGGGAAACAATCATGTGAGTATAATTGAAATCAATAAGAATTAAAGTGAAGTAACAACACATATACCCTTGATCAAGGGGCAATGAGCAACATATATAATATACGACCAATCGAGGGTTCAATTGTTCGAAAACTTCGTACCCATGACGATCAATGGTGAGAGGATCACGAGGATTCATTTAAGAGGTCGAGAAGCACGAGGGTTCTGCTAGAAGTCACAAATATGGCCGTAAATTTTCTAGTCGAAAAGCTTTGCAACAACATGCCTGAAGTGAAAAAAATAGGTCACATACGAGCTATGTATCCTTCTAAAGTGTGGGATGGAAAAGCGTGCTTGCATTGCCTGAGGCGATTCTGGTCATAGCTTCCCTTTTAGTCCCCTTCTCTCATCGAGAGGACATAATAACTCAAGAGAACATTGTGGCAGACGACGCCGTTGAATCTCTCCATCTACCACAACAACAAAGCCCTGATCATGCAAACCCAGATTATGTGGATGCACATAATTTGCATCCCGAAATCTCGGGCATGACGTGGAAGCTAAGGAAAATACAGGAGTGATGATCTTTCGTCTCTCCACTTCCACCACTTCATTATGATTGTCTCTACTCTCTCTCCCTTTTCTTCTCCCCGGTTTGATAAAATAGTATATTAATCAAAGGTATTCTTCCTAAATCCGACCTATATAATTTTTGTTTTACTGATTTATTACAGATATTATTTACATTTGCCCCCAAATTGTTAGAGTTACCCTTCACATTCTTTCGGAAAGAAGAATGCTAATAAAAACTAGCGTTTTGTCTCGCCCAATAAAAGCGGTAGCTGCCTTTCTTTATGGCAATGACTTCACAAATATTACCACCAAATTAGATATTTATATTTATCATAGATTACCACTCTTATTCCACCAGAAATGAATTGAAGTTGGTTGAATAAGAGTGTAAGGCTTCATGAAGCTATCTAGAAAGAGAGGACCTATGTTGTTAGGAAAACCAATCATATTAGACACATGTTTGTTACATTCGGTGGAACTGTTTCAAAGCTCCTATTATGGTGCAGGGTGGGAGTCTGTCGGGAAAAGTGAATTGTAATTATATCTATCTAAAAACATAAATAATCACTTCCATATAGAATATGTAACTTCATACTTGTGGATATGGGTTATGTAGCCAAAATACTAACTATGTCTCCAATAAGGTGCCCACTTTACTTGCCATTTATTTATACAAGCAACTAAAGACTTGACATATCTTTGCTAGAATGTAAAGACACCAATTATTGCAAAAATGAATCGCATAGAAATAAATTTTAATAGGAATTAAACTTTTTTTTCAAAATCAATGTTATATTGTCAAAATTATTATTTTGAACATCAATGATTCATTCTTCCCATGATGAATTTTGACGTCTTTTAGACCAAATTGGTTTGTAAAACCCAACCAAGTGTGTAGATAATGTAATTTATCTTTGACTTCTCTTGCTAAAGTGTGATTTATATGTATAGAAGGCCTCCAAAGGATAAACAACAAAATTGTCATAGACAATTGTAGGCATTAAATTTTAACTATTAATATACAAAAAATATTATAAATCATTATATCCTAGAAGTACAAAATTTTAGACAATATTTAGATTCATTATAGAGAGTTAAAAGCCATCGAAAATAGGGCATCATGATATACAAAAACTTTTCAGTTTTAAGCATTAGTTTCACCATATAACCAAAATAAGTCTAACATGTAAATATTTATAGACTTATTTGACATTAGGGAAATCATTGTTTGTGACAGCACACAAGTATTCTAAAAGAAAATGCATATTACTAGTAATGGGTTTAGGAAGGCATGAACTTTTTGTTTATGTTAAATCCTTCTAACCATCACAAGTTACTTGTAGGGACAAAGACAAGATTTGGGAGAGATCTAATTTGAAACAAGTTATCGATGCATATGAATAAAAGAGTACCACAATATTAAATATAAATAAATTCACTAGTGATTCAAAAACTTAGTAGATATTAACTCTACTAACCAAATGTTTACACGGATTTTAAACAAGTTTCATACCGATTTTAACGTGTAATTCTAAATAAATATTATTGATTAGGCACGAAATTAAAATCAGCAAGACAAAATCAAATCAAGTGATAAAACAACACATAATTAATAACGAAGTTCGCATACAAGCCTACGTCTCAGAATCCACAACCGTGAATCGATCTATTATAAAAATCACTTAGAAATACAATCACCCTTCCAAAATGAATAATAGATCCCAATGACCTACAACAAGAGTTGATAATGGAACAAGGACTTTGACAAAATTTCAGAACACGATCCCCAAATCCATCTATGGCTCTGCAAGTCTTCCCACATGCATACTCTATTCAAAAGAGTTAGAAAAACTCCTACAACGGAAAATAAAAAATTCTTAAAGGGAAAAAAATATATCGATTGATTGTCTCAGAGTTCTAAGCAACTTTCCAATTCGGCCTGAAGGCTGGTTCGACCTCTAAAGGCTTCAAACGACTGAATTTCGAAGACTGCTCCTTTGGAAATTCAACAAAAAGTGACTTTGACAACGTAAATCGACATCACAAAATCTTCAAGACTAAAAAAGGATTATACCATTAGGAGCGTGATTGAGTTCTACACATTTATCCTTTTTACTTCAACACCTGGTTTTGACTCCTAATCCTAAAAAAATGCTGATAAGTGCAATCAGGTCCAAAACTAACTATATCCACAGTCTACTCAAAATTGTGTTTAAATAGAAGCGAGTCCCCTTTATTACCTAGTGAGATATGTGGCGCATCAAGGGCGGGGTACATGGATTGAAGAGTGGTGGTCATGTGTTCAATACTCTCGATTATACATTTTTAGCATATGTCACCTTCATGACTCCACATTTATCCTAATGGGGCATAAAATCCCATATTTTTGGGAGATTTGCATTGATAAGACTTTAAGTAGGCTTCAAAGGTGAATTATAAGCGTGGCTTGGGCCACACACTTACTACCATTGCATGTTTATAAAGCCAACATAATGGGTTGTGCCGAGTTGGTAATAAAAACGTGGAACAGCTTGTTGGCGAGCCACACATGGGGAATAAAATCCCATATTTTTGGGAGATTTGCATTGATAAGCCTTTAAGTAGGCTCCGGAGGTGAGTTAGAAGCGTGGGCTTGGGCCATGTGCTTGCCGTTGCATGTTTATAAAGCCCACATAATGGGCTATGCCGAGTTGGTAATAAAAATGTTGAACCGTTGTTGGCGAGCCATACATGGGAATACAATCTCATATTTTTGTGAGATTTGCATTGATAAGCCTTTAAGTAGGCTTCGACAAAGGACTAATTAGAACGTGGCTTGGGCCACATACTTGCCGTTGCATGTTTATAAAGCCCACGTAATGGGATGTACTGCAAGTTGGTAATAAAAACGTGGAATGGTTGTTGGCAAGCCACACATGGGAATAAAATCCCCATATTTTTGGGAGATTTGCATCGATAAGCCTTTAAGTAGGCCTCGGCGGTGAATTAGAACTATGGCTTGGGCCACGTGCTTTCCGTTGCATGTTTATAAAGCCCACATAATGGGTTGTGTCGAGTTGGTAATAAAAACGTGGAACGGTTGTTGGCAAGCCACACATGGCGAATAAAATCTCATATTTTTAGGAGATTTACATTGATAAGCCTTTAAGTAGGCTTCGACGGTGAATTAGAACCGTGGCTTGGGCCACGTGCTTCAACTGTTGCATGTTTATAAAGCCCACGTAATGCGCTGTGCCAAGTTGGTGATAAAACGTGGAGCGGTTGTTGGCGAGCCACACATGGGGAATAAAATCCCATATTTTTGGGAGATTTACATTGATAAGCCTTTAAGTAGGCTTTGATGGTGAATTAGAACCGTGGCTTGGGCCATGTGCTTGCAATTGCATGTTTATAAAGCCCACATAATGGATCTTTGAGTTGGTAATGAAAACGTGGAACGGTTGTTGGTGAGCCACACATGGGGAATAAAATCCCATATTTTTGGGAGATTTACATTGATAAGCCTTTAAGTAGGGTTCGACAAGAAATTAGAACTATGGCTTGGGCCACGTGCTTTGTCGTTGCATGTTTATAAATCCCACATAATGGGTTGTGCTTCATTGGTAATCAAAACGTGGAACGATTATTAAGCGAGCCACATTGTATTGAATAAGTCCTTAGCATTAAAAAGGCCCAAGTTGTAAATTACGGAAGGTCACATATACTGTAGTGGTGGTGGCAATACATGAACGCCATAAGCTGATCTCCCAATACGACTCGGCCAATGCTAGTGCAACAAAACCAATAACTTAATACTAAATCACCTATGTGAATAAAGAACTTGTCCAATGCAAGAAAACAACTCGTGGAGTTGATAAAGAGCTCATTCCAATGAAAATATAAATAATGAGCTCTTGGCCTATCGAGTTGATATAAACCGAGTTGGTTCTGTGAACAATATAATGTAATAATCGAACTCAGCGGTCAAGGGCACCCTTTTTGGGGCCCACCACGCTTTTCTTGACCATTGAAGACTGGCGTCCCAAACAAACTTCACATGATCAACGTTCAATTCTTGCCAATATGCCAAACGTTTGCCCTGAACTTTAATGACTGGCCATAACTTGACTGTATGAGGTCTATTTTCTACGTTCAAATAGTCGATGAAAATCTATCTAAATGATCTTCCATATCGTAGTGGTTTAGGGGAATTAGTGAATGATTGAAGCTTCAAATGATCCACTAATCAACTATGAGATGTGGGTACCGCCATACAAAAATGAGTGCAGTCTGAGATCCCCTTTTTTTGGTCACTACGCCATTTGACTTTACATATCCTCTCTTAAGCAAAGGAATTCAAGTTGTATTGGTGTATAACATACCACACAAAACAAATTAACCTTTTATTCTTCTTATAAATGTAAATATACACTAACAAATCAAAGTAATATGGTCTTTGATGAGGCACCTAGCTTCATTTGAGTTGTCCAACATAAAGAACATTTTTAATTTTAGTGGCATATTGCTTCAAATTTAAGCAACAAGGTACTCAAAATAAAAATGTTCCTCCAATTAGCACATGATTTCATATCTCCCTTAGCCAACAAATTGTATGGATCTCCTAATATTTTATAGATGTTGGTGTTATGAGTGGAGCAATTCTATTTATTTAAGAATACTTGCACATAAAGGATGAACATAAAGAGCTTCTTGTTGGATCAACTTTGAGAAAAGTTTCTCTTCTATGAGTTGCAACTACAAGTAGGACCTCAATGCATCATGGTTTTAGATTCTCCCTTTATGATTTTGACAGTACGTATATTTATGGGTGGGATTGGGGTTGGATATGGCTTAATGATTGCCCTAGTATACACTGTTGAGGTTTCTCTTGCATCAAGTTGATAGGGATTATTCTCGTTTATATTTTCAATTATTTTCTCTCTAGGTAATTGGCCCATATAAGTTGGACGTTGATGTTTGGTGAGATTCATTGCATGAGTTTTCTTTGCATTAGGTATCCTCGGTATGTTAGGGTCCCCTACATGGCCTATTATGTTTTAGTATCTTCTTTAGCAACAACATTTTGGCACTTTCGCTCTCCTTTTCCCTGTCATTCGCATAATGTATAAACCTAAACATGTTATTGGAGGCATGCCTATTTTCATGGAGAACCCTGCATCTGAAAGAAATTTGATCATAATCCACGAGCTTCTCCCAAGAGATATGACTCATTTCTAGGATGTCGCTCTATAGGAAAAGGATTTTCCACCATGGTTTCTATTGAATTTAGAGACCACAATATATTTTCCTATGGATAGAACATGCTTCCACAAAAATAATTCTTTCCAGTGTTCACTGAGCAGAAGGGGAAAACAAACCCAAACCAACTTAACCACACAATATGGTCGTAATATTTTGTAGAAACATTTTCATAACTAAAAATATAATCCTACACACTATGTTATTTTTAGTTATAATAAAACTACCACTACTAGTAAGCTTGATACCAAAACAAAAAAAAAACTACAAACCTCACCGAAAGTCCCTACCAAAAACTTTGAAGAGGAGCTCACCGATGTCACTATAGATTTCTACAGGGGTATAACAAAATCACTATATACCTATCCTGGAATCAAACGAGAAAACTCGAATCGAACGGACCCATCACCCACATGAGACATCAACTAGGTCACCGATGACAAGATCTCGATCCATGAATGCATCAATGCCTACTCGTAAGCGGATGGGTAGAGTAGAGGTCAACCCACCTGACCACACAAGTCCATCTTTAATATAGAATAGATAGGTTGTTCAGGTCGACTATCTTATTTCTCTATATGAAATCTCTCTCGAGTTTTGGGACCACCTACACCTATTGATTTGATATTGGGTGGGGCGGGTCGAGGGCCCCTATCTCTATTTGGGTCGACCTACTCCCAACATACACAAGCATAAAAAATAGAAACCACATCCAAAACAAATACAAAACATAAAACAAAACAAGGCAAGGAGAAAACCTTGCCTAAGCACTGTCGTATGATCCACACCCACCGCAAGTGCAACCTCTTCCAGTCTACTCCTCCACTTTTCTTCCTCAACTCTCCAATCACACTCGTTCACATAATGGCCATGCAAAAAGGTAGGAGTCTACCACACAACACAACAATAGGCACCGAAAGAAAAACCAATAAAAAAATTTCCCCGTAAAATTTAGAGGGGCAATGAGAGTAATAGTGATCCCAACCAATAAAACTCAACAAAACAAACCATATGCATAATAAAAAAATCATGTATTCCCACAAACGTATAAAACTAAAGTTTTTGCCAAGGCACAAAACCAAATTATTTGCCAACGCCGAAACGAAATTAGGTACTAACAACTTTGATTTTTGATTTTCAATTAAAAGGTACATTTTAAATTGAAGGTAGTTTTTACTTTTTAATTAAAGGTAAGTTTCATTTTTTTAATTAGAGTTAGTTTTTGCTTTTTAGGCGCAACCTCACACAAATTAGTGGCTTCACACAGACATGGCGATGGGAGAGTCATTATATCTAGAAGATTCATGGAGAAACATGGGTAGCAGATGAGGATGAAGGTTAAATAGCTGGAGCCATTAGAAAAAAATAGTGAGTTGTTAAAGGAAAAAAACTATAAAACCCTATGTTGGACTGCAATTCCATGGTTTCTTTCTGTTTTTGTTTTTTGTTTTGATTTTTGCTCTGCATTCTTTTTTGTAGCATGATTTATTGCACGACCGTGCTCCTTTTCCAAGTTCTTATCAGAAGAGTCGCCACGATGGTTTTGTAGACGTAGTTTATCGACCTCCCAAAAATCAAAATCCAAGTCTCCTCAGAGGAGCAATAAAAAACTAGGCCAAGGCCATGGATTTGGATCTTCTCCATGGAAAGTGAAGGCTTAGGACAATGCCAAAGACGAGGGTTTGAATGAGATAGGGAAAATTTTCATCAAGAGCCATAATTATCATAGATACCATGACAAATAGGCCGTCAAAAATAATTTGTTGATGGGGAAAGTCAAAGAAGTGATGAGGTATATTTGTCAATTTTAATTAAAATTATTTCTAAATGCGAGGAAATTTGTGCGCTTAGAATGATTGAAATATAAATAAAGGAAAAATACATTCGAACTTATACAATGCCTTCGACCAACATGAATATCACACCAGTATCATACATATTTGCAAAATTATACCATAATGCATATTGTTATGCCAATAAAAATGATATTTAAGCTTCCTTAACAAAGCTTTTCAATATGTGTTTGGTAAACCAAAAAAAGGTTAATTTTTTATTTTCAATAAAAGGTGCACTTTTTATTGTTCTAGTTTATTTATGCTATTTAATTAAAGTTACACGACCTTTGTAAGTGTCAAAAACTAGTGCCTACAAAATTAGTAGCCTCCCAAGACATGGCGGTGGAGATTGTTTCTAGAAGATTCATGAAGAAAAAGTGGAAGTGGATGAGGATGAAGGTTCAATTTTTGGAGCCATTAAAAAAAACCAAGGAGTTGTTTAGAAAAAAGTAGACTACAAGGAAAAAAACTATAAATCCTCTTACTCAATTTGACTACAATTCCATGATTTCTTTCTGTTTGTTTTTTTGTTTTGAATTGTTTTTTAGCTTTGCATTCTTTTTTTTGTAGCATGATTTTGCACGAGAGAGGATCCCGACTAGGCATGGCTATTCCAGGGCCCCAAGGTGGCCCATTATCGAAGCCTAATGGAAATGAGTGGCGGCCATGCTCACCATAAGCTTGGCGACTTGGCTCGTGTTCACGAGGCCAAAAATATGATGGCCTTCACTTAGGGTCAACCCGGGAAGTGGTAACATTTGACCCGAGGTGGCCAGTACTATGCCATAACAAACTTTTTTGAACATTGTTTCAAAATTTAGAAATAAAACCATGTAGGGGTAATGATGATTTTGGCCAAATTAAATAACTATGGTATGGAAATAGAAAATCTATAGAATATTAAACAATACTTAAATAACAAAGATAAACAGATGAATATTCGAACCAGCACTACTGTGCGTAATCTCCATTAATAAAAGCTTCATCATACTCAGAGCTTTAGCTCTTTACAATCAAGTTGTGCGTGTAGCTGTGTGCTTTCAATGCACATCCTTCCTTGCTTGTGCAGATTTCACACCTTTGTGTGTGCATACAAAGCAATTACAATTGTTGTTATTTAAATAGAATAACTCACCCACTAACAACTCTTTAACTGAGCATTCTAAATCTAAACTCATGCTTTAAAATAGTTGCATGCTATGCATGAATTAAAACAAATTTATTTGAATTAAATCTAATGATAAAAATAGGATAAAGCTAACTTAACTAAAGCAAACTAAAACAAGACTAAAGCTAAAATTAGCTTTCCTAAAAAGCTACGGTTGGAATTAAATATGCAACACATGCATATTTCCAACACTCCCCCTTAATTTCAAACTTGTAGCTTTCACTCTTCTAGAGTTGTGTTTGCTTTTTCAGATCTGCCATGTGTAGGATCACAAACTCCCAAACAATCTCTCAAATATTCAAAACTTCTTTTGCTAAAGCCTTTGTAAAAATGTCTACAAACTGATCTTCGGATCTACAAAATTCAAGATGAATTTCCTTGTTGTTTACTAGCTCCTGATGAAATGATACCTCGTATCAATATGCTTTCTCCTCTTATGAAAAACATGATTTTTGGACAATGCTATGGCTGAGTTGTTGTCACAAAAATCTGTGTAGCTTCCTCTTGTTTCTATTGTTGTAAATCTGTCAACACTCTTCTCATCCAAACAACTTGACATGCTGCTCCTATTGCTGCTACATACTCTACTTCTATTGAAGATAACGTGACAATGGGCTCATTTTTTTGATGCCCATGAAACCACTCCTGTTCCAAAGTGAAAAGTATAGCTGGATGTGCTTTTCCGATCATCTATACTTCCAACACTGTCACTATCTATATAACCAATGAGTTTGAACTCATCTGAACTTGAATAAAGAATTCCATGATTTCTTGTTCCACGTACATACCTCAAAATTCTTTTTCCATCTTGCCAATGTGAATCTTTTGGAGATTCCATGAACCTTGATATGAGGCTCACACCATACATGATATCAGCCTTGTGGCCATCAAATACATAAGACTTCCAACCAACTTTTTAAACAATGTTGGATCCACAAACGATCCTTCATCCTCTTTGCTCAACTTCAAACCTACTACAACTGGTGTTGGCGCTGGCTTACAATTCAACATGTTAAACCTTTTCAAAACATCATTTGCATACTTTTCTTGTGAGATAAAAAATTCACCTTCTGATTGTTGAACTTCAATGCCCAAAAATAATGCATAAGACCAAGATCTGTCATCTCAAACTCCTTCTTCATGGCTGATTTGAATGACTCTATAGATAGATTTCCAGTAATGATCAAATCATCTACATATAAACAAACAATTAAAATTTTACCTTGCTCATTTATCTTGGTGTATAAGGTAGGCTCACTGCTGCTCCTACTAAAACCATTCTCAATCAAATAAGAATCTATTCTATTGTACCAAGCTCTAGGTGCTTGCTTGAGACCATAGAGCACTTTCTTCAATCATACTTTTCCTTCATGACCTTCAATCTCATAACCTTCTGGCTGATTTACATAAACTTCCTCTTCAAGGAATCCATTTAAGAATGCTGATTTAACATCCATCTGATAAATAGGCCATTTGTTTTGAGCTGCAATTGCTAAAACCATTCTTACCATGTCCAAACGTGCTATTGGTGCAAATGTTTCATTGTAGTCAACTCCATATTGCTTGTAAAACCTCTTGCAACCAGCCTTGCTTTATGTTCTCTATACTTTTCCATCAACATTGTATTTTGTCTTGTAGACCCACTTGACTCCTATCACGTCCTTTCCTTTTGGAAGATCCATTAGCTCCCATGTCTGATTCTTCTCTATAGCATCGATCTCATCATCCATGGCTTTTTCCCAAACTTCATTCTTTATAGCCTCTTCAAAATATACTGGATCTATAGCTTGAGAAAATAATGCAAAAACTGAAAATGAATTAGTTGTATCAACATTATAAATCTCACTTAGACTTCTTGTTTTCCGTTGCGCAGGACTATTCGATGCAGGACTGCTTTGTGGTGATGGAGTAGCTTCTGGTGTTCCTGTGGTGTCTCTTGCATGGCTGAAGATGGCTGAAATCTTGGTGACCTCCTGATTGTAGATGGAGGTGTAGCTTGTGCTACAACTTGTGGTGCATGTCCAAGATTTGTAGATACAATACTTGCTATTGTTCTAAAGTTTCATCTGTCATATCATCATGCAGAATAGTTGTTGCTATACTCACTGTTTTCTCTATACTTCCATCCCATGCTTCATTCTCAATAAATTGTACATCCCTACGCTATCACAACCTTTCCAGTGACTCGGATTGTACAACTTGTATGCTTTTGTATTCTCTGAATACCCAACAAAAATACACTTTTCTCCTTTGTTGTCTAACTTCTTCCTTAGCTCATCAGGTACATGTGCATATGCTACACAACCAAAAACTCTGAAATGTGAAACACTGTGTTTCTATTAGTCCATGCTTGTTGAGGAACCATGTTCCTAACAAGTTTCGTTGGACACCTGTTCAAAATATAAACAGAAGTTGCTACGCTTTTACCCAATAATCATTTGGAAGATGTTTTTCCTTCAACATGCTTCTTTCCATCTCCATGATGGTTCTATTTTTCCTCTCTGCCACACCATTCTTGTTGGTGTATACCTGGTAGTAAATTGCTTTGTGTATACCATGATATCTACAAAAATTCATAAACTCATTAGAAACATACTCACCTCCTCTGTCCATTCTGAGAACTTTGATGTAGTATCCACTTTGCTTCTCCACTAATGCCTTGAATTGCTGAAATGTATCAAAGGCATTTGATTTATTTCTTAGAAAATAAACCCATGTCTTCCTTGTGTAATCATCAATGAATGTCATAAAATAAATACAACCTCCAATAGAAGTTGTTTGCATAGGTCCACATAAATCTGAATGTACAATCTCAAGTGGTGCACTTGCTCTTGTTGTTTTGCCAACTGGGAATGAATCTCTTGTGTTGCTTTCCCAAAATACAACCTTCACATACCCTTTCCGGTTTCTGAATCAATGGAAAACCTTTAACCATATTTTTTCTATGTAATAAATTCAAACCTCCAAAATTCAAATGTCCATACCTTAGATGCCAAAGCCATGTTTCATCCTTCATGACTGAATGAAAAGTTGATTGTGTTCCTTCAAAGACAGACTCAACTATATTACGTAGGAATTAACGTGACTCACTTGTTGTAGCAGACCTGATTTGTTGGCAGTGGACTCTAGTTACATTAGCGCATGACTTTTATCTTTAAGACTCATCTGTTTGCGCAGACTCAACAAAAGACTGATTTGGCTTAGCGCAGGACTTTGTGCAAATCGAGCTACGATTTTTGCTGCAAACATATCTGATTTCTTCTTTTTCCTAGGTTTTAAAATCAATGGAAACATCCTATTGCTACTCTCATCTTCACTTTTGCAATCAACTGAGTGCTAGGAGCTTTGTCCACAATCACACACTCATTATCTTCCATATAGACTTGGTATCCTTTCTGTACTAGTTGTCCAATACTCATAAGGTTATGTTTCAAACCTACAACATAGTAAACATCTTGCATACTTGTTTGCTCCCCCTGTCTTGTTAGAATACTAACCATGCCTTTTCCTTTCACAGACACAATATTGTTATTTCCAAGAGTTACATCACTCTTAACTGAATCATCCAAACTAGAAAACAAATCTAGATTACCTGTCATGTGATTACTACAACCTAAATCCAAATACCATACATCACATGGACTCTCTTTTGACAAATTACATTCAATAGGGGATAAAGAAGGTATTGCTTTGGCAATCCTTGTGCATGCAATAAACATAGGTTTAGAAATAGAACTTCCAACCTGATTTTGATTTTGCCTCTCCTGATCATATTGCTTTTTCTTGCAATCATAAGCATAGTGCCCATACTTCTTGCAATAATGACACTAAACATGAGACTTATCTTGTCTCTAACCATAAATCTATGTTCTTGATTCTGTCCTCTTCCACCTGAGTTTGATGAACCGTTGCCACGTCCTCTAGATGGACTTCTTCCTCTTGCCTCTTGGGCTGAAACTTCCTCTTCTTTTTCCACGACTACCTATGTCTGAGATGCAAAAGCCTGATCTACACTTGCATGTGATCTATTCATCCTCTGTTCATGATTGATTAGTGATGCATGCAACTCATCAATAGAAAATTGACTCAGATCCTTAGTTTCTTCAATAGCAACAACTAAAGGATCAAATTTCGTAGGCAAACTTCTAAGCAATTTTTCAATAATCCTTCTGTCTTCAAGAGTCTCACCATGGGATTTGATTTGATTGACTAAGCCAACTACATAAGTAAAAAATGATTCTACAGAATCTGAATCTTTCATTGCTAAATTCTCAAAATCTCTACGAAGTAACTGTAGCTTGGCGGTTTTTACTTTCTCCTTACCTTGATATGCAACTTGTAAAGTATCCCATGCAGTCTTTGCTTGACTGGCTGACTTGCCACTCTTGGAAGAATGCTTTCATGCATTTTGATGAATATAGAAAAGAGCTTTTCCGTCCTTCTTTCGTAACTCCTTCAAAGTATCTTTCTCTTGCTTGAGAAAGTGCAATATACGCTGCTACATTTGTGGGCTCTATGTACCCATCTTCAACGATCTCCCACACGTCTTGAGATCTAAATAACGCCTTCATGGTCAACGACCAAGTATTCATAATTATTTCCATTAAATTGTGGCGTTTGCATGCCGGATGTAGAAGCCATAGCTTGTTACCAATTTAATAAGCTGCTGGAATAACCTCACTCTGATACCAATTTGTAGAAAATCTGCAGTCTTATACAACAAACAACATAAAAGAAATAAACAGAATACTTAAATAACTTGCATAAACAGATGAATATTCAACCAACACTGTTGTGCGTAATCTCCATTAATAAAAGCTTCATCATACTCAGAGCTTCAACTCTTTACAATCAAGTTGTGCGCAAACTGTGTGCTTTCAATGCACATCCTTCCTTGCTTGTGCAGATTTCACACCTTTGTGTGTGCATACAAAGCAATTACAATGCTATTATTTAAATAGAATAACTCACCCACTAACAGCTCTTTAACTGAGCATTCTAAATCTAAACTCATGCTTTAAAATAGTTGCATGCTATGCATGAATTAAAACATATTTATTTGAATTAAATCTAATGATAAAAATAGAATAAAGCTAACTTAACTAAAGCAAAATAAAACAAGACTAAAGCTAAAATTAGCTTTCCTAAAAAGCTACGGTTGGAATTAAATATGAAACACATGCATATTTCCACTACATATAGTAAAATGGAGAAATCTCAATGTCATCTTCAAGGATTAGGCCAAAATCATCATCAGAAGATGGATACCAACTTTCACTGACTGCCCTTATGAGCCCCCCTTGAATAATCCTACGCCTAATAATTTTCTTCCCGTGTGGCCGATGGCAAACTACCCATCGTCTCAAGGCCTCCGCATCAACTGCACTGTCCAAGTTGAAGGTGATAACAATGTCATCCCCAACATAGTAGGCTCCAGTTAATGAATCCAAAAGCTTCCTTAGGGATGCAAGTCTGTTCTGGGTAACTATATTCACTGCTATCCTCATTGTATTCCATTCTGCACCAACTCAAAAGAGGAAAACAAATTAGTACTTATTCCAAGAAAAAGTGTCAAATTGATATTCAAGATGTATCAAATAATGCCTTTCAAACCCGTAATAATGGCATATTTCTACAAGCAATGAAACATAACAAAGTGCTGGAAAATTTACAGAAAGATAATTTACCCTTCAAAGCTGCTGGCTTGATGTCAGCCATCCATGAAACATAAGGAATAAATACATGGGGTAGCTGAATCAAAACTGTGCTAGAATCCTTTCCCACTGCTAAAATCAATCCATCCCGGACTACAGAATTCAAATCGGCTACAGTGACAATGGCAGATGGTCCCTTCATGGATGCATAAAACTATTTTACAGTAGGTACATTAGAACCCCCTACTCCCACACCAGTATTACCCACCCCAAGGTCAAAAAATTTGACACTACGCTCACTGTACACCGTTTGAGGCATCCCAAGCATGACAACAGCTTGTGCACAGGGACAATGAGATCCCCACTCGAGCCAAATTCTATCCGATGCAAATTGTTTACAAAATAGGTCAATGGGACTCTGAGGATACATCCTAGTACCATAGGGACAAAGTATTCCAACCTAAGCCCTGGCTCAGACCAATACCAGAGCTAGAGGGAACACAAAAGGTGGGTATACCCAAACACCGATGCCCAAGAATCTAGAAATGAAAACTAATTTTGTCTTTTCAAAGATCTCCGCCCATATTAATTCTATCTTTTCACTATCACCCCGACCTCTACATTTAGATGAAGTTTTGATTAATTGGCATTCAACTCGTGGTGTTTCATAGATTTTCTGCTTATATTTCACATATTATATTCCCACCGAAGGATGCCCATCTGGTGAAACTCTACCTATGTGGTAATCAAGGTGGTTGTCCCGTGCCAACATTTGTCATTAGTTTATTATCTCTCAACAATGAAACTAAAATTGAAAGATTTGCATATTTGGTCATTGTTTATTATCTCTTACACTGATCTAAAATTGAAAGATTTGCATATTTTTGTGTACAAGGATGGTTTAATTTTAGTTGTGTGTTTTAGTTATGTGTTTGATGACGTCTTGCAAATCCTCCATTTTTCCTGCCTAGAGAAGGGCCCTGGAGATCCTTCCTAACAGAGAGGCCCTCTTTAATACTCACAAGTATTCAAATAAGTTTGATCGAATGTATGTTTTTGCAGAATTTTAGCGAGAATTATGCAGCCACACTTATTTTTCTCTCCTTTTTTATTTTTTGTAACTCCGTTTTTTTTATAATGTATTGTTTAGAGTAAAATGCTGAGTAGTGGGGTGGATATGGATACTGATATTAGTATGCTTAAAACAATATATAGGTTGAACTAAAATTTTCATAAATTTTTCTCTGCAGATTAAATCCAAGTAATACAATGAAAAAAGTATGCTCGGTGCATGATATAATTACCAGACCCATTGTTGTAAGTTTACCAGATCCATTGATACTAACTACTATAATTTATAGGTTGAACCAAATTTTCATAAATTTTGCTCTGCAGATTAAATCTATAAGTAATACTGTGAAAAAAGTGTGCTCGGTCCATGATATATTACCGCACATTGTTGCATTTTTCAATAGGGATATAACAAAAATTTGCCGTTAGTGTTGATGACAAACATGGAATTCAGCATGGGCTGAGGGGAAAAAGAGACCCATTGTTGCCAGTTTTTTGTTTTGTTTCATGATTTAATGTACGAGCAGACTCTTTCTGTTGGTTTGAACTAATTTGATTTTGGTCTATATTTGTTGTTGTGAATGGGTTTTGTGGGAGGTTTGTAGCATTCATGGGTTTTATGTATTTTTGTGTTAATTTTTGTTTTGGAAGGATCGAGGAGCGAAGCAATGGAATACCCAAGGGATTTTCTTCCTCGCAAATATCCATAATCTGACCATTTTATCATAATCTGTTTACTGTAGCATAATTATATGTATATATTTTTATATGATTAAAATGTTGGAATGGCTAATTTTATTTCATCTTATTTCATGTCCCTTTTGTTTCCCACTCAGGCCATATAAGCTATGTTAAACAACAGAAGGTTATAGTCAAACTATTGTTTGTGTGTCTTTGTTAGTGTGGTGGACCATTATTGTGCAAACCATTGCCCAAATCGGAGTCAAACCCTATTCTTGGGTATGCACATATCCCACCATTTGAATGAGTGATTACTTAATTCTTGTTGTTGAAATTCTCTATAGTCAAGCTTTGAATTAGGGTGTCCTAATAATCACAGGGTCACATTTAAGTTTTAAGCCTCACCAGCTCAAAACCAACATATTATTAACAGTAAATAGTAACAAAAGTAAAGGCACTATGAGAATTTCTGCCGCATAACTTACATGTAAAATACGATTCGTGGAACTTTTGGTGTGGGCTCATGGCGATATAATACTAGAGACCATGTTCAATATTTCTTACCTTAGCAGTAGTAGAAGAGGAAAGTCTCTGCCTGTCATTTCAAAACCTATGTACCTCAGTAATACTTGTATCCTCAAATTGGGTTGGAAGGACCTTTTCAGCTCACAGCTTCTACATGGAGACCCACTCACCATGCAAAAGTAGTGAGCAGAGACATAATACTGCATCTAAACTAGTCCTGACCCTCTTTTTTATATTTCTAGCGGCTAGTTCTTTTAATTGTGGGTTGATTTCTACATTATGTTTAGTGAGTTATTTCTGCATTTGTTTGTGTTTTCACAAAAAATTTATACTTGTTTTGATTGTTTTATATTTTTAATTCCCTTTTGGCATTTTGAACTGATTCTGTTTTGTATTTGTGTAGGGTGCAGCCTCCAATACCATCATTTTGAATTTGGATGACAATTTGGTGTTGGTGTGATTCATGAAAACGTTGAAACAAAGATTTAATACCTGTTTTGGTATTTATGTTCATTGTGTATTCCATTGTAGTTTTCGATAGTATGTCAACTTTCCGTGATCGAAATAGCATGGAATTATTGTACATATTGTAAACAATGCTACCATAATTTTTAATAAATAAAGTATTATTTTCAGGGGGGCTGATAAAGCCCTCCAAAACCCTCGAGGATGGCCAATGGCCATGGACATCCTTGAGGCTTGTTCTGTCTTTTTATTTTTTAATTATTTATTCGAAATTTAATGTGTAGTGTTTTGATAAATATATATATATATATATATATATATTTACTAAGGTTTGACATATTATTTAATGAGATTTATGACATACATTTTATTTCTATGGTTAAGTAATAATTAATGTAAATTATGATATATGTATTTGCCTAGAATGGAAGTTAGAAAATTAGAGATAAAAGAAGGAATCAAGATTAGAGAGAAAGAAAGGGTATAAAGGAAAATGTAAGATTAAATGGAAAAAGAGTAGCCTAGAAATTTATTTTATTTTATTTTATAAATTATATTTTGTTAATATAATATTTTTAAATTAATATTAAAATGTAAGTTTTGTATACATTATTTATTATATTAATATTGTATATATAGTTCATAACTTGAAAGTTTTAAGGAGTGGAGCATGAGACTATATTATATTTAGTATATTAATAATGTGTAAGTTTTATTGTGAGTATTATATTAATATAATATATTTAATATATTAATAATGTATGATTTATAAATTTAGTATATATATATAAATTTCAGTAATCATATTCATCTAATATATTTATTATATAGCATATGATTTGTAAGTTTGAAGGAGTGGACTATGAGGCTATGACACCAATATATTTAGTATAATATATTTAATATATTAATAATGTGTAATTTATAAATTAAGTATATGTTATATTAAAATGTTATATATATTAATAGTATTAAGTTATATTTATGTACTAATAATAATTTAATATAATATATTAAATATAATTATATATGATAATTACAATATCAAGTATTATATATAATAGAATATAGTATATTTATTTTATATTATATATTAAGTATTATATAATATTAAGAATACAAATTAATATTAATATAATAATTATAAATTATTATCATATAGCTTATAGGATCTCTAATATATAAAGATATAAAAATTATTAAACATATTTATATAAATAGATCTAATTAATTGTTTGTACAAAAAAATTGTTATTAGTAAGAATGAATGTGTAAATATATTATTAATATATAATAATAAGTATATGTTATAATTAATATAATATGATTATACACATGATTATTTATTTTATATATTCTAATAATGTACATTATATTATTATATAATAGTATACCATATTTACTTAATAATATATTAATATGTATTATATTAAAACATATAATATAGTCGGAGGGAGTGAGTGAGAGGGAGAGGAAGAGAGAGAGAGAGGGAGGGGGGAGGGAGAGTGGCAAAGAGAGGGAGAGGGAGAGGGAGGGAGAGCAGGAGAGTGGGAGGGAGATGAAGATGGAGAGGGAGGGATGGAGAGAGTGAGGGAGAGGAGAGGGGAGAGAGGAGGAGAGAACGGGAGGGAGAGAGAGGGGTGGGGGAGAAAGAGGGAAAGGGGGAGGGAGACGGGGAAGGGAGAGAGGGCTAGGAGAGAGGGAGAGTGAGAGAGGGAGGGGGAGAGAGGGGGAGCTAGAGGGAGGGAGGGAGAAAGGGAGAGGGGGAGGGAGAGGGAGGTGGGAGGGAGGGAGGAGAGAGGAGGAGAGAGGAGGGAGGGAGAGGAGAGAGAGGGAGAGAGAGGAGATGGGAGGGAGAGATAGGGGAGAGGGGTTGAGAGGAAGGAAAGAGTGTGAGGGTGAGGGAGAGCGGAAGAGGTAGAGAGGGAGGGGGAGAGAGGGATAGGGAGAGGGGAGGGAGACAGAGGGGTGGGGGAGGGAGAGGGAGAGGGAGAGGGAGGAGAGGGAGAGGGGGAGAGAGAGGAGATCAAGAGGAAGAGAGGGGAGAGTGGGGGATAAAGTGGGGAGGGGGAGTGAGAGATTGTGAGGGAGAGGGAGAGGGAGCGAGAGCGAGGGGGAGAGAGAGGGGGATAGAGGGAGAGAGAGGGGGAAGAGGGGAGAGAGGGGAGGGAGAGAGCGAGTGAGTGAGAGAGGAGGGAGGAAGAGAGGGAGAGGGGAGGGAGGAAGAGAGGGAGAGGGGGAGAGAGAAGGGAGAGAGAGGGGAGAGGGGCAGGATAGAGCATGAGGGTGAGGGAGAGGGAGAGAGTGAGAGAGATAGGGGAGGGTGGGAGATATGAGAGGAGAAAGGGTGAGACCGGGAGGGAGAGAGAGGGGGAGAGGGGGGTGAGGGTGAGAGAGGGAAAGGGGGAGGGAGAGGGACAAGGTGGGAGAGTGAGAGAGAGGAGAGGGAGAGAGAGAGGGAGGGAGAGGGAGAAGGAGATAGAGAGGAGATCAAGAGGGAGAGGGAGATCGGGAGGGAGAGGGAGAGGGAGGAGATTGGGAGGGAAGGATGGGTAGAGAGGGAAAGGGGAAGAGAAGGAGAGGGGGAGAGAGAGGAGATTAGGAGGAAAAGAAAGAGGGAGAGAGTGGGGAGAGCGGGGGGAGAAAGTGGGGAGGGCGCGAGATATTGAGAGGAGAGAGGGAGAGGGAGAGGAAGAGGGGGAGAGAGGAGGAGATCGGGATGGAGAGAGAAGGGGAGAGAGGGGGAGGGGGAGGGATAGAGCATGAGGATGAGGGTGAGAGAGAGAGTGAGAGAGATAGGGAGGGAGGAAGAGATGAGAGGGAGAAAGGGGTGAGACCCAGGAGGGAGAGAGAGGGAGAGAGGGGGTGAGGGTGAGATAGGGAGAGGGGGAGGGAGAGGGACAATGGGAGAGTGAGAGAGAGTAGGAGAGGGAGAGAGAGAGGGAGGGAGAGGGGAGAGAGAGAGGAGATCGGGGAGGAAGAGAGCGGGGAGAAAGAGGGGGAGAGAGAGGGGGAGAGAGGGGAGGGGGAGGGAGATTGTGAGGGAGAGGGAGAGGGAGAGAGAGTGAGGGGGAAGAGAGAGGTAGATAGGGGGAGAGAGAGAGGGGAGAGAGGAGGAGATCGAGAGGGACAAAGAGGGAGGGAGAGAGCGAGTGAGTGAGAGGAGGAGGAAGAGGGAGAGGGAGAGGGGAGGGAGGAAGAGAGGGAGAGGGGGAGAGAGGAGATCGGGATGGAGAGAGAAGGGGAGAGATGAGGGAGGGGAGGGATAGAGCTCGTGAGGGTGAGGGAGAGGAGAGGGAGAGGGAGAGAGATAGGGGAGGGAGGGAGAGATGAGAGGGAGAAAGGGTGAGGCTGGGAGGGAGAGAGAGGAGAGGGGAGGGAGAGGGAGAGGGAAAGTGGGAGAGTGAGAGAGAGAGGAGAGGGAGAGAGAGAGGGGATGAAGAGGGAGAAAGAGATAGAGAGGGAGGGAGGGGGATGGAGGGAGAGGGAGATAGAGAGGTAGGGAGGGGGACAAAGGGAGAGGGAGATAGAGAGGGAGGGAAAGGGAGAGTGAGAGAGAGGGGAGAATGTGAGGAGTGTGGAGAGAGGGGGAGGGGGAGAGAGGGAGGGAAAGGGGGAGGGAAAGGGAGAGGGAGGGTAAGGGGGATGGAGAGGGAGAGTGAGGGAAATGGGGAGGGAGAGAGAGAGTGTGAGACATAGAGGGGAGGGAGGGAGGCAGAGGAGGAGATCGGGAGGGAGACAGAGAGAGGGAAAGAGAGGGAGAGGGGGAGAGAGAGGAGGAGATCAAGAGGAATGGAGAGGGGGAGAAAGAGGGTAGAGCAGGGAGAGAGGGGGAGGGGGAGTGAGAGAGTGTGAGGGATAGGTAGGCGAGATGGGGAGTGAGAGAGAGGGGGAGAGGGAGAGAGGTGGGAGGTGGGATGGGGAGGGACGGAGGGAGAGATAGTGAGGGGGAGGGAGGGGGAGAATGGGAGGGAGAGGGAGGGGGAGAACCCGAGGGAGAGATGGAGAGAGAAAGGAGAGAGAGAGAGGGGAGGGAGAGGGAGATTACGGGAAGAAGAGAGAGGGGAGGGGTAGGGAAAGAGCGTGAGGGTGATGGATAGAGGGAGAGGGTGAGGGAGAGGGAGGGATATTTTACAATTGACACCTTGTTACATGGAGCTAATGGTACCCACATATCTAGGTGGGTTATTAGACACCATTGGGGAGAGAGGAGATCGGGAGGGAGAGAGAAGGGGAGAGATGGGGAGGGGGGAGGGATATAGCGTGAGGGTGAGGGAGAGGAGAGGGAGAGGGAGAGAGTGAGAGAGATAGGGGAGGAGGGAGATATGAGAGGGACAAAGGGTGAGATTGAGAGGGAGAGAGAGGGGGAGAGGGGAGTGAGGGTGAGAGAGGGAGAGAGAGAGGGAGGGAGATGGAGAAAGAGATAGAGGGAGGGAGGGGTACGGAGGAAGAGGGAGATAGAGAGGGAGGGAGGGGGAGAGTGAGAGAGGGGGAGAATGGGAGGGAGTGTGGAGAGAGGGTGAGAGGGGAGAGAGGGAGATGGAGAGGGAGGGAAAGTGTGGGAGTGGGAGGGAGAGGGGGAGAGAGAAGGGGAGAGCTGGAGTGAGAGAGGAGAGGGAGAGAGGGAGAATATCGGGAGGGAGAGCGAGTGAGGGAGAGGGGGAGAGCGAGAGGAGGAGGGAGGGAGCGAGGGTGGAGAGAGGGGGAGGGGAGAGAGGGAGGGAAAGGGGAGGAAAGGGATAGGGAGGGAAATGGGGAGGGAGAGAGAGAGAGTGGGAGACATAGGAGGAGAGGAGATCGGGGAGGAGATAGAGAGAGGGAAGAGATGGAGAGGGGAATAAAAGGAGAGGGGGTGAGAGAAAGGAGGAGATCAAGAGGAAGAGAGAGGGGGAGAGAGAGGGGGAGAAAGAGGGGGAGAGCAGGGAGATAAAGGGAGGGTGAGAGAGTGTGAGGGATAGGGAGAGGTAGATGGGGAGCAAGAGAGAGAGAGAGTGGGTGGGAGGTGAGAGTGGGGGAGGGAGAGAGATAGGGAGGGAGAGGGGAGGGAGGGGAAGGGAGGAGAGGGAGATTTCGGGAAGAAGAGAGGGGGTATGGGAAGGGAAAGAGCGTGAGGGTGAGGGAGAGAGGGAGAGGGAGAGGGAGAGGGAGAGGGAGAGGGAGAATTTACAATCGACACCTTGTTACATAGAGATGATGGTACCTACATATCTAGGTGGGTTATTAGACACCATTGGTGGTGTTTTTCTATTTCCCAATGGTCCCTATCCTTCTTCTAGGATACATCATTCGATGATCTTTCTTATGCGCCTCGAGTAAAATCTTTCTAAACTCCCAGGCCGAAGAAGGAAGGAGCAAGCTTTGAGAAAGTGCGAAAAGTTGCGAGAAAGGCAAATAGGATTGATCCGGGAAAAGTGAAAAAATTGGCTAAGTCCTTCTAGAGGAGAGCGATCGGGACGTTTGGGGCGAAAGGGCCCGAACCGGCGGTTCAAACTCCTGTGGCGAAATCAGCAGCAAGGAAAGCAATTGGGACAAGCGGGCGAGAAATACCGAACCGGGAGAAAAGAAAAGAGACAAGTCAGCCCAAAAGCAATTGGGACAAGCGGGCGAAATACCCGAAACCCGGCCGAAAAGAGACAAGTCGGCCCAAAAGCAATTGGGACAAGCGGGCGAGAAATACCCAAAAGAACCGGCCGAAAAATTGTCCCAAAGGTCCAAAATCAAAATAGGGCGTCAGGACAAAAAGACCCGAAATACGCGAAGAAGCGAAGGAAGCGAAAGCCAATCAAAAGTGCCACGTGTCTTTGGCCAAATGAGGGACAAGGAAGCCCATTTCGGGCGGATCGGAGGTTTTGTCCCAAGCGGCCTTTGGGACATCAGGGACGAATGGGCCGAAGTCTGGAAGACCGGCGAGGCAGAGAACCATTGAGAAATTGCCACGTGTCATCAAGAAAAGCCGAAGGGTCAAAGGGCAAGGTTTGAAGCGCTGGCCCGAGCCAATAGAAATTGGACACGTGTCGATGGAGCATAGAAGTGCGGAGCTCGGGGAGGAGTTGGAAGGTTTGGCCAAATCTAAGCCAAAGGGGTAAAAGTGAAGGAAGACCGGCGGGTTCGTGAACCAACCAATGCATGCCACGTATCCCTAGTGGCGGGGCATGGGAAAAAAATGTGGAAAATATTCCAAGAGCACCAAAAGTCAAAATTCAAGAGACAGCCCACCGAAAAGCAGAGGAGAGAGAATTATTCAGTGAATCAGAGCATGCCACGTGGCGTCCAAGTGGCAGTGCGCGGGAAAATATTTCAAAATCCGTTTTCACTGTTAGTGTCCTAAATCTTGGATCGACATATCTTTCGATCGAGCTCGGATTTGCGTTCTTGATATCAATGGAAAGCTGTTGAAATTCTCTACACGTTTCGGGTCAATCTTGCATTTTGGTATAGTCGGAGGAGAAAATTGAAAAACGCCTCGCACGAAATAACAAGCGAGAGTAATACTTCAACAACCACTTTAATGCACGCGCGAGACGGTTCGCCCACCACATTAGGCAAACCGCTTGCGAGAACCCCCACTTCTGCCATGATGGGCCAATTAAATGCAACCTAGAGGTGGTTGGGGCAGATTTAATTCCTCTCTTTTTCTCTCCCATTCTTCCTATAAATTGTAAGGAGGGGTTTCTTTACGTAGTTGGACATTTTACGCTTTGCACCCTCCCTTCTCTCTGTTCATAAGAAGATTTGTGGAGTTTTCAAACCTCCCATATAGGCTAACACCGTTTTTGCCTTACAGCTGTTGCGATGTATTGAATCGATCCTTGAGCAATATATATGTATACGTGGTTGCTTAAAACCCTCTTACATATTTATTCTTGTCATTCTTGATCTTTCATTGCATTTTTGCTATCATGCATGGTGTTGTGTTATATCTACATGAGTACATGTTTTAATGTGGCAAAGCATATGTTCTTCATTCCTCGGTGCATCACCTCTATTAGCTTAGATTTATTTTATGCATCTTCTTACCTTGTCTCCTTGGCAGATTAGATTAGATTTTGAGAAAACCCTCTGCATATTTCGTGTGCACCTGAACAGAGGAATAGGAACCAGCCTTTCTCTGGAGATTCCTTTCTCACTCTTGAAGTCCCACACTTGGAGAAAGGATTGATGTTATGCTTTATCACTTTGGATATTAATATGATCAACCTAGAAAAGCGATCAATATCCGGGGGTCTTTGTGATTTTGCACTAACAGTTTTGGCACGCCCGGTGGGACCAGAGGTCTCATTTTTATTGCAGCAAGGTTGATGTGCATCTGCTGCAATTTTCTTGCTGAAAAGAGCTATTATTTGCATATCTGGCGACTCCAAGGGGAAGAATCAACTAGTTTCAGCAGTCAGGCCTAAAAGCTTATGAGAAGAATCACAAGGTCAAGAGCTGGAGAAGAGGAAGTGCCGTTTGAATACCTGCAACTATCTCGAAGAAGAAGGCAAAGAGGAAGAAGGATTGAAGGTCTCCATCTCCACCAAACAGAACTCTCTCAACTCCTCCACACAGCGAGGCCTTTCTTTGATATCTGAGGTTTTAAGACCACTCGAGAATGGCGCGACAGTAAACCCCTATGTCGACTTCACGAGGCGGCGACCCACTTGCTCTCAATGCACAAAAATCCAATCCCGATTGCAGCATTGAAGAACATTCCATATTTTCTTGGAGAAAACCAGGACCACTCACGGTGATCATGTCGAGGACATTGCTAACATTTGTGCGATCCATGAGATTAATGAGATGCAGTAGGCTGTCAAATTCTTTGGCGTCTTCATTCAAGGGAAAAGCATTGCAATGGTTTAGGAGCCTTGAAGCTGCTTCTATCACGAACTGGAATCAGCTGTGTATTGCACTTCATAATCAATTTGGAGAGAAGGGAGACAACTTGTCTCTTTTGGAGCAGTGACAACCATCGAGAGAGCTTCGATGAGCGGTAAGCGACTTGACTTCAGATTTCAAAGATCTTGGGATAGAATTCGATGCGATCGGACCAACGTGAAGGTGCTTTTCTATACTACCTTAAAGCTTTAAATTCTGATATTTCTATGTTGATTCAATCCATGGGAGGCACAACTATCCCTGCTGCTTATAGTATTGCCATTAGAGCTGAAAATTGTCTGATTCAAGTGGCAAGCTAGCTCTGAGCCTCGATGCCATTATATCCAAGTTTAGAGAGCCCAGTACTAGTCGGGCACTGTCTTAGCTCCTTCTCCCACTCCTAGAAATCGAGTTCAAATGAAGCTTCCACTTCATCTCCAGTGCCCCAAATGAGCTTGAAAGTCATGAAGCAAGCTGCAAAATTTAGGTAATGAGCTGGTCACACTCAAGAGACAGCAAACTCAAGGTTTTAGACCTTCGTATCAGCCTCAAGCTCAACCTAATAGGCAGCCATATCAGCCTCAAAGGCCACCTAATCCAGCTGCAAATATGAATCAAACAAGGCCTCCTGTCAATAGACCATTCCAGCCCTATAATCCAAATGCCATATCTGCCTCTAAGGCATTAGTACCAGCACAAAACAATATTGCCCAGGAGTATGAATGGTGTTTTCCATGTAATGAACCCCATAATCAATCCATGTGCTATAATGGTGCTTTAACCCAAGCTTTAATGGTAACAAGTGCTGGTGTGGAGGGTGAAAGTAGTCAAGAAAACAGCCAACAACAAGAAACATTCCAACAGCAACCTGCCCCAAATGACACCACATTGGTAAATTGGCGGGCGGAGGATTTACGTGGTATGAATCGAGGCGATCTCTCAAGGTGTTGCAGCCAACACAAGGTCAAAAGGAGAAATTTGGGTGAGGAACAGGCCGTTAGCCCGGCCAATCCACACCTTCCAGACTCCACAAATGATTGTGCAAGCAAAACCCGGTTTCAAATGCGAGGGCAGCCAAGAACAGCCCCCTTGGCCAAATCAAATGCCAGGTTTGTTGCTGCCCATATTCAAGGAGCAAATGTGCAAATCAAGGGACAGCGAGAGAGATCCTTCATCACCATTCGATATCATTGATCGGATGAAGAAAACAAACGTCAATATATCTATGTAGGAATCCTATCCATCCCGGGGCAAAGAGATCTGCTTTGCAAGCTGCTTTATGAAGGGGCCCAATTTTGAATCAGCGAGTTCGAGAGGCAAGACAAAGTGCTTACAAATGCTGCCCGACTGAAGGAAATCATGGAGCACACAACAAGGTAAAATCTTGAAGCCCCCTCCATTTTATGTTTCATTGATCATAGGAGACAAGTTGGTACATAATTGCATGATTGACTGCAGGGCAAGTAGTTGATAATGCCTAAGCGAGATAGGCGATCGGCTAGGGCTCCGATATGAAATAACAACTAAGGGAGTAGTGCGATTAGATGGGACAGCGGTAGCCACGGTTGGAGTTATAAAAAACTTGAGTCTTACCTTGCATGCATGTCCCAGCGTGGTTGTTTTGCAAGGCGTCTCGATCATAGACCTTCCACCACTCTTTGCCCTATGCTTGTCGAGGACTTTCTTGCCAGATTGGGGATATTTGTCCGCGATTGGTCACACATCTTTGTTGAGCGAGGTATGGAACTAAAGCTACAATTAGGTCGAGAACCTGTTGCAGATTTCCACATTGAACCCTATACTCCAAGTCATATTAATACCAATTGCTCGGCATTTTTGATCAAGAAGATCACCTCGGCAGATGAAGCCGACACTAAGGTTGGAAGTATCCCGGTTTGACTCTTGATGAATGGGCAAGCAAGGTGCATGCTTTTGATCCTTATCGAAGTAGAAGAATCGAGTGAGGGTCTATTGTATACACGAAGAAAGTCAACCTATTCCTAGCATCACCAAGCCAAACCACAAGGATGACAAGGTATGGCAACTGTTTTTGATGGATCAAGGAGTAGACAAGGCGCGGGAGGTGGAGCCATGCTTATTTCACCTCAGGAGTAAAGTATTATTCAGCTTTTAGATTTCAATTTGCATGCTCAATAACTGCTGCTGAATATGAAGCCTTGGTGCGAGGGGATGCATTGGGCAATAAAAAAAAAATAAATAACTTGCAAGTTTTGGGGACGGTGAGCTGATTGTAAATCGGAGTCAAGGGACAACATCTTTGCCAAAAATGATCTACTCGAGATGCTACAAGAACGAGGGTGTGGGACCTCATGGAGGATTTTGAAGGTTTCGGCATCAAGGCCATTCCCGAGAAAAAGAGAATCAAGGCTGGCTTGTGAGGCTTGCGCGATAGGGGCAGCCTTTGACATTGTAGAAAACATTCAACAAGATAAGAGTACAGCCAAACATCCACGTGATTGTGAGGCCTTGATGCGGATAACAATGTCAATTGGCAAGTATTTGAGAATGACCGGCAAAATCATCCACTTCTTGCGAAGAAGAAGCGAGTTCTCGGCTAAGAATCAAGAAAAGTTGGAACAGCAATATGGTGACCGGGTGATCTGGTGAAGCGACAAGCTGCCCAAGAGGACTTGTCACCTTGGAGTCCATTTTTAACCCCAATGATCGGTTTAGAAAGGAGAAAGCAAATATTCGAGTCGAAGGGAAGATTCGGTATCCATCTTGGTAAAAGAGAAAAGGCCATTGCAAATTGGAAAAATGACAACTGAGCAAGAGAGATATGAGTTCATACAGCTTTGTCAAGAATTCCCTGACGTGTTTGCTTGGAGCTATGAAGACTTGAAGGGCTTCAATCCTAACTTAGCTCAGCATACCATCGAGTTGGATCCAAATACTAAGCCTGTCAGGCAGAAACAGAGACCAGTCAATCCACACATGGAGCCTCTCATGAGGAAGGAGCTGGACAAGCTGATTGAGTCAGCAATTATATTCCCTATCAAGCACTCAAGCTGGGTTGCGAACTTGGTTCCGGTCAGAAAGAAAAGTGGAGAGATCAGGCTATGTGTTGACTTTCGAGACCTCAATAGGGCATCTCTCAAGGACCATTATCCACTCCCTTCCATGGAGCAAATATTGCAGGTCGTAGCTGGTCCAGAAAGGTTTTCGCTACTTGATGGTTACTCAGGCTTCAATCAAATTATGGTGAAGGAGGAAGACCGATTCAAGACCCTTCACAACCACGAATGGGGCACGTATGCTTACAAGAAGATGCCATTTGGGTATCGAAAGCGGAGCAACATTCCAGGCGAGCTATGGATATGGCATTGAAAGGCTTGATCAATAAGCCGGTCTTGATATACTTAGATGACATTCTTGTCTTCTCAAAAATTTTTGTAGACCATCTCTTTCACCTCAGGCAAGTGTTTCAGAGATGTAGAAAGTTTGGAGTGTCTTTAAATCCTAAGAAGTGCATCTTTCTTGCACATGAAGGGGAAACTCCTTGGCCACATTGTCTCCCGAGGAAGGATTAGCGATTGATCCGAGAGAGGTTGAAGCCATAAGGGCTCTACCATTGCCAAGTCACAAGAAAGCTCTTGAGTTTCTGGGAAGGATAAACTTTGTTCGAAGGTTTGTCCCAAACTTTGCAGCCCTTGTCAAGCCCATCACCAAAATGTTAAGGAAAAGCATGGCTTTGAATGGATGCGAAGGCAGGAGAGCTTTGAAGCAATCAAAGCCATCTCCCGAGGCACCCACTCTCATCAACCGGACTTTTCCAAGATTTCATCCTCTATGCATTTGGGGGTGATGACACTATTTCTGCCATTTTGGTGCAGCGAGAATAAAGATAATGATGAGCGGCCGATTGCCTTCTTGACCAAAGCCTAAATGATGCGAATTGAGGTACTCTTTTATTGAAAAACATGTGCTTGCGTGTCGGGAGCTTGAAGAAATTCAAGCATTTGGTCTCAAACAACAAGGTCCGTTCTTTGGTCTCACATCTTTGGGGTTAAGGACTTCCTCCTCAACAAGGATTTGAATGAGAAAAGGCGGGGATGGATCACCGTGTCATGGAGTATGACATTGAGATCAAAATCACCAAGCTGGTAAGAGGCAAAGGTTTGTGCGAGCAACTCGCTTCCAAACGACCGAGACAGCCCGAAGATGAAGAAGGGATTGTCCTGCTATTATTAAGATGATAAAAAACGGGAAAATGATGATGTGTCCACTCCTGTTGGACTCGAAATATGATACATTTCCTCTGAGACGGGTATGTGCCCTCTAGAAATGAGCAAAGCAAAAAAGAAGACACTTGAGGTTGCGAGGCAATTCCATATACCATCATTGATGGAGTTTTGTTCAAAAAGGACACTGAATGGAGTCTTTCTTGAGATGCATTAACAGGTCGAGATCCGAGAGGGTATTAAAGAGTTTCATGATGGACCAGCCGGTGGCCATTTTTGCACCAAGAGTGCGACTCTGAAAATCATGAAGGCTGGTTATTATTGGCCTAAAATATTCGATGATTGCTATGCATGGATCAAGAGGTGTAAGAATTGTGCATTTTCACGGGAAAAGAAAACTTGCAGCCCTCCCATTACATCGATCTCGGTTGACCAGCCATTCATGCAGTAGAGTGCAGACTTCATTGGAGTCATCAATCCCAATTGAGCGAGGGCACAAATGGATTTTGTGACCCAGAACTACTTCACCGGATGGACGAAGCGATGCGATCAAAGAGGTGAATGAGTCTAGCATCTTGGACTTTTACGAGGAATAACTACGAGATTTGGTGTACTGCTTTCTGATAGTCTCGATAATGCATTGGCATTTATTGGATCTAAAGTTCTTGAGTGGGCTGTCGAAGCGGAATCTACTGAGCACTTCATCAAACTATTACCCTCGAGGTAATGGCCGGGCCGAGTCTACAAACAAAAACTTGCTTGAGGATCATTAGGAGGACTCTTGATGAGAATCGAAGGCTTGGCATACCAAGCTGAAATCAGCCTTATGGGCGAGATAGGATAACTCCCAAAGATCCACGAGGTAACTCTCCATTTAGGCTTGTCTACGGAAGAGAGCGGTCTTGCCCATGTCACTTGAGTTGCCAACGTTGGAACTCATGAAACAGTTTGAGTTGCTAGAGTTTGGGCCCATGGAGGTGAGATATGCGGGAAATTGATGGAGCTGCGAAATCGAGAGATCGGGCATTCAAGCAATGGAAAAGGATCGGGCTTTGATCAAGAAGACCTTTGATAAGAAGGCCAAAGATAGATCTTTTCAAATAGGAGATCTAGTATTGAAATGGGATGTGGACGAGAGCAAAACCGGAAGGCATTCAAAATTTGATGCCATTTGGAGTGGCCCATACATGGTCACAAAGTGCAAGAAACAACAATGCTTTCAATTGGCCTCATTGGATGGTGAAGAAGCTGCATTCCGAGTAAATGGAATCTATCTCAAGCGTTGCTTCTAGAGGGAGGTTCACTACATCTGTAAATACTAGTTTAGATTTTCTTTCCTCCAAGTGCTTGTGCACATTGTTTTGCTGTAGATTAGTTTTGTTTTCCCTAAGTGCTTTGCTTACGAGTTTCTTGCTCTCGGGTTGTTTTCTACGATTCGAGTGTTCTTTGGAGGAAGTTGCGATGTCGAGGCTTGTTTCAGGTTAATGCTTAACTCCATGCCCAATGGATGGCTTCAGGCAACTGGCCTTTTCATCTAGCAGGCAGATGATCCCGCTGAGTCGCCAAATTGTTATCCAAAATTCACCCCCCAGGGTAAATTTGATAACATGCATCGAGATGTCAAATTCCAAGAAAAATGGTGATTGAGCAAAATCAGTTTCTAGGGTCCCTTCAGGAATCTTTCTAAACTCCCCAGGCCGAAGAAGGAAGGAGCAAGCTTTGAGAAAGTGCGAAAAGTTGCAGAAAGGCAAATAGGATTGATCCAGGAAAAAGTGAAAAAATTGGCTAAGTCCTTCTAGAGGAGCGATCGGGACGTTTGGGACGAAGGGCCCGAACCGGCCGAAAAGGCAAGTTAGCCCAAAAGCAATTGGGACAAGCGAAATCGGCCGAAAAGAGACAAGTCAGCCCAAAAGCAATTGGGACAAGCGGGCGAGAAATACCGAACCGAAGAAAAGAGACAAGTCAGCCCAAAAGCAATTGGGACAAGCGGGCGAAATCAGCCCAAAAGCAATTGGGACAAGCGGGCGAAATACCCGAACCGGCGAAATTGTCCCAAAGGTCCAAAATCAAAATAGGGCGTCAGGACAAAAAGACCCGAAATACGCGAAGAAGCCGAAAGAGCAAAGCCAATCAAAGGTGCCACGTGTCTTTGGCCAAATGAGGGACAAGGAAGCCCATTTCGGGCGGATCGGAGGTTTTGTCCCAAGCGGCCTTTGGGACATCCGGGGCGAATGGACGCGAAATCGCGGAAGACCGGCGGGCAGAGAACCATTGAGAAATTGCCACGTGTCATCGAGAAAAGCCGAGAAGGGTCAAGGGCAAGATTTGAAGCGCGGCCCGAGCGATAGAAATTGGACACGTGTCCTGGAGCATAGAAGTGCGGAGCTCGGGGAGGAGTTGGAAGGTTTGGCCAAATCTAAGCCAAAAGGGGTAAAAGTGAAGGAAGACCGGCGAGTTCGTGAACCACCAATGCATGCCACGTATCCCTAGTGGGGCATGGGAAAAAATGTGGAAAATATTCCAAGAGCACCAAAAGTCAAAATTCAAGAGACGGCCCACCCGAAAAGAGAGGAGAGAGAATTATTCAGCGAATCGAGCATGCCACGTGGCGTCAGTGGCGGTCTTGCGCGGAAAATATTTCAAAATCCGTTTTTACTTTGTTAGTGTCCTAAATCTTGAGATCGACATATCTTTCGATCGAGCTCGGATTTACGTTCTTGATATCAATGGAAAGCTGTTGAAATTCTCTACACGTTTCGGGGTCAATCTTGCATTTTGGTATAGTCGGAGGAGAAAATTGAGAAACGCCTCTGGCGCGAAATAACAAGCGAGAGTAATGCTTCAACCACTTTAATGCACGGAGACAGACCGCCACATTGCACATTAGGCAAACCGCCGCTTTGCGAGAACCCCCACTCTCTGCCATGATGGATGAATTAAATGCAACCTAGAGGTGGTTGGGGCAGATTTCGAATTCCTCTCTTTTTCTCTCCCATTCTTCCTATAAATTGTAAGGAGGGGTTCTTTTACGTAGTTGGACATTTTACGCTGCACCCTCCCTTCTCTCTGTTCATAAGAAGATTTGTGGAGTTTTCAAACCTCCCATATAGGCTATGTAACACCGTTTTTGCCTTACGGCTATTGCGATGTATTGAATCGATCCTTGAGCAATATATATGTATACGTGGTTGCTTCTAAACCCTCTTACATATTTATTCTTGTCATTCTTGATCTTTCATTGCATTTTTGCTATCTGTGCATGGTGTTGTGTTATATCTACATGAGTACATGTGTTTAATGTGGCAAAGCATATGTTCTTCATTCCTCGGTGCATCACCTCTATTAGCTTAGATTTATTTTATGCATCTTCTTACCTTGTCTCCTTGGCGATTAGATTAGATTTTGAGAAAACCCTCTGCATATTAGTTATGCAATCACACCGGATATTACGATCAACCTAAAAACGGTCCTCTTAAGCTAAATCCTTACATGGGGTGATAGCTAAAAACCACGTAAATGTCACCTTGAGAAAAAAAATTGTCAAACTTTTGGTGATTTGTGATAACTAAAGCGCTTTGAGAGAAAAAGTTGTCTATGGAGCCTAAGAATGTCTTGTCTAAACATACGAGATGTGAATATTGTGAAAATAAAAATGCCTCTCTCGGTTTCTACCATCTCTCACTTGCTTTTTTGCGGTGGGGCGAATGAAACATTGTAAAATCCTTTAATTAACACCAATATCGGGGAATATAGTGTGATATTTTTCAATTATTACATTGTGACATTAAATTGATGGTTCCCACATGTCCAAGTGGGTTATTAGACATTATTGATGATGTCGTTCCACTTCCCAACCATCACAGATCCTTCCAAGCTGCACAGGTTCGATGCAGTAAAAATATACCATTCATCATTCTTTCAAGTTATTCAAGAAGACTAATCAACAATCTTATCAAACTCTGCAACATCAAGATCTTTCTCATGCCTACAAATGGCTAAACTAGCTATTTTTGACTTATTTCGACACTAAGAGGTTGATCCACTTCCTTCCCAATTCAGACAATTTCCTAGCACTTGCATAATAATATTTCAACCTTCAAACTCATCACCCACCATATTTTATTTCTTGGTGCTTACCTCTCTTTTCTTGACATTCATACTCACTGGCTCTTGAGCCCAAATAGCTATCTTGACATGTTATTAGCCTTCAAAAGAGTCTTCTCCTACTTTTTCCTGTAGAAAAACCTTAAACAAGAGTTATACGAACCATCACCTTGAACTATAACAAATATTTCATTAATGTATTCTCATCTTGTCCAATTATGCCTTATAGTGTTTCTTGACTAGCTTCCTTCCTTATCAACATGCAAATTTTTCTCCTTCTCTCCATTAATGCTTCCTTTGTAGGATCCCCTTCTACTTCACATTACAACATTGTTAGATTCATCTTTTCATGCATTCAAGGAAATAAAAAACATTCACGTCTACCACTTTAGCCCAAACTATATTCAAGCCCTTAAGGCAATGTAGCCTCTACCAACCATGCACCTAGTGGTTCTAAGAAACAAAAATTTCTAAATAGATCCATTAGTTCATCCTTTCCATACCCATCATGCTTGAAGAATTTGAAGACTCAATTCTTAGTTCAACTCCTAGCTCTTCACACTTTACAATTTTGCTTCCAAGGTCTTACTAGGTGCAGTATAGACTGGAATCTCTAATAACTTCCAATACTCACACTTCCAAGATACTGATCTCAGAATTTCCATCACCCATTATTGAGTTCTTGAGAATTTGTGAAGTTTTGAGGTTTAACTCCAAACAAAAATAGGGCTTCCTTGTCAATTGGTCCTAGTATTTAGGTCTTTAAGCGTGTTTTCTAACTCAGTCTTGAACTAGTAAGAATAATTCATTATTCCACCATTAAAAATCTCTAATTCTTCTTCTAACATAAGGGAGCTTCATGAAGATGGATTATTTCAAATTTCATGCTAAAATTTTCTCGTTTGCTATCCCAAACCTCGTACCTAGCCAAAACTGGAGTGTGCATCCTAGGAAAGCTTGAGAACTTATAATGGTTACAAATTTTCAAAAATCACTCTCAATAATTAATATTTTAACCAAAGGTCTATTTAAACATGAGCTTCATGATTAACTTACTAGTATGGTGTAGAGATTCTTAAAATGTCTCCTTAATAATTCATTTTCTTATCTCTTTCTTGTAGGTGACAGTGGGACTGAGTTACCATGAAAACCATGAGTTGTTATGAAATATTTATTTATTTGCTCAAGGGTGAGCCTTGTCATAGATTCACTTCAATCTTAAGTTCGTTATCACCACATTCACAACTTCCAAAGGTGTTTAGTACATTTCAAACCTTGGTACACTAAGATCACTTTGTATGCCAATTCACACACACATTCAAAGAAAATACACAAACTATATATGTGTTTAGAGTTTTTAATGATCAAATTCACTATTATCTTGGTATGAATTATTTATAAAAACCCTAAGACACCTCATAACAAATCTCTTGCATCCTTTTCAATCAAATAATGGGCTTCACACAATTTTACCTAATACAACTCAATCACAATGTTTTGTAAGCATTCTTACTTGTAATAAATCTTGCATGGAGATTTTTTAAAACCTTGTTAAAAGTTTCTAACCTCTGAAACACGTTTCCCGTTATCATTATAATGAAGATAATTTCAATACTGAAGGCAAACAAATTTACAAGACAAACATTTCATACAAATTTTCATCACCAAAACAAAGTACCATTACATTTCTTTTAAAACTTATCTATAACAAAATGTATCTCTTTTTCTTCATTCTCTTCTCCTCCTCCTCCTCGAGGATCCCCATAACTGAATCCCATTCAAACCAACTTCCTCTTTTTGATCTCATCATCTCATACTCTTAAACCCTAACTAATTTTTCATGACTCATTATGAAGTCCCATACATAGCTAATTGGGTCACCATATTATCTAGACCTTATTCCCAACTCTAAGACCCTATTTCACATAGGTAAATACCTATTACATATTTTAACCTTCATATCTATCACTTACAAATTAATTTTTTATTTTTCACAAACTTTCAAAGTTTTTATTTCACACTTGGAGGGAATAAGACAATTTGAAATTCACACCAACTGGACCACTGTTATCTCTTGAAAGTGCACCTGTAGAGAGAGATGGCTGCGCAGTGTTCTAAGCTTGCAAAAATGGATCTCTCTCTTTCATGGATACAATGGAAACACCTCAGGTCTGTGGGTATACCTATTTTGAGGCGAGTCTCCGGTATCAAGTCTGGTTTCTTATTGATGTATCATAAACTAATTTTCTACGGGGTTTAAGGGTAAAAGAAGACTGTAAAAAGATTTAAACCGAGGTGATACACCAAATTTGTATGAGGTCTTTGGTGAGTATATGCAAAATTGATATGTAAAGAATTTTTATGCACAAGCCAACCATTTTATGAAGATAATTAAGGGTAAACCCTTTGATATATTGAGGGATAAAATCACAACAATACTGCTTAAGTTACACATACACATTGATATCCACTATATCCACATTGGTAAAAGCCGTTTTGTACCTATCTTCTTCTCGAAATAAAATCGATTGTATCAATAGCCGTCTAGAAGAGATAGTCTATCTAAACCAAAACTATTCTTAAAATCTGATCCATATTTGGAAGTGGGTAGTGATCTTTTAATGAAGCTTTATTAAGATCTTTAAAATCCACACATAACCTAATTTCTCCATTTTCTTCTAAGAGAACAAGATTGGGCACACAACTTGAATGCTTAATCGGAAAGATAATACCTCATTCAATTAACGTAGATAACTCTTTCCTCATTAGAGGCTCTATTTTGGGATTTACAGGCCTTTGTTTTTGCCTAACTGGCTTAGAATTCGGTTGTAATTCAATAGTATGCTATGCTAAACTGGATCAAACCCTTTCGGTCTTGGTATCTCCAAGCAAAAACATCTTTAAATTCTTTGCAAAGATTAATAAATGAATGTTTTTCAGCCAAGGAGCATACCTTTCCCAAAAACAATTTTTCCCTTCATCAATTGAGATCTCTTCATAGTTATCAACATGTGTTGACATATTTGTTTTGTCTTTTCTTAACTAATCATCAGTGTTGAAGATGTCTTCTAATGTGACCAGACCTCAAGGTAGTTTGTTTGTCTTTAACTGAACAATCTGGTCACCATATAAGTGCTATAATTTATCTTGATTTATCTAGAGAATTCAGCTTCTTGCTGTAAAAACCTACAGATTTGATCATCACTTTCAAAACCTACCAATTCAAGTCATTATCAGGTATAAAATGCTTGATAATTAGCTTTATATGAGGCTGAATTTTACTATTTTCAATCTATTCCAACATTTCAAAACTAACACAAATTGTTGCAATTCTATCTGCATGCTTATTTTCTGTTTTAGGAATGGATTGAATGTTAATAGCTTTGAAATATTCCATTAAGTATCTGAAACTCTATGTCTGTAAGAATTCATTAATGGATTCTTACAAACATTGAAATTTCTTACTTGATTGATAACCAACTTAGAATCACCAAAAATATGTAGCATGCTAATACCTCTCTTTCTGGCCCAAAGTAAGCCATGAATTAATGCTTCGTATTCAGCTATGTTGCAAGTGCATGAAAATTGGAGACTCAAAGCTGAGAAATACCTTTTGTTTGTTGGGGAAGTGAGCATCAAACTTGCTCCTTGTCCTTTCTTGTTTTTAGCTCCATCAAAATGAAGCTTCCAAATCCCTTCCATTGCATTTTCTGTTTTGGACAACAAGGGAATTGGTGTATTTTCTTCATGTAAGAAATACACACCAAATATGTGTTCTTCAACTTCCTTGAAAGGATCATGAGTATGTTATTCATGTGTCTTTTCATCCATAAACAGTTAGAAACACCATCTAATGCTGAAATATGAGCTATATTATCAAAATCAGACTATTCTAAAGCTACATAATTAGCTTCTTTGCATTAGAAGCGTGAGGCTCAATGTGAAATCTAGCCAACGGTTCTGAATTGATAGTAACCTTGGTCCCATAACGAGTAGTGAAAAATAAGAAAGACCAATTTGAAGAGAGATAGCCTCCTATTTTTGTTGTGAAGTCTCTTGATAAACATATAACAAAGTAAGGAGGTAAGTCTACAACAGTAACATCTTGCAGAATGGAAACATTTGGGCAAGCATGCAATGTTACCTCTAGATTTCTGATGACACCAAACGTATTAGTTGCAGTTCCATTCAATAGTAAGACACTCTTTTCTGTAGGTTCATATTGCAGGCCTAATTTTTCTGCAATTGCTTTTGGCAAAACTGTGTTGCTTGCACCATTGTCCATCATACAGTTATGAATAAGATGTTCTCTAATAATCAGTGATAGATAAAATGGTGGTGGCTTCTTGATTTCATGAGCATTTAAGACTTTTTGAACCATCTATTTAACTTCTTTGATGTGGTCTTGTTCCATTGTTCCAAGGCCATGTCTGCTTTCTAGAATTCCTTTTCTTTTTTAGAAGAAATCTACAGCTTAGCTAGTTCATGAGAAAGTAAATCTTGCTGTCACCGGAATACTTAGAGCATCCCACATTAAGATGTTAATATTTTACTTTTTCATTACATCAAAATGTTAAAAGAAACAACAATTTTAGAGACAAATTCTATTGTTTTAGCATAGGCTTTGGTGAAAATGATTCTCGCTTGAGCTTGTTTTTAATATCGAGGTATAAATAACCTTATTGGATCAAGCAAAGTAGCTATTTTTGATGTTCTTTACTAGCTGTAACACCTGTTGTTTTTGAGGAACAGATGCACTGTTAGCTGGTTTTGGGCTTATACTTGCTATTTTATCAATGATAGTAGGTAGAAGAAGCCTTTTCTATTTTTTTTTACTCTCTATGGCCTTTTCCTGAGCCCTAGTAGTAACTACAATGAAATATTCCTCACTAAAGCTGATTAAGTTCTGTTCAGGTGCTTTCTAAACATGTCTTTCTTGCTGCCCAACCTCCATTTGAGACATGAATAATATTTTAGATTGAGGTTGTGCAACAAGACTTATGTTCAAAAAAGTAATTTGGGCAATTTACTGACTAAATGAGGTTGATTACAAGGTTGATACCACTCTTCAATAGCCATATTAATCTTGGACTAAAGTGTTAGATGGAGCAGAGCCTTTGGGTCAAATTGCCTTTCTTTGATAAGGCTACCTATTTTTGCTAATTTTGTTGGTTTTGCTGATAAGGAGCTTGATAAGGTCTAGTAGGTAATGAAACTTTATTGTCATTTGAAGTCAATTTGTTTCCAAAAGTATGCAAAAATTTTAACACATCATTTGATGGGGCTATAATAGCTGCAATAGTAGGCTCAAAAATGGTGATAGGTGAGGGATAGGTGTTAAATCTGCTCGAAAGGCATTGAAGGCCTTGGTGCTAATTTTTCAGCTTGAATAAGTTTGTTTTCAGCTTTTATAACAATGTCATAAGCATACAAAAGAATATTACCTCCCATAGACTGAATCATAGTTGAAATATCATTGTTTAAAGCTCTTAGATAATAAAGGAAAGCATGGTTAGCTTGAGGCTTGACACTTCTTGGAATTCTTTCCCAAGTTCTAGCAAAATGGATGTTGAAACTAGACATAAATTCATGAGGAGCTCTTTTAATAGTAGACAACTGTTCTATGAGGGACAAATGATCTGAATTATCTTGAAATGTTTCAACAATTTTTCACCTAAATCATCCCAAGTTCTTATGCTTCCAATCTCTAGATTTCTATACCATTGCAAGGCTTGTCCTTTAAAGGATACAACTAAAAGTCTCAAAGCCACATCTTCGTGGGTAATATTATGAACTGCACATAAGCCTACAACATCTTTAATATGCTTTGTAGGTGTAACCTGATTTTCACCAGTGAATGATGACAAAATTTTCATGGCAGCATTAGGGATGTCATGGTAAACTGAGATTACTAATGGGTTGCCATTAGTAAAGGTCACAAAATTCCTAGGTGCTTAAATACCCATTTGAAAGACTGGGATCTGAATAAAGAAATTGATACGTGGTGAATGAATATTAGGAGGATGGTTATCAAAACTAGGCATATTATAAGGTAAAGTATTACCAACTCTTCTCCTTCTTACAGAATTCAAAGGTAAAGAAACAAACTCAGGAGGAATTCCTCTTACCGATGATCTTGTAGTCACTTTAGGCATGGAACATGTTGTAATACTGGTATGAAATCAGCTTTACGGAGTCGCCAAATAGATCTTTAAATCTTTAGAATAAATTGTTGTAGCTTGCTGTCCCGAAAGTAACTTTTATCGATATAGATATGTTGTAGATATGCTAGAGATATTTGTAACTTGTATGCAGATTTGATTCATTGGTCCCATCGGGCGTGCCAAAAACTATTATCTCTCGAAAGTAAACCCTATATAGAGATGGTTATAGGTGTTCTAAGCTTACAAAAATGTACCTATCTTTTTCGTATATCTGATGGAAACACCTTAGGTATGTGGGTATACCTATTTTGAGGTAAGTCTCCGGTATCAAGGCCGTTCCTTATTGATGTATCCTAAATTGATTTTCTAGGGTTTAAGGGTAAAAGAAGACTGTTAAAAGATTTAAACTGAGGTGATACACCAAATTTGTATGAGGTCTTTGACTGAGTATATGCACAATTGATATGGAAAGGATTTTTGATGCACAAGCCAACAATTTTCTGAAGATAATTAAGGGTAAACACTTTGATGTATTGAGGGATAAAATCACAACAATACTGCTAAGTTACACATACACATTAATATCATGTAGAAATTACTGAATTTGCAACAAGGTAAGATAATTAATCAGGGAATTCAAACTCACAAGATTAATGGAAACATACATAAGACTGCAAATAATTGGAAAGATAGAAAATACTTCACATTCAAAGGGAAAAACTAGCAAAAAATTACTTCAACACTCCTATATCTAAAATTCCTCCTCCAACTCCTCTTGTGCTTTGTCAAGGCACACAATATATAGCAAAATATTTCCCTCCCTTCCTAAAATAGGCTAAAATTGTACTCGCCCATGCATCCTATTTTTATCCTTCATCTATTAATAAATAAAGAAATAAAAACAAAACATGCAAATACAAAGAGGTATTAATAGTTGGTGGTTACACTTTAGTCAACTACAATCTACTGTTCTATTTTTAAGAAAAGCATGAGTGGATGATTTGCTAAAAATAAGATTTTCTTGATGAGCAAGCTTTCTTTCCTATGCATGCAGATTTGTCTTCTTGCTGATCTGTCCTTTTCTGAATTTTGTGAAGGCGTACAACTTTACTCTTTGTGGGTGAGAAAAATTAATTACTTTCTAACCATGGTTGAATCTGGTGAACTTAGGACTCGAATTAAGATGCAAAATATTGTAGACTTAATCATTTTTGGTAATTAAATTATTAAGCTCCATTCGAGCTAGCAAAGCTCTGCAAAATTTTTCTCGTGGCCGCCATTAATAACTTCAAGCTTTCTGTGTGATTTTTTTTAAATTCTGCCATTGATGCAGACTTCAAGCTCGACTGAAGGTTCTCTGAAGAACTCTGTCTTTTATTACCTCAAAAGATCATCCACGTAGGACAAAATTGATCCAAAAACGGGCCTAGAAAATCCTTCTTTTCATGTTTCTGATAGAAATTATATTTTTGAATATTTGTCCCACCCATTTGCTTTTAATTTGGGCCTTACACGTGTCTGAATCTGGTCAAAGCGGGATTGTGGCTTACTTTTGATACTTTGTTGCCTTTTCTGAAAAAGGCTTAAAATTTTAAAATGCCCTGGCGGCCCACTTCCCCGATTTTAACTTTTGATGCTTGGCGGAGTCGTGGGTGACTTAAACACTTTTTTTCCCTTTTTCAAAAAGGGCTCAAAATCTCAAATTGACCCGATGCTCCACTTTTGACTTATTGAATACGTGGCTTTGTTTGGTCCTTAGTGGGGCGCAAGGCACTTTTAAACTTTGCTCCTTTTTAAAAAAAAGTTTCAAATTCTCAAACTATCCCGATGATTGACTTACTTTAATATGATTGAATTTTTATGCTTCAACAGGGCGGGGAATTTTCAAACTTTACTCCCTTTTCAAAAGTTTTAAAGGCAAAAAAATTCGATGGTCCGCTTCTCCGCTTTGACTTTTTGAATGCGGGCTCAACTTTTGACTTTTTCCTTTTGACATGAGCGGGGCCATGCGGGCCATTTTATGATTTTACGCCCTTTGCCAAAATGTCTCAAAACACAAAAAGGCTCCGCCCCTCTCGCATCCAATCAGATTTCATCAGGCATGAGGACCAATTTGACATTTTTTTTTAAAATAATAAAAAGTGCTAAGTCAGCAAAAAGACCCACCATTTTCATGAGTCAAGCTGAGGTTTGCATCGATTTTGGTGATTTGATTTCCTCCATTCGATCCTTTGCATGATGTAACCTCATTCATTGATCTTCTACATTTTTGACTTGCATTGAATGTGGTCGGTAAAAACTTTAACCATGGTGGTTTTCTTTGAATTTGGGTGATCAATTCTTAGAGCATTGATCTCTGTACTTTTGATTTTGGATCGTTTGATCACTAACTCCAGGTGAGTTAGGTTAAGCCATAGCTGAGATGGGTGAGTTAAAACAAACTAAACCCCATTCATTTTTATTTCACCTTTGGTTTGCGAGTGAAGCCCTGACAAATTTTTCTTTGATGCCATTGTTGGAGTCCTGAAGCTCAGCTCTTGAGGTTGGTCTCATCTCGTATATTTACCAAGTTCGTGAGTTGGTAGCCGTGGTTTCTATGTTGTCCTGTTGAATCACTATTCTTGATGAACCTTATTTTGAGGTGGGAATTTTGTGATGGCTCCTTCAATTCGATGATTCGCTATTACCATTGAACTTCATTTCCTAACTCGTGGAGGTAACTATGGATTCATCCTTCTCTGAATGGCTCAATAATATGAATATTCTGCTTTGCTTGATGCTTTGATAAGCTTATATCGTCATAGTTTTCATGGTTATTACTGTTAGCTTTCTTTAAACCGACTGTGGAGGGCTTTCTAGATAATTTCCATTCTAGGTATTCCTTATTTTGCTTTGCTTTTCTTGAAAGTTTATCTGTATATCTTTGCAGTTTTGATCTCATTGTGAGATAAATCTAGATCTATTGTGGGTATTTGCTTAATGTTGCTCCATTTGTCTCAGCCAGATTTACAAAATTTCTATCTTCGGCCATTGATGAAAACATGAAGCTTTGTTCTTTACCAGATCAATTCTCTTCTACGTGATCTGTTACTCTTCCAAAAATTTGGCTCTTGGTGCCTTTGATATTTCTACCTAAACTCTGTGATCCCCACTTTAGAGATTTCTTTGAGCATTTGAGCTACTGATATTTATTATTTTTCTCTAAAAATATACTTAGATTTTGTTTTGAACCTCTGTAGCATCTTTACCATAATGCATGAGTTGTCTTTAGTAGTGCACTTTAATTGATGAAATTGGTGCTTTTCTTTCATGTTTCCTTGGTGTATTCCTTGGAGTTGTATTGCAATAAATTTATATATGGACTTTTAACTATCCTGCATGAATGAATTATTTTTTCCAAAATCTGTATATACCCATGTATTTTTCAATTTGTGGCTTGAGGTATTTCAACCCAGATTTGGGTATCCCTCCTTTGATATGGCATTCAGACTTCTTTATTTCTTCTTGATTCTGTAATCTATTTAATATTGCATTTCCTTTTATTACAACTTTGATATGTATGCTGGAAAGTTTTAAAAAGTCCATTTCACATGGTGAAGCCCTATCAAAATTTCCTCAAAATTCCTTCTTCTTTAGTTGCAATCGGGAACATATACTTATGAATATGTTAGTGCAAAATCATATCACCCCCAAATGAGTTCTATAGATATGATTTTCTAGGGAAGAGTCATTTGGTGTGATCCGCATAACATTGAAATTTCCCCAAGGTATGGGACCTTGCAGATGGAAAAGCTCTCAGTTAAAGGTGGATCCTATTCCTCTATTTAGGTGCATACGTGAGAACTTGTAGAGGATCTATCTCTATACCTAATCTAAAATTTTCCAAGGAGACATGGATAAAAAGGGATATAAGAAATAAGAAATGACTAAACTATAAGGTGATGCACCAAAGGAATGATGTATTGGGGTGTGGAGCCTATTTTTTGGTCTTCTTGAATCAATGTTGAAGTGATGGAGCTCGAATGGGTAAGTTTGGAGACTTCAAAATCATTCTACAATCATTTACTATGACGTTGCTATGTCGCTTGCCATTAACATGCCATTAACTAGTTGTCAATGTTGGGACTATTTTTCCAGCCGTGGGAAGTTGAAAGATCATGACTTTCAATCTTCTAGGGTTAGCTTTATGGCTTCTTAAAAGGATTGTGATCCTATAAATAAAGGTGTTAGGGGTATCTTAAAGATACCTTGAGTGTTCAAGAGGTCTTGAGTCTTAGAGATCAAGAGGTGATCAAGAGTAATCAAGGTTATGCAATTGAGTGTCAATTGTGGTTTAGATGTAGTTTAGCATCTTTGGAATTCTTTTGTGAGTTCATAACTAAGAGAAGCCTGTAAGAGTTGTTTTACTCTTGTTGATAATAAAATCTGAGCAAGTTCTTGGTGGACGTATCCCACATTGGGTGAACCACGTTACATCTTGTCTTGTCTTCTTTTGTGTATTATTTATTTATCTTTGTTATATTTCAGCAAGTATTATTCTCGCTATATAATTTCCTCTGCTTTGTGGTTTGAGGAATCGTTTCCGCATATTTTTCTTTAATTCCTAACAATTGGTATCAAAGCTTTGGTGGTTTTTTTCGCTGAAGTTGTAAATCACGGGAAAGTTAAGCTTGAGTGGGAGCTATGGTAGATAAGGGTAGATCGAGGGTTGAGAAGTTCAATGGGAAGAAATTTCATTTGTGGAAGATGTAAATGGAGGATTACTTATATCAGAAGGACCTCCATGTTCCTTTGGTTGGAAAAGCAAAGAAACCTACAACCATGTCGTATGAGGATTGGGAGTTCTTTGGATAGAAAGGTGCTCAAGGTAATTCGTTTATGCATTGCATCTTCGGTTGCTTTCAACATATCGCAGGAGAAGACCACGAAAGTTCTCATAAGTGCATTGGGGAAGTTATATGAAAAACCCTCTGCCTCTAATAAAATATTTTTGATGAAAAAGTTATTTAATATGAAGATGTCTGAGAATGGTTCTGTTGTTGATCATTTGAATGAATTTAATACGGTTGCAGTATGTTAAACTCAGTAAAAATTGACTTCGATGATAAGGTCAAGGTTTTGTTGATTTTTGCTCCTTACCGATAGTCATGAGGACTGACTTAGTTATGGCTGTAAGTAATTTAGTATCTAATAACTCAAAGCTAAAGTTTGAGGATGTAATAGGCATGATCCTAAGTGAGGAAATGCAAAGGAAGAGCACCGGAGATTCTTCTACTTCTCGGAAATGCTTTGACAAAGGAGAGCGAGAGGGAGACAAAATAATAGAGGAAAGGTAACCGTGGGAAGTTGAATGATCGGCGAAGGTGAAAGTCTAAGAGTAAGTTAGAAGAAGTTGAATGACCTAAGCATCGCCCATGCACAAATATGGATCTGCGCTTGGGATGCCCGGAGGATTTAACAAGGGTCCTCACAATGGAAAAACAACCACTAGCCTAGGAGTCTCGCGGAAGAATTTGTCGCGTGCACATAGAAAGAGGATAAGTTGAAGATCATAGTTCTCGTCACGGAATACAAAAAGTTCTTGCTAATGTAAGGGATACTTCACGATCAGCTGCGCTACATATGACAATTACAGAGATAGAGACAAAGTGGTAGGCACCTTGGTCGCCACTCATGAAACAAAACTCAAGGAGTTCCATGAGAAGAATAAGGGAAATAGGGAGGAAAGGGATAAAATCCTTGCCAAGGTTGAGAGGAAATCTGAAGCCATTGAAACCTTAAGGGGTTCAATCAAAAACGATTGAAGGAACTATATCCACGTATTACACGAAGAATGGACATGGAGGATATAGGCAAGGAGTTGGAGAAAATCACTGATACCATGAGCGCGCAAGGAGATGGACTAAATTTTGGGGAGGTGAGTGCCCTGGTTGGTGACCTTTGTCAGAGAGCACAGGAAGAAGTCGATGCCTGGAACAAGTTGGAGGCTGACTTGCAAAAGGATTTTCCTAGCTTGTTGCAGTGATTCCTTCACTCTCCCATTATTTCTTCTTTCCCCATTCTTTCATCCCCTTATTCTTGTTCCAAGGTGTAAGCCTATTGTATTCTTTCTTTCACTAGAGAAGTGTTCCTGCAGACGGAGAATAGGCATAGTGTGGGGTGATGTTGGGCCCTATAATATTAGCTAAGTAAAAAAGGCACGTAGGTGCACATGTCCTAGTTGAAGAGAGGTGTATAAGGACAAAGTGTGTATGGTAGGGTTTAAGGAATCTCGTGGCGTGTGCGATGCACGTGAACACAACCAGGGGGTTCGGGAATTTTCCAATTTGGGTGTTCAGGATAGAACACGTGAAAAGCATGACTCGACTGCGCATGTTGAGTGGATAAGGTGTCAGCTTGGTGAGATGTTGGCCTAGGAAGGAGCATGCCTATGGTAGAATCTTCAAGAAGCACATCATGGTGAAAAGTGGAAAGCTTAGGCCTGAGAGAGCATGCTCACATGGAGGACCACATTCAGACACTTAGCATCAGATTTGAGGGCACTGGAGGATGAGTTGGCATCCCAGAAGGCTATAAATACAAGCACCTGTAGAGTAAAAAGAGAGAAAACTAGAAGAGGGCGGAGCTCTGTAGAAATACTGCAAGAACTCTATTAGTGGATAATGGTATTTGGGAAAGAATGTATAATGGGTATGGGGATTGCAATTTTTCTTTTGATAGCCTAGCTACATTAGTCCAGTTGTAATGCATGACTGTGGTTTGTTTCTCTATGACATTCTGTAATGGCTCCATGGATGTAATGAGGTTACCAGTTATGGATATAAATATCAATGATTCTGATGCATACGTCTTTCTCATAACTTATCTTTCATTTATGTTTATGCTAAGTATGGATGCTTATATACTTCTTTCTTTTATGGTACAATTTATATAATATGTTAAGTACTTTTAAATCCGTAATGACCTGAGGATCTGTGAGGTCATTTGTTCGAGCTCTATGGTTCTTGAATGTCTTAAATCCTTTTAAATTTCTTAAGCACAAATCATAGATGATGATGTTTCCCACTAAAATCACATAAAAGAGAGACTCGACACCCTTGCGTGCCTCGGGTGAGCGCCCAACATCCGCCGGTGATAGGACGACATGCATGGGGTTCCTTTCTTTTCGATAGGGGTAAAAATGACTACACATTCTATGGTTTGAATTCTTCCACCCATTTTTTTGTACGAGTGGTAATTTACTATACATTTATTTTAATAAACGTGTTGTTTTCGATTAAAAATAATAATAATATATTGGCCATATGGTAATGTTTGGGCCCATTTTTTCCCAACTACTCTAGGTCGGGCATGCTTAACTGCCTGGATTTGATACCATGTACAATTTTATGTCTCACCAAAAGCTTGAACAAGTGGTGGAGAGGGATCTCATCGTGTTAACTACCTACTAAGCTAACAATTTTTGAGACTTAATGATAAAACTCGATTGATTCCATTTAAAAATAAATAGTGATAATTTAATTAATTTTCTATGTGAAAAATAAAAAATAAGAAGATTGATTGATATCCATCACCATATTCAAATAGATATATTTTAGAGATATGTAGTAAGTGTCTAAGTTAATGGTGGTCCTTATTTCAAAAACATATAAGAAGCTTAGGTGGTCCACACAACATCCTTAAGAATATTTGACTACTTGTTGTAGGAGACCTCAAATAGAAGAGAACACCGAGACAAATGATCCTCTCAAGAAAATGGTGAATGAATCTCTCATGGAGAAAAAGGAGTGGATGTTACAACAATTTTCCATATCCTTGAACAACTACAAATGGGAAATCCTACATCCTCCTCTACGATCCAACCCTTAAGTGCCTCGACACCCTTCAAGGTTCAAGTAAATTTTGATATTCCTTATTTTAGGGTAAAATAAATCTTGATGGAGTAGAAAATTAGTTGGACCAATTATCCTCCTATTTTTCTATCAATAAATTAACTAATAAAGAGAAGATAACATTTTATCGCTTGAAATCATCACTTTCTGTCAAAAATTGATGGGGATGTACAAGAACAGGACTCGATAGGGATGAACTAACCATTGTAGATGAGCCCACATGGAATGATTTTATGGATGCCATAAAGGAATAATAATACCCTATTAGAGCCTATGATGATTTATACATATAGTGGAAACAACTTTGCTAAGGTAAGGACTAGCCAGTTCAAGATTATACTGATAATTTTCATTCTCTATCTACAAGATTGGGAATTCAAGACAAAAAAAACACAAGATCCTCAGATATCACAGTGGTATAAAATGGTACATACGAGAGGTAATGGAACTTTTTAAATTTCATACCCTCTTGAGGCATATAATTTTATTATCAAGATTGAAAAAAATCGTGGAAAGAGAAATACAAATAACTTGCCTCTAAAGGGTAAAAATGATAAGGTAGGCCAAAACTGAGGCTAGGGTTAGAAACAGAAGGATTCACAAGTAAATAAAACACAAAAGGATCCTAGAAGATAAGGAAGCTATGTGACCTCCACAATACGATTGTAATTCTAAGGAAGAATGTCGAGCCATCAAGTCCTTACTTGCTTGAGTCTTCAAATTCAACACTCACCACTCTACCAAAGGTGACACACCCCAAGGCCAAAAATGAAGAAGATGAAATTATAGATGCTGAAATGGATGTGATCATTTTCACCTCACAAGTCAAGAAGATGGATGAGAAGGAAAATCTATTTCATTCCAATATTTGGGTAAAAGGTAAGCCTCTATATTTTATTATTGATAGTGGAAGTCAAAAGAATTTAATTTATGTTGATGTTGTGAAAATTTTAACCTTCTTGTAAAGCCACATCCACAGCCATATAGTATCAGGTGGTTGAACTCAGGAATATATCTCCATGTCACACAACAATTTCTCCTCCCATATGCAATCAAACCATTCCATGATGAAGTCCTATGTGATGTTGTTCCATTAGATGTTTATGATGTGCTCCTGAGTCAGTCATTCATTTGGGATAGACATGGAATCTATGATTCACAACCTCGAAGGGTCATTTTTACCATTGCAAGTCGGTGCTATTAGATACTTGAGGTCATTCCCTCTAAAAACATTTCCCTCATTAGTGCCAAGAAATGTAAGAAGATGGTGGAGAAAAAAGTAGTTTGTCATCCTGATGATCAGGCTAAATACTACTAAGAAAGTTGTTGCATACACCTTGAACACATATTTAATGCAATAAAAGAAGTAGATGGATCAAATCATAGATGAGTATTATGATCTATTCCAGTCACCCAAAAGAGTGCCGCTTGAAAGGTGAGGTAAAACATGTTATTGATTTTTTCTCAAGCTCTCCTTTTACCCAATAACCACGTGTATTACAGTCAGTCCTTGAAAATGATGAGATCAAGAGGTAGCACCAATAATTGATTCAAAAGGGACACATTAGGCCAAGATATTCACCTCGTGGAAGTCCAATTCCCTTGGCACTAAAGAAATATGGAACATGGATACTTTGCATTGAAGATCGGTCCTTGAACAAAATCACTGTCAATAATTGCTACCCTCTTCTGAGGATTGATGATTTTCTAGACCAAATCCACAGTGCAAAATTCTTCACCAAAATTGATCTCAAGTATGGATATGGATATCACCATATTCCCATCAATCCCACCGATGTCTGGAAGATTACGTTTAAGTCTCAAGAAGGTCTATTCCAATGGTTGGTCATGCCCTTTGGACTAACTAATGCTCCTACAAATCTACACCAATTCCTTTGTAGTGTTCTACTTATATGATACACTCATCTATAGTCAGGCATGGGATGAACATCTATAACATGTTTGAGAAGTACATCAAATGTTCAAACCCTTTGAAAGCACAAGTTGTATGCAAATATAGACAAATGCACATTTGGGATTAGGAAGGTTTAGTACCTAGGGTATGTTGTGAATGAAGGAGTCCATGTTGACCCAGAGAAGATCCAAATTATTCAGGAATGGCCTACTCCAAAGACTCTTACAGAACTTCGTAGTTTCTTTGGTCTTTCCAATTTCTATCCTCAATTTGTCTTAGGGTTTTAACATATTTATTTCCACTAAACCAAGTGACTAAAGGAGGAAATGTTGGTATCCAAATTTGTTCTCCTTTTCAGGCCAAGCAGCAACATAGATTCAATCAGGGGAGCTTAGAGGCATCTAGATCACAAATATATGTCATTTTGTAGCCGGGGAGAAATCTAACTGTCCCTTTATTACTTGGATTTGTGGAGAGATGGATAACACCTTCAAGAGGATTTGATCTATCCTCACTATTTTAGGTTGTGCCTTTCAACCAAGGTAAGAGAACCTATTTTGTAACCTCTGTTATTGAAGAACAATGATAAATCCTTCTTTTGCATAAAATTTATAGAGAAGACCTTGAGAAAATATGATCAACACACCAGATCTGACTCTCACGAGTTGTCACTTCCAGATCATGGAGATATTTCACAACAAGGCAAAGGTTACTAAAGACATTTGAGACCCTGCTTGCTTCTACATGTTTAGGTGATGAGGATTGTGCATTGGCATACACACATGACAAAATAGGGGTAGGATGGGTAAGATTAGTTGTTTTTGAATGAATTTTTGGTGGGAGGTGGGGTAGGGTGAAACTAGATTCACCAGATCCTTGAGGAACCTTACAAAATGGAAATTGCACCAATAGAATGCCATAGAATAGCTAAAATGTTTCTTCAACTAGAATATGTGCTTCAATGGAGGCCCAGATTAGCACTCTTTCACACAATCTCTGAGATTCTATCATGAAGGCTCAAGTTAGAAAACCCAACAAAGCATCAAGGTCTAAGCCAAATCATGCCTAAGGTACACCCAAAGGCTTATAGACAATCTCTGTCAACAAATGAGAGAAAAGTGATTTTAAATCGTTTATTCCAATCCCAAATGAAAGCTCTTATGAGAAATGGAATTATAGATGCCACTAAACTGTCACAAGGATTGAGGCCTGTGTGATTGAATCAAATTTTAATACAAGATTGCAACAGAAACAAGAAAAACTATTTGCATACATTCAAAAGTAAAATCAACACATTTTTCTCAAGACAACACAAAAATAACTCAAATTTGATTAAATCTATCAGCAGGGGAAATTTTCTAGAACAATCTCAAAGCTTGTCAATGGCTGTACACTTGTAACCACCTTGACATGATCAGATTTTAATACAAAAGAGATATACAAGCTTCTTGAATGGTTTCTCAAAAGGGATGGGCTCTATCAAGCTTTCGATTAGAAAAATCAGTCCAGACCCCTCACACTCCCCCTTTACCTGAAAACCATTTATAACATTTAAAGCAAGGCCTCCTCTCCCAAAAGACAAAAATGTTTAATGCTCTAGTGCTCTCCATGATTCTTTTGTGATTCACAAAATCAGATCTCGCAAAAGTCTCCAGTGCTTTGGAGGGGGTAGATTTCATCGAATGTCTCCCGCATTCAACTCCTTGCTCTGGTAGATCACTCTTCCTTCAATTTTCCAACCACCTCCTCCCTAATTTGTCAAATCTAGTCCCTTGTGTGCTCGGAGAGGAAAAATGGAAAATCTGATCGGACACAAAATTCAGACCATTTTTAATGGCAAAAGACGTCCTCCGTATCTTCCGACCAAACTTTAGATATCAACATTAACTTAATTCTCTACTTGTCATGTAGAAAAGACCTAGAAATCATGGATACTCACACTTCCATATGTGTTTCGAGAGAAATGGGGGAAAATCAGATTTAGACTCACAGTTATCGTTGATCTTTACTTTGAATTTGGGCCGTCCATGTGGCAGATTCAGGATTTAGAACAGACCCAAGGGCTTCCCTTGAATTTTTACAAATTTTTGAAAAAATGGAAAAAATTTCTATTTTGCCCCACTCCGCCCTCAAGCTTGACATGTGCCCAAATATGATTATAGCGGAACCGCACTCAAATTCTACAATTTTACTCTCTTTTTGGAAAAGGGATATTTTGCTAAATTTTCCCCACTATTCTACCCTTGGGAATTGAGCCTAACATGTGTCCAATTTTGATTAGAGTGGGGCCATGCTTCCTTTTTAATTTTGACTCTTTTTTCTCAAAAGGAAAATTTTCTAAATTTCCCCAAGAGCTCGCACCTCCGCCATTGACTAGGAAAAACATTGACCTTTTTCCTTCATCGCGTTTGTGGGCCATTTCTAAATTTTAATCCTTAAGGGAAAAATCCAAGTTACCTTTGATGGCCCGCCTCCCCACCTTTTGACTTTTCAAACTGCCACGTGTCACCATGGTGCACCTTGAGGCGGTCCCAAAAATTTGATACCTTGAACGAGCACGGGCTCGCCACGTGTCCTATTTCGGTGAAGTCTGTCTAAATGTTTAAAGCTTAGTAGAAGGCACCATGTGTCATGCTCTGAGGCATTCTCCTTTTGGCCGTTGAAAAGTCTAAGTAAAATTTAAAGTAAGCATAGGCCTCCACATGTCATCCTCGGTGCTTGTTTGAATTAAAACTCAAGGGAAGGTCCCTAATCATGCGCGGTTCCTCCAGTGTCTCCATGGTGCAACTTCAAGATGGTTCCCAAAGCGAGACCTTGAATGAGTGCGAACTCACCACATGTCCTGTTCCGCCAAACTACCCCAATTGTATGAAAATTTGTCTAAGTCCTGGTCAGCGCGTAAGACGCCATGTGTCCTCCCAACGCTATTCTAAGGAAAAACCAAAAAGTAGATCTTCAAATGAGCGTCATGCCTCCACGTGGACAAATTTTGAGTTAAGGCTTTCCATGAATTTTCCTAAGTACCCAGCTAAGCCGCGTCTAACCAAAAGGTGCCATGTCCCTGTAGATACAAGGATGCAAATTTGACCAAGAGAAACACCCGTCAAACCGTAAAATACAAAAAAATGACCATTTGAGCTTGGGAATGAAATTTTCTTCAAGGATAGAAAGTTTAGAAATGTTACGGGCTCAAATATGTTCTTCAGGATACATCCATTCATTTTCTTCAAGTACTTAGGGAAGAAATGATAAGGAAGACAAATCCCAACCATGGAGAACAAAAAACATGGGGAACCCGAGTTTTGAAGGAACAGAGCATAGGAGACTCAAAATATAGACTCTTAAGTGATTTACAACCCAGAACAAATTAAAAATGGCCATAAAGATTAACCAGGCACAACACAGGAAGGGGAAAATGACAGAGGTCAGAATCAATAAATTTTCGGAGGAAAATTAAGGCAAGACTATTTTTAGCACCAACAGAAACACGACTAGATTCCAATGGGGGAGGCGTAATAGAGAGAATTCAAAGGTTTGAAATAAATTTTATGCTCAACTCCTATTCTCTCCTTACTTAGTCTCAGTATCAACCTTTCAAATTGATGATAAACGCATCCGAGTATGCCATGGGATTTGTTATGATACAACATGTCCAATTCTATGTTGGATATCATAGTGAAACATTCAATGACACAATCAGGAAGTACCCCGCATATGATAATGAGATTTATGTCATCGTCCAAGCTTACAAGCAATGAAAACACTACATTCTGGGAAAGGAGACAATCATCCACACGAGACCACATGCCATTGAAGTTCATTCGGACGTAGAGTAAACTAGGGAATGAATGACACCGAAAATGGGCCGTGTACTTGTAATGATTCCACTTGATAATAAAACATAAGGAGGGAATTTCTAATTTAGCAAGATTATCTAAGTTTCCTTGCAATCGCAACCCTCAAAACTATCCTTGACCTCTACGGACATGAGACTTCCTATTGGTGTACTATGTATGAGATGGATCCTAAATTTTCTCATACATATCAAGCCCTTCAAGGAGGAAAACATGTCCCTAATTTCTACCTATAGGATAACCTTATCTGCCACATGGGAAACATCTATGTTCTAACTAGTGAACAACAAAAGATGATATGGGAAGCACACTTTAGTAGGACAACTGGAAACTTTGGCATGGGAAAAACATTGGCAATACTTCAAAAGCACTTTTACTGGCCCAACCTGAGGAATGATGTGGTTAAGTACATCAAATCTTGTACCCCTTGTGCAATTTACGGACCAACTAATAAGAGGTAAGGACTGTATATATCATTTCCTTTGAACCAACCAAGCCATTGGCCTCCATCTCAACAAAACTCCTCTCAGGTTTGCCAACTTCAAAACATGGAAATGATTGTGTTTTTTTGTAGTTGATCGATTTTCTAAAATGGCTATTATGATTGTTTGTAAGAAAAATATTTCTGTTGAAGAAACTACTAAACTCTATTTTAGTCATGTATAGATCACCTTTGGGCTTCCTAATTCTATTGTTTTGGATAGGGAAAATATGTTCTTGAGCATATTATGGTCCACCTAATGGTTAATGATGGACACTAAGATGATGAAGTCCACATCCTTCCACCTGTAGATTGACAAACAAACATAGGTGGTAAACCACCTAATTTTCCACATGCTTCATATATATCACTCCAAACACCCACTTACATGGGATGAAGCCCTTCCTACATACAACATGGATATAATTGGACCCTCCACAACTCCACCAAGTAAATTTCATTTAAAATTTTTACGGATTCCAGCCCATGACACCCATTGATGTATGCATTCTAGTGCATACGATGGAATACACGTCTCATGGAAAAACTGAAGTAGAAAAGGAAACAAGGTTTACTAAACAAATTTAGTACACTTAGCAGTAGTTCCATGATATTTTATAGAATAATAATGAAAAGTATAAACAATTCCATGATCAACACAAGGTTCCACATCATTTCAAGGTTGGTTATAAATTTTGGTTGTGGAATCAAAAGGAAAGTCTTGTAGAGTCCACACGAAAAATTTGACTTCTATGGTATGGTCCTTACACTATCACTAAGAAAGTAAACGAAAATACTTTTGAGATTAGAAGGAATGATATACATAATATATGATTCATTTATCTTGTGAATGGGAATAATAACAAAGAGTTTCCTAGTTACACATTCATTACTGAAAAATAAACTTGACTATGGAAAGCCTCAGTATGATTTCAAAAATATGGAATTATGTTAAATCCTAATTGTAGAGTAACACATGTAAAACTATGATAACAAACTGCTATAGATAAGAGACCATAAGTAATAAGCTAGATAAATATAAAAACCTAAGTGCAAGATAGGGAAAATTGACTTAGCTGATTTATGTCTAATGTTATGGAATGCACATCTAATTTCTCAAAAAATGATAAACACGAAGGGAAAATTATCGTAACTATGCACAATAAATTTTAGAACTAACTGATGTGCCTAGACTCTAGCGCCTAGAGTAGGAAATGGGTGCCTAAGCATTGATGACCTCTATTGGGCTCTCAGTCAATTACGCAGATTTCTAAAAAACTTACCTTTCGATATCGCAGAGGTTGTTGTTGATAGTCGCCTTGTTTTTATGTCGTTGATGAGCATTGAATTCTCTTATAACTTGTAAAGATAATATGACCTATAAAAACCTAAAACTACATAAAATCCCAAAAAAATATGCAATATAGGAGTCGACTAACTTCAATGGTCACCCGAATGGAGCACACGCATGAACGAGTGTTGCATTACATCTCAAAATCCATGTAGTTCTTGTGAGGTGCGTGTAATAATTGTGCCATAGGATGCTCTTGTGCAAGTTGCACTTGATATCAGGTTGTAGTGAAATGTAACAATGTAGTAAAATGTGTGGATGGAATAATGAAATTGCCTTCTTTATGAAGTGTATGCATAAAATGCAGTCCTTGTCCCTTAAATGAAATATAGATAGATGCCTTTTATGCTCGATAATGCCTTTGAATGTGCACCTTAAGTGATGATAATAGATTCTTAGAGTTTGGTCCTTTATTATGGTCACATAACCTTGTAGTTATATGATTCCCTTGGTTTAATTTTTTAATTGAAAACTGGAAGGCTGACCCATAAGAAAATAAGATGTCCAAAAGATAAAATAATCCCAAAAAGATTGAGTAAAGAAGAAAGAGGTCGAGGTGCCTCGAGAGGATGAGGGCACTTTTCAAGCGTTGGCATCTTGGTCTGGTGTTGGTGTCTAAAGTCATAAGATAAAGCAATAAATTTCATACTGGGTTGTAGGGTGTGTAAGACCAAAGAGAAAGCAAGAAAGACATAAAATAGGCCCACCACTTCATCAATTACTAGTTTTCTCACTTAGGAATCATATGAGTGCAAGTATGTTGTTAGGACCTAGAAATGTACTCAATTGTGTGATTTTGTGTCTACAACGTACAAAATGATAGTTGCGAAAAGAATACAATGATTATTAGACTCCATTAACCAATGCAAATATATTCGAGACCTAACCTTTCATCCTTGTGACGGATATGCACCTTTGTGTCCAAGTAATCTCCATAAGCTAAAAACCTTTGGAAGTCCCCAAAGCCAGTGTAAGCCTTGAATGAATTCCACTCCCTGAGCCACTCGTTCAGAAGATCCTCCAAGTAGAAATTGAGATCAACTCTAGAAAATGCATCCTTCTATTATAGGTAAATCACCTCAAAAATAAGAAGAGAGTGATGAGAGAACAATGCTTTTCTTATTTCAATGTAGAGCATGGTACGCCCCTTTGTGGTCATATCACACTCAGACAATCATTATCTGTGGATATTCTTGAGCATGAAATCTGCTTGAAATCCATTAAAATGTACACATTCTCATTAGGAGTACAAGTTACATGGAGATCAACAACATATTTATAGTATGTAGTTAGAGATCTATGATGCTCCATCTGTTAGACATCAACCCATCCCATTCCACTGAAACCATTATATATTATCCATTCTTCAATTCAAAATAATTGCTCAATGTGGATGGTGAGGACGGAGTTGTGCTTTCAACATGTTTCCAAACATGATCCAAACCATGCACTCTTTGATTGTTGTTAGACAGAATAACCCCAAATCCAATAGGGCCAATGCCTTCGGCATAAATATGAAAATAGTCAAGCTAGTTTCACAACTTCTACGAAACTAGTTATTTTGTTTATGGGATCTTTTGAACCTATACTTGGGTTTCTTACAGTGTTATTCCCTTTTTCTTGGATTTTTCCTCATTATGTGCCATATTCTACATTAACATGATCCTAATTTTAATTTATGAATTCGTTAAATATATAGTTGTATTAGCGCTTTTAGGAACATAGATACTAAATGCAAGACTTATTTTGTAGTTGTAAAATTAGATAATCTATTTTATTTTCAAAATCATACCTTGTTAAAAATATTTTCTTAGTGTTCACATGTTAATGTGTCATTGACGATTAGATCCTTTTTCACTTATATTGTAATATTTGGTTATTGAGCCTTCTTTGGTTGGAGGCCCTTCTCGTGGTTGTTTCTCTCACCTTTACTATCGACTTTTGAGCCCTTTTGTATACAGGGTATAGTCCCTTCAAAACTATTTTCCCTTAATAAAAAAATAAAATGTGTTATTGTATGTGGTGTGTGAGTTGCAATCCATTAAAACCATTTAATAAAAATTTGCAAAAAAATTAATAAAATTATAAATCAATATAGTACCAAACAAATTTAATATAAACATATTACTAAATTAATCTATTAATATTTTCAAGTAATTATAGAAATACAAATACTAAACTAAATAATTTTTTAAATTAATACATTTATTTTATATTATAAAATATTAAATTATTAAGAATCAATAATAAATCTTAATTTGAAATGAAATTGTTTATCTTTCCTATAATTACATAGTGTGGAAGGAAAAAAATTTCTCCGCACCAAAGTTTTTACTTTAATAACAAAATATGTATCAATAAATATTGATAAATACAAATTCTTATTTAATGCGTCCGCAATGGAGTTTCTTCCAAATTCCAATGTGTAAATGTTTTTTTAATTTTATATATGTAAATATGTCAAGTACTTAAAATTATCATCAATAATATTTAGGAATATGCAATCACGCTTCTCTACGAGTTGGATTTTGCAAGTTTCTCTCTCTACCCGATGTCATGTCAATGTGCCCAATATTAAAAGGACCAAAAAGACCTCACATAGTAGCTTCGATATATACAAGGTATTCGTTTGCACAATTTGACCATATGTTAGGACCCACTCTACCACATCAACGAAAATAAAAACGTGGGTAAGTGCACCAAGTTGGGGGCTAAAAGGGGATCTTAAGTGGACGCATTTTTCTAAAAAATAAAAAAATCAACTTGTACGAGTTTTTTGAAATAGTTATACTCAAAATTGAAAGATGTTGTAAACATGAATCATAGCATTTTGAGTCTAGTTTCTAAGCTACTAAATTTTATTGAAAATGGATAAGTTTAAGTGGTTTAAATAACTTAAATACCAACAAGTTCTCTTATTTTTGTTAAAAAACATAACATAGTGACATTCGTGCCCCCCACCATTTTTTGAGCACCATTTAGTACTTTTGAAAACCCTTTAGTAGAAAGATAGCTAGGAGCATCTAGTTTGTGCTAGATTTTTTTAAAGATTTTTTAGAAAATATTTATTTTTAAATGATTTTTCTATTATAGAAATTTTATGTTTTGAAAAATAACAAAGCTCCAACCGTGCTCCCCTAACTACCTCAAAAAATATATAAAATTAGATTATTTTTTAAAATATGTATATAATTAGGCCTAGTTTGTGCTAGTATATATTTTTCAATTTCAATGACCCCAAAAAAAGATACATGATGAAAGATAGACATATTAAATTTCAAAAATGGATATAAAATTACATATTTAGAAAATAAATAATATGAAAACCTTATATTAGTCGAAAATTTAAAAATTATATTTTAAAAAAGAAGAAACTCTTCTCTACGTTGTGGTATAATTATTTTAAACGAATTTATTGTTTTATGTTGATTTATCACGGAGGAAGTGGCATTTTTACATTTTCCTGCAAAAACATGTTGTTTGTTGTGTTTTTGTAGGTTTATGCCTCAAGCTTGGGGATCCAAACTGGATCCCAAGGCTTGAGGCATGGCTTGGAAAAAATAAAAATACAAAACGCGTACACATTCTGTATAGTATAAACATTGTATATGCTCCTATGAAAAATATGCTTTAGTAAGCTTCTATGTACAAAAATAAATGTTTAAGTATAAGTTTTACTTTAAATTTATTTTAGTAAATATAAGAAATTAGGGTCACTCTGCACCTTATGGAACTAGTCTCACAACTCCATTAGTCACGATTTAGGAGATAGTTTTTATAGTATAATTTGGTCAGTACATAGGTAATTTTCAGGATTTCAACATTCAACCTAAATCTTTTAGCATTTAAATTCTACAATCAAAACCCTAAACCCTAAACCTTAAACCCTAAACCTAAGGCCCTAAACCTAAACCCTAAACCATGATCCCTAAACCCTAAAACCTAAACCATAAACATTAAACCATAAATCCTAAGCCCTAAACCCTAAACCTTAAATATTCAACCCTTACCCATGAGCCCTAAATCCTAAACCTTGAGCCTTAAGCCCTAAACCCTAAGCCCTAAACCACCAAACCCTAAACCATGAACCATGAGCCTTAAATGTTAAACCCTAAACCTTGAAAACTAAATCCTAAACCCTAAACCCTAACCCATAAACCCTAAACCCTAAACCCTAAACATTGAATCCTAAACCCTAAAGCTTGAGCCCTAAGCCCTAAACCATAAGCCCTAAATCCTAAACACTAAACCCTGAACTTTGTGACATAAACCCTTAACCCTCAACCATGAGACCTAAACCCTAAACTATAAACCCTAAAACCAAAATAATAAATAATAAACCAAAAACCCTAAAAACTAAATCCTAAACCCTAAACCTTGATCCCTAAACCCTACACCTAAACACTAAATCCGAAGCCCCAGCTCTAACCCCTAAACCTTAAACCAATAACTTTGAACTCAAACCTTAAGCCATAAGCCATGAACCATGAACCCTAAACCCTAATCCCTAAACCATAAGCCCTAAACCTTAAGCCTTGAGCCCCACACCATAATTCTTGAGCCTAAACCACCTTAAACCCCAGAGCCCTAGACCCTAAATCCAGAGCCACGAGCTCTAACCCCTAAACCTCAAACATGTAACTCCAAACCCCAAACCTTGAGCCATAAACCCTAAACCATGCACCCTAACCCCAAAACCTAAACCCCAGCCATGAACCTAAACCATAAACTATAAACCTTAATCCCTAAATATTAAATCTTAAAGGTCCCAAACCCTAAACCATGAACCATGAACCATGAGCCCTAAATGCTAAACCCTAAACCTCATATATTTCAGTAAGACTCATGGGTGAGTTCATGTTTTTGAATATCTTAGGACCATATTTCCTAGTCTTGTGTCTAGAACCATCATTAAGTCTACTTTTACAACTACCTTGTTTATGAGAGGTGGGCATTTCCCTCCTTAAAAATATCAATAGATGAAAGACATCAAATTTTGATGAATCTCTTTGAATTTTGTTCCTATGAAGTTGATGAACCATTTTCAGTTGAATACTCTCTGTCAATACTAATAAGAATGGGTAAGACACAAAACATTACAATGAGTGAAATAGTTCACATGCAATGGGAAGAAGAAGATAGATTTATATTGGGTAACATTTATTTGTACCAAATTGTTCTTGGATATCTGTAATTTCCCTCCTTTAAAATATCAGTAGATGAAAGGCATCAAATTGTGATGACTCCCTTGAATGTTCTACCTATGAAGTAGATGAACCATTTTTAGTTGAATACTCTCTATCAATATTTATAAGAATGGGTAAGACATAAAACATTATAGTGAGTGAATGGGTGAGCCTAATCCATAAGCCTTAAACCATGAGCCCTAAACCCTAACCCTTAACCCCTAAACCCTAAACCCCGAGCCTTAAACCCTAAACCCTAAACCCTTTTCCCTAAACCCTGAACCCTAACCTTTAAACCATAAATCCTAATTCCTAAACCATGAACTATAAACCCTAAACCCTAAACCCTAAACCATAAACCATAAACCCTAAAACCTAAACCTTAAACCATGAGCCCTAAACCATAAACCCTGAGTGTTAAAACCTAAACCCTATACCATAAACGCTAAGCCCTAAACCCTAAAATCTAAGCCCTAAATCCTAAACCCTAAACCCTAAACCCCAAACCCCTAACCCTAAACCCTAAAACCTAAACCCTAAACCTTGATCCCTAAACTCTAAACCCTATGCCTTATGCCCTAAGCCAAAATCAAAACCCTAATCCTCAAATATAAACCCTCAACCCTAAACCCTAAAAACTAAACCTGATCCCTAAACCCTCAACCCTTAACTCCTAATCCTAAACCCTAAACCTTGATCCCTAAACTCTCAACCATGAACCTTGAGCTATAAACCCTAAACTCTCAACCCTAATCCCTAATCCCTAAACCCCGAACCTTGAGCCATAAACCCTAAACCCTAAATCCTAAACCCTCAACCCTTAACCCATAAAGACATAAACACTAAACCCTAAACCATAAACCCTTAACCATGAGCCTTAAGCCCTAAGCCTTAAACCTAAACCTAAACCTTAAACTAAACCTTAAGTCCTAAAACCAGAACCCTAAACCCTAAACCGTAAACCCTAAATCATAAACCCTCACCAAAGGAAAGTCCTAATAATATTATTCAGTGTATTTTAGTGTGTGGGGAATAGTGTCTAAGGTGATCGATCCACCCATTTATTTTTGATGAGAGACTACTTCCTCTCGAAGGCCTAAAAGGCATTTGGCCATTCTTTCAGCTAATTAACAACACCCTTCAGAACAAGCTAAAATGAGCTAGTCATGTCATCAAGGTATCAAGGACCATCATGTGTGAAGTATTAAGGCATCATTTGTCTCCATAAGAGACATATGAGCAAAAACATGTATGAGAATCATGAATTTGATTCCATGAAAGGATGCTTTTAGAGCTAGGAAAGGTGAGGGGATGATATTTATATGGAGCACCATGTTTCTAAGAATAAGAAATCATCTGAGTTTACTTGATGCAATTCACTTGGTACTATTCGTAAAAACTCATTCAACACCTAGTAGTGTTATCACACCTTAAGGAGGAGGAACATTACAATCACCTCATTTTGGCAATAGGACAGAATCCCATTCAGGGAACAATCCTCTATATACAAAGTGAGGATCTCTTTTTAGTAAGAAGTAAACAAACATCATAGAGTTTATTCATGGTCACTAAAGTGAATTATGGATCAAATTTAAAAATTGGTACCAATTCAAGCAATGGTAGGGCCAAAATCTAATTTAGAAGGTCGATAAACCTAAAAAAATGACTATATGCTTTCCTAAAACAAAGATCGGCTACAATATATATGCTTTGAAAGTTTTAGGTCCTTTGCTGAAATCCTAAAAATGAGTAAGTACTGACAAAATTAGATTTTGAAAAACTATCTTCTAGATTATAATTGTTAGAGCTACAGGACCACTTCCATCAAGTGCAGAGTGACCCTAATTTCGTATATTTACTAAAATAAATTTAAAGTATAAGATTTCTTTTATTGTTTCTTATTCTTTTATTATTTCTTATACTTTTATTATTTCTTATACTTAAACATTTATTCTTGTAAGTATAAGACACCCATTTACACATACGTAGTCCATAATATACAAAACGCGTATGTATTTTGTATATAATGGAATGAGTACGCATTTGGGTTCTTCAAAATGCATACGCATTATAGGTTTAATAATTAACAAACAAAAAAATTAAAACGAAGCGCGTTTTAGCAAAACAAGTACGTGTTTCGTCTGTTTCTAGATTTTTGTCCACTTTTTGGCCCCCAACTTCGTGCACTTACCCATGTTTCGGCTAGCTAAGGCACTCCTATTAACATCATTACAAGTAAAAAATGATAAACAATAATAATTTCAAGCATATAAAATCACTACATGCCCATATAATGAGATTTTAGACCTTTTTTGTTTTTGTTTTGTGTAATATTTCACTTTAATTCATCTTTTATATGTACATATATGATATTATGAATACAATGTTTGTTTGGGATCACCATGCTTTATTGAGTTAATGGAGGTTGTCCTTTTCTTTCTTGTGACAATAATTTTGGGAAAGGTTGTGATACTTCTTCTTAGTATTCTTGGAAATCTCCCTTCATATGAAGTATTTTTACAAATAGATAAACATGAGACACACACTTAGGACACAATGGTTCATCCAAAATATGCAATTTTACAAACAAGGTCTTCCCACAGAAAGTTTCTTTAGAATCATGTTTTAGCTATAAGTACTCTTAAATTCTTTGCTTTTCCCAGAGGAATCATGTTAGGAGAATCTGAAATTCATGTTTCCTTTGAAGAATTTTCCCCTACCTTGCTAATGTTAATATACAGTGTAAACCAATTATTGGGTGGTAAGAGGTTGCTTCATTTACTTGATTAACTTATTCATTTGTTAGGAGGGTAGTTAATTTCTCAAGGCTCTTAACTTCATCAATTTGTTTACAACGTTGTGCTTTTAAACATATATGTTTTACCTTTTCAAGCGGTCATTTTTTTTTTTTTTACAGTACATGACTGTCTAAATCTTGGATTCATCATTAAGATCTTATTAGTTGTTAATAAATATTTCATTGGGGTTAAGAGTCTAACCAGAAATATTAAAGGTTTCACTCGGGCTTCACTTGAAGAGATAGACATAAGTATATTGTTTACATTTTCAACGGGTAAGATAGATCGAAGAGTTTCTTAATCAAGTTCCTTCTATTTATTATAATTTTATTATCTTCCAAGATTTAATCATTGATTTCACCTTAAGACCATTCTAAGGACTCACCACAATAAGAGATTGTTGATTAGTTTACGTGGGGTCACAAGGTATATTTGTTTCTCTTGTTTTTTGCTAGATTCAAAACATAGTCCTCTACCAAATGACACATGACCAAAGGTAACTAAAGCGATGTAAGTTGATTCAAGTTTAGATAGTTAGAATTAGGTTTGACAATTCAAGGATAAATCATATTCCGAAAAGTGAAAATTTAACGAAGGATACGCATGTCAAAACAAGTTCATTTAATCTTATTGACAATAATATTTCTCAAATTGACTTTCAAACGATAACAACAACCTACATGAGAAAATAAAAAAATTATAACGCAATGCCTTCTAAATAGTCTCCACAATTTCCATACCAATGTTTTAAAACAAAAAAAAACAATTCGTACAATAGCAGTTCCTAAGAAAGTCGGAATCCACTTTCTACACGTGTTTCTCTTTCTTTTTTTTTTCTTTTCTACTCAGGAAATCCTCCTGCACATTTGTTAGCACATGTCGATTTTGCAAGAATCGAGCATGATAAAAGCTATAACATTAAGACAATATGTTGTTATCTAATTGTTTCAAGGAAGAAAAGCACCGTTGCTTATGAAAATAATCCAAGTGTCTAAACAAGAGTAATTAAAGAGTTGTCCAAAAGCATAAAATGTCAAAATAAAAAAGGAAGGCACTAACTCTATTTAATTATCATTTTCTCATAGGAGAAGTTAATAAACCATCATAATGAATTCCACCTATATCACAATAATGACCATCATTTTAACAAGATAACATTTCGAAACAAAAACAATTACAAGAAGAAAATTAGTTTCAAACGTGATCTGCCCTTATTTGTTTAAGTTAGTTCACCAAGCCAAGGATTCACTATTCCACTGTAAGATCCCGAACAATCAATCGACATGAGAATATCTAAACCAAAATGACTTAATAATATTAAGATGTTGTGCCTATAATAGTTAATTTTATATCAGTACAGAATAAATAAATTGGAAAAGAAAAGGGATGAAACGCACAAATGACCCAGTATGGGCCACATCCTATCCTAACAATCCTTCTATTAAACTTTCTTCTAATCAAGAGAATGTCTTAAGAAAAAGGACAAACTTGACAAGACCAAACATAACCATTATAAATCTTACAGGAGGTTTACTCAATCATTCACAAGAGCACAACACAGAATACATAACTTCTAAAGGATCTGCCATCAACACAAGTTGACATCAACCTTTCTGGTCAACACATAACCATTCTACTAAAATGACAACAAGGAGGTCATATCACAACGAGCATCACAATAACCAGTCAACCAATGAGTTTCCAAATACACCAACCTCTAAGTCACAGGAGAATGAAATTTAAACATTTTTAAGGAGCAAAACGTAGAGTAATTTCTTACGCATAAAACCAACATCCCAATTTTAAGATTTGAAAACTTCCTCAATAATGATCAAGTAGATCTCGTATCCTCCAACATATGTGAAACAAAATCAAGGTACGAAAAAGAGTATTTACTCCGACATTTTAAGCTATCCCAAAGATGTGAGTAACATCTCAAGGAGACATTCCATAGGATCAACTACATTCCTCAAGACATACAACAGTCACCAAGGGAGAAAGATGATTCCAAAGACAAGAATCTCCAAACGGTGAACATGAACTGATACCAAATTATGAAGATCAAACATGACGCTTGAAGAATAAAATAGTTCTTCGAGGGATTTACAAATAACAAAAGCAACTAACCTAGTTTGAGAGTAATACCAACTTGGCTCAATTCAAAAATCAGTCAAGCTAAGCACACACTAAGCCAACCGAGAAGGGTAACTAGAACCTAAAACGAACTAAAAGAAAAATATAGAGACAAGAATAACATCATTCACCTATACACAATGCACTTACAGTACTCAATCACTATTTCACAAATACCCAACATAAACCAGAACGACAGATCTCGAACCGAAACAAGAATCCAAAAACAAACAGCACTATAAAGTTGAGTCAAACAACAATGTTTGATAAAACATTCAAATCGTGAGACCATCACAAAGAACTAGGAATTTTCATTACAGGACCCCCACCTCTTTTGTTTTATTAGTCTTAAGAACAAAGTTCACCCAACTAATATTTATTAAAACCCAAAAAACAATATAAAAGGCTTCAACCATAAGTAGGTCATTTCTAACGCCGGAAACTAATATCCTCCCAGAAAAATATGAAAGAGCAAGGGAAGTGGAAACCAACAACATACCATCACACAAGACATTTATATGAAGAGCAGGGTCATTTAATGAATCATTTAAATAACAACATAAGACTCAATGGTATAGAGAATATCGTGCCTGATTAAGCTCCCGTAGTCAAGCACAAGATGGACAGGGTCTGCAACAACATCTCAAGCCACACTCCACTGTCCTCCAGCCTGCTAGGTCATCCACACTCTTCTCACAGCCAAATTTGGCACAGGCAGGTTACGGCCAGGGTATGGAGTCCCCAAAACATAGATCCACAACACCCTGAAGGAAAGGTGGTCTCTAGGACAACACTGATAGAAATTTGTGCACAAATGGCTTGAGTTAAGACCCCTCTCCCACCATAAATGACCAAAAAACAATGCCCAACCTACTCAAATTTCCACCCTTCAATTGCAGCGCCACTGTATTGCATGTAAAATGTGGAAGAGTAAAACCAGAAGGAAGATAAATTGTCTGATAAAGTGCCTCAAAGAGATGTGGTTTCTAGGGATGCCACATACGTAGGATGAGCACGAAAGGATCTACGAAAAATGACCCACAATTTGTCCCAAATGGCTAGTTGTCTTTACCATCATTCACACAACCAAAGGCTAGAAGGAGCTTGACAAGGGTAATGACGTCCTCCCAAAGAAAAGCAACTAGAAAATAGGAAGAAATAACAATGTCCCAGCCAAACAAGGACTATGCAACAGAACTCTTCACGTGAACAAATCATCATGGCTTGAGCAGGTTACAGTCTGAGCCAAGCAAATGTGCCTTCCACCATCACGAAATCCTAAGCATCAGGAGAAGAACTGGTCCATGCTCTAGCTGCACATGTCTAGGGAGGAAATCAAGGAGATTGAGATCCAAAAGAAAGTGGCCAGAACTCCATGGAAGAATACACTCCAATATTTTCCACACTGTCCCCACAAGACTTCCTCCACCATCACTTTTCCACGCAGAAAACTAGACTTGGCATGCGCAGGATACACAAAGTCCAGGGCATGTAGAAAAAAAAAAAGGACAAAGAACTTGTTAAAAAAATAAAAACATGCGCCCCACTATTAATCTTTTCTCTGAAATCACGAGCAGGGAGGAAGGAAGCAGGAGGCTACAACCATTCAAAGCATTTATCTATAAAAACATTCAATGCCCCATTTCTTAACACAACCCGTCAGCTGGAAACCACGGATAAAACAGCCTATGCGGCCATGTTCCTTTCAGGCATTAAGGTGCACAGTTACATGCCAAGCGCCTACTCTAGTGGATGTCAAGGTTCGAGCTTCTCAAGGAAAATCAATTACTTACATCATGCCAAGAGAACTGCGTGTACACACACCCAGATGGCTATGCTGCCTCCTACCACCACCACCTTCAACTTGTTCTCCTATTCTCTCCTCTCAGTTCTCCTTCAGCTACATTTTCATCTCATTCTTTTGCTTAGGCCCCCAATAAAATAATGGAACAGAGGAATAGTCTAAGCGGCCATTAACAGGAGAACCAGGTGCAGGCTAAAGTAGGAATCCGAGGCAAAACAATCAATGAGACAACCATCCCAATCAATGTTGTCTGCCACCAACCAGGGAGAAAGGTGCTTCCACCACTACAAAAACAAGACTTCTACCAAAAAAAGAATAAAAATACAGTCTTAAATGCAGGCGGCTAGTTTCAAGGCAGTTAAACCAACCAAGGATGCCCAACACGTTACCATTAATGGATAGCAGGTCAACATAACACAACACGGTAGTGCATTCAACCAGCAGGGAGGATTGATAAAAAAGTGAAGTGTCTTCAAAGTGGCGAGGTGGGTGGATGCCTCCACTACCTTCCCAATAAATTGCTATAATATAAGGTATACACAAACGTCTAGAAGGCCGGGGGAAGAATTAAACGCAAGCATGAACACCACCTCCCAAGAAATGGATTCATCCACAAACAAGCTCCTCCTCTTGCGCAAACAGAGGCTTGGTCCGCGAAGTGACCAACAAACCAATAAAATCGTTTATCAATAATTAACAATAACGTTGATAACAATCGATAATAAGATAGTGACGTTATCGTCGATCGATAATTAAATTAATAATATTATTACATTTTATTTTATTTTTACTATTATTATTACAAATTAATAATTATTATTAATCATATTAACAAGGGCCAACAAACAAGTTTGACAATTTGAGAACATGGTTTGCCTTTAATAGAGGAAAACATAAGGGACGATGCGGGGGGGGCTAGCAACAGAAAACATCGACACCAACACAAATAGGCATGATGAAGAGGGAGAACAACTAATTATCCTCTCATGGCAAGGTGAATCCTCTAATGATCGACAAAAAAAAACAACGACGTTTAACACTTAGCAACACAAACGTCGAAGGAGAAAAAGAGCAATGATGAATGGGGCGTTACATTCTCCTCCCCTTAAGAAAGCATCATCCTCGATGCAACATAACACAGAGAAAAAGAAATGGTAAGCAACAAGGAATAGATAAGGGTGAAGGTACGCTCTAAGGTTAAGATTTCAGACGCAAAAGCACGGCCATGGGGTGGCCTTGGGAATATTTGGTAGAAATTTTAACTTTCAAGTTTCTGTGAAGATTGGCAGTTCTTTCTTATTCATCATTTCATTAGTCTCTTTCCATTATCATTATTTCTAGTTTTAGTTCTTTTTAAAATTTCATTGTTGTAGAGTTTTAGTTTATCCATTCTTGTGGGTGTCCAACATGAACTGCTAATAAAACACCCTACAGGGGTCATACAAGACACTACAATTTCACAAACATACAAGTACATACTTCAAGATAGTACCACATCATAAGAGATTAGTCAATATACGGAGGGGAACATGCACGGACTACATAACATAGTACCTGTCACACCACTATGACTGATAAATAATGCTCAAGAAAAAAAAGTATACTACAACAACCTGAAATTTCCACAATTCCACAGATGAAGATTTTACTTAACTCACAAAAATAGCTATATGTACATAGGGTCAACAAGGGCATCAATGCCATATCCACAACATCACAAAACATATCCAACTGACATGAGTAACACATACATCATAAAACCACCACCAAAACATCACAATAACTCAACATATATCCCAAAACACCAATCATACACACAAATCTCTTATGCCTCCCTCAAACTCTTATGCCTCCCTCAAATCTCTTATGCCTCCCTCAAACTCTTATGCCTCCCTCAAGTCTCTTATGACTCCCTCAAGGAGGCCGGTTGTCCCCATGGCCCAAGACACATAGGGTTCGAACACTCCTAACCCAAGTGACATAATAACGCATGGTTCAACAACCCGCTAGTTATCTGTAACTCCTTGGGGCGTACCCCCATACAACGAAGCGGGTCCATAGGTCCAACCATTCCATGGTGCATCCCATGACCCTATTCCACACATCACGATAATAGAACCAGCATAGCAATCCGATCCAAATGCCAAGTGGCAAGGTACAAGCCTTGGGCAAGGCGGTAAAATCTTAAAATTTAAAAGAAGATCCAAAACCAATCAAAATAAATGGCCAAATGGCCATAGTTAGTGTCAAAATCCACATGTTAGTACCAAAACCAAGGAAATGCCCAAAATGTAAAACATGGCAATCAAGAAAACTGTTGGTCCTTGCAGAAATAACATAAAAATTCAATTTACAAATAAAATACATATATAATAATAACACATTACAATGACTATGTGGCCTTATCTGGCCACCAAGGGGGTACTCAACGAGTTGTTGGCACTCGAACATCGAGCCTCAGCTCGCAAAATAAAATATCAATAGTACAATTGTCATCACCTCTATCTGAATCATCCCGCCACCACTTCTACAAGGCTAAACACAGTCATAGCTACACTAAGGTTGTATCCATAAAACAACCACATAAAGAGAGAGAGAGAGAGAGAGGAGCACGGTCCACCATCTACTAAGCCTAAGGTTGGCTCTATTGATTGGTCAATTGTACACCTTTCCTCACTCTAAACACACACTTTACCGATTTCCTTTAGGGTCGGTTAGCGTAAGGTTCACAACATAACATACAACAACATCACTAACATAATGGTGGCACACACATAACTACCATAACATCTTACGTATGGTACATATACAGGGTAGATCACAATCATACATTCACTGGGTGCATTACATCACTTTACCACATTCTGCACCGTAAGTGCAATCACTATACAATAGGGTTCATATGCTCACCGTATGCCCCTAAATCACGACATGAATCATTACATATTACACAAATCATACATATGATGAACATAGTAACATCACAACCATAACATTAATTGCTACATAACAAGGTGGTACACACATTTCTTCAAAACATGGTAAAAACATCCTGATACATCTCATTTCACTTTACATCAATCTAGTCATACAACACATGGGCACACCCTCATATCACAATATTCCACGATGCTCCAACACTCTGTCATCCACATTAGAATTCTTTTCACACATCACAAGCAGTAATTCACACGTGAACTCTTCATAGAATCCACAAGAAGGAGAGAGAATGCTCCCATCCCCAGCACATCAACATGATAACAAATATGCACTAAGTGACATACACATCATGTGCGTTCACACTATCACAATTACGACATAGATCACATCACTCTTAACACACATTACTCTTCCAATATTTATCACCATCATGAAACACCCTCACCATCATGCAACCCATCATGTAGCACTATCACCATCATGCAACACCATCATAACTCCAATTTGGCCCAGAGGTTCGAGAGCATGAACCTATGCTCTGATACCAAGTGTAACACCCACCAACTCAAACACATTAAACAACACAATAAAATACAAGATATATTTTTTTTTGACTTGCTTGAAGATAATACGACACTACACAAGTTCTCCAGGGAATACAACCAGCTAATGACATGCTTTCCACAACACGGACCCACACTGGTTACAGATAAACATGAGGCACACACTTAGGACACAATGGTTCATCCAAAATACACAATTTTACAAACAAGGTCTTCCCACAGAAAGTTTCTTTAGAATCATGTTTTAGCTATAAGTACTCTTAAATTCTTTACTTTTCCCAGAGGAATCATGTTAGGAGAATCTGAAATTCATGTTTCCTTTGAAGAATTTTCCCCTACCTTGCTAATGTTAATATACAGTGTAAACCAATTATTGGGTGGTAAGAGGTTGCTTCATTTACTTGATTAACTTATTCATTTGTTAGGAGGGCAGTTAATTTCTCAAGGCTCTTAACTTCATCAATTTGTTTACAATGTTGTGCTTTTAAACATATATGTTTTACCTTTTCAAGCGGTCATTTTCTTTTTTTTTACAGTACATGACTATCTAAATCTTGGATTCATCATTAAGATCTTATTAGTTGTTAATAAAGATTTCATTGGGGTTAAGAATCTAACCAGAAATATTAAAGGTTTCACTCGGGCTTCACTTGAAGAGATAAACATAAGTATACTGTTTACATTTTCAACGGGTAAGATAGATCGAAGAGTTTCTTAATCAAGTTCCTTCTATTTATTATAATTTTATTATCTTCCAAGATTTAATCATTGATTTCACCTTAAGACCATTCTAAGGACTCACCACAATAAGAGATTGTTGATTAGTTTACGGGGTCACAAGGTATATTTGTTTCTCTTGTTTTTGCTAGATTCAAAACATAGTCCTCTACCAAATGACACATGACCAAAGGTAACTAAAGCGATGTAAGTTGATTCAAGTTTAGATAGTTAGAATTAGGTTTGACAATTCAAGGATAAATCATATTCCGAAAAGTGAAAATTTAACGAAGGATACGCATGTCAAAACAAGTTCATTTAATCTTATTGACAATAATATTTCTCAAATTGACTTTCAAACGATAACAACAACCTACATGAGAACAATACAAAATTATAACGCAATGCCTTCTAAATAGTCTCCACAATTTCCATACCAATGTTTTAAAACAAAAAAAAGCAAATTCGTACAATAACAGTTCCTAAGAAAGCCGAATCCACTTTCTACACGTGTTTCTCTTTCTTTTTTTTTTTTTCTACTCAAGAAAATCCTCCTGCACATTTGTTAGCACAGGTCAGTTCACAAGAACTGAGCACGATAAAAGCTATAACATTAAGACAATATGTTGTTATCTAACTGTTTCAAGGAAGAAAAGCACCGTTGCTTATGAAAATAATCCAAGTGTCTAAACAAGAGTAATTAAAGAGTTGTCCAAAAGCATAAAATGTCAAAATAAAAAAGGAAGGCACTAACTCTATTTAATTATCATTTTCTCATAGGAGAAGTTAATAAACCATCATAATGAATTCCACCTATATCACAATAATGACCATCATTTTAACAAGATAACATTTCGAAACAAAAACAATTACAAGAAGAAAATTAGTTTCAAACGTGATCCGCCTTATTTGTTTAAGTTAGTTCACCAAGCCAAGGATTCACTATTCCACTGTAAGATCCCAAACAATCAATCGACATGAGAATATCTAAACCAAAATGACTTAATAATATTAAGATGTTGTGCCTATAACAGTTAATTTTATATCAGTACAAAATAAATAAATTGGAAAAGAAAAGGGATGAAATGCACAAATGACCCAGTATGGGCCACATCCTATCCTAACAATCCTTCTATTAAACTTTCTTCTAATCAAGAGAATGTCTTAAGAAAAAGGACAAACTTGACAAGACCAAACATAACCATTATAAATCTTACATGAGGTTTACTCAATCATTCACAAGAGCACAACACAGAATACATAGCTTCTAAAGGATCTGCCATCAACACAAGTTGACATCAACCTTTCTAGTCAACACATAACCATTCTACTAAAATGACAACAAGAAGGTCGTATCACAATGAGCATCACAATAACTAGTCAACCAATGAATTTCCAAATACACCAACCTCTAAGCTACAGGAGAATGAAATTTAAACATTTTTAAGGAGCAAAATGTAGAGTAATTTCTTACGCATAAAACCAACATCCCAATTTTAAGATTTGAAAACTTCCTCAATAATGATCAAGTAGATCTCGTATCCTCCAACATATGTGAAACAAAATCAAGGTACGAAAAAGAGTATTTACTCTGACATTTTAAGCTATCCCAAAGATGTGAGTAACATCTCAAGGAGACATTCCATAGGATCAACTACATTCCTCAAGACATACAACAATCACCAAGGGAGAAAGATGATTCCAAAGACAAGAATCTCCAAATGGTGAACATGAATTGATACCAAATTATGAAGATCAAACATGACGCTGGAAGAATAAAATAGTTCTTCGAGGGATTTACAAATAACAAAAGCAACTAACCTAGTTTGAGAGTAATACCAACTTGGCTCAATTCAAAAATCAGTCAAGCTAAGCACACACTAAGCCAACCGAGGAGAGTAACTAGAACCTAAAACGAACTAAAAGAAAAATATAGAGACAGGAATAACATCATTCACCTATACACAATGCACTTACAGTACTCAATTGCTATTTCACAAATACCCAACATAAGCCAGAACGACAGATCTCGAACCGAAACAAGTATCCAAAGGAAACAGGCACTATAAAATTGAGTCAAACAACAATGTTTGATAAAACATTCAAATCGTGAGACCATAAAAAAGAACTAGGAATTTTCATTACAAGACCCCCACCTCTTTTATTTTATTAGTCTTAAGAACAAAGTTGACCCAACTAATATTTATTAAAACCCAGAAAACAATATAAAAGGCTTCAAACAACATGGTCATTTCTAACGCCGAAAACTAATATCCTCCCAAAAATATGAAAGAGCAAGGGAAGTGGAAACCACACAACATACCATCACACAAGACATTTATATGAAGAGCAGGGTCATTTAATGAATCATTTAAATAACAACATAAGACTCAATGGTATAGAGAATATCGTGCCTGATTAAGCTCCCGTAGTCGAGCACAAGATGGACAGGGTCTGCAACAACATCTCAAGCCCACACTCCACTTTCCTCCATAGCCTCTGCTAGGTCATCCACACTCTTCTCACAACCAAATTTGGCACAAGTAGGTTACGACCAGGGTATGGAGTCCCCAAAACATAGATCCACAACACCCTGAAGGAAAGGTGGTCTCTAGGACAACACTGATAGAAATTTGTGCACAAATGGCTTGAGTTAAGACCCCTCTCCCACCATAAATGACCAAAAAACAATGCCCAACCTGCTCAGCCCACCCTTCAGTTGCAGCGCCATGTATTGCATGTAAAATGTGGAAGAGTAAAACCAGAAGGAAGATAAACTGTCTGATAAAGTGCCTCAAAGAGATGTGGTTTCTAGGGATGCCACATACGTGGAATGAGCACAGAAGGATCTACAGAAAATGACCCACATGTGTCCCAAATGGCTAGTTGTCTTTACCATCATTCACACAACCAGTGCTAGAAGGAGCTTGACAAGGGTAATGACGTCCTCCCAAAGAAAGCAACTAGAAAATAGGAAGAAATAACAATGTCCCAGCCAAACAAGGACTATGCACCAAAAATCTTCACGTGAACAGTCATCATGGCTTGAGCAGGTTATAGTCTGAACCAAGGCAAATGTGCCTTCCACCATCACGAAATCCTAAGCATCAGGAGAAAGAACTGGTCCATGCTCTAGCTGCACGTGCCTAGGGAGGAAATCAAGGAGATTGAGATCCAAAAGAAAGTGGCCAAAACTCCATGGAAGAATACACTCCAATATTTTCCACGTTGTCCCCACAAGACTTCCTCCACCATCACTTTTCCACGTAGAAAACTAAACTTGGCATGCGTAGGATACACAAAGTCCAGGGCATGTAGAAAAAAAAAAGGACAAAGAACTTGTTAAAAAAAACTTGCGCCCCACTATTAATCATTTCTCTAGAAATCACGAGCAGGGAGGAAGGAAGCAGGAGGCTATAACCATTCGAAAGCATTTATCTACAAAAACATTCAACGCCCCATTTCTTAACACAACCCATCAGCTAGAAACCAAAGCTAAAAAACCTATGCGGCCACGTTCCTTTCAGGCATTAAGGCACACATGCCAAGCATGCTCCAGTGGATTCCAAGGTTCGAGCTTCTCAAGGACAATCCATTGCTTACATCATGCCAAGAGAAGTGCGTGTACACACGCCAGACCAGCTATGTTGCCTCCTACCACCACCACCTTCAACTTGCTCTCCTATTCTCTCCTCTCAGTTCACCTTCAGCTACATTTTCATCTCATTCTTTTGCTTAGGCCCCCAATAAAATAATGGAACAGAGGAATAGTCTAAGAGGTGATTAACAGGAGAACCAGGTGCAGGCTAAAGCAGGAATCGAGGCAAAACAATCAATGAGACAACCATCCCAATCAATGTTGTCTGCCACCAACCAGGGAGAAAGGCACTTCCACCACTACAAAAACAAGACTTCTACCAAAAAAAAGAATAAAAAAATACAGTCTTAAATGCAAGCGGCCAGGTTTCAAGGCAGTTAAACCAACCAAGGATGCCCAGCACGTTACCATTAATGGATAGTAGGTCAACATAACACAACACGGTAGTGCATTCAGGCAACGAGGAGGATTGATAAAAAAGTGGAGTGTCTTCAAAGTGGCAAGGTGGGTGGATGCCTCCACTACCTTACCAATAAATTGCTATAATATAAGGTATACACAAACATCTAGAAGGCCAGGGGGAAGAATTAAACGCAAGCATGAACACCACCTCCCAAGAAATGGATTCATCCACAAACAAGCTCCTCCTCTTGCGCAAATAGAGGCTTGGTCCGTGAAGTGACCAACGAACCAATAAAATCGTTTATCAATAATTAACAATAACGTTGATAACAATCGACAATAAGATAGTGACGTTATCGTCGATCGATAATTAAATTAATAATATTATTACATTTTATTTTATTTTTACTATTATTATTACAAATTAATAATTATTATTAATCATATTAACAAGGGCCAACAAACAAGTTCGACAATTTGAGAACATGGTTTGCCTTTAATAGAGGAAAACATAAGGGATGCGGGGCGGGCGGGGCGACACCAACACAAATATGGCATGATGAAGAGGGAGAACAACTAATTATCCTCTCATGAAGGCTAACAATGAAAAAAACATCGAACACAACACAAATAGGCATGATGAAGAGGGAGAACAACTAATTTGATTTTATCTGAAAATTTGAATATAATTAATTATCATGGGATATCAAATACATAATTTATTAGAAGACAACAAAGTTGTTGATCCTAATCACTGGAAAGGAATTTGTAATACATAAATCCTAGCACTTGAATGTATAATTTATGCTTTTATATATTTATAACATTTGATTAGTTTGTAAATGTCTATAGGATTGGACTAGGATTACAGAAAATTCATTGGATTGTAAACAAATTCTACAATGAAAAGGTTTACCAAGCTCAGTTAGTCTACTCTTTTTACTTTTGATTATGCTTTGATATATGTTGGAAAAGTTTTTGGATTTTGATGTTACACATGCGAACTATATTTTCAAATGCCTTTTCAACAATCTTAGTTGTGCATATCATGCAATCATTGTGGTCTATGAGATCACATTTCTTTGAGGCATTTTGTCAAATATTTCACATGTAATAATCATTAATGCAATATATGAGACCACATTTATTTGAGAAATTTTCTCATTCATGTGTAGTGACTCTCTCAAAGGATATTTATATTTGGATTCCTTCCTAGTATTGTAAGTATTTTTTGGACAATTCAAGTCATGTTTGTGGACCCAGTGGTGGACTTATGGGCTTACCACTGATTATACCAGCGTTAGATACTTTTTCACACTTTTCTTAGATTTATTCTCTGGAACAACATCTTGGACGGTTGGCACAAAACAACAAGTACGTTAATTCAAGAAAGTTGTTTTTGTAAATTATCTAAAAATACTTGGACATGTGTAAAATGTATATGGCCTCAAAGAAATCATGAATTCAATTTTTATTTAATAAATTGTTCAAAATTAATTTAAAAAAAAAAGAAATATAAAATTTCAGCCTTTTGTTGCAAAAGAATAAAAGGGGTTCCTGTAATTAGTTTCTATACAATTTGAGAGGCTTCTTGTTAGGAGGAAAATATCATGTTCAAGTTCAAATTGAGTTTTCTCTAGATTAAATGAATTAGTCTATGTACAAATCAAGCATTAAAGGGCACATGTCCAAAGTATAGACCTCTCATGGGAAGAATGAATCTTTGATGTTCAAAATAATATGTTTGACAATATAACATTGATTTTGAAAAACAAAGGTTGTATTCATATTAGAATTTATTTCTACGTGATTCATTTTTGCAATAATTGGTGTCTTTACACTGTAGCAAAGATATGTTAAGTCTTTAGTTGCTTGTATGAATAAATGGCAAGTAAAGTGGGCACCTTGTTGGAGACATAGTTAGTCTTTTGGTTACATAACCCATATCCACAAGTATGAAGTTACATATTCTATATGGAAGTGATTATTTATGTTTGTAGATAGATATAATTACAATTCACTTTTCCGGCAGACTTCCACCTTGCACCATAATAGGAGATTTGAAACAATTCCACTGAATGCAACAAACATGTGTCTAATCTGATTGGTTTTCCTAACCACATAGCTTCTCTCTTTTTGATAGCTTCAATGAATCCTTGCACTCTTATTCCACCAAGTTCGATTCATTGCCAATGGAATAAGAGTGGTAATCTATGATAAAGGTATGTATAATAAATATAAATATCTATTTTGGTGGTAATCTATGTAAGCCATTGTTATAGAGAAAGGAAGCTACCGGTTTTCATTGAGTGAGATAAGATGGCTCTTTTTTATTAGCATTGTTCTTTCCGAAAGAATGTGAAGGGTAACTCTAACTATTTGGGGCGAATGTAAATAATAGAATGTAATAAACTTTAATACGATAAATTATGTAGGTCAGATTTAGGAAGAATACCTTCGATTAATATCCTATTTTGTCGAATCAGGGAGAAGAAAAAGAGAGGGAGAGTAGAGACAACCGTAAGGGAGCGGTGGAAGTGGAGAGACCAAAGATCATAACTCCTGCATTTTCCTTAGCTTCCACGTTGCGCCCGGGATTTCAGGATTCTAATTAATTAATTTTTATTTCCCCTAGAAACTTTCTCATCACCATTATTAAAAATTGACAGCCTCCTTGATAAAATATTTCATGACTTCAATACAAAATTCACGAATCGTCCAAATTGTTACTACGACCAAAAATTTCTTGTGGGGTTTGAACTATGGAAACCCTGGTTTGCAATGTATTTACTTAGCAAAACATGTAATTCCAACTATAAGGATAAGTATTACCGAATCCGATTTCGAAAATTGATTTGCACAAATACCAAACTAGATTTTTTAAATAAGTGAGTAGGCTACTGTGAAAAAACAGCCTTTTTTTAATAGATCATCATCACAGGCTACTGTGAAACCGCGTGCTGATAAAGAGTGAGTTGACGGCAGTGTAAATAGTGTGAGTGTGAAACCGCGTGCTGAGAATCATTTGTGGAACTGCTTTGAAGTGAGTAGGAGTACCTACGACATTGTCAAATGTAGGATTTGATTTTATCGTGTAGATTTGCCAGTTGCCACTGCCGATGGAAATTGGGAGATAGTTGAAGTATATATAACGCATTCAACATCGTTGTAAGTACTGCACAATAGAGATATCGATCCATAAAGAATATATGTGTAACTTATAGATTCGAATGCGTGTAAGAACCTACTTAACAAGAAATTAAAAACTTTTCCGAACAGTCAAATCTCAAAACACCGTGTATGCACAGTATGTGATGTGATTTGACTTCTGAGTTGCAAGTGCTATGCTGGATATAAATGTAAAATGTGGGAGCATGTGAACTATCATATGGTATTGTGATTTTTTCACTAATACCTATGTAGTTTAGATTTGTGTTACTTTATATATTTTCTTTGGAATGTTTAATTGGAGGGAAAACCATATTTTGAAGTGATTTAAAAAAATAAATTTGAGTTACACTATGACCATGGTGGAAACCAATACTTGAATATGGGTGAAAATGTTTGAATGTATATATTCACTCGAAAAAATAGTTCCTCATGTCTCTAGTGTGTCATTTTAGGAACAAGTGTAACAAATTTATTGCATGCTAATTGACTAATTGGAACCTAATTTTGTTGTGGTTATACTTTTGCATAAAAGAATGTTTCCCTTTCTCCATTACATTATCCTAGAAGGGGTTTCCCCTGACATGGAAGATAGAGTTGTTGCTCAAATATAATTCTCAAATGTATTTCCAAAGGTAATATAATGCACATGAACTATATGAAAAAATCCCTCGAAACAAATGTTTTCAAAAACTCTTTGAACTAATAAATCACTCTAGAACATGCCCTGATTGTGTAAGCTTCATTTTTTTATTACCATGCATGTGCACTGTTTGACAAAATGCTTAGAACGATTGTTCTGAAGTCCATTTGTGTCTACTTTGTAATCTGCAGCCTCTTCTCCTGAAATATCACAATTGCAGCTAAGAGAACATGTGTTTCCACATGAAGCATTAATACTATTTCACTAAATGCAACCAACAATGTCCAATATGATCGCTTCACCTTTGCTAGCATACCCCCATCTTGTGCATAAATAGGATCTTTGAAACATGGAAATAACACCAACCAAATCCTTATGGAGAACTAAATTTTGTCGTTTTAGTTACAAGTGCCATGGTAGATATGTATGCAAAATGTGGAAGCACATAAATGCCTCTTATAGCATCATGCCTAGAATTGATCATTATGTCTACGCATGGTTGACATTCTTTGCCATGTAGGCTTGAGGAAACTCTAGACTTTATCATCAACATGCCAATAAAACCGATGGTGGTTATGTGGATCTTTTTGCTTGGTGCCTTTAAAGCACATAAGATTATGGAGCCATGATTAGTTATAACTACTTTTCTTTCTTAGTTGAATCTTCAAAATGCTGCAATTTATGTTCATCTATCAAACATCTATGCAAGAGTGTGCTAGGTGGCGAGATCCAAATGGTAATGAGATTAATGAAGGATAGAGGAATTAAAATGGTGCATGGATGTTATTTGATTAAACCAATACAACTATTGGATTTGTCGAGAACCTTCATGTATGTGTTGATTTCTAAATCACAACAAAGTTTATCTCCAAGATTGTTACAAGACAAATTTATGTGAGAGATGAGAATAAGCTCCACCTTTTAAAAAAACACAATGTTTTTATAGAGTTTATTGGTAATGTCATGTGAAGCAACATGTAGACATAGTTTGGCATTAAAACAAGGTGCACCATGTTAGATGTGTAGTGCTAAATAATGGATCTCACATCAACAAACATTTTTAAAGTAACTTTCCATTTACATGCCTTGAAGTTGTTTCACCACATGCAACCAACCATAGGATATGCACACAATGAGTTTTGAAAAGGCCTTTAGAATCTTTCCAACATATGCAACTGGTAGGTTGTGGAATCTGTAATATTTGTCAAAAAGGATAACATGTTGTTATGTTTCTATTATCAATCATATTCACATTTCACTCCCAACATTTTCCACCCTTCAATTCAATTCTCGAGAAACAATGTAGTGTATTAATGTGATAAACACATTCATTTTAAGACACCCCTATAAAATTGAAGGTGGAAAATACCTGGCGAATATCCCCGTAACCAGTTTCAGTGAAAGGTGAATTTGACAGTATTCAAAAATAAAATTTTCACCTGGTTTTTCATGGCTCCATCAGTGACGTGCGACAACACTAGTTCGTAATGACGCGCGTCACTGGCGCGACACTAGTTTGTAATGACGCGCGACATTGGCGCGACACTAGTTTGTAATGACGCGACATTGGCGTGACACTAGTTCATAATGATGTGCTAAATTGTCACCTGCTGTCGCGCGTCAGTGTCATTAATGACGCGCGACACTGCCTCCTACTGTCGCGCGTCACTGGCCCCTGATGATGCGCATCATTTGCTCCTCTTGACGCGCGTCATCGCTCTCCTATTGATGCGCGTCAGCTAGGACTGTTGTCGCGTCAGCTATGACCTTTGACGCGCGACACTGGCTTCTATTGACGTGTGACACTGTACCCTAATGACGCGCGTCGTCACGGAACCTTGTTGCTGGAACTTTGTTGGCGTCGTCGAGGTAGGTAATAGGCGGCGCGACAATAGGAGGAAGTGACGCGCGTCAGTAGGGGACAGTGTCGCGCGTCACTAGGTGCCAGTGTCGCGCGTCAAATGTCCTAGATGACGCGCGACAAAAGTTAGAGCTGACGCGCGTCAATAGGAAACAGTGACGCGCGTCAGTAGGAGCAAATGACGCACGTCATCAGGGGCCAGTGATGCCCTATTTAGCTTATAAATACCCTTGTGCCGCTCATTTTCTCGTTTTCGTTTTCCCGTTCTTGAATTTTTGCAGGTCTAAATCATCGTCAAAGACGTAATTACAGCTCTGATATGTCGACTTCACATGCTTCCCAATTGCAAGTTCAGTGAAAAATCAAGAGAATCCAACTCAATCGATTTGAAGATCAACTACGGGAATCCCTTATGCCCTCACATCCATACGGCTTTAAAGATGTCTTCAGAATATCAAGCTTTGATGGAAGAGTGTGAATTCAGAGGCTCGTGAATATGCCCCATTTCGAAACAGATCCGGATATTTTGAATTACCTTACATCATGCTGAATTGAGAGGGCGGTATTTTTATGTGACTCGAGCGATGGCCAAATGTTCCAATTCACTATTGAAGCAAATGACATACATCGGTTTACGGGCCTTCCTTTGAAATTTACCAATTATTCTGACAACCAAGGCAACACTACTTGAAGAAGACAAGAAATTTCTCGAATCAACGTCACGGTTTCCATGTTGATTGTAAGTATAATTCCTTTTAATTCATATTTTTATTGTTTTTATTCCATCGATACAATTTGTTATAAATTTATAGTAATTATCAACTTTTTCGCATTTGCAGCCCATGTCGATAAATCCGGGCGTGGTGTAGATACACAATCAATTGCACACCACTTTCTTGCTTTGCACTTATTTCATTTTTTTCAAGCGAGAATTGTTTTGCGGGTCGCCAAACAGATATACCAAATTGGGCCATCGCATACATTTGTGCCACTATCTCAAAACGACAATTCGATTGGTGCACATATCTATCGAAAAAAAAGAAGCCCGACATAATAAATTCAAAACTCTCAGATAAACCTTTCATTTATTCAACAAACTATCTCCTCGGCTTCTACTATGAGGCAGTTTTAAATTTAAAAGATAAAGAAATTCCTACTTGCTCTGATGAGGCTTTGAAGAAATTCTCAATTCCATTTGAAGAACAACAGGTATAAACTATTTAGTTTGTAATTGTATTTCAATTTTCGACATTACAGTGCAGTTATTAAAACTTAAATTTAAATGTTTTGCAGAGAAGATATCTTGAAGCCCTTCCCCGAAAAAAGAAATTATCGAGAGGAAGAGGCCAACAACACGCGGAGGCTTCGGGGGACTCCCAATCTGAAATGGAAGCTCACTCCTCTCCAAACCCTCAACAGTTTGAACTCGTTAAACGCCAGAGAAGTAATACATTCTCATATATTATTTACAAATTCCAAAGTTGCATATTTATTTTTCAATTTAAATTTTAACCAAAAGAATTGACATTATTTAATATTGATGAATTGCAGGGACTTTGGAACCTTCTTCCCCAACTCACTCCATACAATCGCATGCATTCATATCTTACGAATAGCCACTTGAGTACAACTCCTGAAGGCCACCCGTAGCAGAAAAACAACCCCTCGACAACAAGTACAACTTTTCTATAAATACGTTTAATTTCGTAGTTTTGACTTTATGAATTGTTTTAATATTTTTCATTTTTTTCTTGTACTTTTCAGCACATGTCAGTCATGATCAAACCACGGCACCGACACCCACTCAACCATTAATTTTTAAAATGCCAACCAGAGGAACAGTGAAAAAGAACATTGGTAAACGCATGCCTTTTGCTCCGGCCCCTAGTGGGACACTAAACCTTGCCTCCTCGTTTCGAATTCCAACTCTATCACTTGGTGGCTTGCCCAGTGCAACGGGCATATCTGTTTTGAACAATATAAATTTAGATGAAGATTATTTGGGCATTGATAGCAATGACCCAACTGGTTTTTTCGATACCCGCGAGATGATTCAAGGCCAGCAGGTATACTTCAAATTTCAATTTTAATATGCTTTACAATTTTGAATTACATTCTGATTTAAATTTATTTATCTAAATCTTGATTAATTTTTTCAAAAACAGGATCAGCCCACCCAAAGGCAAAAACAAGGAGCAATTGATCTTGGTGAAAGCCCCCATTCTTCTCCAGCAAGATCGTCTGCATCAGATTCAGATAGTGAACAGTTGCCACATTTTCCTTTGGAGAACTTAATTGGTAATGATTGTCAATCCCATATCAGTGAGTTTATTATTCCTCATATCCAATAGCTTATAGAATGGGAGAAAAGGGCTAAAGTTCTTATCAATGAAATTATTAGTCGTTATGAAAATTATTGCAGCGGATAGTTTATCGCTGCGATCCGAATCAACTGCGAAGATGGATTCCTTACTTACCCAAGTAAGATGTGGGACTATCACGTTTAACAACAACTATAAAGACGACATTTTAGATAAGGCACTAAACAAATTGGAAAATATTAGTGCCGAGGCCCAGGCATATTTTAACAAATGGTCCAAGGACAAGGATTTGGTATCAATCGCAAATGCTGAAAGAGATAGAGCTGTTGTAAGTACTATTACATTTAAACAATCATTTTTGTTATTTTGAAATTTTGAATTTACATTAATATTTTATATTGACATTACTCTTTTTGTGCAGTTGAAATATGAAAATTTGAAGAGTCAGGCGAAGGTTTTGCAAGTTCACTTGGAAACAACAAAGAACAGCTTATCCGCAGCAAAAAATTTGAAGCAAAATATTGTTTTGGTTAACAAACAAAACAATACACTAAAGTGGATAATTAAAGAGCATGGTCTCGACCCTGACATATTATTCAAAGCCAAAGCAGCTTGATCCAAATTTGCTGTCGCATGGAGATGCAACAAATCAAGAAGAAAGAATTATAAAAAATCTGGACAGTGCTGCAGAAGATCTTATAAGTTCAGGGGTTATTTCTGGTGTTGGGGAAAGAGGTACATCCACAGTGGAAGAAGCCATTGGGGAAGAGAGCAGAGTTGAATTGTATAAAGAAAAAGAGGGTTTTGAAAATTAGAAACTTTTATTATTGAGGAAACTTTATATATTGAATTTGAAAACTTCTACTATTGAGTATCTACTATGGTATTTGAATTTAATAATATGGATTTATATAGTCTTTAATTTTAATTGCATTAGATGGTGATTATCATGAATTATATGTATGTTTCTTGTTTACTTGCATTGTCATGAATTGTATGTGGACGTAGATGATGAATGATGATAACTGATAATTAATGATAGATGATGATGAAAGATGATGATCAATTTAATGTGTATAATGTAAAATGTAGTGCCTAAATATCTTTGTGGGACTTTAATTATCTTGAAAATTATGTTTTTGGGAAAAAATAGCAACTAAGATTTGAAGCAGATCTTTAGGATTTCTCCTTAATAGACTTATGGTGTAGGAAAATTCTATTTTAAAGAGATTCACCTCTATATAAGTGCATAATCTCTCATTAGAGAGGTTGTTTGACATCCAAAATGGTCAAGACCATTTGTCAGAAAATAACGTTTTGCTGCAAACAATCAAGACCATGGTTTAAAAGATATGGTTTTGTTATCATGGATATTGTTTTGTGTAGAGTAGATTGACAAGTTGCTCTAAATAGTCAAGGTTATGGAATCTAGATTAACCAAAGTTGGAATAACCATGTGATTAAAAGATAGGTCAAGCTCGATATAGAACTTTGAAGTTTAATGTAAAACATATAAGGTTGAAGAATCCTATCATTTTTTAATATTTGATAAGGGTGAAGAATAATTGTGGATTAGAACTGGAAGGCTATAAGTTGGAATAATTTTGAGTGTGTAAGAAAATATTGAAGGTTGTAAACTAGATCATAGCAAACTATGTGTGTAGATTTTTATTAGATAAAGACTCTGTCAAGTTGATTTAAATAGTTGTGATTAGTGTAGATTTGGGTGGGTGACTATAGGATATGGAAGATAGCATTAGAATTGAGTTTGAATAACTTCGTGTTAGAGGATGATCATTATAAGTCTAAAAATAGATCTATTTCTTCATGGAGAAATCGAAGAAGTGATGGATCTATGACAAAGCATGGAATTTTAGGAAGAGTGTCGGGACTTATATTTATAATAGTATAATGTATTGTTTAATAGTTTATCCATGATTAAAAAAATATATCAAAGGATTTTCCACATATAAAAATAAATTAAATATAATTCTAAGAAATCAAGAAAGAATCATCAACTTTGGTAAGAAATTAAACATAATTGCAAATATCATAGGGTTTAGCTTACCTCTTGCGTATTAGATTCTTTGTGAAATCATCAAGGGTAACGTCTTTAGATCTTTGTTTTCGACATTGTAGATAGAGGGTGAGTTGCACGACATTGTCGATCTGAGAAGTGGCAACAACATCTTTAAATATATAGACCAACAATATCTTTAAATAAATGATAACTAGAGCTGAAAAAATGTAAAGTAACAAACAATAAGATGATGTTGAAGAAGATACCTATTTAAAATTGAAATCATCCCCTGTAATGTGCTAGATCTTTGTCTTAATAAAATTCAACACAAAAAATGGATTAGTAGATAGATGGGTGAGTTGCCTGACATTGTCAGTCCGGAGAAGTAACAGCTTCCTCGGACGGATGTCAACCCACGTTTTCAAAAAATAAAATATTGTATTTAACTAAATGTAAATACATAGACATCTTTAATGATAAAAAGAGGAGAAAAAAATGAATAGTAACAAACAATAAGATTAAGGGGAAAAAGATTCCTCCTTAAAGTTGAAATCATCACTGCCACTGGTAATGAGCTATATCTGTGTTTCAAAAAAACCCAACACGAGAAATGGATTAGTAGATAGATGCGTGAATTGCCTGACGTTTTTAGTATATAGATCTGTAACATCTTTAATCAAAACCAGAGCTGAAAAAATGAATAGTAATAAATAATAAGATTAAGGGGAAAAAGATACCTGCTTAAAGTTGAAATCATCATTGCCACTGGTAATGAGCTAGATCTGTGTTTTAAAAAAACCCAACACGAGTAATGGATTAGTAGATAGATGGGTGAATTGCCTGACATTTTTAGTATATAGACCTGTAACATCTTTAGGAAAACCCATGGTTAACCAAAACATGAAATGTGTATAGGAGTGTCTTTTAGTGCTTCATGCCAAATTTAATTAGATTTTGAAATGAGTATTTAAACTTATTCAAGTTTTTATAAAACTCGATCGCTTAGAAATGCAGACTACCACCTTGTATAGGATGAAATTCACATCTTGAGATTCTCTCTTCAGGACTGCTTCTTGGAGTGGTTGAATTAAAATATCTTTTTTTTTTCAAAATTTTAAGGTGGTGCATATGATCATAGCTCAATAAAGTCGTTTACATATATCATGTTAGTTACAAGAATGAGGTTTGAAAGATACTATAAGGGTAAAGTGATCAAAATTGTTGTGTAACGGAAAATTGTTTTTACTTTCTTCTAATTATTATTGTTGAGCTGATGAAATACTTGGTTGACCATTGCAAGGAGTATCAAAGTATAAAATTCCTGCTACCACCTTGTTTTGTTTTCCTTTGCTGAAGATACAATGTTGAAGTGTATGTTTGAAGACAATTTTTTTGCAGCTCCCCCATTTCTATGCCTTGAATTGATTAATCATGATCTTCTTGAAGTACAATTGATAAAATCAAGTGTCTCAAATATTGAAATTTTTTTTACAGCTCAACATAAAGTTCTCTGTGCAAGGTTGGATCATCTTAAAAAGGTAACATTGTGTAAATTTTGTCAACAGTGCCCTTACTGGTACCTCATCTCAAACTCAGTCTTAGCATATATCATGAAGTTTCTTTTTGAACTTATCAAACAAGACCCTATATCATCATCAAGTACACACCAAACACTGTTGATAAATTTGAAGGCTTCATCTCAATTGGCTGCATTGCAAACATGAAGGGAATTTCCTCTAGAGCAAAAGAGGTGAAAACTTCGAATTCCATTAAATTTTGGATAAGAAATCAATTATTTGGTAGTCTCAGGCTTTCTCAATGGAACGTCAATGGTCTTGATGACGCGCGTCAATGGAACATCAATGGTCTTGACCGACATGCGACACTCCCCGCTAATGACGCGCGTCACTGCCAACTAATGACGTGCGTCACTGGCTCCTAATGATGCGCCATCGCGCGCTCATGACGCGCGCGTCGCGCACCCTAATGACGCGCGCGTCGCGGCATCTAATGACGCGCGTCATTGGCACCTAATGACGCGCGTCACTGGCACCTAATGACGCGCGTCACTGGCACCTAATGACGCGCGTCACTGGAACCTAATGACGTGTCACTCGCTTTTAGTGACGCGCGTCACTTGATCCTAGTGACGCGCGTCACTGGATTCTATTGACGCGCGTCACTTTCTACTTTTGATGCGCGTCGCTCACTCCTATTGTCGCGCGTCAGCTAGAACCTTTGACGCGTCAAGTGAAGCCATTGACGCCTAATTTAGCCTATAAATACCCTTGAACCGGTCATTTTCTCGTTTTCACCTTCCAGCTCTAGATTTTTTGCAGGTCTCGATGCTTCCCAACTCCAAGTTCAGTAACAAAAATCAAGAGAATCCAATTCAATCGATTTCCAAGATCAACTACAGGAATCCCTTATGCCCTCACATCCATACTATTAATATGCCCCATTTCGAAACAGATCCGGATATTTTGAATTACTTTCTGTCATCCTACAATTCAGAGGACGGCATTTTTATGTGACTCGAGCGATGGCGAATTTTTAATTGATGATCGAAGCAAATGACATCCATCGGTTTACGGGCCTTTCGTTCAAAAATTTACCAATTATTCTGACAAGGCAACACTCGTGGAAGAAAAGAATTTTCTCGAATCAACGTTCGGTTTCCATGTTGATTGTAAGTATAATTCCTTTTAATTCATATTTTTTATTCTGATACAATTTGCTGTTATAAATTTATAGTAATTTTCATTGTTTCGCATTTGCAGCCCATGTCAATAAATAAAAGGCGTGGTGTCTAATATGTAACATTTCTGAGTACATGTAATTTTTGCAATGCTAGTGTCTAAGATGAGCTTTGTAACTTTGATTGACCTGATGAGTGCAGTGGAAAAGTTTAAACAAAAAAAAGATCTTAAGAAAACTGATGGAACCAAGAAGGGGAAATTAATTGATGTTCCCAAACTTGATGATGCAAATCAATCAAGGGGGAAGAATTCTGATCAATGTACTTTAATATTAACAGAGGTTGACTCAGCCAAGGCTCTTGTTGTAAGTGTTTGTGCCTTGAATCAGGGAAATGTGAATACTAAATTTGGTAGTATTGTGACATGTTTCGACATCACTTTCCAATTTAATTTTTTGTTATTTTAGTTATCTTTATTCTATCAGGTGGCAGGAATATCTATTGTTGGTCAATATTATTATGGCGTGTTTCCTCTCAGAGGTAAGCTGCTCAATGTCAGGGAAGCTACCACTCACCAACAAATGGAGAATAAAGAGATAGTAAATATAAAAAAAATCCTTGGTCTACAGGAAGATAAAATATATGACAACATTAAATCTTTAAGATATGGCCATCTGATGATAATGACAGACCAGGTACATGATCTTTGTATAGCGCTGTTTAGTTTCTGCTTAATTCTGACACATCCTTTCTAGTGAGATCCTTTGACTTGTCCTTTGTCTCTTAAAGGACCATGATGGATCCCACATCAAAGGATTGCTGATCAATTTCATACACCATGCACGCCATCACTGCTTAAAATTCCTTCATTTGTTGTGGAATTTATCACTCCTATTGTCAGTGTAACTGTTACCCCTGTATATTTTGTTGAGTGTATTGAGACTCTTTATATTTGTTTTTAAGCCTCCAGATGTTATTTATCTCCATGTCTAATTTTGGCACATGTTGATGTAGGCAACTCACAAAAATGGAAATGTGTTATCTTTTTACACAATTCCTGAGTATGAAGCTTGGAGAGAATCATTGAGTGGATCGATAACTGGCTGGACCATATAGTACTACAAAGTAATGCTAGTTTGTTTTCTCTTTATATGTTTTCAAGTTCTGGTTTTGTTCACTTGCTGATTAGGTATCACTTGTTGCTTGGACCATACAGGGTTTTGGCACAAGTACTTCTAAAGAGGGCAAGGAGTATTTCATACAACTAGACAAGCACAAAAAAGATAGATTCAGCTTATAGAATGGGAGAGAAGGGCTAAGGTTCTTATCAATGAGATTATTAGTCGTTATGAAAATTATTGGCAACGGGATAGTTTGAACACTGCAGCTGATCCAAATTTGTTGTCGCATGGAGATTTCTTGTTTTGGGGAAGGAGGTACAGCCACAGTGGAAGAAGCCGTTGGGGAAGAGTGTAGAGTAGAATTGGATAAAGAAAGAGAGGGTTTTGAAAACTAGAAACTTTTATTATTGAGGAAACTTTAAATATTGAATTTGAAAACTTCTACAATTGAGTATGTACTATGGTTTTTGAATTTAATTATATGGATTTATATACAATCTTTAATTTTAATTGCATTAGATGGTGATTATCATGAATTATATGTATGTTTCTTGTTTACTTGAGTTGTCATGAATTGTATGTGGACGTAGATGATGAATGATGATAATTGATAATTAATGATATATAGAATTAGACTTGCCAGCAACATCTTTAAATATATAGACCAACAATATCTTTAAATAAATGTAAATATATAGAATTAGACTTGTAACGTCTTTAATGATAACAAGAGCTGAAAAAATGTAAAGTAACAATCGATAAGATTATGTTGAAGAAGATACCTATTTAAAATTGAAATCATCACCGGTAATGTGCTAGATCTTTGTCTTAAAAAAATTCAACACAAAAAATGGATTAGTAGATAGATGGGTGAGTTGCCTGACATTGTCAGTCCCGAGAAGTAACAGCTTCCTCGGACGGATGTCAACCCACGTTTTCAAAAAGTAAAAATGTTGTATTTAACTAAATGTAAATACATACACATAACATCTTTAATGATAACCAGAGCTGAAAAAATGAATAGTAACAAACAATAAAATTATGTTGAAGAAGATACCTATTTAAAATTGAAATCATCACCGGTAATGTGCTAGATCTTTGTCTTAAAAAAAATTCAACACAAAAAATGGATTAGTAGATAAGTGGGTGAGTTGCCTGACATTGTCAGTCCCGAGAAGTAACAACTTCCTCGGACGGATGTCAACCCACATTTTCAAAAAGTAAAAATATTGTATTTAACTAAATGTAAATACATACACCTATAACATCTTTAATGATAACCAGAGCTGAATAAATGAATAGTAACAAACAATAAGATTAAGGGGAAAAAGATACCTCCTTAAAGTTGAAATCATCATTGCCACTGGTAATGAGCTAGATCTGTGTTTTAAAAAAACCCAACACGAGAAATGTATTAGTAGATAGATGGGTGAATTGCCTGACATTTTTAGTATATAGACCTGTAACATCTTTAATGATAAAGATAAAAGATAGATAAAGAAGATACCTGTTTAAAGTTGAAACAATCCATTATCAATAGCTTCATCAAAGTCGATGTTGTCTTCTGTAGAATGTGACGAAGAGCCAATTACACTCTCAAGGTTGGGAATATTTGTACTTGTAGCTGTATTATTCACACCTCTTCTTTCATGAAAGGGAATTCCGGTCTTGTGATTGCTCTGTCGAGCGGAAAGGTTTCGATGGAGTATCGAGAAACATAACACCTCATGCGCTTTCGATTTTTATCCAACTTTGTTTCTCGGTTTTGATTTTATAAATGACAATGCACTGAAAACCCTTTCATCCTCCACAGACCCCAAAATCATTGTTTGGCATAACTCATATAATCTGAAGTATTCACTGATATCTTCTTGTAAAATAGAACTTTGATAGATTCCTCGCCACAGCCTTGTAATAGCTCCACTTTCAGAAGGTTGATCTAAATTCTTATATTGGTTCCTCATTGTTGTTGCAAAATTTGTTGGCTGAGACTTTAATAAATCGGCATTCAGTATACCTTTGATTTCCACACCCTTGAGCTCTGACGTCTTTGTAAATTGTTCCATTATTGTACCCATTGATTTATGGAAATGCTTACTGACAAAGTCTACACGGCCACCTTGATATTCAAAAATTAGGATTCATCACACCCATGGCTTCCAGAATTTTATCTTTACAGAAACGTTCCCTAATTTCTGATGACAAGGTTTCTGAAATTTTTTAAGCTTTATTCTTGTTTCAACTATAATAGACTCAAACAAATTATGTGTCACGGGAACATCTTCTCGTTCCAATCCTGTAATAGCTTGACGTTTTTGCAAAATGTGCACAGGTATTTCCCTCCCATTAACAGTGATGCAGAGGTGATCATGGATATTAAATCTCAAAAAGGTGTTAGGATTTTTAAGATCTAATAAATCTCTCCAATTTTCAAAAATAGGTGCATCAAAACTATCATTGGAACAGTACAATATATCAAGACTTTGACATACCATTTTCCTCATCCGTATAAAATCCACAATATAGATTAATCTGCCCTGTGCATGCTTCATCAGTGTATTGATCTCCTTTAACATTGGAAGAATACCAACCAATGTAAGCAATGTCTCCAAATCAGTTAAACGGAACAACAAGTCCCTCGCCCTATCAACTTCATGACGGTATTTGTGCATGAAACCAACCAATGAAGGATACTCCTCACGAACTCTGCATGCAGGTTCATACAAAGAGATCCATCTAGTCTCCACATCCTTCAGAAGTTTTTTGCCATCTGTAATTCCAATTGCAAATTTTTGGAACTCGAGAAAATGCTTTGGGCTGCTTGACATATAGGCATGAAGTTCTCTTATAAGGTCTTCTAATTTAGCAACATTTTCGTGGTTGCTTACCATTTTATACGCTAAATTCATTATGTGAGCCATACAGTGAATTGGTAGCATATATGGGGCCACTGTTGTTTGTAATCTAACACAGAGCCCTGTTCGGTGACCCTGCATGACAGATGCACCATCTGCTCCAACGCATACCAACTTCGTAGCAATTTCATAATCAGTCATACCAGCAACATCTTTCAAATGAGAAACAACTATTTTATATAGGTTTTCGGCATTGCAGTTTTCAACCATTTTCATAACACCCAATAGATGAGGTGTCCTTATATGATTTTCTAAAGTATAGATGTGGATACATACCCATGCGGTGTTGTCGACTGCTGTCACTTCATCAATTGAAAGAGAGATAAAGTTTGCTTTTTTTACATTCTCTTTCAAATCTTCCTTCTCTATCATCGAGAGGCATTTTGCCATTTCCCATCCACTACTCTCAGACCAATGAGACTGAGGTACATTCAGCATTCCATTAAATTGATACAAAACTTTGAAATCGAGGAAATCTGAAATCGCTCTTCCTTTTTTAAGTATTTGAAAAAGAGTAGAGAATTGTATGAATTTTGCATGTAGATTTGTTTCTTTCATCTTACCAATATGCGATGTGATCGTTCCTCCCTTTTCCAACAGATGTCTGTGTTTTTTCTACTCTGCCTCATATTCCACTGCGTATCTAACATGCATGCATTATTTTTCAGTTTTCCACCTATGTGTTTTGATTTTCTGGCCATCCGCCCCCGTTACAGTTAAATATTGTTTTCCACAATGTTTTTCTATAGTGTCCAGCTTCAGTTGCATTTTTTGTTGCTTTCCCAATTTCCACGTACATATTTTACATGTACATTCAGATGGGATTTCTTCAGAATTAGATGATTGTACAAGTTCAATAAATGGAAATTTAGCTACCCAATCAAACTTGTATGTCCTGCCAATGGTCCACATATTCTTGTTCGTTTTTAATGCTTTACTTTTTTGAGTAGAATTTTGAGCAATATCACAATCACCTGGTTTCCTCTTTCTTGGACCGGAGTTTGATTTTGATTTCTGTCTTCCATTTTGCTGAGTGTTTGTATCTGTGATATCTAGCTGCACTTCTGGTTGCACCCCAATAGGAACAATATCTTCAAGATCTGGCATATTATCGTAGGTTTCATTTGTTTGACTTTGATACTGTGCAGAATGCATGTCCACCTCAATAATTCCTTCCACACAGTCAGTATTCTGATTCTTTGTGGTGGCATCTATATGATTGGTATTTACAATATCTGTATCCGTAGAGTTTCCAAAATACTTGAAGAGTGATTTCTGAGATTTCTTACTTACTTTTAGGTTATTCGTATTCTTTGAGCTGGCACCTTCCATTATTCTGAAAAGAGTCCTGCGTCAGCAAAAGAACCAAGTAGCGACTCTGTCCAGTCTGAGGTCTTGTCGCGCGTCCACTGTCTGAGGTCACGCGTCCACTCTCTTAATATACTGTCGCGCGTCAACACTGCCCAAGTCGCGCGTCAATACTTCCTCTGTCGCGCGTCACTTCTTTGCCCAAGTCGCGCGTCAACACTTCCTTGGTCGCGCGTCAGAACACCTTTTTCACGCGTCAGTACAGCTCTTGTCACGCGTCGATCAGACTCTTGTCGGCGTCGATACAGCTCTGTCGCGTGTCGGTGCACTCCTATCGCGCGTCAAGTCAACTCTGTCCGCTGCGTCGTCGGTACAACTCTTGTCGCGCGTCAGTACAACTCTTGTCGCGTGTCAACAATCACAGGCTAACAGTAATATGAATCTCTGGTGCTCAAGGGTATGTGAGTTCAAATTTCACAGTATTGGTAATTTGGTAAGCTACTTGAGGTATACTACGCGTGAATCACCTAGGTTTTTATAGGAGATGTTTTCAAATGAAGGCGAAGCCGACCCCCCAAAAAAAATATACTATATATTTTAGGCGAACAGGACACCGACCCACTTCGAATAATTCACCTTTTCAAATTTTCCTAAAATGAAATTTTCACCATATTACGAATATTCGCTGCTAAAATTATCCCCGAATACAAGGAAGTGTTTTTTTTTAAATTTTATAATTGCAAATGCTTGGTTTAATATGTATGTTAAATGTTGAAACATGCAAAGGGCATGTGAACTATTTGACAAAATTCCCCAGAGATATGTCATCTCATGGAATACAATGATTACAATATATTCATAAAATGGGATTATTGAATATGCCTTGGGAACATTTAAATGTAAACGAGGAAGTAGATAAATGACAAGAGTTTGACCAAATGACAAAACATGGTATTTTTTAGCAAATATCATAATTGTGTCTTACAAATATGTGGTCAGTAGCAAAATGAGAGCTTTGCAACTACGTATGGACATCCATCAAGGCATGATAAAAAAATTACAACTCCAACAAACTAAACATTATTATCCTCTCTGACGTAGTTTGCAACTCATGTGCAATTGCTAGTTATTCAATTCATAGACTAGAGTTTACATTTATAAATTTGACGAGCTCTTAAATATTAATATTTAAATCTTATTCATCTAGCTTACCTACTTTCACTCTAATAAGCCTGTCAACTATGAGTAAATGTCATAACTTATACTCTTGTACATACGTGAGTTGTTCTCACAAATACATTAATTCACTCAATAATACTAATGAAGCAAAAATTTCCTAATAGATTTCAAATCAAGATCAATTCTAGGCATTGTATGTAATCATGTGATGAGTGGTTGATGTAACAAGAGCCGCAAGGTGGCCAGTTCCTACCATATATGTTGCAAGTAGTTTGAAATAAATTTTATTGATTGGCTAAACGATATATTTCTTAACAGTTGAAGGAAAAAGGTGGAATGGACCAAGTGGAAGTTTTAAAATGGTGTTGTAGGTTTCAAGGCAATTTACCTATTTTAAGCTTTTAATTACTGCAAATCAGACACCGTAGGCTTCCCCAATAATCTTTCTAAATATTGGAATCATATATCTTGTAGACGGTACACTAATCACTTAAACACTTAAATAGGTGGCATAACAATTTAGCATGTCTATGCAATAAGCATTAATGGATAATGGTTTGCTTAACTAACACGAGATAAAATTGTGATGTGAATTATTTTGAAGACTTTAGAAAGGGAAAAAATTGTTATCCATGACAATAGATAAACAGTAATTTTTAAAGGAGAATAGATACTTGTCCAAAAAAATTGAATGAAAAATCACCATGCATAAGTGGATCTATTATGTAGACACTAAATCACACACTTTGGGTATGTTTATAGTCCTGATCACATACCACTATTCATATGATTCTTAAGCAAGAAAAGTAGTTATGGTGTTGTAGGTTTCAAGGAAATGTACCTATTTTAAGCTTTTAATTACTGCAAATCAAACATTGTAGGCTTCCCTAATGATCTTTCTAAAAATTGGAATCATATATCTTGTAGATGGTATAGTATACTAATCACTTGAACACTTAAATAGGTGGCATAACAATTTAGCATGTCTATGCAATAAGCATAAATGAATAATTATTTGCTTAACAAACATGAGATAAAATCATGATGTGAAGTATTTCGTGTAACGCACTCAGTTCCAAGATTTGAAGTTCAATCTACCAAGTACAACATTGTCAAATGTAGGATTTGATCTCATCGTGTAGATTTTCTAAGTGTGTGTCGGGCCACATCACTTTGCCCCCTTGCCATTTGCCATTGTCGATGGAAATTGGGAGCTTTCACTACAAGATTACCAATCATACAAGTTGCAAGTATAATGCATTCAACATTTTTGTATGTACCACGAAGAGATATCGATCCATAAATAATATACGTATGGATTTGAATGCGGGTAAGTACTTGTAAGAAATTAAGATAATTTCCAATAGTCTAATCTCAAAACACGTTGTATGCACAATATGTGATGTGATTTGACACTATTTTTTCAATTCATTATTTTTAATTCCTCGGATTCTCCAAAGTGCCGGATTTTTATGTTCAATGTTACATGTCACAAAAAAATTATTTGGTGGCCTAGAAAGGTATATGAATGTCATTTGATGTTTACAATTTAATATGCTCACAAATTTGTGTTTACGACAACCCCCAAGGGGCCCTCCTTCCTACTAGGGTGTTTTCTATCAAGTTGAGATGCAATAGAGGTTTGTCTAATAACTATTACAAAATACATAAATTGAGTTAAATTTTATATGGATGTTGGTGTTCTTTGTAATATTATATCATAGTTATGTGACTTTTATTTAATTATGGATAATAGATAAGACTAATCAGTTCATAGTTTTTCACATATTCATGTTTTCCCAAAAAAATTAATGATGAACTAATCAATGTGAAGATCCATAAACATAATTAAAGTTTATGAGAATATTAAAAGAAAATTTCAAATTACAATTTAAAAATAAATTTGAAGAAAATGATAGAAATTACTCACTTAGTGCAAACTTGCAATTATTTAGAAAATGAGTTCCATTTCCAACTTCCAAGCTTGTAAGGCCAATCTTCTAATTTCACCTTTCTTACAAAATCCCAAATACAATACATCTAATTTATTACCCAATCTTTATTACGTCGAAAAGCGTTTACACTGCAGGACTTGTTTCTGCGCAGTACAACAATTGACGGTAGAGATTATCACTATACAAAGGGAGGACCATTGAATAAATCATGGCCGCTCAATAAGTATAATATTTTTCTATTATGTCCTACTTAACCAGGATCTAGTAGTTTCAACCATTCGATGGAGATGTAGTATGGCCATCCAGTCAGTAATTAATTTTGTTATTAGTGCATTTAATAAGGCACCATTTTCGGTGGATGTTTTCCATTTTTGTGGTTCAAGTAATCGGCAGAAGAGGTACTGTGTGCTTCCTCCATTGAAAAGTGGGTTGGTTCAACTATGACCAGTTGTAATGTGGAGGGCAGTGGTAGCATGTAGGAGATAACACCAATTTTTCATGAGTTTATGCATTTCTCTTCCAAATGGGTTTGATAAGGGCAGAAGATCTGAAAACATGCATTTGTTAGCAGACTCCATTTCAAAGAAGATTGAAAGGAGAGCAAGTATTCCATATTTTTCTTCCTATGTTCGAGGTTATTGAATGGTTTTTGATGCCCATGTCTTATACATATGGATGTCTTGCTCTATTTGGTGGTTTATTAGACATGTTTTGCCGATATATTGTGAAATATTAATAAACTAATTAAATATTATTTTATGAATTCTAGGTTTTGCAAAATAAGGCCACCCCCTCCCTCCTACTAAAACATTTACTAATGAAGAATAGTGCTCTAATTAGCCTCAACCTTGGTGTCTTTGGGCACATTTCGGATGATGACAAAAGAATTTGAAAGAGATGGCTACACAATTGGACCAAGAACCCGTGGTGGTGGGAGACACTGAAGCACAACTCAACCACCTTACATTGTAGCACATGTGATGTGGAGTTGGGATGCGACTTGAGGTAGGCTTGGCGAAGGAGACTCATAGTCTGCGAGCACGAGTAGAGTGGTGGCCATCTCAAGCAAAGTGACACATACATGTGGCCTCGTTGTTGCTTGAGAATTTATTCATGTCACCTTGAAAATAACAAGTGAATACATAATAGCCAAATTCACTCTCTAAAGAAAGTTTTTTATTTTAATCTCTATACCTCTTTTACTTTTGAAGATTTTCCCACTTTTATGAAAGTAAAATTTATGAATTTCTTGGTTACGAAGGCATGTTTTGATGGGCTAGGCCTATCTCTCACGCAAGTTCACACAATAGGGAAAAATTATTTTCCGTCATGTCACCGTTAGTTTTGTCGTGTCACCATTAGTTTTGACGGAATAGGTAACAACGTAGTACGTTGTTACCTATTTCATCAAATTTTTGTTTGCGGTTTTTTAAAAGGAACCGGCACCATATTGTTTCAAATGTGAGTGTAGTGCAAATGGTGGGGAACGTGGGTCGCGAGGTTCGATGCGGTTGGGTGCGAGGATAGACCACACCAAATTTTTACGCAAGTTCACATTGACTGCGAACCTGCGTGATGGATAGGCACAACGGTTTCGATGCCCTTAAACATTGCATCGATGGACCCACTTTGTAGAATATCTTTAATCACTCGTACACAATTGGAATTCTGGTAATTTTGTTGAACCAACTTATTTTTATACCAATACCTCTAGAATCTACCAGAGGTATACACATAAAAAATGAGGGGGATCTGAGCAGCTAACCACACCACCTAGAAATGTCATTTTCCTAATTTTAGGTGTCATGTTTTCCTTTCTACTTTGCTTTCAAATAATACATGTTTCATTTTACATACGTGTTTTCTTAAAGTCACTTGCAAGATTTTTGATGTCAAAAAAATCCTAGATGTGATCCCTTTATAATGTTTGGTGTCATTCGAACTAATTTTCTCAAGCATTAGATTACCGATTACACATATTTTGGTTTAAACAAATTGTGATTTTTATCTCTAGAAATATCATGCTAACATGGGTCTTAGCTATTTTTAAACACACAAATATATAATTAAGGGCTATTTCATTTTTCAAATGATTATTGGTTGGTCATTTCAATAGTTCTCTTAGATTTTTGTAGCTAAAAAGGGTGTTTTTAATCATGTTACTCCGGTAAGATCTTCCTGTCACTTTTAATTTTTTTTTCTTCTGACAGTATTTCTAAATAAAGTTAAAAGTCCGGGTATTTAGTGTTACTATATTACACTTTGCATGGTTAGTTCTATTTATCATGATAAACTTTATATTTTTATTTTTTTTATATTTCATGTATTATTGTATAACTGATCAAATTTGAAATCTTTCCTATATTTTATTTTGAAGGGCTACATTAATCTTGACCCTTCATAAGTGATGAGTTAAACAATACGTTTCCCTTTAATTGAGAAAATAAAATCTTAATTTTTTATTATTGGTAAATGGTTTTTAGGGAGGGACCATACTCAAACAAAAAAAGGTTCAAAAACTAGATTTACAAAGAAATATTAGTACAAAAGCAGAGCATCCATCCAATAGGAAGCATGCAAAAACAATCATGTTGCAACAATAGTTTTGAAATCGCATGAAACCATAAAAAATAGAAAACAAAGGAGAAATAGATATTTTCAAAGTTTCTTGTTTGGACCATTGGTAGGTTTTAGGTTGTCATGTCCTTTCTTTCTCATGTCCACCACCGTCCACTCCTCGTTATCTTCTTTCGTGAAGGCTGGAAGAACAACTTCAAGAGTCTTAATAGGGATGTGACCTGAAGTAATGACACACAATCCATCGTAGATTCAACAATTACCCCTTGATTAGAGGAATCTTGTGATATCCCAAAAAAGTTCAAGATTATTAGAGAATAAATGGATGGTTTTAAAGACTTTATTTTGCCTCCTCTAAAAATGTTGATTTTTCATTCGAGACCACTAGGTTAGTCTGCATAAATTGCTCTTCCCTAGAAGAAAATATTCCTTGGGAATAATATGATTTTTCCTTCATGTAGGGAATTGAATTATATTTCCAATGGTATCTTGTTTTCCTCTTGAATCATCCCGAGCTTTGAGAATCTTCATGAAGGTCCGGTGATTTTTTACATTGCAAGCTCTTTGAGTCTTCAAGACATACTTTCATTGTTCTGATCCCAAACCTATCAAAAATTACAAAAATTCCCTAAACTTATTCCATTACACTTTATTCTCTTTAAAAATAGCCTCATATGACTTTGGGCCTCTTGATGAGCTCTGGAGAATGCAAACCTAGTTTGGAAAGGCTAGGGAAGCCTCTCTAGGCTTAACACAAATTTCCATTGTTGACGACATTTCAATGAATGAAATGGGTGACCTCATGACCATATTTCAAATACTTGGGGAGGTTGTTTATCACAATATGAGGTCCTTCAGTGATGGGAAGGGTATGACACAGAAGGTAGGTTTACCCAAAGGTTGACTTCAGGAGGGGCTTGGGTCAATTTTTTTTACACTAGGGGATAGTTGTCATGTTTCAACATTAAATTGTTCCATTGAAAAATATAATGAAAACACTAGCTGAGGCTTCTTTTTGGTGCCCACCAATCTTGGTGCTTTCTAGAAATATTGGTTCAACATTGTCCCTTAAACACCTCTAAGAGCAAAATAAGATATAAATTTGACGGGTTATTTATTGGTCTCTATGCATGTTGAGACCCTCTACAAAATATTTTCCCCAGTTCAATTTAGATTTCTCTTTGTCCCATTGTTTGCAATGGTGTCAAATACTTCTTGTTGAGTCAATGTAAGGCTTCTCAATCCTATATTTTTCTAAAAAAATCTTTTAACACCAAACTAACTATGCCCACACATTGGGGTGGGTTGGTAAACACCAAGTGAGTCTTCATTTTAGTGCCCAATGATCTTAGTACTTCCTACCAACATTGTTGGGGCATAGTCCCTTAAGATCCATGAGAGAAAAACATGTTATAAATTTGACGAGTGATTTATCAATCTCTATGGCACCTTGAAAGGTCTCGTTTAAACCTACACCTTTGTGTTGAGACCCTCTATAAATGTTTGTCTCATTTTTACCCAATTCAATTCGATTTTATCGCTATCTAATTTTATAATGGTTTCAAATACTTTAGTTTGAGTCAATAAATATGAAATTTCAATTATAATGCTCATGTTTCTAAAATTGATAGCATAAATGGTACTATGTACATTACATTTCAAAAAATGCAATCCCGAGTTTATTTTTGAATGTAAAAAGTGATGAATTCATAAAGTAATCAGAATGTGCAAGTACCTCTCTCGATCCTATCTAGACTGATAATGTTTTGTTTAAAAGATTGTATAATTTTTAAAAGGTTAGATATGATCATTGTAGGTGTAAATAGGATCCAAAACATTATCACAAAAGTTTAGCTATTGAAATTGAATTTTACTTCAAAAAATCCATTATATCTTTCTCAGACCATGTTTAAACCTTACCTAGGATTTTAGTGAAATTTTGTTTTTAAGGGATTTCCAAACTTTTGAAAGGCTTGAATTAAAACTCAAGGGTCTGATAAAGGATATAAACATGATTTTAGGGTTTGGATTTGAGGTGATACACTCCCATGTTCACAATTTCATCCAATTAGATCCTCTGCATATCTCATCACCTTATAGACCCACATCTTTGTGTTCATTACATTCTCTTAAGGTTCATAGATTCATTCAAGCCCCTCACACACTCACTCCATTTACCAAGTATCTTTCTTCAATTCTCTAAAAAAATTTTAACGCCAATCTCATCACTCTCCTTCCCAAACCACCCTCGACATTATGGTGTGCCTCCCATGACATGTGTTCCTATTACCATAGTGACAGTCACTCCACTGAATCATGTACCCAACTATGTAATATCATTCAAGACCTTCTCAATAAGGGGGACATTGTTTTTGATCCTACATCTCCACAACCTTCACTTATTAACACTAATTGAATCACTTCACACAATACTACTCCTGTCTCTTCTAAATTTGTCATGTCTCCCTCATCTGATTCATGGCTATCCACTACATCGAAATAGTTATGAACTTTTAGTTTCTTATCCACCTTTTTGCATCCATTCCCACTCATTCAGGCACCATTTTTATTATGATCCCCTCCTTCATTCACATTATATATCACACTCACATAATTGCTGGTTCTTACACCTATGCCTCACAAGCCTCCTCCACATCCAATTACGCTTCCACATCCTTTAAATTTTATCCCACATTATTCATTGCTTGACATTCCTTCTTACTTCCTAGTTCCCATTCCATGTTATCATCCTATTATCACACAAACTCATCACAAGATCCCATAATTGGTTCTTTTTAGTGCAAAATCACAACACCCCCAATTTCTAAGGTAGAATCATTTGGTATGATTTACATAACATTGGATCATTCCCCAAGCTGTGGGACTTGCAAATGGGAATGATCCTCTAGAGAAAGTTGGTTCTTATTCCTAAACTACCTACCATGAGCTACTCCAGTGCAGGTAAATTAATTCTAACCTAATATAACCATTCCAAGGAACTAAGGAGAGAGAACGAGGGAAAAAACAGAGCCTACACTAAAGCGGTGATACACTAGCAAAGGAAGTGAGATATTTTGTTGAGGGAGAAAGAAACAAAAAAATGGAGATGAGGGAGGTTAGACAGAAGTAACATGGCCTAGATCTTCAAATTCTCCATTAAACTCCATGAAACACAACATCATGCACCTACAAATGTGAAATACATGCATAGAAAAACAAATTTGGAAGGGAGAGGCATGGAGAAACAACAAAACGATGCAAAGGGTTGAAGAACACCACAAAAAACATTTTTATTGATCTAGAAGATGCACAAACCATTACATTTCTGGAATAGAGGAAAAATATAATTTCCGGGCGTGGGAGAAGGTTTCTTTGCTAAAAAATGGCAACGAGAAATAAATTTGTGATTTTTTCTATGCCCGAGAATGTCTCTCCTCCTCAAATAAGAATTGTTACAGTATATATAGAAAGAAAAGAGAGAGAAGAGGGAAAAGTTGAATCCTACTCCAACCACCATGATAAATGCATCAAATCCTACTTTGAAAGTTCAACCATTGAATATCAATGCCTTCTACAAATCCAACCATAATATGTCACTTGGTTCCCAGGATCGGATCGAATCGGATCGGATCGGGTTGTTGAGGTGAAGAGATCTTGCATTAAAGGCCCGAAGATGTTTCTCCATTTTCACCTACCAGGGCCACGTGGTAACCTTTGGCGCTCATTTGAGCTTCCCTTTTAGAATTCATCTTTAGAGAAGCACCACTAGGACATGTGGCTCTCTCTGCTCGATCTTCCATACTTAGTCAATTATGGATTCTTTCCTGAATGGTTTTGAGCCCAAAGACCTTGAAACTTCACCACTTCTTTTCCTTCTTGCTCCTGGCTTCTCTGCGACACTGCTCCTTCATTTCCGAGCCCACCTGTAACCTATTTTTCATCCTGGAATGTGAGCTCATGGGTCTGAGTCATTTCCTTCATAATTTCCTTATGTGCAGGAGTTGTCTTGACCAAATTTTCCGGGGGGAATTTGGGATAACGATTCCTATGCATATTTGAGACATTCATATGTTATCCACTCCTCGTCCACTTGACCTCATCACTAGTACCATGATTCATAACATTGTTTTTTTCCTATCCTCGACCACAAAACATTCTCACACATCCACCATACTCAACACCATTCTTACATGATTCATCCCCACGTTCACGTTCTTCATACACCACCATTCTTTGCATTTTATTTGGCATTCTTTCTTCATTTCTCATCAATGTCATTCCCACCACTCCAATCATTTATCTCATATATTGCTTGCTTTTGTACATCATTTCCCTTCTTCATATAGTCCCTAAGTGGACTAGGGGGATTTCATTTATTTTCACTACCACACTTTACATGTTCCTTACATCCCACTTCTCTTCATCTGATTTGGATTTGAAACATGAACTAATTCTCTGCACATTTCATTCTATCATCCTTGACACAAACACAAACACACATCTCCACACATCTATACATCTCTCAAAAATAAAAATAAAAATCCATATATTTCAAAAATTGTAATAAACAATGATTTCCCATGGATTTTCTTCCACACTTGCTCCATTTATATTTCATTCCAATTATATGTTCACAATTACACATTTCATTTATAGTTCATTCACATTCCACATCTTGGTGTGTTTCATAACTTTTGGTGCACGATTTGATCATCTTGTTTTCTTGTTTCGTGATTCCATAGTATCTACTACAGTTACTTGAACTTGGTCTCTCTTTACTTGGTGAATTAATAATGATTTTCCTCTTTGAGATACATGCCCACTTTAAAAATTAACAACTTGTTTTAAAGACCCTAGGGAATTATTTGTTAACACTTGCCAACAATCATCTCTTTCATCACTTCCACTCCCTCCATCAAGCCATTTATGGCTCTAAACCCATTGGAAAACCAAGATATTTCAATATCATATGAAAAATAAATCAAAGAAATCAAAATAGTCAAAATTCAAAAGTAAAGAACAAGATAAATATCAAACACTCTCTCTAAGGGGTCTTTCTAGTATCTCTACCAGGGCTATGAACTCCTTCCTAACATTACAACAATTTTACAACTATAATCAACTATATCTCCACCAGGGCTATGGATTCCTAGATGGAAGTGGAGAAATAAATGACTTATAATCACCTTCCACTCCATTATTCAAAAATCACATGTTTCACTCACACCTACACGTTAGCTTGTGTTTTCACTCATTGTCTCACGAGTCATCACTTCAAGTAGCAATACAAATTCTTACACACAAATATGATCTTGATGATTCATAGGGCTATTATGTCACATTGTCCAATTTACACCATGTTCAAACTTTTGTTTTAGCTCACTTGATGTCTCATGTCTCTTGTCTTCAAGCTCATCATGTGTTCACAAAAACTCATGTTTCACACTAGGTCAATCTCACTAGCACATTCCATTGTGACAATCATGTTACTTCCATAGTTATGCTCCACTTTGCAATTTTGGAATGAACACCCATGAGACACCTACTACATTCTAGCACACCAATTGTTCACTTGTTATTTAATCTACATTACATGTTTTCCACTTTCCCTATGTTTTGCATTTTTGTTCATTTTTTCATGTTCACATTTTTTTCCACCCCTTCTCATAGCAACTCATCATAAATATCTCACCCTTGTTGCATTCCTCATACCCTTCTTCACTACCCCTCACCTCAAACCCTTACCACCTATCTCTATAGGCTCACCGAGCCAGCCAAATTACATTAACCTGCCAATCTATTATAGTGAATTGTCTTAACATGCCACCTCACCACTCACCCCAAACCGCGTACCCATTCCTCCTTCGGTGAGTCACCAGGATAACTCAATGTCCAACCCTCTCGACTCACACAACTCACTTTCCTCCCCCTAACCCTGCCAGTCGCACACACGACCATCTCATCACCTTACCTATATCCAACACAACATACACAAACCGAGCCTGCTACTTATCTCCCATGATCTCCCATTCCCCCCATCTTGGCCTTCCCATCCCAGCCCACATGTGATGGATCATCGAGCTAGCTCTGAATCCAATTCACTCGTGACTTTGGCTCGCCCCTATGACCTGAATCGAATACCTTCCTTCACTTCTCCCTCCACCTCTATCACCATCATGGCCTAGCCATGGATACCATGATCCCCATCACCCCTCATAGATTCTCACTCTACCTCTCCTTCCACTGCGGTTGTGCCCTACACTAAGGTTTGTTACACATTATTATCTACTCCACCAATTTCCAAGGAGTGACCAGGCCCCCTCCCTTCTATCCTTCCCTTCCTCACTCGCGTGGCCTATCCTCTCTCTTCCCCCAACTCACACCAACCATTGTCGTTGTGAATCCAAATTTCCTCAATACCAGCTCCCACCCATTCTCTAGTAGGTTGCACTTGTGACCCACTCTAACCAAGCTCCACACACCCCTAGCATTTACTTATTCACTTTTATTTCCCATCTTGTTATCTTATCCCCTTTCACATTCATCTCTCTCCGCATTCCTCTATTTGCCATATCCCTTCCCCAAGTCACTCCGTCTTCGAGCTACCCACCGACTCACCTTACCCCGATCCTTGCATCATTGTCTCAACTCATCCCCAACCTCATTCTCAATTCCAATATCCTCACCTAGCCACCCTTACGACTCACCCCTCCCATCCGATCGGTAGTTCCCACCACGTCATCCCTCACTTGATTATATATCACAAGCATACCTCACCTTGTCGCCACTCACACATGCTCAACTCAATAAGTCACATATGTGACTCATATGTTCCTTCACCACTTTACACCCCTCTCCTAGACTACGCTTCCCCCTCATAATTCAATCGTGTTAGCGACCGAGCCATCCCTCACCGAGACCTCCCCTACATAACCCCACCAAGTGGCATGCATGACTCAGTTGCTCCCCTTCTAGATCTCCCTCCACTCATCTCACCTGATTACTCACCTAGTTTGACCCAAATCACTCTACGCTCACCCACGTAGCTCATCCAACTCACCCATCTCACCATGTCGCTCATCACCTCATCTGCCTAACCCATTCACCATCTACTTACATTCAATAAAATCTACTTCTCAACACCACCACTTAACCTACTTATATTCCTTTATGTATACCCATCATCACTTTTACACATGCACATGACTAGGGAAACATTGTCGTGGTTCTCACTTAACATGCCTTTTCCATGGTTCCTTTTCTATCATCTTCAATCACCACTTTTTGTCCCACGTTACACTAGGGAAACTTGTAGCTCCAAAAAATTTCACTTAAGGGGGGAATCATAAAGCATACCCTTCTCATCCATTTATATGACATCCAATCATCAAATCATCAATCAACTGAATCTATAGTCTCTGACTCATGAAATGAACCTATTAATCCTTTCATAAAATCATATGGTTAGGCAACCCATCTCATTTTCAATTTTTGTGCTACATCTTACCTACTCCAACATGCAATGAAGAAAGGGGAAAATGTAGACACTAGAAAATGCACCTTTCACATAATGTCCCTTATTCAAAAATATAAAAAACATTATAAAACAAAAATAATCAAAAAAATCATAAAATCCCACAAAAATGGGGATAAAAGACAACTCACCACCCATTTACTAACAATCACCCACTCACATTTTATTTTGGCCCATCACAACTACCCATTTGTATTCCTAAATGTACTTTGCACCCATGTTTGTCCCACTCCCATATGTACTCCTAATCTATAAGATAACCCTCACCCACATCATTTCATCTCCCTTAATAACTTTTGGGCTTTGAATCTTGGTGAGCTAAAGATATACTTGATTTTTCTTGCTCTCTTACTTGCATATCCTGATTTTGAAGGTCTTGAAGAAGGAAAGGTGAAGCAAAAAGGATAAATCTAACTTTTTGCAACACTATTCTAGCCAAATTTCAACATGGGTGGAAATGCAAGCTGCGGTAACTTGCTTGTCGTCATGCGATTTTCGGTGAATCACAATTGTGATTATCCTACAATCTCAGTTAGGTGTATTTGTCATATTCATTTACTATTTTGTCATTTTAATTAATAATATGTCTTTTATATCCTTAAAAGGGATAGGTATATGACCAAGGTAGGTCCCCTAACCAGCAAAAACAACTAACATTTTCCAAATGTGCTTGTGTGCAGGTCAAATTCAGATTTGAAGAGTTTTACTCATTTTAATCAATGAAAAAACCACAATTGTCACTCTTCACGATGGCAACATAAGCCCATATTGTGTTAGTATCATTGATTTGGAGTTTTCATTATAACTAATACATATTGTAGGTGATCAAAATGTAGGCATACAATTTGGTAAACACATCATATGGTCAGATAATTTTACATCACAATTCAAGAATGCTCAAATGTTCTACTAGTTGAGAAGTTTTCATAAGATGAGAGGTGTTAAAATTTTTAGGAATTTCACTGAGGTTGGACATGGAAGATGAGAGAATTATGGTACAAGATCGTGTGTTAAAAGATCCCTATAAAAATAAGAGTTGAAGTACAAATATGGTGCAAAGTTGATCGATGCAACATCCATCATAGAATGGTGTAACTCAAAATGGGTCTAGGTAATGAGGGTAAGTCTATATAGTTCATAGGTTTTTTTGGTTGGTAAAAGAATATAATTAAGAAAAATATTAATATTATTGTACACTAACGTGATCTAGTGAGTTTCACTCTTTTACAAGTTCAAATGCAGGCTCATGGACTATTCATATAAGGCAGATGGCATGCTTTTATTGTTCATGTACATATCCATTTTGGGATTAGTGTGAGTTGAAAGATTGGGTTGATGAATGGTGTTGTAGAAAATTATATCCACTTGACACCTATCAACCTCCACAATCTCTACAACTCACATTGAGTGAATCATCAATTGACTTTAGCCATATATCATATCTAGTACAACCGGTATTATAGATTTGCATTGTTTTGTTAAAATGAATACTTTTTATCATTATGTAACTTACATATGAATCATTAATTGAACTTAACTATTTTTTGTACAATGTGGTGTAGGTCATGTTTATACAGTTGTAAAATTAAATAATAAAGAATAAACAAATTATTATTTATCTCATTGAGTTGAGGAAAACAAGAAATTGATAGCCCCTATAATAGATGGAGAAGGGCTAACATATCATATGGGGTATGTGGTTGTTACCTGAACATAGCTTAGAATATACCCAATGAAAAAATCCAATTTGTGGTTGTTCGAGGACTTTAACACTCATGCAAAAATTAATCATTATTCTTACCTTGTTGTATCTAATGTTCAATTGATTAAATATGGTGGTAGACCGTGCAATAAAAACTTGTGGAAAGTTCTTTAGTCTAACCATGAAGCAATACTCGACACCTTAAGAATTAGATCAGTCCCAAATAGTTCATTGGATTGAATTTTTACAATGGCACATAAGTGTTATAGTTTGTAACTTAATTTTGTTGAATTCCTAAGTTTTGTGTGTTTGAGTATTTTATCCTTTAATTTTATTTATTTAAATCATTACTAATGTTATTAATGTAGGTTAGTAGTACCAAACAAGCTTCAAACTTCACGTGGTTGGCACCATTAATAAAGAATTTTTATTTTTGAAGTGAAGTGAAGATTTTATTTTAGGATATTCAGTTTTAATCCTTTGTTTACTTGATCTTACTATATTAATAGAGGTATATTCATTATATATTTATATAAACAAGATGGAGTGAGAGAGAGAGTGATGGGGAAGGGAAGAGAGTTTGAGAGAGAGATGGAGAGAGAGAGGGAAGTGAGAGTGACTAGGAGAGAGGAGGGAAGAGAGAGTGAGAGGGAGAGAGAGGGAAAGAGGGAGGAAGAGTGAGTGAGAATGAGAGGAGAGAGAGGATGGAAGAGAGAGAGACCATATTGTATGAAAATTTTCTTTTTTACATTCTATGTAAAAAGAACACATTCTCATTTCACCACCTATATCATATGAAATTTCTCTTTAACATTTTTGTACCTCTTACATATTCTCATTTCACCGCCTATATTGAATGGGAGAGAGAGAGAGAGAGAGAGAGAGAGAGAGAGAGAGAGAGAGAGAGAGAGAGAGAGAATGGAATAGGGTGTAATGTCCATTTTTTGTAATGTCCCCTTTTCTACGCCAAATGGCCAAAGGGACAAGTCGAGTCCAAACCGTGGTCAGACCCAGAGGGTTGTGGACGTTGGAATATTTTGGAAGGGGCCCCATGGTTTTAATATCCTAGTTTTGTGTTTGGGGTCACTTTTGGACATGGTGACTCAAAAAGGAAAAAAGTAACTATAGTTACTCTTATTTTTTTGGCCCCTCCATGGAATAAAATGCACCTAGGGTTATGGGGGCTTGTTTGTCGAGGAAAAGTATATAAGGAGCTGCAAGAGGAAGAAAAGGCACTTTTATCACTTACATTTTAGCCTCCTTCACATGCAGCTGTTGTTGCGCATCTACAACTTGTGGATTCAAATCCCACATGGACCCTAGCTTTGGTGGTGAGAGACCCATCCCGAGCTAGCAGGGCATTCTTTGGTAGTGAGATATCTACCCTAGTATGTCATTTTGGAGCCACTTTCAAGGTTGTGTGGCAGAGACATTATCAGTGGTTTAAGAGGAAGGATTTTGAGGGTTTTGGGGCATTTAGAGAAGATAATCAGAGGGCTCTAGATCAGATTCACAAAGCAACCATTTGGGCTGCGCGTGGCAACACATTGAAGGTGCATCATTTTCTGACCCCATTCCAAGTGAGGTGACTTGCAGCCTTTATTTGGGGGTTTTCCAATTGGTCATTTTCATATATGAAGGTGGAAATATTATTTCATATATATGTCAATGTTATTTCCAAAGACCCTTATTTTTCTCTTATATTTAGAGAGTAACAAACCTCGGAAGTTTCCAGCTATCTAGAGCATGCTGTGTTTTTTTGCGTAGCTTAATTTGTGTAAAATTCCAAAAGTAGTTTTATTATGTCCTCTATAATAATATCAAGCTCTCTTTAAATTTTCAAGTAATTCAAGTGGATATCTTGGGAGATATTGATTTTATTTAGTTTTATGTCCTTACTGTAAAAATCTGCATAAATCGAGTATTTCATTTGGCTACAAACTTTCAATATTTGGTGCATTTTTAAGTGGTATCGAGCGAGTTATTTCTCTAGCCTATTAGGATTGAAATATGGGGAGAAAAGAAAATGAGGATATAGGGGTAGAGCTGATGAAACAATTGTTCACCAACATGGTAAAGCAACAGGAGACTACCAATCTCTATTTGAGCTAGCTCATTGAGAGATTAGCATAGGACAGGTTTGATACTCATGTGGAAAGAGGAGAAAATAACAACAGGGGACAATATGGTCAAAGAGGTGAGGGTGGAAATTTAGGACAGCGGTCCCCCCATTCTTCTACCAAGCCTCTAGGGTTTCATGAACCTTCTTTCTTGAAGGATCTATAAGTTTCACAGGTACGGCAACTAGGGGATATTGTAGATGAGGAGTCTTATTGGGAAAGGTACCAAACCTTAAGTGATGGATTTCATGACAACATGCCATTCTAGGAATATTGCAAAATGAAGATTGGCGTAGGTCTAGGAGAGATTACTAGGAATAGAATCGAGATGAAAAGGAGGTTGGGACAAATTTATGTTCCACATTTATGGTTCTAAGAAGTTTACAACACGATCTTGGGTGCGAAGTTGAAGACATACTTGAATTGAATCCTATGCATGATGAAGATGTAATTAAGCTTAGAATCTTACATATAGAGGAGACGCTCATGATTGGTGGCATCATGGGTTGATTACATAGGGACACATATACATCACGACTTTTGTAAATTTCACAAAGAGACTAGTGAGAAAATTTGATAAGAGGGACCTTGGCAATTATTTGAGAGAGTTGACTCACTTGAGGTAGTTTGATTCCATGGATCATTATATCACCAATTTTTAGAGACTATCAATCATGGTACCTAATGTTATAGAGATGAGGTTGATTTCCCTATTCACAGCTAGGTTTGATAGATGCTCTTACTAGATTTGTGAGGGAATTTGAGCCTTCTTCGTTACATGAGGCTATTAGGAGAGCTCATGACCTGGAGTTATCCACTCCTAAGTCAAGGTTTCCACCTTGAGTGTAGCCTAAGGGTTTCCCTTCTAGAACTGAGGGTTTGCAGCCAAAGGTACCTCCACCTAGGAAAGATACAGACCTAGAGACCATTTGGATCTAGAGAGGACAAGGAGGAATTGAGGTGAAATAAACTATGTTTCGATTACCACACACCTTAGGTTCTAAGACATGATTACAAGGGTAGAGGGAGGGCCCAATACATAGAGGTATTTGAGGAGAGTGATGGTGATGAGGATTTGGACACACAACCATTAGAGGATGATGATGATGAGGCATTAGATAGTGCGGGTGTGGAGCAGGATAGCGAGACTTTCCCCTAGGAGATTATCGCCACCTTGTCTAGTACCCCGAGGTATAAGGAATTCAAAGTTAGGGGAGTTTTGAAGGGATATTGAGTGGTGGTACTCATTGATAGTGGGGCAACCCACAACTTTATTGATATTGGGGTGCATGTGCCATAATACACACACGTGTGCACATGCGCATGTTCACACTTGTTGGGTCCCTAGAATATTGGCCAAGTATGAAGGTGCATGGGCGCATGGGATCCCAGTTATAGAAGGGCGCGTAAGGTAAAAATGCGTAGGAGGAAGAGTTAAGAAGGCACATGGTTCACGCGGCACATGAAAGGAGGTTTGAGACTTAGCCAATTTATGCAACAAAGGTAGAACACGTGAAAAGCGTGATCGGTTGTGCGCAAATAAGATGCCAACTTGGCAATAGGTGGCCTAGGAAAGAGCATGTCAGCGATGGAATCTTCTAGAAGATCATCATGAGATGGAGTGGAGAGCTCAGGCTTGAAGGAACATGCTCACTTGGAGGACCACATTCGACACTTGGCGACAAATCTGAGGGCGTGGCAAGGTGAGTTGGTAGCACGGGAAGATGATAAATACAAGTTCTGTGGAATAGAAAAAGAGACCAAGATAACATACAAATGGGGATATAGAGATAGAGGAAGAGATATACATAGAGAGAGATAACATGGGTGAAGCTCTGCAGGATTTCGTGAGTGGAACTTTGATGCAGAAAGGAATGTACTAGGCTTAGTATTGTAATTTCTTTTTCTTTTGGCATAGTTATACAAGCCTAGTGATGTGCATGACTATGGTCTACCCTCTATGGCTCTTTGTAATGAAACAATGAATACAATGAGGTTACCTATTACAAATAGACATGGATATCAGTAGCTTTAATGTATATTTCATTCATAGGAGTTCTCTTTCCTTGCATGCTATGAATGAATGATTGTATCTTTCTTTCTGTTATAATATATGTTATGGAGTCTGTTAAAACATCTAGTCTAAAGAAGCTACAAGGATTTGGAGGCCATTATGAGCCCTATGATTCTTGTATGTCTAAAATTCTTTCCTGAATACTCTTACACTAATCATAGATAAATGCTTCCCACTAAAACTCACATAAAAGAGAGACTCAACACCGCATGCCTCAAGTGAGTGCTCAGCTTCTATTGGGTGATAGATCGGTGCATGCATGGGATTCCTTCCTTTTATAGTGGGAGTAAAATTGACTACATCTTGGTTCCATTTTCGGGACCTCTTTTTGAAGTTGTAGTGGGATATAACATGCATCATGATCTATGTAAAGAGTAATGATGAGATCGGTTAACATTGGAAAATGTTGAGTCATGGTTCAAGAGCATGGAAGATGAATTTTCCCAGAGATTCAACACTAGACTGAGTTCAATACACATAGATGGGTAGAAGAGAATCTCTACCATGATCTATATGAGAATTTTTTCTGTTGCTTCCCAGTAGAGTTATATGGATGGCTTTCAGCCTATGCATCTAGATCAAGTTGGGTTATGGATCATGGATATGGACCAAAGAAGACTACTAGAGGTTGGAGGATGCAGATCTGACATGGACCCGTGTTGTAGATCACTGGTGGGGAGGAGTACTAGCTAGCTACACTCTAGGAATATGCCATTTCCATGTATTCTTGCCCAGAGATTACTGAGTTTGAGTTTCTACGAGAACCTAGAGGAACATTTCTACATGTTATTCCTCTAGATATGAAGATATTGATGGTTACCATGAGTTTAGAGGTGCTCCCAATGGCCGGATAAACCATTATGAGCCTTTGGGTAAGGAAGCTCGGGTGGAGGAAGATGGTAGATGATACGATAGAAAGGGAGAGGGAAGAAAGATGGCTCAAGTATGGCGAAGCACGTGAAAGGGAGATTACTAGGTGATGTGAGGCTGCTAGTGTGATGGATCTATGGAGATAGATGTTATAAGAAGGAGTTGAGGTTCATGCGGAAGACATGGAACCTGAGCAGTCTATGCTTTACCCCATCTTGGAAAGTGCGTGAGGGAGACCCCTTCAGGCTTTCTAGTGAGAGTTTGTCACATGGAGAAAGGAGAGTCATTGGCACATATCTGAACCCACCCAGTGACCAGAGCCTTGACACTTGGTTTTCCCGATCTAGGAGGAAGTATTGACCCAATTAAAACTAGTGGAAGAGATAGATCCATGCCTAGGAGGTATAATTTTTTAGTTCCTTCTTCTATGGCTGCACATATTCCAGTATTTGGAGGAGTTTTTTTTTGGACAAGGGGCAAGTGTACAAGCTTTTGGTCTCACATCAGGGAGTGGCACGGGACAAAGTAGCGGTAGTGGGGCTTATCACAAACCATCGGTGCATAGTTCAATGGGACCATGGGGGCACTTGGCTTACAGCTCCTACAGGCCTATTGGACCCAGTGGTTCTAGTGGATCTAGTGGCTCTAGAGGTACAGGACCCGGTGGACCTAGTGGATCAGGTGGTGGAGGAAACACTGGAGGGAACCAAGGCTCTGGTTCAAGACAAGGACCCCAGCCACCACCTCAGGTTTTCTTTGAGATGTCTCTACATTTACCATATTATAGGGGCATTGAGGATGTTGCAGAACATGTTCACAAGTGTGAACTACTATGGCATGGAAAGGTATCACAACCCCAGAACAAAAGGCTAGTCAATTTGTAACCACGTTGCAAGGGCACGTGCATAGCTGGTATAGAAAGTATGACCCTCATCAAATGGTGGTGGATTACACTACCTTAAAGAATGCATTCTGAAAAGTTCCACATTCCTGAGTTTGAGCAAAAAATCATTAGCGCTTTGAAGGAGATACAACAAGGAATGGCAGAGAGTGTGCGGGAGTATGATGCATGCTTTAAGACTCTCTTGTCTAAATTATCATATGATATACATCCTTCTCAGCATGCACAGTGGTTTGTTGGAGGATTGATCACCCCTTTTAGAAGGGCCTTGTCTCATAAAACTTTTATAGATCCACGTGAAGCATTGGAGGCTACCTTGCATGTACAAAATCTATTGGGTAGTAGTATTGATACTGGCATTAGCCCATTCTTGGAGGCTCAGATTGTTGCTATGGCTAAGTAGTTGGAAAATCTATCTGTGAACTCGGTCCATGAGACTCACAGTGGTTTGTGGTGCATAAATTGTGAATTAGAGGGGCACGTTAAGGACAATTTCCCCCGAAGGATGGTACATGCTTTGTGACATTAGACTATGAAATCTATCATGGGGACCATGATGCAAGTAGATGTCCCTTGCTACAGCACGTGATCAGGAAGAATGTATCTTGTTATTACAATATTTACACCTCCATGACCCATGATACTAAAGACTATAGGCTCATTGATCAGATACATGAGGCCATTGATCATGGGGTGCGCCAAACCAGCATTGCCAGTGGTTCTAAAAATGATGATCATCATTATGAAGAGCACACGTAGATGGAGGCATGCATGGAAGAGGTTTTCGAGGAGGATTTCATGGATGAGGTAACCATAGGAGGAAGGAGTGAGTTCCCATGAGGAACATGTTTTAACTATGGATCTACAGAACATTACAAGCGTGAGTGCTTGGACTTATTGCAATGCTCATGGTGTGGTAAGAAGCATAAGTATGAGGAGTGCTCGAATTATTTGAGCATATGAATCAATAGCAGCACCGGAAGGACAAAGGCACTGTGATGGTCAGCATTAAGAAAGTAGACATACAGTGGATGCCTCGGGTAACACGGGATGAAGGTTTGGAGCCTATCTTGGTAATAACAAGGGCAGAAGCCATACATGCACGTAAGGAGATACCAAGATAGAAGAACCTAGTTTCAAGGGAAGAGGTCGTTCATGGAAAGTATCCAGACCCCGTGCATCAAAAGGAGATATATCAGGACACCATGGATGTTATTTGAAGCTTGCAAGGGGAGATCTAGTGTCTAAAGGAGAAATCCAGGAGGGAGGAATAAGGAAGGAGAATCGAGGCACAAAAAGATGACCTGGATGAGGTCAAGGAGGTGTGTAAATTGCTAAGGTAGGAGAACATCATTCCTTTTCTAGGATCCTAGTTGAGAGAGAAGGTACCACACGCCAGAGAAGAGTGTGAGAGATAGGTCTTACACACAAACCTTCCCCCTCACAGCCTCGACTATGACAAGGAGATTACATTGAATGCAGTTGTAGATGGATGGCTCCTCAGCAATATACTCATTGACATTGGCATGAGAGGTTAATGTTTTGACTTTGGATGCATGGCATCAGATGGGGAGACCTACATTACAGCCATCTTCAAATGTGTTGTATATGGAAAACAAGACTAAGGCAATGCCCATCGGTGTCTTGAAGGATGCAACTATTACTATTCGGGAGACAAGTTTACTAGGGACTTGAAGTCTTGGTGCTCACTGAGGTGGAAAATTTCCTAGCATTACTTGGGTGCACCCTTGGTGTTACAAGAACAATGTGGACCTTTGGTTCAACAAAGGGTACATCAGTTTTGAGAACAAAGAGGAGTGGGTCATTATACCCTTGGTTGATGGGAATTCGATGCCCTACATTGAACCATTGGGAGAAGAAGTTCTGGACAAGATTTATGTGCACTCAATCAGAGACCCTGAGATGGTACACCCTATTAATGGGGTTATCCAGTTTGAAGATGCTCAATCAGTGAGTGATACCACTAGTCTGACATGTGATAATTGGGTGCATGGGACTTACAAATTAATGGGATGGTAGTTGAGAGGATCGGTGACCAAGGTAACAAAGGCATGCATGGTTCGGCGCCTTGGAGGAAAAGAACTACCCAAGTACTCTGGAGGAGCCTTCCCTGAGATATTTCTACAGGAGATAGAAGCTTAGTGGAAGAATGAGAAGGAATGGAGGGAGATGCTGAGTTATGTCTTACTCGGCACATAGTAGCTCATTGGTGGGCCACACATCAGGAGAGCCTTTTAGAGTGGTGCGAGGTAAGAATTGCTCTCTCTGTCAGATTTTCTAGAAGTAATATACCCACCATCATCAGGGAGTACCATGGGAAGGAGCCCACCTCTTTCCATATCTAGGAATGTGAATGGGTCTGGAGAGAAGGCACGAAAGCCTTGCCACCATCCCTCAGGTGTATAAGTTGTATTCTACACTACAGGGTTGTGCGCGTGCATGCATGGTACATTCATTCGGAGACATGCGCCACCAGACAAGGAATTGGAAAGAGCTCACGGCTGATCTTATTCAAGCCTTTGAGTATCGAGTACCAAACCATCGGTTGATAAGGCCTTGCAAGGTATCAAGTGCCTTACCATGGGGGATAGTGCTAGAATGGAAGATAGGCTATTGGAATTATTAGGTGAACTAGGATTGGAGGTGCATTTTGAAGAGATTGAAGAAACAAAGAGTTACAGCTTGAGCATGCGTGTTTGGAAAAGGAGAAGGGAAAGTTAGTATATGTGATCGATGGAGAGGAATCAAAAAGTTTAGATGTTAACCATTCTGTAGGGATGCGTGAAGTTGTGGATAGTGCAGATGCTGCACATGCGTGCTTACCATGAGCCATTAAAGATAAAGAAAGTTAACATCGGTTCAGGAGAAGAACCTAAGGAAGCTATTATTGGAGATTATTGGATGGAGAAGGAAGTATCAAAGATCATTGATCTATTACATGAATTTGAGGATTTATTCCCACGTGGGTACCATGAGCTAAAAGTGTTCACCATTCCTTGGGGGAGATGAGGATAAAACTGAAGGAAGGTGCATGCCCGGTTAGAAAAAGGCCCTACCGGATGAATCCCAACTTACGCGTGAAGGTTAAGGAGGAATAGACAAGATGATAGCTTCTAGGATCATTGAGGTAGTGGAAGAATCGGAATGGATAAGTCGATGGTAATCAACATCAAGAAGGATGGGTGGATTAGAATTTGTGTGGATTATAGGGAATTGAATGTAGTTTGTGTCATTGATCCATTTCCGACCCCCTTCACTGAAGAAATTTTGGAAGGAGTTGCTTGGGTGTGAAATATATTCCTTTACGGATGGATTTTCAGGATACCACCAAGTCCGGATTGCAAAGGAGGACCAGGAGAAGACAACTTTCACCACCGAGTGGGGAAGTTTTGCATATACGGTCATGCCCTTTGGGTTGAAGAATGCACTGCTATCTTTTCACGCATAGTGGTGCAAGCATTCTAGGACTTCATTCATAAGTTTCTCCAGGTTTATTTGGATGATTGGATAGTATATGGTCAGTTAAGGACCATTGTGACAACTTGAGATTAATGTTTGAAAGGTGTAGGTAGTTGAGGATATCCCTCAACATTAAGAAGTGTGTGTTTGCTACACCCTTTGGGACTTTATTGGGGCATATCATATGTAAGGAGGGATTGCTGGTAGATCTCGCTAAAGTTATAGTTATTATGGGGTTAAGGGAGCCTACTAGCTAGAGCGTAGTGTGTGGATTCCTTGGGCATATAGGGTATTACAAAAAAATTCATTAAGGGATATGCCAAGATCACGTGCCCTTAGAAGAGCTGCTTAGACACAAAAGTACCTTCCATTGGGAAAGGCACAATAGAGGGCGTTTGATACATTAAAAGATAGGCTTATTACCGCACCTATTTTATGATTTCCCTCTTGGGACAAGCCCTTCCATGTCCATGTAGATGCCTCAGGAACCGCCATTGGAGTAGTACTTGCACAACCAGGTGAGGGGATTGTTGATCATCCTCTCTATTTTGTGAGCAGGAAGTTAACACCAGTAGAGCAAAATTATACCACAACTGAGCATGAGGCATTGTCAATGATCTATGCACTTTTCAAATTTAGATAGTATCTGCTGGCGACACCCTTTATATTCTACACCGACCATATGGCATTAAAGTATTTAGTGAACAAGCCCATTCTTCAAGGGTGCATATGTCGATGGGTGTTGTTGTTTCAAGAGTTTGAATTCACCATTGTAGTGAAGCCTAGAAAAAGAAATTGTGGACCTGATCATCTGTCAAGAATTGATTCAAGAGAGGATGCGAAAAGTATTGAGGAAGTAATGCCAGACGTATAACTGTTTAGATTGTGGCATGCACCCTTGGATTTGGAAGAGATTTCTATATTTTAAAAGAAGGTGTGGCACTAGATGGGATGAAGGCATTAGAAAAGAAGCAGTTGGCCATATACATGTCATGCCCTACATGTTGATTAGTGGAGACTTATATAAATTGGGACGTGATGAAGTTTTGCGTAGATGTGTGTTAGAGCATGAGTGCACAGCCATCATGGAGGAAGCACATGGAGGAAGTGTAGGTGGGCATTACGCAGGTGATGCCACCATGCACAAAATATTAATGGTAGGTTTATGGTGGGAAACCTTGTACAAAGATTGTAGGGATTATTGTAAAGCATGTGACCACTGTCAACGCATTGGCAAACCAGGAAGGAGGGATGAAATGCCTTTACATCCTATTCCTAGCACGGAGCCTTTTGAAAAGTGGGCGATAGACTTTGTAGGACCTATTGCACTGGCACATGTAGGACTGGGTCACGTTATGTCATCACTTGCATGGATTATCTCACAAGGTGGGTAGAGCAGCCCAACTAAAGATTGCACAATGAAAACAATGACAAGGTTCTATGGGAGAACATTATCACAAGGTATGGATGCCCTTTGAGTTTGACCAGTGATAGGGGTACACATTTTCGAATGATACCATGAGGATCCTACTATCTGAGTTCATGGTGGCTCATCATAAGACTACGCCCTATCACCCACAAGAAAATGGAACCGTAGAAGCATTCAAAAAAATATTGAGTCATACCTTGACCAAAATTTGTGATGTTAAGACATGATTGGGATGACAAGGTATCAGCGTAGTTTATGGGCTTACAGGACTATGTATAAAAGAATAAATAAAGCCACACCTTTTCAATTTGTGTTTGGCATGGAAGCTATTTTGTTAGTTGAATTTATGTTACCTTCTCTGTGAATAGCGTGCGTAGGAGGATTAGCTGATGAACAAGCACTGGAAGAAATAATTGATGAACTAATGAAACTGGATGAGAGACGATCACTTTCCCGTTGGAGCCAAATAGTGGAAAAGGAAAAGCAAAAGGCTTGGCATGATCACCATATTAGAAAAAATAAGTTTGAGGTTGGGCAGATGGTATTATTGTATGATTCTAGATTTTTGTACCATCTGAAAAGTTGAAAATCCATTGGTTAGGTCCCTACACAATCTCGTATATCCTTGATTCAAGCGCATGCTAGTTATAAGTGCTAGATGGAACAAAGTTGCCTGGACACTTCAATGGTAGTAGGTTGAAGCCCTACTATAAATAAGTCTTCTTGGTGTTTGTAAATAAGGTAGTTTTTCTAGTTAGTTTAGAAATTTTTCTTTATGCATTTTCCTTCCCTTGTGTTTCCCTTTCGCGTTGTTGTTTTGTTTTGCACCTTGGGCACTGGTAACCTTATTGCTATTTTTGGAGAATTTATGAGTGCGTAGAGGACCGTGCATCATTTAAGTGTGGGGTGGAGAAAAGTGAAGAAGCGCATGATTAAAAGTACCAAGGAAGTTGTGTTGAAGAGCATTGTTGAGTAGCTTTGGTTGAAAGAGATGAAGAGAAAAGATAGAATGGTTGGTGCCAGGATAAAGCTACTTGTAGATCCCATGTACAAAGGAAAAGGAAGCGCAGTTAAAGCAACATGAGGTAGGAAAAATCAAGAATCTAGACAGAAGAAGTGCCTTTGGCGCGTGTTGAGCATGTGTAAGATTCTCTGTCGAAGGTTGGTTTGCACGCTTTAGAAGGTTGGAGGTGTTTTTGCATAGGAAGGGCATGTGAGTTAAAGAGGGTTTTGTGCAGGAAGGGCATGTGAGTGAAGGCGCTGAAGATGGGATTTGTTTTAAAAATCTGCATTAAATGAACAAAGTATGGGGTAGGTAAAGTAGCCTTTAATGACCAGAAAAAAGGAAAAACTATAAATAGAGGGTTGGGGCACTCTCATTTTACTTTGCAAAAATGAAGAGTTGGAGATATAAGTGAGTGTTATCAGCTAGGGTTTTTTAGATTTGATCAAGTGGAAGATCATGTGATTAAAAATGTGAAGAGCTAGTTTGAGATTGCAAACTAGAAGGAAGGAATTACACGGGCGTGGAAAGAAGTAAAAAGATGTTGTCTTGTGAAGAATTTATCAAAGTTAGGGTTCAAAAAACTAGGGCATGGGTTTAGAAGAATTGTATCGTGGATATGAGATCAAAGGTTGGGAGAAGGAAAGTAGAGTAACAAGGAGAGGATTGGAGTGATAAAATTACCTTGACCATGGCACCCAAGAAAGGAAAGGGAAAAGCTAAGGCTAAATAACTAGAACCCGAGGTAGATAAAAATGAAGAATGGTATGTAGAGATGCAGTACCCAGATGGAGTAATGATGGGGAAGGAATGGGAATCCCATTTGAGAAGCATACTAGTTAGTGACTATAATCACCATACCAACACTATAGAGAAAGAAATGGCATTAGAATTGGTACACCCAACCAACAAATGAACACTGAAGGCTTACCTATCTACAATGATGATGTAAAGGTCAAGTTGGCAAAGGAAGGGTTACTACAACTCTATGAGTTGCCTTATTTTGGGAAGCCAGATCACTTGTTCCAATGATTGATGTCTCGGGTGCATGAGGACTACTTCCACTTTGTTGGGTGTAAGATGCACGTGACTCCCAATTGATCTCACAGTTTACATGCCTCATATGTGAGGGAGATAGCTTGGAAGATGACCTTGGTGACAAGGAGGCTATTCAAGAGACCGTCACAAAGTATGCCTACAAGAAAGGGTCATGGTACTATGACATCTCAGACATCAAGGACCCCATTATGAAGATGGCCGCACACCTAGTAACAAAGCTGAATGGCCAAGAAATATGGATGCAAGTCAACAAGCCATGGCTACATGTCTGCAGGAAGATTGCAGAGGGGACTATATATAACTTATCCACATACATTTCCAAGGAAATTGTAAAGTGTGTGAAGGAAGGGGACAAGATCCTCTTTGGAAATGTCCTACTCACCATAGTGTTTGTAGAAATTAGAGTGCCGGATGCACTAGATAAGTTTTTGTGGGAGTACCCAGCTGAAGACCCTTCACCCACAAAGAGGTTTGAAAAATATGCATGTGATACAATGACGGATCCCCACAAAGCACGGATTAAAAAAATGGTATACACACTTGAGAAATGCATTCGGGATGGAGTGGAGGATCCCTGAACAACTCCCAGCAGCCACAGGAGAAGGCTGAGTTCACGGTGTACTAGCACTACTGCTTGGGTAGGTTCAAACTTATTGATGAATCATGGATCCCTTAGTACAAATTACCTTTCGCATTCACTACCCAATACTTCAGCGAGATTGAATAGATTTAAAAAATCAAAGAAGCTAAAGGCTGGAGCTAGTAAAGTTGGACTAGGAGCACAGGGATATGAGGAAGAAACTAAAATACCCCACAAGTAAGCATGCGTACATGGAGAAGTACATGTCACACGAAATCTATATGACTAGGCCAATAATGCTTCCCATTGCTAGAGGATCCGCGACACATGTATATATGTGCATAAGGAAAAATTTTAAAAAAAGCATGTACTTGGTGGATGAGATCTTAATACCTGAGGACCCCTTGGGAAAGGAGAAGCCAACATTTAAGAAGAGAGGCAAAGGAGAGGAAGGAGCACCAAGTGTGCCGAGTTCTCAGACAGTGAGCATGCCTTCTACAAGTGCCAAGCCAAGCAGCTATGTTCGAGAAAAGAAGTCTCGAGTAAAGGAGAAGATGCAGAAATAGAGGCACCTGAACAACCCACCACCATGGAGGAGTCACAAGAGGAAGAAGAGAAGGAAAAATATCTTGACCAGAAGACACCTCTCAGGAAGAAGTAGAGGGTGGATGAAGAAGTTGACTCAGAGGCAACAAAAGCTTGGAGAGATATCTAGGAGAAGGAGAGGATGAGAGTGAAGGAGGTGGCGACGAGGAGGAAGAGCCAGAGAAAGACAAGGAACCTTTGGAACCTCATGTATTTAGTGTCTATGACTCGGAGGAAGAGAGTGGGGATGAAAATCAAGAGTTCGTATTCATGTGATGAAAAGGCACACAAGGTGATGAAGGCACTAAAGATACAAAGATAGATGAGAAGGATGCCATGGAGAAGCAGGGAGACATAAGTTTTACCAAGGAGCAGATAACCGAAGTGGCAGAGTGAGAAGTGAAGAAGATGCTCGAGGCCCTTGTAGACCAGGAGTTAGAGCGTAGCACAGACATAGTGCTTAAGGAAAGGAAGGAGGAGAGCATTGAAAAGGGACATGATAGCCTAGGAGGCCCCGCTCGGCAGATTAGCTTCCTACCAGCACGCTCTTGGGTAGAAGAACTCTGGATGTAGAACAGAGGAAGATAATGGGCTATGTGGATGATTCAAGGAAGGTGCTATGCACAAGGTTCCAGAGCATGATACCCACTGAGAGACTTATAGCCATGGGATCATTTGAGAAGGAGGGCACGTACCCCAGGACCAAGAAGATGCTTTCTTGGGAATTTGAGTCCCACGTTGATGAGCTAGACTTTGAGGTCTGCCAAAAGGCACTTATCACATTGCCAGAGTCTAAGGGAGACAACCCCTTGGTAAATTCTCAGGAGCTCTCAGACGAGCAAGTGTGCAATGCTCTAAACAAGGTCACAGTTGAAACAGAGGCAAGGCTATTCACACGGAATGATAGCATAAGGGATTTAGAGGGAAAATTGGCCAAGAAGGAAGAGGAGTTGGCTAAGGTGGCCAAAAACTTGAAACAGGAGGAATTAATCAGCATGCAGCTGAAGCGAGCTCAAGGAGGAAAAGGCAAAGGTGCAGGAGGTCTAAAAAAGGTAAAATCAATAAAAAATGCCATCATTTTAAAACACCCAGATCTAACGCCAATCCCCCAGAGGTACGCATCAACACTAGAATGCCTAGAAGAATTAACGTGCATCCTCACCATGGAGAGACAACCCTTGGCATTGAAATATGTGGAGGAAGTGGCCATGTGCCTAAAGGAGGAGGACCGGTTAAGGGTGATAGAGTACCAACCTTCCCACAATACCAACATTCTAACTTACTCTTAGACTTTGACCTTTCACGATCATTCAACTTCCCACGATTACCTTTTCCTTTTTTCTTTTGTCTCCCTCTACTCTCCACCATCAAAGCATTTCCAAAAGTAGAAGAATCTCCGGTGCTCTTCCTTCGCATTTCCTTGCTTAGGATCACACCTATTACATCCTCAAACTTCAGCTTTGAGTTATTAGAGACTAAATTATTTACAGGCATAACCAAGATGTCCTAACTATCTGGTAAGGAGCACAAAATCAACAAAGCCTTGACCTCATCATCAAAGTCAATTTTTACCGAGTTTAACATACTCACAACCATATTAAATTCATTCAAATGATCAGCAACATAACCATTCTCAGACATCTTCATATTAAATAACTTTTTCATCAAAAATATTTTATTAGAGGTAGAGGGTTTTTCATATAACTTCCTAATGCACTCATGAGACCTTTCGTGGTCTTCTCCTGTGATATTTTGAAAGCAACCGAAGATGTAAGGCATAAATGAATTACCCCAAGCACCTTTCTATCTAGTAACTCTCAATCCTCATCCGACATGGTTGTAGGTTTCTTTGCTTTTCCAACCAAAGGAACATGGAGGTCCTTCTTATATAAGTAATCCTCCATTTACATCTTCCACAAACCAAAGTTTTCCCATTTAACTTCTCAACCTCGATATGCCCTCATCTTCCATAGCTCCAACTCACCGTATCACCAACCGTAAATACATAACCTATCGTGCTCCTCCTTCTCTCCAAATCTCTTCCCATGTCTCTGAATCTACATATCCATGTAATGTAGTGTCTCGATCCACCAAAACACAATGCTGCTCCCATGGTCCCTCTCAAATACCAAAGGATCCACTTTATTGCTGCCAGTGCTCTCTACCTGGATCACTCATAAACCTACTCACTGCTCCCACTGCATGGGAAATGTTAGGCCTAGTACATACCATAGCATACATCAAGCTACCAACTGCTGATGAGTATGATACCTTGGACATCTAGATTCTATCCTCCTCAGTCTTGGGACTCTGCTCCTTTGATAATTTAAAGTGACCTACCAAAGGAGTACCAACCGGTTTAGCATCCTGCATACTAAACCTCTCCAAGACCTTCTTTATGTACTCTTCTTGAGATAATACCAGCTTCCTCTCCTTCTGTTTCAAGTTATTCTCATACCAAGGATTTGTTTTCTACCCCAAATCCTTCATAGCAAAGGAGTCACCTAGCTGCTTCTTGAGTACCTTTATTTCCTGCATGTTCTTCCCTACAACAAGCATATCATCTACATATAGGCATAAAATAATATAACTACCATCAAGAAACTTCTTGATGTACATGTAATGGTCTGAGTGACACCTGGAGTAACCCTACTCCTGCATAAAACTATCAAACTTCATGTACCACTGCCGTGGAGCTTGTTTTAGGCCATACAAGCTCTTCTTCAATTTGCACACTAACCTCTCCTTCCCTTTGACCTCATAACCCTATGGCTATTACATATAAGATTCCTCCTCTAACTCACCATGAAGGAATACAGTCTTCACATCCAAGCTGTTTTAAGTGCGGGTCTTCTACTACAACTAAACCAAGAACAAAATCCTAATAGAAGTCATTTTAACAATTGGAGAATTTTTTTAATCAAAGTCTATACCTTTCTTTTGTGCAAATCATTTGACCACCAACCAGGCCTTGTATCATTGCCTACCTCCATCTTCCTCTTTGATTCTATACACCCACTTGTTCTATAATGCTCTCTTGCCCTCGGGTAGCTCCACCGAGATCAAAGTCTGGTTTTAATAAGAGATCTATGATTTTCATCCATGGCCAACTCCCACTTCTTCCCGGCATCCACCTACACTACTTCCTCAAAGCACTCTAGCTCTCCACTGTCAGTGAGCAATAAATAATTCAAAGATGGATTAAATCATTCAGGTTCCCTTCTTACTCTAGAATACCTTCTCACCTCAGGAGTTTGGGGTTCCTAATGAGTAGGTACCTAAAGCGGCCCCTTGGACACCTTGTTGTCTCTGATGTCCTCTAACACTGTGTATTCTTTCTTTGATTCCTCTTTACTGTTCCTGTGTTGATCTTTATACATGATTTTTTTCATTAAATACAATATCTCTAGACCGAAATATTTTCTTGTCTTTAAGAATCCAAACACGAAACCAAAATCATCTTCACCATATCCAACAAAGGTGCATTTCTCGACTTAGCCTCTAACTTGGTCCTATCATCTTTATCAATGTGAACAAATACCTCACATAAAAATACTCTAAGAAATGAGTAATTAATTTTCTTACCGAGACAAGCCTCCTCGGGTATACCTCCATCCAAATCCATAGGGGTCCTCTATTAATTAGATAAATAGCTGTGCTTACCGCATCCACCCAAAACATGAGTGACAACCCTTCATGTAACCTCATGCACCTAGCACGCTCCATGATTGTCTGTTTATTCTCTCGACACACTCCATTTTCTGTGGAATATTTGGAACCGTTCTTTGCTGCGGATCCCATTTATGGAACAATAATTAAGAAATTCATTGCTGCAATATTCCCCTCCATTATCCGACTTGATACATTTTAACTTGAGACCTATTTCATTCTCAACCAAGGCTTTCCATCTTTTGAAAGTTTCAAACACATAAATTTCTTTCTAATGCAATATACCCAAAATTTTCTAGTTACATCATCAATGAAAGTGACGTAATAACATGAACCACCAATAGAGTTTAACTTAAGCTGGCCCCCATACATATATATGCACTAACTCCAACTTACCCTCCTTCATGGTAGGTCTAAACTTGAGGAATCTCACTGCTTCTATTTCCCATAAACACAGTCCTCACGAAGTATAAATCTAACTCCTTTAATCAGGGTAACTTTGTCCTTTATAATCTGCATGCCCTTATGACTCATATGACTAAGTATACATTTGCCAAAAAGTTGCATCTCCATCTGTAACAACTAAATTACAATAATCAACACCACTGGTTAAATACAAGTACCAGTTTTCTTACCTCTTGTAACCACAAGAGCTCCCTTAGTAACCTTCTAAGAATCTCTTAAAAGCTGACCATACAGCCATCACTACCTAGTTTTCCCACTAATATCAAGTTCCACCTCAACTTAGGCACATGCATGATGTCCTTAAGTAGCCATGTGTTCCCATTCTACATTTTCACCCGAACACAACTTTTCCCTACTATGTTGCATGGTTCATCATCACCAAGATATACATGTCCAAAATCACCTTGAACAAAATTAGTAAAGTAATGTCTATGTGGGGTGGCATGGAAAGAATCCCCTGAATCTAACACCCAAGATTCAACAATATTATCTAAAGAAAGAATTAAGGCATCTTGACAAACATCACCTACTGCCAAATTTACCTCTTTAGTTTCCTCCTTGTTCTTCTTATCTTAAAGAGCCCAACAATCTTTCTTAGCATGACCAACCTTCCCATAGTGCCAACATTCTAACTTACTCTTGGAATTTGACCTTCCGTGATCATTTGACTTCCCACGATTACCTTTCCCTCTATTCTTTTGTCTCCCTATGCTCTCCACCATCAAAGTGTTTCCATAAGTAGAAGAATCTCCGGTGCTCTTCCTTCACATTTCTCACTTAGGATCATACCTATTACATCCTCAAACTTCATCTTTGAGTTATTAGAGACTGAATTACTTACAGCCATAACCAAGCTATCCCAACTATCTGGCAAGGAGCAAAAAAATCAACAAAGCCCTAACCTCATCATCAAAGTCAATTTTTACCGAGTTTAACATACTCATAACCATATTAAATACATTCAAATGATCAACAATATAACCATTCTCAGACATCTTCATATTAAATAACTTTTTCATCAAAAATATTTTATTAGAGGCAGAGGGTTTTTCATATAACTTCCCCAATGCACTCATGAGACCTTCCGTGGTCTTCTCCTGTGATATGTTGAAAGCAACCGAAGATGCAAGGCATAAATGAATTGCCCCAAGCACCTTTCTATCTAGCAACTCCCAATCCTCATCTAACATGGTTGTAGGTTTCTTTGCTTTTCTAACCAAAGGAACATGGAGGTCCTTCTGATATAAGTAATCCTCCATTTGCATCTTCCACAAACCAAAGTTTTTCCCATTGAACTTCTCAACCCTCGATATTCCCTCATCTTCCATAGCTCCCACTCAAGCTAAACTTTCCTTGTGATTTACAACTTCAGCAAAAACCACCAAAGATTTAATACCAATTGCTAGGAATTAGAGAACAAGTATGCGGAAACAATTCCTCAAACCACAAAAGGTAGGAAAATATATAGCTGAATTATACTTGCAAAAATATAATAGCATAAATGAATAATGCAAAAGAAAACAAGAAAAGATTTAACGTGGTTCACCTAATGTGGGCTACGTCCACCAAGAACTTGCTAATATTTTATTATTAACAAGAGAAATAAATATAACAGGTCTTCTCTTACTTATGAACTCACAATAGAATTCCAAAGATGCTAAACCACATCTAAACCACAATTGACACCCAATTGCATAACCTTGATCACTCTTGATCACCTCTTGATCATTAAGACTCAAGACCTCTTGAACACTCAAGATATCTTTAAGATACCCTAACACCTCTACTTATAGGATTAAAATCCTCTTAAGAAGTCCTAAAGTGACCCTAGAAGTTTGAAAGTCACGATCTTTCAACTTCCCACAGCTAGAAAAATAGTCCCAATGTTAACAGAGATAATTAACAACATATTAACAAAGCAACATCACCACAATGACACAATGATTGCACAACAACGTCACAAAAATGACTGAGAAAGCTCCACGAAGTCTCCAAACTTAACCGTTTGAGCTCCAACACTTCAAAACCAATTCAAGAAGACCAAAAATAGGCTCCACACCCCAACAATGATGATAAGGGTGCGGAGGGGATATATTTTGATATTTGTGATCCCTCTTGCCCCCATTTGATGATACGGTATGTGATGATTAGCTTAGCATTCATGTATGATGTATACTTAGCCTTTCCTTGATATATGATGTATAGATGATGTTAGATGTGATGATAATGATGGTAATGTGATGTTATGATAACAAAACAATGCACATGCAATAAACACAATCAAATGCTAAGAAAGAACACAATGAATTAACACAATACACCATGATTCACTAGCATGCAAAAACACACCTCAATATGCACAAGCAAGAATAAATCTAATCTAAGCAAGAAAAGATGAATCCTAACAAAGTATGCCCAAGCAACAACACAAAAGCACAAATACGAAACAACTATACAAGCAACAAGCAAAGCAAGAAACAAGACAATGCAAGTAAATGTAAGTAAATGTTTTTGTAAGATTGTTTTCATGCAACAATTTTTTATTTTTAGGGTTTTGAAACAATTTTCTATTGTTTTTGTGTTTGTGAAACAATTTTCTATTGTTTAGGTTTATGTGAAACAATTTTCTATTGTTTAGTTTTGTGAAACAATTTTCTATTATTTAGGTTTTCTAATGATTTTCCCGAGTTATGCACAGATAGCCAAGAAAGCGTGGATGCCCCCAGTGTTAGATGGGGAATGTACAAGGGTAGAATCCACGCATTTATGAACAAGAAGGTGAAGTCGTTGAATTTCCCCAGATTTAAGATGTGAAATAATGAAAGACCATGTCCCCATAGATGAATAAAAAAAAAAGATAAATCCAAATCAAGGCATGGCAAGATGGGGCTCATAGGGAATCTCAAAGGCTGAACTAGGGCTAGGCTAAGTAAAACTACCCATCGAGATGCAAGATGCTTGTAAACAATGAATCCTCCCAAGGTCTGAAACCAATTTTCACCCAAGGACTTATCTAAAGTGCCACAATTGTGTGATTTTAACTTGTGGATGACCTATTTTTCTTTTTCTTTTTATCTTTTTTATTTTTCACTTGTGGAAATATGAGATTCTGTTACATAGGTTAAGGGAATGGCCTCCATCCATTTTGTAAATTATTCTGGCAGTAGCCGTGATGATGTGTGTATGACCATCGATGAGGTAGGAGTAAGTTTTCATATCAAGTCAAGTCCCCACTTAGAGAATGGCCATGGGGTAGTGATAGGTTCATGGTTATGATGGAGCATGGATGAAGTTTCCATACTTTTGGCAATGTAGACATTTCTTGACATAGTTGCAACAATCGGCTTCAATTGTAGGCCAATAATATCCTACTCTCAACAATTTCTTAGCTAAGACCATTTTGTTTGTATGTGCTCCACACACCCCTTCATGTACTTCTTTGATTGCTTGGATTGACTCCATCATATCAAGACAACGTAACAAATTCCCATCATAGCCATGATGATAAAGTGTACCTCCTAAAAGGGTGTAATGGGCTATTTGGAAAATCAGGATTTGCTTTTCAAAATGGGAGATATCGGGAGGGAACATGTTATCCTTAAGATAGGAAAAGATGGGTTCGTACCACATGGAATTGGGATTAAAAACATCAGAAGTGAGATAAGATTTTGGCATATCATACACGGGCTGGCATAAATTTTCTACAAAGAACGGCATGTCATTATTCCCTAGCAGAATACGAAGCATAGAACCCACTGTTGCCATGGCATCTACCGATCTGTTCTGCACTCTTGGGATTTGTTCAAATGTAATGCGCATGAAGTACTCCTTTAGAGTTTCGACCAACTTCTTGTAAGGTATGAGCTTGTCATCCTTAACCTTATATTCATCATTAACCTATTTGATAATTAACTGAGAATCACCTACAACCTTGACATGATGAATATTCCACTTGATAGCTAGCTTCATCCCTACAATAAGTGCCTCATACTTTGTAATATTGTTTGTGCAAGGGAAGCCCAGTGAAAATCCTGTGGTATAGGGTCACCAGAAGGAGTAATAAGGACTACCCCTGCACCTGAACCATGAAATGTAAAGGACCCATCAAAATGTATCTGCCATACGACAAATTCTTCAATGTAGAGCAAGGAGGCATCTAGCAGATCCAGATTCAAAGGTTTAGTGCCTTGTAAAGGTGCTTTTACTAGCTGGTCAGCAAGTACTTGTCCTTTAACCGACTTTTGATGTACAAATTCTATGTCAAACTCACTTAGTAGAATGATCCAATTATCCATTCTACCTATGAGGGGGTTTAGATAGTAAGTACTTGAGTGGGTCAACCTTGGATATTAGCTTGGTTTTGGTATTCAATAGATAATGGTGAAGTTTTTGAAAATTAAAAACAATAGCCAAGCAAGATTTTTTAATTTGGGGATAGTTGAGCTCATAGGCGATGAGAGTGCGACTGAGATAATACACTACTTTTTCCTTATGACCAAGGTCATATTGGGTGAGCAAAGCACACCAATAGAAAATTGCGTAGCAGAGATATAGAGCAAGAGTGGTTCTCTAGGAGTTAGAGGCATGAGGACAGGTGGATTATCCAAGAATTGTTTAAGTAAAGCGAAGGCTTGTTGTTGCTCAAGTCCCTAGATGAAAGTGACATCCTTTTTAAGCAAATGGGTGAATGAGTGACACTTATCTAAGCTGGGAGATGAAGCGGTGAATGGCTTGAATTTTCCCCTGTAAGCTACGTAGTTACTTGATATTCTTAGGTGGAGGAATTTCAGTAATAGCAGACACTTTAACAGGGTCTACCTCAATACCTCATCTTGATATAATGAATCCCAATAGTTTTCCTGATAGCACACCGAAGACACACTTCTTTGGATTCACCTACCTTGTACTCTCGTAGGCACTCAAAGATACGCCATAAAATGACAAGGTGATCCTCTCTTGTTTTAGACTTTCCGAGGATGTCATCCACGTATTCCTCCATGATATCATGAATCATATCATGAAAAATTATTTCATTTCCCGCTGATAAGTAGCTCTTGCATTTTTGAGGCCAAATGGCATCACCTGATAATAGAAGGTGCCCCAAGGAGTTCATGAAAGTTTTTTTGTGCTGGTTTTCTTCAGCTATCTTGATTTGGTTGTATCCTGAAAATCCATCCATGAGAGATAACATCTCGTACCCTACTATTGAGTCAATAATCATGTCAATATTTGGTAGTGGAAAATCATCTTTAGGAAAGCCTTATTAATGTCTCTAAAATCCGTGCAGATTCGGATACTGACAGGATTTTTAGATAGGAACAATGTTCGATATCCATTTAGAATAATCAATAGGCCGGATGAATCCTACCATAAGCAATCTTTCCAACTCTTCTTTAACTAGTAAGGCCACTCTTGGGTGCATCTTTCAAAGTTTCTATTTGATAGGCTTAGTGTCTTGCGTGCACAACTAGGTTGTGCATGACCAAATTTGGATCTAAGCCGGACATGTCTTTATAAGACCATGTGAACACGTCTATAAACTCTCACAGTAGTATAGTGAATGTCTTCTGTTCTCTAGCCGAGAGTGATGCTCCCAATTTAACTATCTTGGGATCTTCTTCTGTACCAATATTCACATCAATGGTTTCTTCGACTAGTAATTTTGATAAGTCCTCCATACGTGTAGGATCGGGAGGGAGGTTGAGATCTTCATCCAAGGATGTCTCCATGAGATTTTCATCCTTGGCGTGGTCACTTTGTTTGTCAATTTTTATTTGTTTGTCAGCCAGTGCCTCAAAGAGGTTTTCACTATGCGACTTGGAATTTGATTTTTGCCGAGGCTTTACGTTGGAACTTTTTCCCTCGCTTTTCTTTAAGTTTTGTTGACCACGAAGCTCAGCCTCCTCGCCAAAGTAGGTGTAGGTATCCAAGTCAATAAAGAAACCCTTCTTGTGATCTCTAATGGGAATTGTATCCCTTATGCCCATGAACTCCGCGATAGCTTCATCATTCTTGAATAAATCTAGTGACATGTGACGTTGTTGGTCCCATTCAACAAGGGAAGGGTACACAAGGTCAAGGGTTGGTTCCGTGGGGGTTATGGTTAGGACAACGTTGTTTAGAATAGGTTTGTGGAGGCAAGATCCTCATATTGGCTACAATGGGAATCCATATCACTATCTAGATAATCAGAGCTATCCTCACATTTAGAAGAAGTAGTGTCTCGATCATTGGGGTGTGCTCCATAAGAGTGAATCCCAATTCCCAATCTTTCTATTTTGAAATGCAAAAGAGGCACCGGTTCTCTTTGTCCTTGTTCATTTCTTCCACATCCTAGGCCCTTGTAGCCCATGGAGTACATCATTTTACTAGATTTCTCATATTTAGGGGTTCGATAACAGGATGGCTGAGTATCCTCTGGGACCCAAGTTGTAGGTGGATCAAGCAATTTTTCCTCAGCCAACAAGCCTCCAGGTAAGAATGACCCAATAGTGTGTTCATTTCTAGGTCTTCTAAGTGATAGTTGGGTCGACCTCTAGTCTTGGGTGACAATGAGAGGTCTGAAACCAAGAGCGCTTGTTGCACATTATATTCTCCATAGCCATATTCAAGGATTTTCATCTCCCATGAATCAAAAGGAGATGTTGATGTAGATGCCCCATGGGTGCAAGAACTGAGAGAATCTGAATCTACCTAGGATTCCATGGCCTCAGATTGGAGAGGGACAACTATATCGGTGGAGGGACATGCATATGTGCCCTTTCATGTAAAGCTATTGAGAGCTCTACAGTGAGCGAAGGGCTCTGAATCTCCTTGTATTGTAATGGTGTGTCCCTCATGCTTCAATTTAATGCATTGATGAAATGTCGATGGCACGGCTTGCATGGCATGAATCCATGGTCGGCCTAGAAGCATATTATATGGAAGTTCCAAGTCCAGGACATGAAACTTTGTCTGATGGCAAGTGGGACCCACCTCCATGGGCAACGTGATTGTGCCCACTGACTCCCTTTCCATGTTTTATATGTGGTGATAGTGATGATATTGGACTCAAGATCTACCTCAGTATGTCCTAACTATTTAACCAACTTGAGTGTGTAAATGTTCAACCCAGATCCGTTATCCACAAGCACCCATTTGATCTTCCTGCGGGTGACAACTACCTCAATATATAAAGGAAGATTATGTGTTGGATTCTCAGTAGGGATCTCCCTATGGTTGAAGGCAATATGTTCATTTGGTATGATGTTTGCCACTACGGCTTGAAGGTGTGTAGGATCGACCTCTAATGGCACTCCCGACCCCTAAAGAGTTTGGTATAGAATGTCTTTGTGCACATTGGATATCTTAAGAAGATCTAAGATCGAAATCTTAGTAGATGTCTTCTCAAGTTGTCTCTAAAGGTTATATTTACCAGTTTGTGGGGTTGATGAGAAGGTTCCGAGAATCACGAGGTGGGCACACCTTGTTACCACATGCAGATCCTTTCCCTTGATTTAGATGGTGTTGACATGGTCAGTAGGAGAGCGAATACATCCAATAAGTGAATCATAATGATTGTTGTCTTTTTTGGTGTACAAGTAATTCACTACTTTATAACCTTGGGATGACTCTCCCGATCCGGCTTTGACTTTTCTGATTTATCATGATTGGGGAATGGCTCTTTATATATCCCCATTTTCTCGTTAGGTGTTTGTTTTTCTTGGGTTGTCCACCTCTATCTCCCCATTGTCAATGAGGTCTTAATATAATGATGAGTCACAGACATTTGTCTGTCTTATGCCCCTTGACACGATGCATTTCACAATATTCATGCTCCTTGTACCATGAAGGTTTTGGAGCATTGTCATCAAATGGTTGCGTCGTAGGATATGTCATCATGTGGGCCACATCCAATTGTTTTAGTATAACTAAAAAAGGTTCATTAAGAGAGGTGAACATTCTTTGCTTTGGTGGTGGTTGAATTGGTCCTTTGGTCAGTTTAAAAGGTTGACCGGTTTGGACTGTTTGTACACGTTTGGAATCAGTGATCCCATCTCCCACCACATTTTTATTTTTGTTAAAGACCTTCGCTTCTCCATGGATTTGACATTTTGATTATCTCTAGATTGGGTTTTGAGGGTGCCTTTGGCAATGAGAGATTTCTCTATCTGAACCCCTTTTTTGATGACCTCCTCAAAAGTGTGAACACAATGCATTTGGAGGTGGAAAGCTATATCTAGGTTTAGGTTGGGAATGAAAATACTAACCAGCTATTTTTCAGGGAAAGTGCAAGGGAAGCGACTAGCTATCCCTCTCCACCATTGGAGGAAGCTGGAAAAAGTCTCATTAGGGCATTGTTTGGCACCACATAAATCTACCATGGTGACATCACTCTCTATGTTGTATGAGAAGTGATGCATGAACCTTTCTTGCCAATTTTGGCCAGTGAAAATTGATCCTCATGGTAAGCGTGTGTAAACCATTCCAAGGCTTGACCTCCGAGACTCTTGGGAAAAGTATGATGAGATAATTGTCACTATAAGACACCTCTTGACATGCCATATAGAAATCTTTGACATGATCCCATGGATCTCCCTTCCCTTTATATTTGTCAAATTTTGGCATATCAAATTTCTTAGGAAAGGGTTGAAGGGTCATAGTCTTGTCAAAAGGATAGGGGCATAATTCTTCATATTGATACTTTCTAATGCTCCCTATATTGCTCTCTTGTAGGCTCATGAGTGTCACTTTCATAGACTGTACCTCTTGTGTGAGAAATTGTTCTCTAGTGGGAGAAGTAGGGATATATACGCGATGATACCCTGTATCTTCTTCTCCTTGGTTTTCTCTATGGAGTTCATTGATCTTAACCTTAGGCTTTGACTTTTGAACATTTTTGTTTGCTTCCTTTTGTACATGGGAGGTTAGCAAAGCTAATTGTCAGCTTAGGTTACTAATCTATTGTTGAATTGTGGTTTCTTCTTCTAAAGGTTCTTCCTCCTCGTATTGTGGAGGTTCTTCACCCATCTCATGTTCTGTCTTGTTTCTACATGGCACTTTGATAAAGGGTATTCTATGCCCCACCACTTTATCATTCCCTACATTGTTAGAGGTAGAAGCATGTCCATGCATCAAAATATCCTCCATATTGATAAGGGGTCATTCTTCCTCAGTAATAGCATTATTTGTAGGTGGGATTGTTTCATTTTTAGTGGGCAATTTGGCCCCTAATTCTATGACCCGTGCTAGCACTCTATCTTTATTTCTGAAAAGAAACTCATCTAATAAAGTAGGGTCAAAATCAAATTCTTGTGTGGGGATTCTAATTCATTTCCACTATGATCGACCATATCTTCTATCTCTTTTTCCATAAACAAGAGGTCCTAGATCATGTCCAATGAAGGGGTTTGACCCTTATCTGTTAGAGGCTTCCCAAGCTTGCACTTGTTGTTCCTCGTATGTCTATTTCTTGAGTCCTAATCATGTTTTAGGAGCCATGTTTTGTGATAGTTTCACTAGGGTAAGTTGTAAATGTGTTCAAAACTTTGTGACCACACCTAAGTGAAATGCAAGATGTATTGTCAAGAATATGAATGAATTAACAATGTGAGAATACCAATGTGATAGAGTGATAAATCACTAGTGACACAAATGTTTGGTATCTAAACCTTGTCAAATGAAGTACCTCCTAGACTACATTTCAAAAAGTAGTTTCACGTCACAAGATAATTAACAAGATGTTCTTACTTATGCTAAGTTCATGAAAATGAACAAAACGTAAGTAAATACAAAAAGTCAATGTGACCTCCTAACAAGATATACTAGGAGTGAGCTCAAACTTGATTAAGACCTATATCTCAAAAGTGCCAATTACAATTCATGAATGACACAACAATATCACCAAGATATGTTAACCAAACTTTGCGAGAAAGTAAGGTATTGATATCAAGGTGCTATTGATATAACACACACAAATGGTAACACCCAACACTCTTCAAAATCGAGGTAATAATAGAATCGAACTAAAAGATCAAAGTATAGCTAGGAATAGTTAAAAATGTGTGCAGAGTGTAACCTTACAATATAGATATTTATGTCAAGTTTACAAGAAACAAGACGTAAATATCAAAATTGTAGTGATACGATACAAACAAGCTAACCCTTCTAAGGAAGTTCAAGATGATGAACCATGCCTAACTACAATGATGATCTTGACATGGGTATCAAGATCACAATGGCCACCAATGATATGAATACATCTCCATGCACTTTAGACATTTAACTTACCCAGCCACAAACATGGATGGGCGTAAATGGACAAAAAAGTGGTAGAAACAATCGATTGGTAACACAAAGGTAGTCACTCTCCTTCTGATCAACAAAGTGTCAAAAGAATGTGAAGGAAGTAAATAAAAAATGGGATGAAAAATGTTGGCTTCACTTTGGCAGAGTTTCACCTCACCCTAAGGCAAGTAAAAACTAAGCGAAAGTAACATGTCACACATTTTGCAATAAAAAGATGGTTCACAACTCAACACTATTTTAGAATAGTCAAAGTGGGCTCCTGGCCAAAGTATATTTTCCTAGGTGGTTCTCTCATCCTAGGTGTTACAAAGATTATCCACGAGTGGGATGATTTACCCAAATAGTCCCGACTATCTTGGGAGTATCTCAACTTTTCCCCCTTCAAGCACAGTGGGCATTAAATGCATCCATCATGTACTTAAAAGGGTCACGTAGGGACAACTTGTAACTCTATCTCACAAAGGAATCACTAGTCAGATAGGTAGTGCGGAGCACTTCCCGTTTTTCCACAAGGTTCCCTCTTGCGTGGACTACTTTGGGGTTCTTGGAACCACCCCCATTGTTGTAGCTTAAGGCATTATGCCAAAGGGGTTATGTTCCAGTTGAGTGGAGAGGGACATACCCTTTTCCAAAACCTACAATACAGTGTTTTGAATATGTTGTTCATTTTATCTTTTTAATTAGGTGTGGTTTTCTTGAACACCATTTGGCAACCTGTATAACAACTTGTATTAGTAGTTTTTGACTTTTGTTTTGATTCCTCCGTTCTTTGACAAGCGATGGCGTTTTGGTCATGTATGATGATTTTTAGTAGTTTTCCATCAAAAGAGAAGGCACCATTTTTGATTCTCTAGATCATCCAAGGATGCAAGAGAAGAGCATACGTGATGTCTTCAAAATCCAAAAAGATATCAAATGGAAAAACACTTTAATTCAACTATGCCAAGTTAACCAATTCCAACTCAAATATTCCTAACAACCTCAAAGCATCAAAAGGACTTAAGAATCATTTCTGATTCCCAAGATCACCCCAAGGGATGTGAGGGAAGAGCATATGTGATCTTATTCCTATAAGTAAACAATGTAAAAAATCCATCTAATCAAGTACAAACATGTAAAAACAACCTGCAAAGACAAGTATATGATTAGATAAAACCTGCAAGAATGTTAGAACCTCAACACATTAATTTCAAAAATACGAAAAGGACACTGTGCCCCTTTTTTTAGCATCTACACATGGGTTAGGGCATATACGCCACTCTATGATTTTCTAAATTACAGTGCACCTGCACCACCCGAGAGGCGTGTGTGCACCACGAAAATAATGTATGTGCTACTTGTGTGTTTTTTTCTTACCATGCACTTGTGCCACCAGAGAGGCGTGTGTGCACCACAAAAACAATGTATGTGCCACCTTAAAAAAAAGATAGAAAATCAGATAGAACACTTGCACCACTGGGAAAATGTGTGCGCCACTAGAAAAGCGTGTGCGCTCCTGAGGAAAATGTGTGCCACCACTTTATAAAATAGTCCCGATTTACTACGATAGAATGTCCGTCACACCACCAAAAATGTGTCTACGCCACTAAAATAGTGTGTGCGCTCTGGTTAGGGTGTATGCACTGATCTGATAGGTTTTAAAATGTAGTGAAGGTATAGTACGAAACAACGTCTGTGCCTAGGTTAGTGCATCTACATTTGGTTAGGGTGTGTGTGTTGGGGTTAGCGCATGCATGTGCTAGGGTTGGTAAATAGAGAACCAGGTTTTGATAGTGTGCCTGCTATACCACTAGAGAGAAATGTGTGCCACAAAAACCATGCCTGCGCCTCCTAAAAATGTGCCTGCGCCACACCTGCAACCAAAATATGGCAAAAAAACACAAGAAAACTCACAATATCTCAAATTTTGACAAGTTAGTTTAAGAATGGCAATAACCCATTAAAATGATGGCTATGAACAAGAAGTTACACATATCAAATTAGTAAAAATTCCAAGAAAATGGACATTAATTACTACATGTGCATATCAAAAGTTAGCCAAAACAATGAAACTTAAACTAAAATGCCATGGGACTAAGGTGTCCCACCGGGTGTGCCAAATGTGTGCATGTGTTGTTTTTAAACTAATGCTAAATGTGAGTAAAAGACTAACACCTAAAAATAGTTTAATTAGCAAGCTAATCAAACAACATATCTAAGCACCATCATGATAAGAATTGAACAAGGGTTAGATGCTAAATATTCATAATACAAAACTTTGAACATAACAATATTTAAACATCTAAAATCCTCTATTCTCTAACAACATATAAATGAAGGAACTAGGTAGGCTCCATGGCTATTCAAAAATGGTTTACTCTCTAATGATTACCAACTTAGGAATGAGGGCTGGACCTATTTGGGCTCAAGACCCTTTTTGTTTGATCCTTAAATGAATAAGCACTTAGAAAGAAGCTTAACTCTTAAGATGATGACCTCTCAAGAAAACAAAATGCAAGCTCTTAGTCTCTTTTGTTATATGCTTTGCATTTTCTTTCTCAAGAAGTTTAGGTGTAGGTATAAAGGTAGAAGGAGGGCTCCTTATATAGCCCAATGGATAAAGGAAACACTTCATCCCTTTGCATGTGGGATAAAGGTAAAACATGATTAGGAATGGATAAGGTTTCTTTATAAAGGTAACCTTACTTTAGAAGGGTTTAATTTATGCTTAGCAAGTCATGGGAGTTGGGGGTGTTTTAATTAATCAAAGGTGATTAACTAATAGGTAGATGTAAGCTTATAGAAGCTAATTAGAGGAATATTAGTACGATTTAGGCTATTAGAAGGGGATTAAATCAATTAAATATTGATTTATTGGTTAAATGAAGGAAAGGAAATTATAAATAATAATTAATTAGAATTAATTAATTAATAATTAATTAATTAGTCTAGATAGAAGGGGTATGAATAATTAATTTGCGAAAGGGGATAATTAGTGCAATTAATTATTTAAATTGGGGAGTAATTAGTTGGATAGGCTGACTTAATTTCCTTGGTGATTAGGACTAACTTCCGTGATGGAGCTAAGTTTAAGTCCGATGTGATCTTGAGGTGCTTATCTTCAAATCCCAAGTTAGCCAAGAGGATCGAGAGGATCTATAGGCACGATGGGGTGGATTGGGAAGTACACTTTTGGTTTGATCGAGAGGATGGACAATGAAGTCATCGTGGATATCATATCAAAGGTAGGGAGTAGGATGTGCATAAGACAACATTTAGATGCCATTATGGTCACTTTGAATTCTTGGTGATGCCTTTTGGATTGTCTAATGCTCCAACTACATTCCATTCTTTCATGAATCATGTGTTTAACAACCACTTATGGAAGTTTTTATTGGTTTTATTTGATGATATTTTAGTCTACAACAGACTTGGGAGGACCATATCGGGAACTCAGGGTTAGATATTAGGGATATTAGAAGTTAATTCATTATATGCGAAAGCCTCTAATTGTAATTTTTGCATGAACAAACTTCTATACTTGGGATATGTAATTGGTGGGGGTATAGTGAAGGTGGATAGAGGGAAGATACGGGCAATCCTAGATTGGCCGCCACCTAGGACATTGACACAATTGAGAGGATTTGTGGGGTTGTGCACATACTATTGGAGGTTCATGAAGAATTTCTCTCGATTGACTACTCCATTGACCGATTTGACCAAGAAGGGGCTTTTTCTTGGTTAGACGCAACACAATAGGTTTTGATCACCTCAAGGAGGTGATGAGTTCATGTCCCATCCTCACATTACCAGAATTCTCCCGCCCATTCATTCTAGAGTGTGATGCATTAGGAGAGGGTGTTGGGGTAGTTATCATGTAGGATAGGCATCCCATCACCTATGAGAGTTGGAAATTGAAACCCGTGGAGAGAGGGTATTCAATTTATGACAAGGAGATGTTGGCCATCATGCATGCCTTGGCCAAGTTTAGACAGTACCTTGTGGGAAATTTTTTTGGTTCATATGGATCACAACAGTTTGAGGTTCTTCCTAGGATAGAAAGAGCTCAATGATTACCAACAAAGATGGGTGAACAAGGTGTAAACCTATGACTTTGACATAGAGTACACTAGAGGTAAGAATAATATTATTATTGACGCTTTATCTAGGAGGCCTTACCTCACTGCTATGTTTAGTTCTATGTCTGAGATTTCAGCGGATTGGAAGGATCATATACTTGTTGAGTACTCCAAAAATTAGTTTTCTGTGAGATCATGGATGGTATTATGCGGAAGACCGATACAGAGGTAATTAGTGGGTGATCTCATTTTCTATAAGGATAGGATTTTTCTTTGTACTAGTATACAAAATGAAGGAGAAGATCCTTCGTGTGATACACCACTAGTTGAACATCCCGGTATTTCAAAACATACAGGTTCATCAGGGAAATATTTGCATGGAAGGGAATGAAGGACAATGTCCTTAATCATGTCAGAGAGTGTATGGTTTTCTAGCAAACCAAATCTAAGCGTTCTTTCCCAAAAGAATTACTTCAACCTCTCCCCATTCTCGAATGGAAATGGGAAAGCATATCTATGGACTTTATTACTGGGCTTCCCTTGTTGCATGAGCATAGCTGCATTTATGTTGTAGTTGATTTTTTAACTAAGTATGCTCATTTCTTTTCCCTACCCAAGGGGCATGAGACAATGAATGTGGCCCGAATCTTCTATACCGGTATTTTTAGGCTATATGGGTTGCCTAAAAACATTGTTAGTGATAGGGACAAGATCTTCATGAGCACCTTTTGGCAGGAGATCTTCAGACTAGTAGGTATAAATTTGACTCCTAACACTAGCTATCACCCACAAACATATGAAAGCGATTTGAGATAGTCAATAAGTGGATAGAAGGCTACTTGCAAAGTTATGTAATAGGACACCAGCGGGCATGGATTAAATGGTTACACATGGGTGAGTATTGCTACAATACCACCTACCAGATGAGCATAGGTATGACCCCTTTCCAAGCCTTGTATGGGTACGACGCCAAGACATTTGTAGATTTGGTATTACTAGATAGCCGAGCTCCCAAAGCTCGAGATTGGTTACAGGAGAACTAGGATATTCTAAAGGCTCTCAAAGAGAATCTTCAGAAGGCACATAATCAACAGAAGGTATATGTAGATTGACATAGGATAGAGAGGTCTTTTGAGGTTGGGGATCTAGTGTTCCTACATTTACAACCATATAGGTAGTCCTCATTGAGAAGAGAGGGTGCGAGAGAAATTGAAGCCACAATTTTATAAATCTCATCTTGAGTAGTTCGTCGAGTTGGGGTAGTGACATATGAGCTAGAGCTACTGAGGAGCATAGTAAGATACATAATTTATTCCATGTTTCATGCTTTAAGAAGGCACCTGGACCGCATATTATACCATCTACTGGAGTTCTTGCCACTAGATGAGGAAGGGAAGTTGGTGATGAAATCGGAACCCATTCTTGAAATGAGATAGAGAGGGCTTAGTAGCGAGTAATCACCCGATTATTTGGTGTGATGGAAGGGAGTGGCACTTGAGGATGCTACTTGGGAGGGAGAGCAGATTTTATAGCATCCTAATTTGCATTTTCTTGAGGACAAGAAAATTTGGGAAGGGAGGACTGTAATGTCCCCTTTCTGTAATTTCCCCTTTCCTATGCCAAATGGCCCAAGGGCCAAGTCGAGTCCAAACCGTGGTCAGACCCAGGGGGTTATGGATCTTTGGAAGCTTTTAGGAAGGGGCCTGTGGTTTTAATATCCCAATTTTGCATTTGGGGGTCACTTTTGGACATGGCGACTCAAAAAGGAAAAAATTAACTATAGTTACTCTTATTTATCACCCCTCCATGGAATGAAATGCACCTAGGGTTATGGGGCTCATTTTCCAAGGAGAAGTATATAAGGAGTTGGGGAGGAAGAAAAGGCACTTTTGTCACTTACATTTTAGCCTCCTTCACGTGTAACAACTGTTGCACATCTACATTATGGAGTCAAATCCCATAGGGACCCTAGCTTTGGTGGTGAGAGACCCATCCCTATCTAGCAAGGCATTCTTTGGTAGTGAGAGATCTACCCTAGTTTGTCATTTTGGAGCCGCTTTCAGGGTTGTGTGGCAGAGACATTATCAAAGGTTTAAGAGGAAGGATTTTGAGGGTTTTGGGGGCATTTGGGGAAGATAATCAGAGGGGCTCCAAATTAGATTCACAACAGCCATTTGGGCTGGGCGTGGTAGCACGTTGAAGGCACCTCCATCATTTTCCAACCCCATTCCAAGTGAGGTGACTTACAACCTTTATTTGGGGGTTTTCTAGTCGGTCGTTTTCAGATCTGAAGGTGGAAATATTATTTCCTATATTTGTCAATGTTATTTCCAAAGACCCTTATTTTTTCTCTTGTATTTAGAGAGTAATGAACCTCGGAAGTTTTCCAACTGTCTAGTGTACGCTGTGCTTTTTTCAGCAGAAGTTTTATTTATGTAAAATTCCAAAAACAATTTTATTATGTCCTCTATAATAATATCAATATCTCTTTAAATTTTCAAGTAATTTGAGTGGATATCTTGGGAGATATTGATTTTATTTAGTTTGTTGTCCTTACTATAAAAATATGCATAAATCAAATTTTCTTTGGTTGCAAACTTTCAATATTTGGTGCATTTTTAAGTGGTATCCTATAAGGGATATTTTAGAGGGAGAGAGACCATATTATATGATAATTTTTTTCAACATATTTTTAACAAGAACATATTCTCATTTCACAACCACAATTTTTATCTCTAACACCGATAATAATTGAAGGTTTTTTCCATGTTTCATTCACCGCCACTACGAATAAACAAGTGAAAATGGGAGAAATCGAGAGAGAATTTAATAGGCAGACCAGATGCACATGTGTAACTTTAGATGAGACATTCCCAGACACCATGGTTGGCTAGTTATCACCCATCAAAATTTGACTACTTTTCGCTCCTAGGGAGCTTAAGAGACATTTTTGAACCAGTGTATCCCAAAAGGGTAGGGATGGTTGGAAAACAAAATGACACCACCAATATCATCTAACATCCCACCCAGACATGTGGGAAAATTCATTTCAACACCACGAGGTATTGATTAAAAAATATCACCATAGATGCCTTGACATTGATGTTAATTGAATTTTTTTGTAAGTTCAAATGAGACATTCCCAGGCACCATGGTTTGCTAGTTATCACCCATTAATGTTTGACAATTTTTTCTCTTGGGTTGCTTAAGAGACATTGTATGACCGGTGTAGCTCGGAAGGATTGGAATAGTTGGGTAGTGGAACGACATCACCGATAGTGTCTAACAACATACTCAGATATGTGGGAACCAACAATTCAATGCCACAAGGTTTCGATTAAAAAATATCACCGTAGATGCCTTGAAACTTGTTAGGAAATTTAAGGGATGAATAATGTTACAAATTATAAATCAAAATATAAATTTACCAAAGATTATAGTTTATGAAGTGCAATAATTAAAAGCATAGATTTAGAAGTTTATAATGCAGAATGTAAACACCATGAACAAAAGGTAAATGAGACAAGATATAAGTGGGAAAAAACATGGAAGGTAAAAACCCACTAAAAATTAATTATCTTTATTGAGAATAAAATTTCACCCAACACTCCCACTATTTCACAAATCCATTGCAGTTACACCTTTAGGAAGGGATTAAAAACTACCTCATGTATACACTCATGAGTTTTACATCATTTACATCATGTATTTATAATCATCTCGCACATATTGCTCACATTAATATGTTACACTTGGTATTTTTCATATCATCATTATAACCGATCTCTAATGATATCACCTCATTTTATACAAGGTGGGTGACCTATTTCGGGTCACTCTTATATTTTAAAGCACTACCGATAGTAGTAGTGGATCCGTAATGCTTATATTTTAAATATAAGTTATAAACCAAAAATATAGTCTTTTGTGGGTTTCTTAAATAAGTAGTTTCTCGCATAATATTATAAACCCAACAAAATTGATGTTAATTGAAGGTTTTTACATCGTTTCATTCACTGTCATCACAAAAAGTGAGTGAGAGATGGGAAAAACCAAGAAATGATTTTGTATGTAGACTATGTGTGTATCTGTAGGTTTAGATGAGACATTCCCATGCACCATGGTTTTCTAGTTATCACCCGTCAAAGTTTGACAAATGTTTTCTCTCGGGCGCTTAAAAGACATCACTAGACCTGGTCTATCCCAAAAGGATTGGGACATTTGTGTAGCTAAGAAACACCACCGATAGTGTCTAACATATCACCCAGACATGTGGAAGCCATCAGTTTGGTGCCATGAGGTGTCGATTGTAAAATATTTCCCTAGATACCCTGACACTAATGTTGATTGAATATTTTTTCCACGTTTTATTTGTCTCCACCGTGATAAAATGGGTAATAAATGGGAGAAATCAAGAGGATTTTTTAATTAGGATATATGTTTATTTATAGGTTTAGAAAATACATTCCTAAGCACCACAGTTTGCTGGTTATCACCCATCAAAGTTTGACATTATTTTTCTATCTTAGCGCTTAAGAGGCATCACTAGACTGGTGTAGCCCAAGAGACCAAGATGATAGGGCAGCGGAATGATACCAACAATGTCATTTTATGTCCCACTCAGATATGTGTGAATAATCAATTTAGTTCCATGAGGTGTTGATTGCAAAATATCACCCTAGATTCCCTGACATTGATGTTAATTGGAAGTATTTACCATGTTTCATTCACCATTATCACGAACAAAAGAGCAATATATTAGAGAACAAGAGAGGATTTTGTAGGTAGACTAAGTTGTTAGAAGAAAAATGGACTGAGAGGGGGGGTGAATTATTCCTACAAATTTCTTACTTCATTTACCATTAAATTCAACATGTAACATCATTTATCCATTCACACACATTCAACCATAGCATAATAAATGTGCACAATATCAACAAAGAACCACAACACATGCAAGAGAGCTCATAGACACAATATTTAAGTGGAAACCCTCATGGGGAAGAAAACCCACTGAAACATAAACATTATATTGTCATGCTTCAAATTTAGTGAGGCACTAACCCCACAAGGAGCACCAACCCCTAGTTTAGTAGAGCACCAACTCTACAAGGAGTACCAACCCTAATTTAGTGAAGCACCCACTCCACAAGGAGGCTACAACCCCTAAGGATGACCAAGAACCAACTCAGCCACCTGAAGATGTTTGATCTCTGATAATGATACTACAAAAATTGATGGAGATCACTAATTCAGCTCACAAACCCTAGCTCATACCCTAGGGCATCAAACTTACTCTTTCTTCCACTTTCTCTACTTGTATTTCCTATATACTCTTGCTTTCATGTTGTCATATCTTCCTCAATATTAAACACTCCTTTTTTTCCTTCAAATAATGTCTTCATACCTACAAATAACTATCATCTAGGTGTTACTCCCCAGTGAAAGACTAGCTCACAAAAGGAAGTCAAACTTGAATTTTATAGTCATTTCTTCTTCTTTACCCAAAGGAGGTCGGTACCTCATCATATTTTCAACCCATATAACTATATAACATTCATAAATTTTAATTACAAAAGTTACATTTGACTCAAGTAGGTCGGCATAGCCAAACACCTTATTACATGTGCTAAAAATGGCTTAAAACCCTATGGGCACAAAGTTAAAATTTCCCTTGCATAAAATCTAAAATTAGTAATGATCCATAATGCATTAAATATGCATAATACATCATAAAACATTTATACATGGTCACAAATTTAATCAACCAATCAAAATATTTCATTCATTGGGCCCATTAATCTTTGTATCTTTCAAAATTGTTGTTTCCTACACCCTTCATCACCATGGAAACTTCATCTGACAACAAAATCACTTAGAAGTTATGAAACATCCTTAACTTCAAACCAAAACAATATCTTCCTTCACCAAATTAACTTGCCAAAACATTATTTCCAAAGGTCAGCTCATAGAATCAATTATACATTCTTCCAAGATCTTCCAATGGATTCATTAGATGAAAAATTCATTCCTCTTCACTTTCCAGGTAATATGAATCATAACCCAATCCATATAATGCTCCAAACAACATCAAACTTGAACCAAAACAAATCATGTCCTGAATTACCAAACACCTTACTCAAATAATTCCCTAGAAACCTTGTCATATGAACTCATCATGAGGTAAACCATATCACTGGAAATATATCTAAATCATATTTACAACACAACTTGAATCATCTTAGGAATCCACATGTAGCTCAAGTTATAGCCAAAATTTTGAACCCTGTTATTTGAGATCCCAAAACTACCCTTTGACTAGTCAACATGTTTGGACCTCAAAACCTCATGAAACTATAATAACATGTCCTAAAACTTCCATGGACATCAATAAAAATTCACATGGATTCCTTAATGGAATTTTATTCCATACCTCATTTGGAAACTTTTCCTTAAACTGAAACTCTTCGGATATTGTTAGTTTTAGGTGGGAACCACACATCACCATGACCTCAACCATAAATTTCTGGAAAGATGGAATAGTCCTCTATAACATTAAATTATGAATTCTGGTGAATTAATTAAAATGGGTTACATTTCACCCTCTTTTGACAACTTCTCCTAATAAGGGTTTAATAAGGGTTTTAGACCATCTTACCTTTGTATCATTCGTTCATAAAAATGTGATGATCAAATATCCTCATTATTATTTTGAAACATTCTTAAGTCACCTTAAAATCTTACCTGAAAGGCTCAAGGTCCCATACAGAGCACATTATTTACAACGAGCATCTGAAATTACATTTCGAGTTGGGTTTTACATTGTTTTTCACTCTATCTTACAAAAACAACCATATCGAACAAAATACACAATGAGGACTTGAAATTTTGTTGAGACCACTATGACACACCACACTAACATCTCCAATAATCAAAAAGTCAATACCATACCTAAATATCTCTAACCTATCTCATTTGCATAGCCTTACCATAGGGATTTTCACTTTGTAGCAACTAGTATCATTTGAAAGAATGCAATAACTGGACATGAAATTTATGTCTTACAAAACAACTATATATGAAAAATACACGAGCATGGGACCTAAATTTTTGATAGCACTATGACACATCACACTAACATCTCCAATCATTTGAAATTCAATGTCATACCTCAATCTCTCCAACCTTTCCCATTTACATAGCCTTACTTTAGGGATTCTCACTATAGAAATTAGTATCAACTAAAAGAGTGCAATAACTAAACATGCAACCACTACAAATGATCCAAAAATACTTCATATGACATGATACACCTGATAACAAGTATCCATGAACTGAAATGGCTCCAATACACTTTGTCACACCTCCAAACAAGCATACCTACTCTCAATGATCACCTATAACATGGAGAATCACACGTACCTGCACTATAACACTACTTTGAGTACTCAAACACCCTTAAATAATGATATTCATCATGTAAACATACTTCCCAAGCATCTAATATGCTCACATTACTAAGAAACACCTCCTAGGCACCTATATGGGATTTTTAGAGTTAGCCTACATCACTGAATCCCAATGTAACAACTGATAACCATATGAACCATCATGTTAGCACCATGAACAACATCATACTATCATCCTACAACATTGACCTTGTCATCAATGTTATTTTTCATCAATGACAACACATACTAGGCCTACATGCCAACATAAGTGTGCATCCATAGGTTCAGATGAGAATTTCTTGGGAACCACATTTTGTTAGTTATCAACCATCAAAGTTTGACATCTTTTTGATCTTGAGGTGTTTAAGAGCCATCTCCAAACTAGTGTAGCCTCAAAGGACCGTGATGGTTGCAAAGTGGAATGACATCACCAATAACGTCTAACAACTCAATTGGACATGAGGGAACCATTAATTTAATGTCATGTATCTTGATTGAAAAATATCAATCTAGATATCCTGATACTGATGTTAATTGAAGGTTTTTGAAATGTTTCATTCACCACCACCATGAACAAATGAGTGAGAGATGGGAGAAACTAAAAAAATTTTTATGTGGACTAGATTCACATCTGTATGTTTAGATGATACATTCCTAGGCACCATGGTTTTTAAGTTATCACTAGTCAAAGTTTGACAACTTTTTGCTCTCAAGGCGCTTAAGAGACATTATTAGGCCAGTGTAGCCCAGAAGGAAAAGAACGGTTAGGCAGAAAAATGAAACCACATATATGTTAGGAATTTATATGTTAGTGTGAACATTAATATTATGTGTGTATTTGTAATATATTAGTTGTGATATAAACAACTCATATAATATTGTAATAGTTTAATTATATTGGTGAGTTGTGAGAACAACTGATGTAGTTAAAGTTGTGTGAGATAATAAAGGGATATTAGAGAGATATTAGGAGATGGGTTTGAGATTATGTAGGGATTGAAGATCATGTTTGACTCCACCATTGTAGGGGTTAATTGATCTATATATGTAACTCATCAATCATGAATAAGACATCCGAATGAATTCAATTTGCATATTATAATATTCGGTGTTTATTTCTTACATTATTATGTAGTTTTTAACATTGGTATCAGAGCAGGTTGAGTGGTGGATGAATTCTTATAAGTGGTAAGATGCTTTGATAATACATGGAGGGGAACCCTTATTTATTACCACAATATTGATGAGTTTTGATTGAAAGAATAATCTTCGTGTTCAAAATTTTTAAGGTATTACTAATCCAAGTTTTTATCACTGTCATCCATTCAGCTGTGATACACCTGTGCATATTGCTTTGGAGAAGTTACCTTGGTCATTTATCATTGGAAAATGGGCGCTTAAAAATTTGTTGTCATTTCTTTTGAGGAAGGTGACACCAGTCATACTAGTATGGATATGGATATTAGACCAACCATGTGGTTTTTCTCCATGCAGTCAGATATTCATTGATTGTATCCTCAATGTGCAAGAAGGAGGTGGTTCCCACGGGTCTTGTTTTTCTAGAGGTCTTGCAAGCAAAAACTGAATTCGAGAAGCTGAAAGAGGATTATCAATAATCTTTTGTCCCATGTGCATATTACTGCATTTTCGAAGAGATCTTACTTCAAATTAGTAACTTGCAGTCTTATAGCTCATATCTGGTTTATTATTACATTGATTTCATTTTGATTTCTTTCTTTTTTAGTATTTATGTGTCTAGGATCGGTTTTATAGTTTTAAAAAAAAGTCATCCATTATACTTTGTTAGGTTGAGTGAAATTATATGTTGTATGCAAGTCTTAAAAAATCTTTTCATATATGAAACCAATACATGAACATTTACTTTTAAAAATAAATTAAAGTCTTTAATTTATTTTATCAAAATCCATGTATACTAATGTCTACGGTGACATTATAAAGTTTTGTCCTTAAAAAAAAGTCATAATTTTGTTTTATTTTTATAAAGGTAAATGTTTTTAAGTGAGTATAATGTTAAACATGTCAAAAGTGTAAAACTTTAAAGTTTACTTTATTTGGTAAGGATTTTAAGTATATGGTTCAAGTTTATTATTTTTAAACATTAAAGATTTTAGGTCATTAAAATTTTATATAGATTGGTTATATTTTCATCAAGCCATTTTTTAATTTTATTTTTATGTTGATTTATATTGTTATAAGTAATTTTGTTATGTTGTGTCATGTTTTTAAAGAGTAAAATGTAATTTTCAAAGTCAACAATTATTGTTGAGTCTAAAAGTGTCATTTAGGTTATTATTAGAAAAATTGTTAAAAAAATTTGAACACATTTATCGTGATTGTATTTTTCTTGTATGTGACGACCAGTTTAAATTGAGGGGGTATTTCATTTTGAGCTCCATTTTCAAATTTTTTGAGTAACTAAGAAGTTTTAGATGGAGGATGGAGGAAATAGATGAAGGATGCAATCAACACCTCTCGTCGATCACCCGATAGCGGGGCTGCATTTTGATATGGTGACTTCATTTTCAGTTGTATGTTTTACTGTGATATGTAGACTAATAATATAAGATTTGTGTATGTTAGCTTTGAACATGTGGGCTCTCTCTCTCTCTCTCTCTCTCTCTCTCTCTCTCTCTCTCTCTCCCTCTCTCTCCCTCCCTCTCTTACCCTCTTTCTCCCCCTCTCTCTCCCTTCTAATCTCCTCCTCTCTCTCTCCCTTTCTCCTTCTCTTCACCTCTCAACCTATTCCTCCCTCCCCTCTCCCCCACTCACTCTCTCCCTCATGATCTCCCCCCTCTCTCCCTCCCTCCCTCCCTCCCTCCATCTCCCTCTCCCTCTCCCTCCTAGTCTCCCCCTCCCTCTCTCCCTCTTGATCTCCTCCTCTCTCCCTCCCTCCCTTCATCTCCATCTCCCTCTTCCTCCCGGTCTCACCTCCCTCTCTCTCCCTCTGCCACTCTCCCCTACCTCTCTCTACCTCCCTCTCTCCCCCTATCTCCCCCTCTCCCTCCTATCCCTCCTAGTCCTACCCCTCCCTCCCTCTCTCTCGATCCCCTCTCTCATTCCCTCCCTCTCTCCCCCCATCCATCTCTCCTAATCTCCTTCTCTCTCCCTCTTTCTCTCCCCCTCTCTCCCTCTTGACCCCCTTTATCTCTCCATCCTACTCTCTCCTTTCTCTCTCCCTCCTCCCTCTCCCACTCTCTCCCTCTCCCTCTCTTTCCCACCTCCCTCTTTCCCTCTGCCCTCTCTCTCTCTCTCTCTCTCTCTCTCTCTCTCTCTCTCTCTCTCTCTCATCTCCTCTCTCCCCATCCCTCTCTTCCTCCTCTCTCCATCTCCTACCTCCCTCTCCCTCCCCTCTCCTCCCCATTCCTCTCTCCCTCTCTCTCCATCTCCCTACCTCCCTCTCCCTCACCGCCTCTCTCCCTCTCTCCCCTCCCTCTCTCCCCCTCTCCTTCTCTTCCCTATCCTCTCTTCCTCCTCCCCTATCCCCCTCTCCTTATCCTTCCCCTCTCCCCTATCCCTCTCCACCTCTCTCTCTCTATCCCCCTCTCTCTCTCTCACCCTCCCCCTCTTCCCTCTCTCCCCCTCCCACTCCCCTCTCTCCATCCTTCTCTCACCCTTTCTCCCTCTCATCTCTCAGTCCCTCTCTCCCCCTCTCTCTCCCCCTCTCACTACCTCTCCCCCTCTCCCTCACTCATGCTCTCTCCCTCCCTCACTCTCATTCACTCTCTCCCTCCTCCCTCCCCCTCTCCCCCTCTCTCTCTCCCCCTCTGCCTCTTTTCCTCCTCCCCTCTCCCTCTCCTCTCCCTCCATCTCTCCCTCTCTCTCTAACTCTCCCTCCCCTATATGCCCATCGCTCTCTCCCTCCCCCTCATCTCTCTCCCTCCATCTCATCTCACTCTCCCTCTCACTCCACTCTCTCTCTCCCACTCCCCTCTCTCCCTCCCACTCCCCCCCTCTTTATATGTCTCCTCTACCACTCTTTCTCCCCCTTTCTCTCCTTCCATCTCACCTCTCTATCGATCCCTCTCCTTCTCTTCCCCTCTCTCTCCCTCCCTCCCTCCCCCTCTCCCCCACTCTCTCTCTCCCTCCCTCTATGTCTCCCTCTCAGTTCCACTCTCGGCTCCTCTCTCTCCCCTCTAGTCTCTTCCTCCAACCTCCCTCCTTGTCCCCCTCTATGTCCCCCTCTAGTCTCTCCCTCTGACCTCCCTCCCCCCCTCTCTCCCTCCCTCTCTCCCCCTCTCCCCCTCTCCATCTCTCCTCTCATCTATCCACTTTCTCTCCCCGTCTCCCCCTCTCCCTCTTGTAATCTCCCTCTCCCCCTCTCTCCCTCCCTCTCACCTCTCTCTCCTCCACCTCTCCCCTCTTCCCCACTCCCTCCGCTCTCCCCATCTCTCTCGCTCCCTCTCCCTCTCCCTCTCCCTCTCCCTCTCCCTCTCCCTCTCCCTCCACCTCTCCCTCTCCCCCTCTCTTTCTCACCCTCACCTCCCCCTCTCCCCCCCCCTCTCTCCCTCCCGCTCTCACCCTTTCTCCCTCCCCCCTTGCCCCTCTTTCTCTCTCTCCCTCTCTCCCCCTCTCACTCTCTCCCTCCGTTCTCCCTCTCCCCCTCTCTCCCCCTCTCACTCTCTCCCTCCCGATCTCCTCCTCTCTCTCCCCCTCTCCTTCTCTTCCCCTCTCCCTCTCTTCCTCCCTCCCCTTCTCCTCTCTTCCCCTCTCCTCTCTTCCTCCCCCTTCTCCCTCCTCACTCTCTCCCTCCCAGATCTAATTCTCTCTCCTCTCTCCTCTCTCTATCTCTCTCCCTCTCCCTCTCCCTCCATCTCTCCATCTCTCTATAACTTTCCTACCCCTCTCTCCCCCTCTGCTCTCCCTCCCCCTCTCTCTCCCTCTCCCTCACCCTCTCCCTCTCACTTTCTCCCTCCCTCTTCCCCCATCTCTCCCTCCCACTCTCCCTCTCTTTCACCCCCTCTCTCCCCTTCTAATCTCCACCTCTCTTTGCCCCCTCCCTCTGCCCCTCTCCCTCTCTTCCTCCCTCCCCCTCTCTCCCTCATGATCTCCTCCTCTCTCCATCTCTCCCTCCCTCCATCCCCCTCCCTCCCTCTCCCCCAACTCCCCCCTCCCTCCCTCTCCCCTCTCCTCTCTCTCTCCCTCCTCTCTCTCCCTCTCTCTCTCCCCATCTGCTCTCTCCATCCCACACTCCCTTTCATCTCCATCTCTCTCACTTGATCCCTTCCTCTCTCTCCCCCTCTCCATCTCTCATGTTATCCTTCTCTCTCCCTCTCTCTCCCTCTCCCTCTCTTGCCCTCTCTCTCCCTCTCCCTCTCCCTCCCCTCTCTCCCCTATCTCCCTCTCTCCCCTCTCTCCCTCCCACTCCCCTCTTCCCCTATCTCTCCCTTTCTCCCTCCAGCTCTTCCCTCTTTCTCCCTCCTCCCTCTCTCTTCCCTCTTTCTCCTCCTCTATCTCTCCAATCTCTCCTCTCTAACCTCCCTCCCTCCTCTCCTCTTTACCTCCTCCCTCTCCATCCCATGTCTCCCTCCTCTTTTGTCTCCCTCTACCTCCAGACCTTTCCCCTACCTCCCTCTTAGTCTCCCTCTCCCTCCATTCTCCCCCTCCATCCCTCTCCCCCTATGCACTCTCCCTCCCCTCTCCCTCCCCCTCCCTCCTCTCTCTCATCCCCCTCTCCCATCCTTTCCTCTCTCTCTCTCTCCACCCTCTACATCTCTCTTGCTCTTAATCTATCCCTCTCCCCCATCTCATCTCTCCCTCCCCCTCTCCCCCTCTCACTCTCTCCCTCCCTCTCTCCCTCCCCTATCGTTTCTCCCTCTCCCTCTCTCCCTCTCTCCATCTTCCTCCCTCACGCTATCTCCCTCCAACTCCACCATTTCTCCCCCTCTCTCTTTCCCTCCCGATCTCCTCCTCTCCTCCCCCTCTCCTTCTCTTTCCCTCTCCCTCTCTTCCTCCCTCACCCTCTCTCCCTCTCTTCCTCTCTCCCCTCTCCCCTCCCCTCTCCCTCACTAATTCTCTCCCTCTTGATCTCCTCCTCTCCCTCTCCCTCTCTCCCTCTCTCCCTCTCTCTCTAACTCTCTCCTCTCCCTCTCCCTCTCCCTCTCCCTCACGCTCTCTCTCCCTCCCCTCTCCCCGCTCCCTCTCCCTCCCACTCTTACCCCCTCTTTCTCACCTCTCTCTCTCTCTCTTACTATCTCCTCCTCTCTCTCCCCCTCTCCCTCTCTTCCTCCCTCCCCCTCTCCCTCCACAGATCTCCTCCTCTCTCCTCTCTCCTTCCTTCCTCCCTCTCCCTCTCATCTCCATCCTCTGCCCCTCACTCTCTCTCCCTCCCCCTCTCCCCCTCTCTCCCCTCCTCTCTCTCTCTTCCTCCCACACTCTCTCTCCCCCACTCCTCCCTCTCTCTCTCCCTCTCCATCTTTTTATTTCTCTCCTTCTCTCTCTTCCTTTTCTCCCACCTCCCTCCCTCTTCCTCTGTGGTCTCCATGTCTCCCTCTCACCCTTCCCCCCCATTCTCTCCCTCCTGCTCTCCTTTTCTCTCTCCCTCCACCTCTCCCCCTCTCTACCTCTCCCTCTCTTCCCCACCTCCCTCTTTCCCTCTGCCCCACTCTCACTCTTTCCCTCTATCCCTCCGCTCTCCCCATCTCTCCCGATCTCTGTCTCCCTCTCCCTCCCCCCCGGTTCTCTGTCTCCCTCTCTCCTTGTCCATCTCTCCCTCCCTCTCCTTCTATCCATCTCCATCTTCCCTCTCTCTCCCCTCTCTCCCCCTCTCTCTTCCCCCATCTTCTCTTCCCTATCGCTCTCTTCCTCCCTCCCCTTATCCCCCTCTCCCTCTCCCTCCCCTCTCTCCCTCTCCCTCTCCCCTCTCCCTCTCCCCCTCTCCCTCTCCCCCATCTCTCTCCACCTCACTCACCCTCACTCTCCCCTCTTCCCTCTCTCCCCATCCCCCTCTCTCCCTCTTGCTCTCTCTCCCTTTCTCCCTCTCATCTCTCCCTCCCCTCTCTCCCTCTCTCCCTCTCCCTCTCTTCCTCTCACTCTCCATCTCCACTGATTCCCTCTCCTTCTCTCCTCTCTCCCTCATAACCTCTCTCCACCTCTCTCCCCCTCTCGCTATCTCCCTCCCTCTCTCCTTATCTATATCCATCTCCCTCCCTCTCCTCTCCTCTCCCTCTCCCTCACCCTGACCCTCTCCCCTCCCTCTCCCCCTCGACCCTCTCTCCCTCTCTCTCTCCCTCCATCTCTCCCTCTCTCTTCCTCCCCTCTTCTCCTCTCTCTCCCCACTCTCCTTCTCTTCCTCTCTCCCCTCTGCTCTCCCTCCACCTCTCACTCTCTCCATCTCCCTCTCCCTCTCCCACATGCTCTCTCCTTCCCTCTCTCCTCTACTCTCCCTCCACCTCACTCTCTCTCTCCATCTCTCTCTCCCTCTCCCTCATGCTCTCTCCTTCTCCCTCCTCTTAACCTCTTTCTCCCCCTCTCTCTCCTTCCATCTCCTCCTCTCTCTCCTCCTCTCCTTCTCTTCCCCACTCCCTCTCTTCCTCCCTCCCTCTCTCTCCCCCTCTGCTCTCTCCCTCCCACAGGTCCCTCCTATCTCTCTTGATCTCTCCCCATCTACTCTCTCCCTCCCACTCCCTCCCCCTCCCTCCCCCTCTCCATCTCTATTTCTCTCCTTCTCCCTCCCTCTTACTCTCCCCATATCTCCCCCTCTTCCTCCTGTAATCTCCCTATCTCCCTCTTCCCCCTCTCTCTCTACTCTTCCCCCCTTTCTCTCTCCCTCTTGCTCTCCCCTCTCCCTCTCTTCCCCCTCTCTCTTTCCCTCTACTCCACTCTTTCTCTATCCCTCTCCTCCCTCTCTCCCCATCTCTCCCTCTCCCTTTCTCCTCCCTCCCTCCTCTCCTCCCTCCTCCCTCTCTCATCTCCTCCCTCCTCCTCATCTCCTCTCCTCTACCTCTCCTCCTCCCCTCTCTCTGCCTCCTCTCTTCCCTCTCCTCTCCCTCCTCAATCTCCTCCTCTCTCTCCCCCCTCTTCTCTCACCCTCTCCCCTCTCCCTCTCCCTCTCCCTCCCTCCTCTCTCTCCCCTCTCTCCCCCTCCCTCCCTCTCTCTCTCCTTTCTCTCCCCCCCCCCTCTTTCCCACTCTCACCCTTCTCTCCCTCCCCTCTCTCCCCCCCCTCTCTCCCTCTCTCCCCTCTCATCTCTCCCTCTGCCTCACTCCCCCTCTCACTCCCCCTCTCCCTCCTCTCTTTATCTCTCTCTCTCTCTCCCTCCCTCCCTCTCTCCTTCTCTCCTCTTCCTCACTCTCATGCTCTCTCGGTCCCCCTCCCTCTCGCCCTCTCTCTCTCCCATTCTCCCCTCTCTCTCCCTCCCGATCTCCTCCTCTCCCTCCACCTTGTCTTTCTCTTCCCCTCTCCCTCTCTTCCTCCCTCCCCCATCCCTCACTCATCTCCCCCTCCCTCTCTCCTCCCAATCTCCTCCTCTCCATCTCCTCCTCTCTCCCTAATCCCTCTCTCTCTAACTCTCCTCTCCCCCTTGCTCTCATGATTTTCCTCTCCCTCTTCCTCTACCTCATTCTCTATCCCTCCTCATCCCCCTCTCTCTCCCACTCTCCCACTCCCACTCCCCCTCTCTCTCTCCCCTTATGATATCCTCCTCTCTCTCCTCCCTCTCCTTCTCTTCCTCCCTCCCCATCTCCACACTCACTCTCTCCTCTTGATCTCCTCCTCCTCCCTCCCTCCCTCTCCATCTTTGTCTCCTTCCATCTCCTCTCTCTCTCTCTCACCCTCCCACTCTCCCCTCTCTCTCAACCTCCACTCTCTCCTTCCTCTCCCTCACCCCTCCTCTCTCCCTCTCTCTCCCCATCTCCATCTCCTGCTCTCTCATCTCTCCTCTTTCTCTCACCCCTCTCTCCCTCTCCTTCCATGATCTCCATTGTCTCCCTCTCCCCCTCTTCCCCAAATCCCTCTTTCCTTTCTACACTCCCTCTCTCCCATATCTCCTACATCTCTCCCTCTCCATCTCTCTCCTTCATTGCTACCCTCCACTCTCCCTCTCCTCTCACTCATCATTTATCCTCCCTCTGCCCCTCACCCTCTCTCTCCCTCACTCCTCTTCCTCTCTCCTCCCTCCTCTCCTCTCTCTCCCTCTCTCCCTCTCTCCCATCTCTCCTCTCCTCTCCCTCTCTCCCTCTCTCACTCTCTCCCTCATCCTATCTCCTCCTTATCTCCTCTCCCTCACCATCACACCTCTCCCCATCCCTCTTACCCATTTCTCCCCCCTCTCTTTCCCTCTCATTTCCCTTCTCTGTCCCCTCTCTCTCGCTCTAGATCTCCTCCTCTTACTCCTCTCTTCCTCCTCCCCTCTCTCCTCTCTTCCCTCTCCTTTCTTCCTCCCTCCACTCTCTCACTCTCTCCTCCTAATCTCCTCCTCTCTTCCTCCCTCCCCTCTCTCCCTCATGATCTCATCCTCTCTCCATCTCTCCTCCATCCATCCCTCTCCTTTCTCTCCATCTCTCCCCCTCTCGGTCTCAGTCCACTCCAACTCTCCTCCACTCTCCCTTCCTCTCTCTCTCTCCCTCTCCTCTCTCCCTCTCTCTCCCCATCTACTCTCTCCATCCCACACTCCTTTCATCTCCATCTCTCTCAGCTTGATCCATTCCTCTCTCTCTCCCCCTCTCCGTGTCTCATGTTATCCTTCTCTCTCCTCTCTCTCCCTCTCCCTCTCTTGCCTCTCTCTCTCCTCTCTCCTCTCTCCCTCTCCCTCCACCTCTCCCCCTCTCCCTCTCTCGCCCTCTCTCTCTCACCCTCCCCCTCTTCCTCTATCTCTTCAATCACCCTTTCTCCTCCTCTCTTTCCTTTCTCCCTCTCCCTCCAGCTCTTCCCCTCTTTCTCCCCTCTCTCTCTCATCATCTGATCTCTCCTCTCCCTCCCACTCTTCCCATCCTCCCTCCCATTTCCTCCCTCTGCCTCCTTGTCCTTCCCTACCACTCCTCTTGGTCTCCCTCTCCCTCCCCTCTCCCTCCCTCTCAATATTATCCCTCTCCCCTCTCTGCCTCTCCCTCCCTCCACTCTCCCTCACCCCCTCCCTCCCTCTCTCTCAATCCCCCTTCCCTCCTCCTTTCCTCTCTCTCTCTTCCACCTCTACATCTCTCTTGCTCTTAATCTATCCCTCTCCCCATCTCATCTCTCCCTCCCTCTCCCCTCTCTCTCTCTCCCTCCATCTCTCCCTCCCATCTGTTCCTCCCTCTCCCTCTCTCCCTCTCTCCATCTTCCTCCCTCCGACTATCTCCCTTGAAATCCTCTCACCATTTCTCCCCCTCTCTCTTTCCCTCCCTATCTCCTCCTCTCCCTCCTCTCATTCTCTTTCCCTCTCCATCTCTTCCTCCCTCACCTCTCCTCTCTTCCCTCTCCCCCTCTCCCTCACTAATTCTCTCCCTCTTGATCTCCTCCTCTCCCTCTCCCTCTCCCTCTCTCCCTCTCTCTCTCTCTATCCCTCTCCATCTCCCTCTCCCTCATATCCTCTCTCTCCTCCCTCATCCCTCTCCCTCTCTCTCCTCTCCACTCTTACCCTCTTTCTCACCCTCTCTCTCCTCTTATCTCCTCCTCTCTCTCTCCCACCTCCCTCTCTTCCTCCCTCCCCCTCTCTCTGATCTCTCCTCCTCTCTCCCTCTCTCCCTTCCTCCTCTCCCTCTCTCTCCATCCCACTCCCCCTCATGTCTCTCTCTCCCTCCTCTCCCCCTCTCTCCCCCTCTGTCTCTTCCTCCCACACTCCTTCCCCTCCCTCCTCTCTCTAAATCCCTCTTTCCCCTCCCTCCCTCTCTCTCTCACCCCATCTCCATCTTTTTATTTCTCTCCTTCCCTCTCTTCCTTTTTCTCTCCCACCTCCCTCCCTCTTCCCCCTCTACTTAGGTCTCCATGTCTCCCTCTCACCCTCCCCCCATTCTCTCTCCCTCCTGCTCTCTCCTCCTTTCTCTCTCCTCCACCTCTCCCCCTCCTACTGCCTCTCCTCTCTCTTAGTCCCCACCTCCCTCTTTCCCCCTGTCTCTCTCTCTCCTCTTTCCCTCTATCCCTCCAGCTCTCCCCATCTCTCCCAGTCTCTCCTTCACTCCCTCTCTCTCTTGTCCTCTCTCCCTCCTCATCCTTTATCCATCTCCCTCCTGCCTCCTCTCTCCTCTCCTCTCTCCCCCTCTCCTCTCTTCCTCTTCCATCTTCACACCCTTCCTCTCTCTCCTCCCTCCTCTCCTCATCCCCCTCTCCCTCTCCTCTCCCCTCTCCCTCTCCCAGACCTCTCCTCCCTCATCTCCACCTCCCCTCACTCTCCCCCTCTTCCCTCTCTCCCATCCCTCTCTCCTCATCCTGCTCTCCCACCCTTTCTCCCTCTCATCTCTCCCTCCCCTCTCCCTCTCTCCCTCTCCCTCTCCCTCTCTTCCTCTCCTCTCCATCTCCTGATTCCCTCTCCTTCTCTCCCTCTCCTCTCTAACCTCTCTCTCCCCTCTCTCTCCCTCTCCTATCTCTCTCCTCTCCTCTCCTCTCCTCACCTTTCCTCCCTCCCTCCCTCTCCTCCTCTCCCTCCCTCTCCTTGTCTCTCTCCCTCCGTCTCTCACTCTCTCCTCTCTCTTCCTCCTCCTTCCTCTCCTTCTCTCCTCTCTCTCATTATCCTCCTCTCTCCTCTCTCCCCTCTCCTCTCCTCTCCCTCTCTCTCTCCATCTCCCTCTCCCTCTCCCCTCTGCTCTCTCCTCCCCTCTCCTCCCTCTACTCTCCCTCCACCCTCATCTCTCTCCATCTCCCTCTCCCTCTCCCTCTGCTCTCTCCTTCTCCCTCCTCTTAACCTCTTTCTCCCCTCTCTCCCTTCCTCTCCTCCTCTCTCTCTCCTCCTCTCCTTCTCTTCCCCACTCCCTCTCTTCCTCCTCCCTCTCTCTCCCCTCTACTCTCTCCCTCCCACAGTCCCTCCCTATCTCTCTTGATCTCTCCCCCATCTACTCTCTCCTTCCACTCCCTCCCCCTCCCTCCCTCTCTCCATATCTGTTTCTCTCCTTCTCTCTCCCTCTTACTCTCCCCCATATCCCCCTCTTCTCCTCCTATAATCTCCTATCTCCCTCTTCCCTCTCTCTCCTTCCACTCCCCCTTCTCTCTCCCTCTTGTTCTCCCCTCTCCCCTCTCTTGTCCACCTCTCTCTCATCTCTCCTACTCTCCTCTCTATCTCTCATCCCTCTCCCCTCCCTCACTCCCCATCTCTCCCTCTCCTCCCCATCCTCCCATTATCCCTCTCCTTTCTCCCTCTCCCCTCTCTCCACTGCCTCCCTTCTCTTTATCCTCCCCTCATCTCTCCTCTCCCTCTGCCTCTTCCTCTCTCCCCCTCTCTCTGCCTCCACTCTTCCCTCTCACTCTCTCTCACAGATCTCTCTCCTCTCTCTCCCCCTCTCCTCTCTTCACCTCCTCTCTCCCTCTCCCTCCCTCCCCCTCCCTCCCTCTCTCTCTCCTCTCTCATCTCCCCTCACCCTCATCCTCTCACCCTCTTCCTTTCTCTCCTCTCCTCCTCTCTCCCCATGTCTCCTCCTTTCTCCCTCTCGTCTCTCCCTCCTCTCTCTCCCTCTCTCTCCCCTCTCACTTCCCTCTCGTCTTCACACCTCTGCCTCCTCTCTCACTCCTCTCTCCCTCCCTCTCTCCCCTCCCTCTCCGTTATCTCTCTCTCTCTCTCTCTCCATCTCCCTCCCTCCTCTCCTTCTCTCCCTCTTCCTCACTCTCATGCTCTCTCTCATCCCCTCTCTCTAGCCCTCTCTCTCTCGCTCCCATTCTCCCCTCTCTCTCCCTCCCTCTCATCCTCTACCTCCACCTTGTCTTTCTCTTCCCCTCTCCCTCTCTTCCTCCCTCCCCTGATCCCTCCTCTCCTCTCCCCCTCCTCCCTCCAGTCCTCCCATCTCCTCTCTCTCCATAATCCCTCTCTCTCTCCTCTCTCTCCCTCCTTTGCTCTCATGATTTTCCTCTCCCTCCCAATCCCCCTCTCTCCTCCCACTCCCTCCCACTCCCCTCTCTCTCTCTCCTCTCATATCCTCCTCTCTCCTCCTCCTTCTCTTCTCTCCTCCCTCTCCCACCCTCCATCTCTCTCATGTCTTGATCTCCTCCTCACTCCCTCCTCCTCTCCATCTTTGTCTCCTTCGAGTCTCCTCTCTCTCTCTCTCTCTCTCTCCTCCTCCTCTCCTCTCTCTCAGCCTCCATCTCTCCTTCCACTCTCCTCGCCCCTCCCTCTCTCCCTCTCTCTTCTCCCCATCTCCATCTATCTCTGCTCTCATCTCTCCCTCTTTCTCTCACCCCTCTCTCCCTCTCCCATCATGATCTCCTTGTCTCCCTCTCCCCCTCTTCCCCAAATCCCTCTTTCCTTTCTACCTCCACTCTCCCCATATCTCTCTCTCTCTCTCTCCTCTCCATCCTCTCTCCTTCATCTCTACCATCACTCCCCTCCTCTCCTCCCCTCCCTCTCCCCTCCTCCCTCTCTCACCCTCCACTCCTCCTCCCTCTCTCCCCAGCTCCCTCCCTCTCCTCTCCTCTCTCTCCCACTCTCTCCATCTCTCACTCCCCCTCTCTCCCCTCTCTCTCTCCCCTCTCATCTCCTCCCTCCTATCTCCCTCCTTATCTCCTCTCCCCTCACCATCATCTCTCTCCCCATCCCTCTTACCCATTTCTCCCCTCTCTTTCCCTCTCATTTCCCTTCTCTTGTCCCCCCTCTCTCTCATCTCCGATCTCCTCCTCTTACTCCCTCTCTTCCTCCCTCCTCCTCTCCCTCTCTTCCCCTCTCCCTTTCTTCCTCCTCTCCTCTCTCTCTCTCTCCCTCTCACTAATCTCTCTCCTCTCTTCCTCCCTCCCCTCTCTCCCTCATGATCTCTCTCCTCTCTCTCATCTCTCCTCCCTCCATCTCCTCTCGGTCTCCCTCCTATCTCTCCCCTCCTCTCCCTCTCCACTCTCCCTCCTCTCTCCCTTCCTCTCTCTCTCCACTCTCCTCCTCTCTCTCCTCTCTCCCTCCATCTCTCCTCAGTCCATCCCACTCTCCTCCTCATCTCCCACATCTCTCCTTTTGCTCCTCCCTTCCTCTCTCTCCCCCTCTCCATCTCTCATGTTATCCTTCTCTCTCCTATCTCTCCCTCTCCCTCTCTTCCTCTCTCTCCCTCTCCCTCTCCCTCTCCCTCCTCTCCCCTCCCTCTCTCTCTCCCTCTCTATTCTCTCACCCTCCCCCTCTTCCTCTCATCTCCCTCTCCCTTTCTCCCTCCTCTTGCCTCTCCCTCTCCCTCCCTCTTCCCTCTTTCTCCTCCTCTCTCTCATCACATCTCATCTCCTCCTCTCCCTCCCACTCTTCCCATCCCTCTTCCTTTGTCTCCCTCTGCCTCCTCTCCCTCTTCCTCCTCTTCCTCTCTCCTCTCCATCCTCCCATTCTCCTCCTCCATCCCTCTCCCCCTCTCTCACCTCCTCTCCCCTCTCCTCCCTATCCTCCCTCTCTCTCAATCCCTCTCCCTCATCCTTCTCCTCTCTCTCTCCTTCCCCTCTCCATCTCTCTCTCTCTTAATCTGTCCCTCTCCCCCATCTACATCTCTCTTCCTCCTCTCCCTCTCATCTCTCCCTCCATCTCTCCCCCTCCCTTCATTCTCCTCTCTCTCTCCCCACCATCTCCATCTTCTCCCTCTCTCCTCTCCCTGATCCTCTCCTCCCTCTCTCCTCTCTCTCTCTCCTCCTCTCATCTCTCTCTCCTCTCTCCTCTCTTCCTCTCTCCTCTGTCATCCTCCCTCACCCCTCTCCCTCTCTCCCCCTCTCCTCTCCCTCCCTCATTCTCTCCTCTCCCCATCCCTAATAATCTCCTTCTCTCTATCCTCTCTCCCTCCTCTCTCTCTCTCTCTCCTCTCCCTCTCCCTCTCTCCCTCCCTCTCTCTCTCCTCCCTCTCCTCCCTGTCTCTCCCTCCTCTCTCCCTCTTTCTCCCCTCTCTCTCTCCATCTCCCTCATCTCTCTCTCTCCTCCTCCCTCTCCACTTCATCTCTCCTCTCCCTCCTCATGATCTCCTCCTCTTTCCTCTCTCTCTTCCTCCTCTCCTCTCCCTCTCTCCATCCACCCATCTGCCTCCTCTCTCTCTCCCTCCCCACTCCCCCTCTCTCTCCTCTCTCTTTCCATCCTCTCCTCCCTCATCCTCTCCCTCCCTCACTCTCTCATCCTTTCCACTCCTCCCTCTCTCTCTCTCTCTCCTCTCCATCTTTTTCTCACTCTCTCCTTCTCCTCTTCTCTCTCTCCCCTCCCTCTCTCCCTCCCTTGCAGGTCTCCATCTCTCCCTCTCCCTTCTCCATCCCATTCTCTCCCTCCCTCTCCTTTTCTCTCCCTCCTCCCTCCCTCTCTCCCCCTCTCTCCTCTCCCCTCTCTTCCCCCTCCCTCTTCCCTCTTTCCCCCTCCTCCCCTCTAATTCCTCTCCCTCCTCCTCTCCTTTCTCCCTCTCTTTGTCTCCTCTCTCCTCATCCATCTCTCCTCCCTCTCCCTCTCATCCTCTCCATCATCTCTCCTCTCCCTCCCTCTCTCTCCCTCTCCCTCTCCCCCCATCTTCTCTTCCCTCCTCTCTTCCCTCCTCCTCTATCCCCTCTCCTCTCTCTCTCACCTCCTCCCCCCTCACTCTCCCCCTCTTCCCTCTCCTCCCCTCTCTCCTCTCCTCCTCTCTCTCCTCTCTCCCTCTCTCTCTCTCCCCCTCTCCCTCTCCCCTCTCCCTCTCTTCCTCTCCTCTCCATCTCCCATCCTTCCCTCTCCTCTCTCTCTCCCTTCTCTCCTCCTCTCTCCTCTCTCTCCCCTCTCCGCTATCTCCCTCCCCTCTCCCTCCTCTATCCATCTCCCTCCTCTCTCCTCTCCATCTCCCTCTCCTCCCTCCACCCCTATCTCCCCTCCCTCTCTCCCTCCTCGACCCTCTCTCTCCTCTCTCTCCTCCATCACTCTCCTCTCTCTCCTCTCCTCATCTCTGCTCTCCTCCTCTCTCTCTCTCTCCTCACTCTCATTTCCCTCTTCCCCTCTCTCCTCCCTCTCTTCCCTCCTCCCCTCACTCTCTCCATCTCCCTCTCCCTCTCCCTCATCTCTCTCCTCCCTCTCTCCCTCTGCTCTCCCTCCATCCCTCACTCTCTCTCCATCTCCCTCTCCCTCTCTCCTCATCTCTCTCCTCTCTCCCTCCTCTCTTAACCTCTCTCTCCTCTCCTCTCTTCTCTTTCCAGTCTCCTCCTCTCTCTCCCAAACTCTTCTCTCTCCTCACTTCCCTCTCCCTCCTCCTCTCTCTCCTCTGCTCTCCTCCCCCTCCCTCCTCCCTCCCTCTCCCTCTCCCTCTATTTCTCTCCCTTCTCTCTCCCTCTTACTCTCCCCCATATCCCCTCTTCCTCCTTCCCCTCCCTCCTCTCTCTCCACTCTCCTCCTTTCTCTCCCTCTCTCTCTCCTCTCCCTCTCCCTCCTTCCCATCTCTCCTCTTCCTCTGCTCCCCTCTCTCTCCCTATTGCTCTCCTCCTCCATCTCCCCATCTCCCTATCTCCTCTCTCCACTCCCCATATCATCTCTCCCATTTCCTCCCCTCTCCTCTCTCCTCTCCAGCTCCTCCTTCATCTTCTCTCATCTCCTCTCATCTCCCTCTGCCTCTTTGCCTCTCTCCTCTCTCTCCTCCCATCCCTCTTCCCTCCTCTCCTCTCTTCTCTCCTCCTCTCTCTCCCCCTCTCTCTCTCTTTCCCCTCTCCTCTCCCTCCCTCCCCTCCTTACTCCCCTCTTCCCTCTCTCTCTCCCTCTCTCATCCTCACCCTCTTCCACCTCCCTCCCTCTTCCTCTTCTCTCCCCCTCCCTCTCTCCCTCTCCTCATCTCCTCTATTCCCTTTCTCCCTCTCAGTCTCTCCTCTCTCTCTCCTCTCTCTCCCCCTCTCACATACTCTACATCCTCTCACCTCATCTCCTCTCTCTCCCTCCCTCTCCCTCCCCCTCTCATTATCTCTCTCTCTCTCCATCTCCCTCCCTCCCTCTCCTTCTCTCCCTCTCCCTCCTCTCTCATGCTCTCTCTCCCTCTCACTCTGCCCCTCTCTCTCCCTCCCATTCTCCTCCTCTCTCTCCCAGTCCTCATCTCTCCTCTCCCTCCCCTTCTTGTCTTTCTCTTCCCCTCTCCCTCTCTTCCTCCCTCCCTCTAATCCCTCACTTGCTCTCCTCCTCCCTCCTCCTCCCAGATCTCCTCTCTCTCTTCTTGATCCATCTATCTCCCTCCCATAATCCCTCTCTCTCTAACTCTCCTCCCCTTGCTCTCAGTGATTTCCTCCTCTCCCTCCCCATCCCCTCTCTCCCTCCCTCTCCTCCCATCCCCCCTCTCTCTCTCCTTGATGATCTACTCTCTCTCTCTCCTCCTCTCCTTCTCTTCCTCTCTCTCCCTCCATCCCCCCTCCTCTCTCCTCTTGATCTCTTCTCCTCACTCCCCTCCTCCCTCCTCTCATCTTTTGTCTCCTTCCAGTCTCCCTCTCTCTCTCTCCTCCCTCCTCTCCCCCTCTCTCTATGTACCTCTCTCCTCTCTCTCTCTCTCAGTTCTCCCTCTCCATCTCTATCTGCTCTCCTCCTCTCTCCCTTTCTCTCCCCCCTCTCTCCATCACTTCATGATCTCCTTGTCTCCTCATCTCCCTCTCTCATCTCTCCCCTCTCTCTCTCTTCCTCTCCCTCTCATCCCATCTCTTACCTATGCTCCTCTCTCCTCTCCATCTCTTCTTCATCCTCTCTGTTCCCTCCTGTCCTCTCCTCCTCTCCTCTCCCTCTCTCTCCTCTCTCCTCTCTCCCTCTCCCCTCTCTTTCTCCTCCCTCTCTCAATCTCTCCCTCCTCTTTCCCTCTCCCCTCTCTTCCCTCCCTCTCTCTATACCTCTCCTCTCTCTCTCCTCTCCTCTTTCCTTATCTCCACTCTCCCTCTCCTCCATCCCCCACTCCCTCTCTCCCTCTCTCTCTCTCCCCTCTCCCCCTCTCCTTCCCTCTCATTTCCTTCTCTCCCCCTCTCTCTTTCCCTCGATCCCTCTCTTACTCCTCTCTCCATCCTCTCCCCATCTCTCCTCTCTCTTCCCTCTCCCTTCTCCTCCTCCTCCCTCTCTCACTCTCTCCCTACTCCTCTCCTCCTCTCTCCATCATCACTCTCTTCTCTCTCTCTATCACCCCCTCTCACTCTCTCCTCTCCCAATGACCCCTCTCTCTCTCCCTCTCTCTCTGCTCTCCCTCCTCCCTCTCCCTCTCTCTCCATCCCGCTCCATTCTCTCCCTCTCTCTCCCCTTTCATGCTCCTCCTTCCCCCATCCCTCCCTCCTCTCTCTTCCCCCCATCTCCCTCTCTCTCCCCTCTCTCTCCCTTTGATCTCCTCTCTTACTCCCTCTCTCTTCTCTCCCCTCTCCCTCTCTCTCTTCCTCCTCCCCCTCTCCCCTCCTCCCTCCATCTTTCCTCTCCTCTCTCTCTCCCTCTCTCTTCTCCCTCTCTCTCCCTCCCCATCTCCTCCCTTTCTCTCCCCTCTCTCTCTCCCTCCCCACTCCCTCCCTCCCTCATCCTCTCTCCTCCCCTCTCTCTCTCCATCTCTCTCTCTCTCTCTCTCCCTCTCTCCATCCTATCTTTCTCTCACTCTCTCTCCCCTCTCCCTCTCCTCTCTCCCTCTCTCCCCTCTCTCATCTCTCCCTATCTCTCTGTATCTTTCTCCTCTCTCACCCCTCATTCTCCCCCTCTTCCCTCTCTCCCTCTCCCATCTTCTCTCTCACTATATATTCTTTCTCCCTCTCCCTCCCTCTCCTCTCTGCCTCTCCCTCCCCCTCTCTCTCTTGAGTCTCCTCCTCTCTCTCCCCCTCTCCTCCACTCCACTCTCTCCCTCACAGTCTCCTCCTTTATCCCTCTCTCCCTCATCTTAAATCTCCCTCTCCCTCCCACTCTCCCCCTCCCTCTACTGTCTTCATCTAGTCCTCTCCTCTTCCTCTCTCTCTCCCTCCTCTCTCTCAGGACTCTCCATCTCATCTTTCCCCTCCCTCTCCCTCTCTCTCTCTCCCCTACCCATTTCAACTCTCTACCTCCTCTATCCCTCCCCTTCCGTTGTCCATCTCCCTCTCTCTCCGTATCCCTCCCTCCCCTCCTCTCTGTCCCTCTCCCTCCCTCTCTCCACTCCACACTCTCTCCCTCTTCCCTCTCCCTCTCTTCCTCCACCTCTCCCTCTCTCCCTCTCTCCCTCCTCCTCTCTCTCTCCCCCTCTCCCATCTTCCTTTCTCCCCTCTCTCCCTCTCAGTCTCCCTCCCCCTCACTCTCTTCTCTCTCTCCTCCCCTCCTCTCCTCTCTCTCTCTCTCCCATATCTCTCTCCATCTCCTCCCCCTCCCTCTCTATATCTTCACCTCTCAACTCATCCTCATGCTCTCTCCCTCCCTCCCCTCTCCCTCGCCTTCCCTCCCTCTCTCCCCCCTCTCTATTTTCTCTTCCTCTCTCTCCCCCTCTCCTTCTCTTCCCTATTCCTCTCTTCCTCCATACCCCTCTCCCTCTCCCTCCCTCTCTCCTCCCGATCTCCTCCTCTCCCTCTCCCTCTCCTTCGATCTCCTGCAGCTCTCCCTCTGTCCTGTCTCTCTGCTCCCTCATCCCTCTCTCCCTCTCTCCTCTCCCCCTCTCCCTCCCTCCATCTCATATTCTAGTCCTCCCTCTCTCCTGTCTCTCATATCTCTAACTCTCCCTCCTCTCCCTCTCTGCTCTCTCTCTCCCTCCTCTCTCCTCTCACCTCCCCTCCTGACCCCTCTGTCTCCCTCTCTCTTATTTCCCCCTCTTCCTGAACTTGTCCCCTCTACATGGTGTCTCCTCCGCATCACTCTTTCTTCCTCTTGCATTCATCATTCTCCTCTCTCCTCTCTCTCTAGTGCCTCTCTCTCCCTCTTCCTCTCTCCTTTCTGTCCCCCTATCCTCCTCATCTCTCTCTCTTGTTCCTCATCTTGTCGTCTCTCCTCCCTCCCTCTCACTTGTATCTCTATCAGAAAAGTCTCCTCAGATCATCTCCTCATCTCCTCCCTCCCATCTCCCTCTCTCCCTCCCCCTCTCTCCCGTCCTCTGCTCTCGACATCCCCCTCCATCACTCTCTTATCTCCCTCTCTGCATCTCCCACTCTCTCTCCCACTTACCTCTCCTTCCTCTCCCTCTCTCTGCCTCTCTCACCCCCTCTATCCTCTCTCCTCTCTCCTCACACCTCTACTAGCATCAGTTCTCTCCTTTCCATCCTCTCTATCATTGTCAGTTTCCCTCCCTCACTCCCTCCTAACTTTGACTTGCTCCCTCCACTCATCCTCTCACCTCTCCATTATCCCTCTTCTTCTATCTCTCTCCCTTACTCTACTCTATCTCCCCTCCTATCCACCATCTTTCCCTCTCTCTCCCCCTCTCTCCTCTTGATCTCTTCCATCTCTCTCCAGCTCTCTCACTCTTCCCATCTCCCTCATTTCCTCTACTCCTCTCCCTCAACTTTCTCATCTTCCATACTTTCTTGTCCCTCTCTCCTCTCATCATTCTCTCAAATCTCCGCAATCTCTCCCTCCTCCTCTACCCCCTCTTCTCTCCATCCTCCTAACTCTATCATCCTCTCTCTGTCTCCTCTCTCTCTCCCTCATAAGCTCTGTCCCTCACTCCACCTGCTCTCCCATCCATCCTCCGACTCTTTCTCTCCTCCTTTCCCCCTCTTTCTCATTTCCCTCTCTCTCACGTGCCTATCTCTTCTCTCTCCTCCTCCTCTAATCTCCTCTATCTCCCTCTACTCTCTTCCCTCAGTGCCCCCTCTCTCTCTCTCTCCTCACCCTTGATCCCTCCTCTTTTTGATCCATCCTCTCTCTTTCCCCCATCTCCATCTCCATCTCTCCATATCTCTTCTCTCCCTCTTTCTCTCCCCCTCTCTCTCCCTCCCTCCCTCCTTTCACACAACTCCCACTCTCCACTCTTTCTCCCCCTCTCTATGCATCTACAGATCTCACTCAGCTCTCTCTCCTCCCTCTCCTTCTCTTCCCTCTCACCTCTCTCCCTCCTCCCCTCTCCTCCCTATGTCTCCCCCTCTAATCTTTCATCCACACTCTCTTATTCTCCTCTCTCTCTATCCTCTTGATCACCCTCTTACCATCCATTTGCTCTCTCTCTCCCTCTCCAAGTCTCTCCTATCTCCCTCAGGCCTCCCTCTTACCTCCTCTCTCCTCTCCTTCTCTCCCCATCTATCCTGAGACTCTCTCCCTCCCCTCTCTCCCCTCTGCTCTCTCCACTCCTCATCTCTTTATCTCTCTTGCTCTCCCCTCTCTCTCTAGGCTGGCTCCATCACCCTCATTCCTCCTCTCTCCATCCCCACTCTCGATCTTTCTCTCCCTCCCACTCTCCCTCTTTCTCCCCTCTCTCGTGCCTATCTCCTCTCTCTCCTCCCTCTACATCTCTCTCTATCTCCCTCTACTCTTTCCTCAATGCATGCCCTCTCTCTCCTCCTCTCTCTTGATCCCCCTCTTTTCTCCTTATCTCTCTCTTTCCCTCATCTCAATCTCCGTCTCTCCATATCTCTTCTCTCCCTCCTCTTCTCTCCTCTCTCCCTCCTCCTCCTTTCATCCACTCCTCTCCCCTCTTTCTCCCCCTCTCTATTCCTTACGATCTCCTCTCAAACTCTCTCCTCCTCTCCCTTCTCTTCCTCTCCCTCTCTCACTCCATCCCCCTCTCCCCTATGTCTCCCCCTCTAATCTTTTCCTCCCATCCTCCCTCCTCTCTCCATATCTCTGGGTCCCCTCTTACGCTCCATTGTCTCTCTCTCCCCTCTCCATCCTCTCCATCTCCGTCTCTCTCCCATCAATTGTCCCACCTCCTCTCTCCCTCATTCTCTCCCCATCTATCCTAAACTCTCTCCTCTCTCTGCCCTGCTCTCTCAATCTCACCACTCAGCTCTCTAGTCTATCTCTCTTGATCTCCTCTCCCTAATCTCCCTCACATCTATCCATCTTCACGCTCTCATCCGTCCCACTCTCCGAGCTATGTCTCCCTCCCACTCTCCCCCTCTACTCCCCACTCTCTCTACGTGAATATCTCCTCTCTAAATGCCTCCCTCTCATCTCCCTCTGTCTCCCCTAATATCTCTCGCCCCACTCCCACAGTGCCCCCTCTCTCTCCCTCTCTCTTGATCCCCTCTTTTGATCCATCACTCTCTCTTTCCCCCTATCTCCATCTCAATCTCTCCATATCTCTTCTCTCCCTCTTTCTCTCCCCTCTCTCCTCCCTCCCTCCCTCCCCCCTTTCACTAACTCCAGAGCTCTCCCCCTCTTTCTCCCCCTCTCATGCCTTCTGATTTCCTCAGCTCTCTCCTCCTCTCCTTCTCTTCCCTCTCCCTCTCTCCTCCTCCCTCTCCCCTATGTCTCCCCTCTAATCTTGCTCATCACACTCCACCTCCCTCTCTCTCTTAATCCTCTTGCAGTCCCTCTTACCTCATGCCTCCGTTTAATATCTCTCTCCCCCTCTAAATGCGTCTCTCCTATCTCCTCAGACACTCACCACCTCCTCTCCCTCCATCTCCCCGCATCTATGCACGAGACTCTCTCCCTCCTCCTGCCTCTGCTCTCTCACATCCTCATCTCTCTCTC